>NC_051165.1:250235358-250835358 GCF_013339725.1 Rhipicephalus microplus
TGCTTATACCAGGTGAGAAATCGTGTGATGCCTCCGATAACGGATGCAGTGCGAAATCAATTATGGGTGCTGAAAGCCTTCAGAGGGGGGCGGGGGAGGATCAATATATTAACCGAGAGAAAAGAAGATAGAGTTGTCTTATGCGAGTGCATAACAGACCCTGCGAGTTTTGTGAATTTTTTCAGGGGCACGGTATACACTTACAATGTATTCATTGTTAACGAAGCATTTTTTACAGAGATTTGAATCAACCAGCTTTGACAGACTTTTGGAAGACAATCCTAGTCATATCGTGTCGCTCCGGACGCGTTCAGCGTATTCCGAAATTGGAAATATATTGTTGATCATGATAACTTACAGCAGCGTGTATGAAAAAGTAAGACAGCGCAGAAACACAAAAATATGCAAAAGACGTATGCGCTCGCGTTTTTTTTTCGTTTATTTCGATACTTGTGTGTCATCACTGTTTCCGAAGTGCGTTGTGATAAGCTATCACGACTAAGCAAGCAGCGCGTCACTACATCTTAAGCATGTTGATTATGAGAATTAATGGTCGCACGTGCCGGCTTCGGTCTAAGACTAACGGTATATATAAAAGAATCTGACGAAGCTTTCGGAATACACGCTGTGCTAGCACACTATATATAGTTAATCCTGTGTGCCCTGATTGCATTGAGGACGCAATGATCTTTAATGCTGTGAGCCCGAAACTCCTTTATCGGCTACTTGACAGCTTTACTGTAGCGTTCCGAAAAATGACATCTAACGGGTATCAAAAAACGCGTGGAGTAAAGGTCTCAATAAGCCGTAGTGAACTACGAAACACGTCTTTATTGATAAACGGTATAACTTGAAAAATTGTGTGCACCAAGTTTGATGTGGTAAAAAAAGAACATAATAATGTTGGGAAGTTCAGTGGCTTGACTATTTATTACGGTTTTTTGTTTTCCTTTTTTATTGAAAACTTTATAACTTAATACAACAAGGAACATATCATATATATATATATATATATATATATATATATATATATATATATATATATATAGCGCAATGCTTTGCAGGAGTAGAGTGTATACTAAAATAGCGCCAACTTTTGATCTACTTATATAATAAGAAACAACTTCATGCAAGGATAAAGTTGGTATTGTGTTTCTTCTCACAAAGAAAAGCGTTGGTAATAACTAATTAGATGCATTAAAACATTTTTTCTCTTTTCATCTACCAAGGGAATCGTTTATAGTTGGCCATTTCAGACTGAAGCTGCTAAATGAAACGTTATTTTATTGTCACTCGTGATTACTTATATCTGCTACATGAGGGAACGTCGCAATCATTAGAATAGGCTCATGAATTAATGCAGCCATATACGTGTTTCCAGAATGTGCAATCCGACCAAAAGACTGGTTCACAACTGCGCATGAAGAAACCGTCCACCAACTTGCGCAAGCTATCCGTTAATCTGCGAACTAATGCTAATGAGCGTGGAACCAGCACTATATGTTGCAATCGCTGGCAGAGCGCGATACCCCGAGCACACAATAAAACGTAGCAAGCGTATACGCTGCTTATATCAGCCGATGATTATCTAACAAGCGCATAACCAGTATACGCATTATTCAGCGTCAACAGTGAGCCAAAGTTCTCCCTGCGACCTAGTTCACACGAGGGAATAGCTGTTTTTTTTTTTTAGAGGGGCGCGTTCGACACGAACCAATTGTGGCGAAACGCACGATTCGTTACCGCTCTTTCGCTTCCTGAAGTATTATCGCTAACTGTATCTGAAGTTGCAACATGGTCTCTCAGGAGTACATGAGACTGCGAGGACGACTGGACGAACTGAAGCTAACGATGAAAAGCCCGCTAGTCGGCACGCCGGATCCCAGGGCCGACCCTCTGCACCGGGACGGTATCTGGGAGTCGTGGCAAGACTGAAAGGTGATTATCTTGTCCTTTTCCACCTCCCTTCTCACGTGTGTATTGTTGGTTTTGGCTCATAGAGGCATGTTACTCGTTTTTTGTTTCCTTAGCAGCGCCGTCCCAGAGCAACCAGGCGCAACAGCGACGCTAACGAGGACTGACAGGCTCATCCACGGTGCAATTACCAGTGGGCGACCTTTGTCGAGGCTCACCTCGTGGGACGTTGCATCTTCCTTGGCAAAACTAATTGTATCTCTTGAGCTTTTCTCTGGCGCGCATTACTGTCTTTATTTGAGCTGATTGTCTCTGTGCCACTTTCTTTGGATCCCTGTCGTTACATTCGGGCCGCACTGGTACGGCAACTCTGATTGTTGGCCTGCGCCACCGATTCGGTATAGGATGCGGGTCACGCTTTCGATAAGTCACTTGGTTCTGCAGTTGATTTCGCTTGTTTTCGTGCTCCACCAGCACGATTTGTATGGATATAGCAGGGGTTTCCTTTCGGGGGGGGTGGGTGGGGGGGAAGAGAGAACGAAAGTTTTTGGCAGTACATTACATCAATGTATGGGACTGACTTTGCACCCTACCCCCTCTCATCCCCTGCCTACCCCCCCCCCCCCCCCGCTTGTGCACGTTTATGGCTGTACCGTATACCGTAAGCCACTGACTGATCAACATTTCTTCACTCGAGTCCCGAAAACACGGAATAGCTTCTGCTCGTTTAATTGTCCTATAATGTTATGCCAGTAGCCAAGGTGCAAGAATGCAAAAAAAAACGCAATTTGCAGCCTTCTACCCGATATATGCATGTAAGCTGCAGCAAAAGGAAATTAGTCAAAATGATCAGTGAAAAGAGTGGCAAAGCCACCGAATTCCGGGCTTGAGAGATGCGTTGGTTGTTTGCAAATGAATTTTAAAGATTGCCTCGAAAAGCTCACCTATAGCTTGTCAGAATTATTGGCAACACTGTCTGTTTGGCATGTCAACGGAAGTGACGCAGCCGATAGCAACGATACTTTGGCCGCTATACAGCGTTATTGTGCTGACCACAAGGTGACGGCGGTGGCGTTTGGCACGGAAAATCTTTCTTCTTTTCTCTGTGGTGTTTGGTCGGTGCTTCACTAAACTGGCATTTACGGTTTTCATACTCCGCATAGGCGGGACCAGTATACGACTTCCGGTTCTTACCCAATATTAAGTCATACGTAGACAGTGCGCTCGGCTTGCTTTTCGGTATCGGTATTGCACCCTTTCGCTTATTAAAATTTATTTTCTAATTTCCCGAGCATTTAAGCTTTTTCGCTCATGACAAGAGTGTCTCGAAAGAGACACCATTACCCTAATCTGATCGCAAAATTGCCGGATTTCGCCTTTAAGCCATCATTTCGAGTGTTTGTTGCGATATTTCACCTCCGGTTATTGTACACTTGTGCTAATCTGTTTTCGCTGAAGTTATTTCGAGCACGGCATAACCTTGCAGAGTTAAAACGTTACAAAAGACATTATTATTATAGTAAAGCCTGAACTTAGTTTTGCAGTCTTTGCAGCTACATATAACCAACATTCGAATACACTGACTTGAATGTTTGGTCTCCGAAATACGCAGCACCTGCAGTGATCGGGAGCATTCGGCTTTCGACCCCCGTCGCGGGTGATGCCCTGATCGGGTTTTAAACAATACTTTCCTGGGAAGCGAATAAAGTTCGTCTGTCCGTCTCTAGTGTCTCTTTTTTGTTTCTTCCTATTTTTTTTTGGCAACTGCAAGTGACACATGCAAAACAAATTCAATGCGCTTCATATTCACTACTATGCCGTTTTTATTTGTGATTGATGAAACGTACAAAGTTCGAAAAATTCATGAGCAAAACTATACCACAATCAAACGTGTTAATGTTATTTATGTTATGTGAAACATTAAGAAAATTAGTTACATTATCTCCCTCCTAAATAAAGCACTGGTGTTCACTATTCACTATGTTTTCGAATATTTTCTGATATATATATATATATATATATATATATATATATATATATATATATATATATATATATATATATATATATATATATATATATATATATATATATAGTACATGAGGAGCATATAGTAAACCCGCTGTCTCAAGGTAGGGAACTCAAAGGCATTGCGTCATATATACGCGATTCTCGACAACTGCTGGATGAATTTAAAATGTTTGATTTTTGTCACTCGTAGAACAATTCACCTGAGAGGACTATTCAAGTTTTCTGAACTGCAGTAGACAAAACATGGGATTGTGCACTGCTAGACTTATACGATATGTTCAGTCAAACTCTTCCTAATGTGACTGTGGGCCAGATTTAAAAATAGAAGTTTTTTTTTATGAAAGTTCGTACAGACACTGTGACTGAGAGGGACGACACGGCGAGTACAATCCTCCAGCTTATATTTTATGCTGAATCTAAAGACAAAAAAATAACAGAATAAGGAAGACAACAGTATAAGCACAAAACGGCAGCTACAGAAAAGCTGGAAGACCGGAAGCGTTTCCAAATTGCGGCAATTGTAAACCACCACCACTGCTACCATTTCGTTATGCGTTACTATGGCATGTGCGCTTTTTTTACCAGTTTCGCATTTATCATTAGGATGTGGTGATTTTTGGACGTTAAACCTTAACAAATGTTATTTTGTCTAGTCTCTTCCAGTCAATTTATCTTTTGCGTTTCCTACCAACGCTTCGATGGCAGCAAATGGATCTGCCAACCGCCATGGACGTAACAAGCGTATTTTTACATAAATTTCAGTAACATTAGCTTCGTCCAAATTACTGCCTCACATTTTGCTTTTTACTGGTGTGTCTGCGCGAGTCTGTTGCCCATCTTTTTCTTCTTTTTTTGGGTGGGAGAGGGGGGAGAAGCTCCTCAAGAATTTATAATTTGGACAGCTGTGTATTTTCGTCTTTTTCTCATAAGAACCCCAATTATCACTGGCTTTTTTCTTCTATTCAACTATCTCGTTTACCCTCACGCGTACTGGCTTGCAAAAATCCTGCACTGCATACTGCACCGTCTCACACAGCCGACTGGGCTTGATTGAAACGCAACTTATCACCCACCCACTCAGTTACTCAAGAAGCTATAGAGATCAAAAAGCACTCAAACGATGCGTGCGAGAACCTAGGTTGGGCAAACTTGCGGCGTTCTCTAGTGCAGCCGTGACTTTCGACATATCTGTGTTTTCCACGTCTGTACATTACAGCCCGGAATATACGTATTTATATAATGACGCCCTAGACAGCTACCACAGCATGTAGCCGGTGACGTAAGCAAGAACCGCCGACGTAAGCGCAGTTCCTGCTGCGCTGGCGAGCCGCGTCGTGCCCGAGTCCACGTCGACGCACACCGACGTTTCGTAGTTTCGGCAGAAGTTGTACAGCAGCCGATTGGTCAGCTTGTCTGCGTACAGTTCGACGTGCTGTCGAGCATCGTCCCCGCAGGCGTTCGCTAAGCGGTCTCCCAGGCACTTGTGGTACGAGTGGTAGGCACTGCGCGAGAAAACAAAAAAAAAAGTGAAGTAGTTCTGAGCGAAAGCCGAATGTTCTCGCACAGCCCCATGTATGCGAGAACTCTGAAATTATTCCCTCGACCCATGGAATTAACTGCAGCGCCACCGAACCCATTGAATGAACGCGAGGCTCCAAATACTACGGCCCCGTTCCATCGAACCATGGTGGCCACATCTTTCGTGGGTCGGCGTTTAGCATCTATTTCTTTATGGCTGCGCTACTTTCGTGACTGAGTGATCAGTGGTTGATATAAGTCAGGCACGTAAAAAAAGGTATAGGGCAGAGCAAATACTGACAGTACCGGAGTCTCTAAAAGTATATAACAGCGAGTACGTAAAGTCACGCGTGCCTGTATCACAAAATAAAGAAATAAGACAGATTACACGTTGAATAACTATAGATGAAATGATACTTCACACTAAAAAAGCAAAGTGCTAGGTGACTGCTGGTTGCTATCATGGTGGTCACCACCCAGAATAAATATCGAATAAATATCGATGAATCAGAATAAATATCGTCGCCAACGTCATCGAATAAATACGACGTATGTATTCTCATCTTCATCAAAAAGTTTTAAAATTTTGAACGCAATATAGCTTTGCCATGGCCAACGCCAGCTGGCTGTCGTGGTAGAGCTGCAGTATATAGCTGCAACTTATGAAGGGTATCATGGACTTCGTAATAAACCTTTTTTTTATTCACTTAACGCGAGAGGCACTGATGCATTGAAAGACAGCCTAAGCTTTCTTATCGTTTTATCGATGGTTTCATATAAGAGAGCAAAGTGCCAAAACTGCTGTGGCTCCTAAATGTGGCATTTCTATTCCCTAATTTCATGAACACACACAAATACGAATAACCAATTCTTCGTGATATCTTTCATGGTGCGCTTGCATTACGTTCATGAAGTTTACAAACGTTTTGTGCAGCGCCTTATACACAGATTTTTTTAAGTGAGGGAAGGGGAAAAAACTGTGACCCCAAAATTATTTTTTCTGATGATAACAAAGGTTTTCAATAGATTTATTGTCATTATGCAGAGCGTTTTAACACCGCAGTAGCTGGAAAGATATCCCGAGTTCGTCACTTTGAGCTCGCCGACGTTGCGCGCGCAGACTGTGAAAGGGCTAAAGGGGAGGGTAAGAGGTCCAGATGTCCTGAACCCTCCCCTTCCTTTGAGAAAGAGGAGTCAGGGCATCTGGGCATTTTTCTTGCAAGGCGTCATAAGCACTCTGGCCTTGCAAAGACCATTCATAATTGGTATTAACAGCGCACAGACGAGAAAGAAGACAAGTAGAGGCAAAGAGCGCTGCTTTGCCTCTACCTACCTGTCCCTTTTATTTATCGTTCAAGTCCTGTTAATACCTTATTAATGAATTCTTACCAACTCGGCCAAGCTTCAATTCTTACAAGCTACGCGTAGCTAGTGTATAGACGCACCAGCAGACGTCGTTCGTGTTGGTGAGCCCCTCGGAGTACTCTTTGTACTGGTCCTTGAGTGTGCGCAACCTTTCGGAGCACTGGTCCCCACTGTGGTTGTAGTTCCGCAAGCAGTTGATGTACGTTTTCGCCTCTGCAAACAATGACAGCCAAAACGGGAACATCGTCATAAATGGCTCTCTATAGGAAGAAGCTTCTTTGTTTTGGTGTTTTTTAAAAGGTCTAAAACGTAATATAGAAACCTGATCGTATCACGAACCTTACTGGGTCATTGTGTGGTTAAATTTGATACAGAGAAACCTGGAATAGCCTCGGTTCACTGCGGAACGGATATATATTTCCAGTGGCTCCAGTGGCATGACAAACAGGCAGCCACTCATGGAAAATATTGTGGCAGTTCATAACCTGTTGGGGCAGAAGCTGAAGACAAAATTAACTTCTGGCGTGGCCTCAGATTCGTGTTACAAAAAGTTACCGAAGGCACGTAACAGAAGCATGTTCTGCTAGTCGCAGCATGACTACCACAGGTTCGAGCACGATGCCTGGCAGTATGGACACAAAGCGCGTTTTTCTGACATGGTCACCCTGTTAAAACACAGTGATCACACCACACGAGAACTTTCGAAGTCATTTCACACTCGGGGTGTCAGCCTTTATAAGTCCCCCGTCATTAACGATTACCATCAAAGGAGTGTTACTTCTAAAAGAAAAAGGGTAGCAAGTAGATACGGTGTGATAGTGCCTGTCATTGCACCTAGGACGGCACACTTGTGCAGTGGATGACGTGCTCTGGGTATATATGTTTGATCTTGCTTTATAAACTCAATTGATAGCAGCACTGGCGTCATTCCCTAGCTCTTGTCCCTGTCATAGTTAGCGCTCGACGTTTCTTACGAAGAAACCTAGTGCCTAAAAATTTTTATCTAACGTATATTTGCGCATTCGCCTACTTCACAGGTGGCGCTGCTATACCTAAGCGTGCTTGGTGACGTTAGTCACCACCCAATTTAAAGGGTATAGCCATATCAATCCATCCATCCATCCTTGCGCACGCATAAAACATAGGTAGTGCCACGTTAAGCAGGTGCATGCGCATGCACTGTAGTGTGCCCTTTGAGCCAACAGCATCTGCAGTGTGCTGTCTGCTCCCTTCTGTGTCTACGTCTGCACACCTCACCGTCTTTATGATAATGGTAAGCTTTGATGGTGCGCCGCCGTTGACTAGCGCTCGACGGACATCCTTAGAGTGGCTTCACAAGAGACAACACTTTAAGAGACCAGACTGAAGCGTGACGCCGCCGAAGGGTGACTTGAGCACAGAGTTCAGTACCTTTGTCTGAAGTGCTCCAAAGTGCAGTAAGCAAGACCCGGTTTTCGCAGGTATGGTTTTGCAGTTTTGTCATCTTATTACAGCTGCTGACCACGACCACCACTGTCGAGCCCGCGGTGGTCGTGTTTTGATAGAATGATAGAGAGGCGTAATGCATGCGGGCCCGTGGATGGTGCGATCGATGTCTGTGCACGTGCAAAAACACCTGATGATTGAAATGTCCGGAGCCCGCCACCCCGGCGTGGCATGAGTTAATAGTGTGGTTTTAGTACGTGAAATTCCAGGTAATTCCTTGTTGCGTATTTTTAATGAGAACGCAATAGAGAAAAGCTTTCTTTCGAACCTATTGTCTCCCTTATCAAAAGTTGCCGAATTTACGCTATAGACAAAAGCAGCACAGGAACTTCATTGGCGTGCGCATTGTTACATTGTCATTTCACAGTGACGAAACTCGCGCGTGTCCATTGATGGCCGCCGCATTTCCGGTGCGTAAGTTTACGATAACGCTATTCTGCATAGGCTTTGCTGGAGTGGTTAAATAATGTCTCTACGCAACATCCTTCCACAGGGACCACTAGAACAGCTCACGCAAACCTTTGGTACGCAGAAATCGATCGACATATCAGGTAATCGATCCCGCTAACTCCTGCTTATTAAAGTCTTCAATCTTCTTATCCCCCCCCTTTTTTTTTTTATTGACTACCATCAGTGCGCTGTAATATCATCTCTAGATTTCTGTGTTCGTAAATATATTTAGGAAATAAACAGCAAATAATGAAAAACACCTAGCGGCAGTGCTGACTGAGTATATTGACGTACTCGCATCCGTCCGATTGTAATTTCCTCTCCTTATCTACTTTTACAGCACCATCGCAGAAGTTTTGAACATTCTTTCTTTTACATCCGAGCAGCCGCCAAAACCGTTTCGTTTTATTTCTTCATTGTGTCTTCTTAATGAGTATTGCCAATTGCCCCGTTTGCCCATTTGTCAAAGTGTCTTCTTCATAGTCGTGGCACGGTTCTGCTCCAGTACTAGATTTTGTCTCGATATTAATTTCCATGTATCCCTGTACGAAACCATACTACTGCACGTTTAAAATTAGTTTACGTCTTCTATACAAACACCACCTAGAGGGCATTCGATAATTTATCTTACTGCTATTGCTGTACGGAACATGGTACGTAACGTCAAATATAAAACCGCTACTTCCCTTAGGGAATAAAGTTTAATTACGGACGACATTGATTATTCTTCTGCTTTATTACGCACAATTCATAATAACTTTATATGAACACTGCTCTTTGATTGCTTGGTTCAAATACCAGTTTTTCTTTACTTAATATTTTACGAGTTCTATATCTAATTTTTGAAGGCTAAGTGGGGCCTATTGCTTTTGCTTACCTGGAACTTTCTTTTTTCATTTGCAACACAAGTTTTCATGTAATATTTGTTATTTCTAATCAACTTTTACTGATAACTTTGGACATTAGGTCCCCCTAAAGCTCACTTCCATCTGGTGTACTTTTGTATTCTTATAATTATATGATTTTTTTATTCAAAGACACGACTTACAGCTGTGTCACGTAATGAGACAAGCCACAGTTGCCGTTTTAGTCGTGTGCTCTCTTATTACTTTTAGTGCTTTAAACTACCACGCCCCGCCGCGGTAGTCTAGTGGCTAAAGTACTCGGCTGCTGACCCGCAGGTCGCGGGTTCACATCCAGGCTGCGGTGGCTGCATTTCCGATGGAGGCGAAAATGTTGTAGGCCTGTGTGCTCAGATTTGGGTACACGTTAAAGAACCCAAGGTGGTCGAAATTTCCGGAGCCCTCCACTACGGCATCTCTCATATTCATATGATAGTTTTGGGACGTTAAACCCCACATATCAATCAATCAATCAATCAATCAATCAGCTTTAAACTACCACGGTAGTTTATAACTACGGCACTGCAGTGCTGAACTCGAAGTTGTTAAATCGATACCATGGGTGGCGGCAACGTTTCGGTAAAGTGAAATCTAAAAAAAAAAAACACACACACACACTCTTGTAATCAGACTTAAGTGCGTGGTATTCTTTTAGATGTCGAAGTATGTCCGAAGTATATCCCGAATCATTCACTAGAGTGTGCTTAACAATCGCATTGCGTTTTTCATGCATGAAACTTTCCACTTCTTTTTCAAGAATCGTTTTATTGAGCCTCTTCTTTTTTGTCTGATAAGTACATTACGTTGTTAACACTTTGCTTGATGTCCTTCCTGTCCAAGTGACAGGGAACAAAAATGTGGATTCGGAGACAGAACTTTTAGTATCCATGAACAGCATGACCCCTTCTGAAAACTTGTTTACTTCTTGCCCCGCTATTTTCACGAGTAACCATATGTTTGCCATTGTAAGTCTTGTCCTTGTTTACAAGCCGTACTCTAACAACAATGTGCGAATATTGGAATTAAAACTAAAGAGCTTCATTTTTTTTAATTTGAAGTCACACTAAGTGTAATTGAGAAATAAGCTGTTGTTTTTACTGGCAACATAATCAAGTCCACTCCTATAATTTTCATTCGAAAGTCTTCAAATACCTCACGAAACACGAAAATTGGCCATCGGTGGCGTCAACACAAGTGACGCCTAAAATCGTCTCGTGATGATGCCACCAAATGACGTCGTTATGACGTTACATATCGCCAAATGTTGTGACCTCTCCATGATGTCATCACGACATCGCTGTGACGTCACGACTGATCTCACGGGGAAACGCCATCGCATGATATTGTTGCACGGTCAAAGGTCGACTGATCACGGAGGCAGGGATATACAAAATCAGACGCAAAGAGGTTTCAATGCCTCTAATCTTTGAGGCAAAGCAAATCCACGGTCTGTACAGAAACTGCCGGAAGGTGGTATCACTTGAGAAAAAATGCATAGCTTTCGTCCTATAGCCCAACACACAAGGGACACTGCGAGCTTTGTTTGTGTGTCTATGTATATCAAAGCACCTTCAAGTCTACGCAGCAAATCTAATTTGGACCACTTGCATAGTCGGCGCTTAGGCGCCAAGTCTTGTATGTGGCACATGTACATATCCAACATCTGTAAGCAACTTATTTTGATTTGAGTACTCTATTATTGCCGGCCTGAAATCTGTAAAGAAACCTGAATCGGTGCATTAGGAAACACATATATTCAGCCTTTGCTTTTGTATGCACGCAAATGTGCAGGCGTACTTCCTTTGCATGGGTTGCTAGATGCTTTTGAAATCCAACATACAACTCCTACCATGGTTGATTCGCTGAGAAATGTGCTAACCATTAAAATAT
This sequence comes from Rhipicephalus microplus, assembly GCF_013339725.1. Taxonomy (NCBI): domain Eukaryota; kingdom Metazoa; phylum Arthropoda; class Arachnida; order Ixodida; family Ixodidae; genus Rhipicephalus; species Rhipicephalus microplus. The sequence continues at coordinate 250,246,914 of NC_051165.1, forward strand.
TTTTGAAACATTGAACTGTTAAGCGGCAACATGATATTTCATTTGCGAGAGTTTCTCAGTGCTCACACAAGAAACCAAGACGTGAGGAAAGAAGACAAATAGCGGTTGCTTGCATGTCTTCTTTTTTACGACCTTGCTTGCTACCCCTTTGGAATCTTTCCACGATGAATCCCTAGCAACACACAAATTCTCGTACACTCTTGCATCTAGAATAGCGATGCATCGATATAGAATAAGCGCTCTAGATATGCGAAAGTAAAGACTTTATTTCCACACTCGTTTATTCATAAAATTAAATAATTTGAACGTGTTCTTTGACCGTGCGGCCAACATATGTGTTTTTAATGGCATTAAACTCCCGTTAATTTGGTCTTATTTCGCTGCAATGCGGTTAATTTCGAGGATCCTCGGAGCGTGTCGAGCATGAAGTGGTACAAGTGCGCCATGCAGAGGAACCAAAACAGCGTCGGCGGACATCCTAAACGGCCTCGGGCCTTCAAAACGGCATCCTCACCAAGCACAATCACATTGTTAGTACGTAATAAGGTATCCTAAAAGGGGCGATCAAAATCAGCCCTGTTCATTAACAAAACAGGCAGGGGGGCACTGATATTCGGGAGGGAGCGGGGCAAAATATCTTTGCCACCAGCCCCCCTCCCTCCCCTTGAATAAGCACCCTGCGCACAAATAGTTCAGAGCACGCTTCGGATTGAGACACGGGTGTCCTGAGCCACGTTTTGCTCGAGAACGAAGTTGAAAATTACGAAACTTTCGGCCTTTGCACTGCACCTATGCAAAATAATTACTTTGATTATGTATTTATTAAGAAAAGTACACCTCACTGATTCGATCTAGGCCTGCAATTATTTTTCTGATGCCCCGCCGCGGTGGTCTAGTGGCTAAGGTACTCGGCTGCTGACCCGCAGGTCACGGTTTGAAATCCCGGCTGCGGCGACTGCATTTCCGATGGAGGCGGAAATGTTGTAGGCCTGTATACACAATTTTGGGTGCACGTTAAAGAACCCTAGGTGGTGAAAATTTCCGGAGCCTTCCACTACAGCGTCTCTTATAACCATATGGTGGTTTCGGGACGTTAGACCCCACAAATCAATCTAATTATTTTTCTGATGCTTTCGATAATGCGACTTATGTTTAATTCGCGCAGCTTTCAAGGCATGACGAGATATGAAAGTTGACGAGCGTTTACTGTTTATGTTAGGATAGTATATCTATAGCAACAGCAGGAAGGATTAACCAATAGTGAACACTCAATACAACTTCGCTGAGCATTAGTGTTGGCACGGACTCCTCAACATTCCTGGACAGCTCAGCCAGCATGCCTGCGACTGTGATCTAGAATAGAGGCCCCAAACGAAAGGTCAACAGAATCTTTTATTTTTGAAATGACAGTTTCATAACGAGACTGAAAGGACAGAACGCTTTCGGTGATGTATCTGCTCTCTATCCACTTTATGTTGAGCTGTCAGTTGAAATTTAAACCATAATCCACACATACACAAAAAAAGCCCCACGTTTGGATTCCATTACTTCCAAGCCAAGATTTTCATGGGTGTTTCTCCGACTGTTTATGTTGGAATGAGATGATTGGCAACGGGATTTAGAAGTAAGTGGCGAGTTGGTTATTGAAAATTTCAAAGAAGGGTAGAATGAATTTCGGGCAAACGTGAGCCTAATAAAATATATATCTCCAGAGACCAACCCCGTCTCCAACCTCATTTCTGCTGGTGACCTCTTTAGGAGCACCGCCTCTGAAGGAAAACACGATACCAATATATTTTGGTCAAACGTGAAATGTTATTAGATGCGTGATTAGAGGCGGCTATAGGAGGACTGTTCTTTTCACGCGGCTTCGCAGAGCGGGTCCATTGCCCAGCTATATAGTAGATCTGTCTTGATCCAAATAGTTTCTAAATTTCACTGATACTTTTCGAAACGGACTATTTAAATGAGCGTCAATCGAGAGAAAGCAGAATTTGTTGTGGGGAAAGGCACAAAAGAGCGCAAACACATAGAATAATATTTTTGGCATCTTTGAACACTGTGACCGCTGTTAGTTCACGCTTGACCTCTCTGTATTTTCGAGCGTTTTTTTTTTGTGTGTGTGTGTGTGTGTGTTTGTGTGTGTGTGTGTGTGTGTGTGTGTGTGTGTGTGCGTGCGCGCTCCAGCGCTACAAACGCATTTCACGCCACCCCGAATAGAATATTTCAGTTATTACGCAATAATATTAGAGAAGGCGAATAACCAAAATATGGGTAAATAGTTTTTAATGACTACATAGTTGTACGTTAGCAGACGACGTGAATAAACGAAATTGATGTAAGAAGGTATCGATAAATGTCTAGCTATACAATGCAGGATACTTGTAAAGTGTTTATGACTTATAGACATGAGGTACGACGAGGCTGGGTATGATGGATATAGCATTGGATATAAGGAACGCCGTAATGAATTACTTCCTAATAACTTTTACGAAGTGGTGGTTCACTTGCGTAAATCCAAAACAACGTCCACGGGGCCATTTTAATACGTTCCGCCGCTTCTTGATGTTTGTTCGGTAGCCCAGAGTTAAATTCTCTACCAAGTGTTTCTAAAGCAGGGATCAGTACCTAGAAAATCATTACAGTATGACGCAAATCAGTATAAGAGTTGAATGAATACGTTGAAAATGTCACCTTGAAATTTAGAGTTATGCTTGTCTTGCCACACTTCACCATGATAAGTACTGATAAAATCAAACTAAATAAGGAATAAAAATTGATAGATCCACTGTACATTAAGAATCGATGATATGCAAAGCACGAACGAGGAAGGTTGAATTGACACAATAAAATCGGCACAACGTTACGAGGTGGACGTAAATTATGCCGTACATGACTTCCATGTCAAGAATATCATGTTCGCGCCTGGTATTTGTGCTCGTCGTCCCTTCACGTCACGTAATACCAGATTTGGTTTACATAAAGCTAGCGTTTTGGCATTTCTGGACCACCTTTAGAATTAATTCGTAGTTATTTAAAAGACAGATCTTACACAGTCCAAATTGATGGTGTCCTCTCCTCATCAAAGACTATAAATGTAGGTGTTCCACAAGAATCAATACTTCGACCACTTTTATTCCTAATATTCATCAATGATTTGCCACAAATAATAACGCTTGCATATTGTCCACTTCATGCTGATGACACCACCATCTTCGTATCTGATAACAGTCCAGGCTCATTGCAGAATAAACTGAACGCCAACCTAGCTGGTGTTCATTCATGGTGTGTAAAAAACAAGCTGATAATTAACCCTTCTAAGACAGCATTTATGCTATTCCATTCGACAAAAAACCTGCTCATTCATCCTATTGCAGTTTCTTTAAATAATGATGTGATATCAAGATCCACGACGACAACATTTCTCGGTGTTGTTCGATGACAATCTGAAGTTTTGCTATCATACAAAATAACTTATTCAAAAAAATCCCATTCGGACTTCACATCGTTATAAAAACTTGCTATTTTTTCTTAATCTGGACATTTTCAAGTCTTTATACCAAGCGTACATACACAGTCACCTCTTATACTGGCTTTCATCCTGGGGTAATACATATTACACACATCTTCATCATCTAGAAATCTTGCAAAATCAGGCATTTCAATAGGTTACATTTCAAAATCATACATCTCCCTCTGCTCTCATATTCCGTTGTGTAAATGTTCTACTTTTGCGCATATTATTTCATCATAAGGTGTCACTACTAATGTTTCGTCTTATAAATACCGATCTCAATATTCCAGGTTTTACTCGCTCCAGCTTCATCCATAACAATAATACAAGATTTTCAAAGCGACTTAATCTACTCCTTCCTAAAAATAGAACAAATTATGGGCAATTTACTCTTGCTTTTTTAGGCATTTCAATTCGGAATTCATCGCCATCAATATATAAAGTCATCTTCATTATCCTCATTCAAACGCAAAACTAAGGGGCATTTCATTAACACTTTGTTAGACACATAGAATTCACTAGGTTTTGTCTACTCTACTACTTCGCAATGTGCTGTTGCTACTTCCAAGTGTTTCACTTTTGCCCCATTTTGATACTTGTTCTCATGTGTAGCTGCTATTCCTTGTTTGAATTAACTTTTGTGATTTCTTCTATTTGACTTACTTTACCATTTACGTTTGTGATTGTCATGGCTGACTTTTTAGTTTTTTATTGTTTATGAATACTTTACCCTTTATTACCAAAGCTATCGAAATTTTATAACATAAATGACTCACTGTTCGCTTAGTTTCCTGTAAACCACCATTTATGTTTTGTTGTCGGAGGTCCCACCGACAGTTTTCACTCCGGGACCTCTGAAGTTGTACTTTTTGTCCGCCTTGAATGCTTAGCCCTCCTCTGGGCCATCACGAAATCCCGTCCGTACATATACGGACATCCGTTTGCAGTCATCATAAACCATCATGCGCTTTGAAAAACAAAAACGGCCGTAAGAGCGCTTTGAGCGTAGCATGTAGTCATGTTATACGTGACACACATGTCATGATTATGCTGTTTGAACGTGTCATTTATCTTCATATTCTATTCTCGTCTCGTAATACCAAATTCATTATGTGTGAAGCTAGCGAAACGGGCTCGAGCGCATCATGACCGTAATATGTAGTCATGCTCCTACATGACACACATATCACGATTATCATGTTTGCACCAGTCATATACCTTTGTGATTCATTCACATCACGTAACACTGAATTACGTATATGTGAGGCTAGTGAAATGGCCGTGAACTCACTATGAGCGTAGCATGTAGTCATGTTTTACATGACACGCATATTATGATTATCATGTTCGGGCGTTTCATTTACCTTAATTGTCCGTTCGCATCACGTAATACTAAATTTGGTATAAGTAAAGCTAGCGAATTGGCCGCTAGCACATCATGAGCATGGCATGTAGTCATGTTACATGATATGCATGTCCTGATTATCATGTTTGAACCAATCACATACTTTAATCATCCATTCAAATCACGTAACACCAGATTTGATGTATGTGAAGTCAGCGGAACGACCACGAGCACACCATGAGCGTGTAGTCATAACTTGCATGACACACATGTCATGATTTCCACGTGAGGGCATCACTTGTGTTCGCCATGCAGTGATCTCATACCATACCAGTTTTACAATATGTCATGTGAAGGAAACCACCGCTGGAGCAGCAAGACTACAACATGTATATCATGACATTCATGACAATAATGTCACGATATTCATGGTATGACTGTTCACTTATGCTCGTCATACAGCCGTGTTATGTCATACCGATTTGAGTATAGATTTTATTATCCAAACGGCCAGGAGAGCTAAATGTCATAGCCGTAGGCACTTTAAAGAACCTCAGTTGGTCGAAATTTCGGAAGCCCTCCACTACGGCGTCTCTCATAGTAATAAAGTAGTTTAGGGACGTTAAACCCCACATATCAATCTATCAAGCTACTGACTAACAATAATTTGATTGAAAAGTTTTATTATTCACACGCCACTAAAACAAATCCCATAGTAGTCCTAATTCAGGCGAGCACGTTTTTACGGTCAACAAGGAGAACTAAAGTAAATACGTGGTATTAAATTGCATCTACTGTTACTTTTGTTCATTTTAGTGTAGTGCACATGATGGTTAAGGTGATTATCCCTCAGCTGCTCAGTGGTTTCTGCCAAGTTGACTATTTCAATTTCCCTTTTCGTAACAGTTCATCGCCAAGTCCGAAATAGGAGCTCTGGAAACAGTGAAATGGTGTTCCATCTCTTTTTATTCATGAACGTGATGCTTCTGCTGAAGAAACTTAGCGTAATTAGATTTTTTGCATATTTAAACACGAGCTTTCAAAATTCAGTAGATATCAAGATTTCGGAGTCTGAAGAGGCACTTCCACGCGGAAGAACCCCCATCATCCCTGGCAAGCCGGTTTTACCTTTAGCATACATGTAGTGCAGCACACATAATTTTACAGTGAGTTCAAACTAAGCGACTCTTTCTTTCGCCGTACCTCAGGTCAGGAAAAAAAAATATTATCTGATTAGATACTTGTGAACAGAAGAGAAACAGTGGCTCTGCAGCGAGCATGTAATGAAACGCTAGGCTATTAAGAAAGTTTCGTTTCTCGATATCAGAGTTTGGCAAGAGTAGAATGGTTTGCGGTTAAATGTTACTAAAATAAAACAAAACAACAGATTCCACGTCTAGTGGCAATCGATTTCATGCGAAGCAGTCAGCGAGTTAGTATCCGTGCTGCATTTTGTTTTTGTCTTTGAGCCAAGGGTCAAGAGGTGGATCGGCGCAGTCTGTAAGGATTGTAGTTGTGAGCACATCACGGGCTTACCAAAAACACTGACTGCGCTGGCATTTAGAGGTTATAACTTATCGTCTGAAGTAACTTCAGCGCCCTAGTTCGAGCCAAGACGCAAGTATTATTGAAACAAACTGCACTTTATGGTGTAATCACGCGAATATTGTACGTAACATTTGTTTGTGTATTCCTCCGGGGTCGAGAAACGCTTGAATATAGCTTGATGAATAGTAGGCATACTAATGTAATGTTTGTTAGGCTGCTATAGAAGCGTAGTTCATGCTGAAATCACAACTTTCGCTAACCCAACATGACGTGGCTATAGCAGGAGCACACGTGTAATGTTTATTACATTCTATAAAATTAGATACTAGAAACTGAACTGCAATTGACGTTGCATAGACACTGCAGCCACATACAGTTTTTTTCCTAAGCAGTTTGTATGCTTAGCGTGGCTCTGTGGCAAAATACCTGACCACCACTCAGACTGCTCAGGTTCGATTCCTACTGGAATTGTGCTTTTTTTCTTATTTGAATTCGTTGGGTCGACGGTGCCTGTGTCGATTTTGTTAACACCTTTGACACTTTAATCACCAATGCCTGTTCTAGTCATCGCTTGTCTGGACAGATATACGTTGCCAATCACCTGAGAACAGACCCACATACCGTGGTCTGTGGCACACGGCTATGTGTCACACCTGTCTGGAAAAGATGTTTTGATGAGGTACGTGACATGATTTTCACGTTATCATGCCATCACTAGCAAACCCTTTTACCCTACCATACCAGTTTTGGTCTACACCAAGATGAGGAGACCATCACGAGAGCACCCAGACGTCGGCGGTAGGATGGCTGGCTGTCTTCGCTTTCTTTACATTTTTTCTTCAGCTTTTCCTTCGGCACAGAACTGTCAGCAAAGCGAACTCAACCCAACAATCAAGTGCACTCGTTTTCTTTCTGTTTTTGCCTCAATTGTGACGTGACGAGTGAGTAGGTTGACATTTGGTTTGCAAACAAAAAAAATCAAATGCTATGCCTGTCAATGGGTCCCAGTACTGCTACGCGCCGGGTTTCAGACAACAAAGGTAGCCTAGCGTCGGAAGAATGAATCAACTTCCCTCTGCTTTCCAAATAAGCCCCCGGTTTTGCTTGATTACCAACAGTGTCATAGAAAAAGGGGGAAGGGGGATATGGCAAGTCTATACGTTGCATTCGCCAGCACTCGCATCCTTGCCGTTTTATCTGCGTCACTAATGCAATAGGGCGATTGTATTCTAAAAAAAGAGAGAGAATGCCAATCAGCTAACATGCCTAGGAGAAGGAGGAGGAAAGACAGGAAGTCATCCCAAACTTCTATAAGCGTTCGACGCGATACCCTGGCTCCGAGGACAGATTACGTGGCCAGCGCAAGCGGGCGTCCTCACCGCTGTCGAGAGCGTCCCGGCACTTGAGCTCCGCTGTCATGCGGCCACTCTCGACCAGCAGGCCCAGACGGTTCCTCTCCGAGTCAGCGCAGCGTCCGATGCGAGACTCGATTGCGCTGAACAGGATCTCCAGCTCCCTGGACACATTATGCAAGAAAGACTCTGTAATGAGTGCTCTAGTACCAAGCCCGGTCGTATTGCATGAGGCACTGTGCTCCACAGAGGGCGAACAATTGACACACCCAACAGCAAGAACACAATGACACCACACAGAAGAGACAGCCTCTGGGCAATTCACTTCGCGAAAGCCAGCTGTCTAAGGTATCAGTCTGGCAGTAAATTCAAAAGCGACGTCGTGTAGCCGGCTATAGGCGGCTGCAGCGCAGCCCTTATTGATTAACGTATGCCAGGAACTGAAAGGCACGGTTGGGAGTAATTACACCATGGATTGCAATGACACCGCTTGAATAAGTGATTCACCTTCCTGACCAGGCATTCGGCTGTTAACGTTGTCCTAATTAAATAAAGCAACAAAAACAAAAGCGTCAGAAAAAGTAAAAACAAATTTCGCTCCAAAGAGAAGGTTTATTTGTGATTGGACACACACAGCTGGCCTCCAAGTTGCATGGAAAAGCGTCATGCAGAGCTACCGAAATAGCCATGGATCGTGGCACGTCGAACAACTAGATGACTCAGCGGCAGAGAGCGAGGGCGATGTTGCCAATTCTAATGTTCCAATTACGGTCCGCACTTTAAAGCTAGAATAACGCCAACACTACAGGCCATCAAGTCTGTATATATATCTATGAGAGAGAGAGAGAAACCGTCAACAGGTAGCTTTTATTTTCCGTGCAATGTCGTCAAGTGGCCTTGCAAACTGTAACAGAAATTGTCATTGTATTACCATCACACTCTACGCAAAGCAACTCGATATAACCAAGCCCGTCGCCGGAGAAGTTTAAAGCCTGTCCTCCTCCACCCGCCCACCCTACCCCGATTTCTTTTGTGGACGGAACATTTCACCGCAAAAATAGCGAAAATAAGTGCTTTTTCTGGAATTGTCATAGGCTTCTTAAGCAAATGCCGCTCCTCCCCCCTCCCTCACCGAAAAGAAGATTACTGACTGGCAGCGTGCTTGGAATGAACGCATAAAAATGCATCAAATTGATGTTACCTCCTAACATTATTCGACGCAGCGCGCAGGAGTTATGAGAAACGCTGCATAATAAATGGATCCGCATTACATTTAACCCTATCAAGTTCCATTACTTGGCGTTTTCGCCGTCATCTAAAAGCAGCTGCCACGGTCGAGAGGCATACCCGCCGCATTAAACTCGAAGGATTTATCATCATAGTCTTAGTAAAGTTGGCCTAGTCTTAGTAAAGTAGTCTTAGTAAAGTAGTAACAGCTGGCCGACTTTGCTTTTTTTTTCCTTGCGTGCCGTATTTTCGCGCCACTCTTTTTATGATCGTTGTCTTGCGCTACCGCTGCGGCCGTGCCGTACATGGCAACTTGTAGCCCCAAATAATGTTTCGTTCTAGCTGCGCATCATTTCGCGCAGTGGTAACCGAAATATGTCATTCATCCACCCCGATTAAAGAGCACGACATTTTAATAAAAAAAGAACTGTTAACGCGATAGCGTTAAAGAGCTCCTTTCGCAGAAAACCCGGCGTCGGTGTTGGCGGTTATGAGCGAAAAATCATCTTTGCGTGACCGTAAAATCAAAAATATCCACTCAGACCCAGAATCGAGAATTCTGGCTCTCATTGGGGATCGAACCTTAGTCGTTTGCGTGTCAAGTGGGTGTTCTACCACCCAATCACGCCTATGCTTGTAAATGCAGTGCAAAGAACGTCCTCTGTTTGGAAATGCAGTGAAAATATCTTCTATAATTTACAAACACACGCGTCCTGTGTACATGATTCACAATACCACATGGAATACTGCCGTAATAATGCGTGGTTCAAGTGTACGTTGCATCTGTTGTCAAAACATGGGAATATAATAATGATTTCGTGGTTCAAAGCCAGTTACCCTCTACAAAAGGCACACAGGTTTCTGTACACTTAAAGCCACGTAGTGGCCTCATAGCAAGTTCGAAAATATTTCATACACTACGTGTTTGAAGTACGCACTAGGAACAGAATATCGCTATCCCTTTAAACTTTTAAAGGCAAAGCTAAAGGGTCCCCCCTCCCCCCCTTGTTTTTGTGCTAACTGCCCCTTTGTCAAATGACCCTTCTGCCTACTTCTCCGTTAGGATGGATTATCTCCAATTGAAGGTAGCTATAAAAAACATGCATTATCACGTAAACCACAGCTTGTACACTTACCAGCTCACATCATGCATTGTCGCAAACTGAGTTGTTTGGAGTTGTTAGATATGAAGTGTCATGATGTCCCACCGCTTCCACAACTGCTAGGACGGGGGTTGCGTGGCCAGTGCGAACACGTGTGGCTCTGGAGCTCAGAACAGTCATGAGGACGAGTTGAATACTTTACACACAGCGCATTTACATGTTGATGGTCTCAACTCTCAAAGAACAAGCAGGGCCTTCTTCGGTGCGGCTGAATAAATGGGAATAGTGGGGTCCGCTCCTCCCCCCCACCCCCGTTTTGCTCTCCCCGTGGTGGCAAAGTCTACCAATCCAGCACCACTTGCTGACACATAATAACCACACCTGGACTTCCAAGGGAGAATACCCGGTCGTCGATGTAGGACCACGCGCTACGTCATTTACTGCTCCTATTTTGGAGTCGATGACTCACACCCGGAAAGGTCAAGTCCGGTTTGACGAAATCAAGATGATGGCGGACAGGTGGCACTGCAAGTGCGCGGGTCTTTATAGTTCACATCACATCAGAAATGTGACTTCGCGGTCGTTGCACCCAGCTTAGGAATCTTGCTTCGCGTACCGACAATCTACCGTCGGTGGCCGGCAAAGTAACGGCACAACAGAGTATACATAAGTAAATCGATAATACGATGTGGCCCCACATAAAGTTCAGTATACAGGGGTCAGCAACCTCCTGCATGCGGGCCCGCGGGGAAGTATAATATGGCCCCAGGCACGACATCATACTTCGCCCCCCCCTTTTCCTTCCTTTCTTCCCTTGTCATTTCCTATTTTACGGCCGACATAGCAGTTTTGACGTGAAGTGACGTTAGACAAGTAAAAAGAAAGGTCTCTTCCATTTGGTATTGTACTACGTCTTTACTCTTAACCGCATAAATTATGACTAATATTGATAATTTACCTATTCTATTGGTTATAGGTAAATTTTATTTTGTCTATCGATTATGAATGATTATTATTACCAATCAGCCGAGTTTTTTTTTTTTGTATCAGCAACTCGACTTACTCCAGGTGCCTGCCATGTGGGGTACCGGGTGCCTCAAAACTTGGTAACCTCTGGTTTACTATGTGGGTGCTGCAGAACAGCCGCACCCCTGGCGCTGTAGAAAATGTACGGCACTCCCATTTCCCCGACAAATTAAATTTACGAGTTTATATGCTAGCTCTAGAGCAGAAGTTGCTCTTGAAGTACTTCCCTGTACATTCTCGGGCAATGAGTTCAAACTGCGCAGTCTAAATTTCGAACGAACTTAACTTCGAGTCCTAATAAACGAATGTGCGCTGATTACGGAAATCAAATTCTCGGATAAGCTGACGAGACTGCTGCATTCGTCCAACTTGGCAAAATCTGCAAAAATAAGCGAAAAAAAAAGAACAGTGATATCCAGGATTATATGCCTATATGTGCCCATCAGCTCTGTTGTCGCTTTATCATTACTCATCTAGTGCAAGCTACATTACATATTTTTTAGCACGAAAGTGTTTTATGCTGATGCCAATCAAGATATCGGCAGCGTATTTCCGTCACGGCTGTGTGATAAAAAGAATGCGAAGAAAGGAAAAAAAAACTATTAAAAACTGCCACCGGCAAATCAAACCTATGGCTGCTCGATTCGCGACCATGTGGTGCGTCGCTTATACTAAACCGCTACAAACAAAACAAAACAAAAACTTCAGTAATGTTCAGACTCTGGCACTGCAAGGACGTATCGAGTTGCTCTCACATGTGCTCCACATGTTAACAACTTCAGCTACCACAACAATTTAATCATGATCATGAGCGTTGGTCGCGATGGAAATGTGGCGTCAACGTGCGCGCATTCAAGCCGAACGGTGCCATAGTTAGTTGTAAAGCACTAATATAAATTGTACAAGCTCTCATGTATCACAACACAGTAAACAGAACCTATGTGAAAAAAAACACAGCATGTCCACTAAGTGAACGACGATGAGAGGACGAAGCAGTGGGATCGATGTATGTTACCGTAAATCACTCGTGATATCGACCAATCACGCATGTAAATGAGTGTAAAAAAGTGTACAGTTATATTCAATGTCTATTGGTCATAACTGGTATGTTGTGTTGAGTTGTGAATATAATTTTGCCTTCATTATAACTGCTACAGCGTCTCTCATAATTATATCGTGGTTCTGGAACGTAAGAATCCACATATTGGTATTGTCGTCGTCATCATCATCGTCAACGTCATTATCATCACCATCTGCATCGTCATTATTATTATTATTATTATTATTATTATTATTATTATTATTATTATTATATTATTATTATTATTATTATTATTATTATCATCATCATCCGCGTCCTCAAGCGTGGCAGCTTATATGTCAAGCTCTCACGACAGATGAAGATTCATGCAACATCGTGGGTATTTTGATAAAAATTTATCTGAACTGCGTCATATAACTGCAAGTCGATCCTCTATGTCACGCATAAAAATTACATAGAAACACAAAAATGTTTCCAGCAGATGGAACGAGTTCAAGGAGGTAATAACCAATACAACCCCCGAGTCTATCCAACAAGCACACGCTAAGGTAATCAACTGAATATCTCGACTTTCATTATACATTGGGTTATTGAAATACCGAACTGCAGACATGCGGTTTCATTAAACGCTACCATTAACCTTATCAATATTAAACTGTAGATTCCCAATAAGATATCAATAACGGCCACACATTTTCATTTTACCATCTCCACGACAATACTTGTACGAGTATAATTACTTCCGCACAGCGCTTCCTTTCTGATATTAGAAAGATCCCTTAATTTACGAAACGTACAAAACGCCCTAAGGTAATATAGATATGACTTTTCAAGTCATGCCGCCTATGAAAACGCAAAAATATATATTTTCTTCAAATCCGACTACATTAATTGCAGTGCTTTCCTTTAATGAAGCGCCGTATTTGAATCATTTCAAGGCTAGAGTGCCCGAGGCATAATTTTTTTTCGACCAGATACGCGACAATCTCATTCCTACTTACTTTCGAGGGGTGCCCAACAATCCAGGATGCAATAAGAACTATGTGCAAGTAAAACCCAATATCTGAATGTCATAGCCTGGTAATTTATTGTGGCCACGGCACCCGAAAAAAAAATGGAGCTTCATGGTCGTTGCTTTAAAAAGAAGCTTCCTTGAGTGGCATTTCGTTGATTCATTGATTTCCTATTGATGTCAAGAAAACGGTACGTCACAAAACTGTTTAATCAATAGCCTAAGCACAAGTGAAGGCTCGGTATTTTACGTATAATGTGGTAGCTAATTAAAGAGGCATAATCTAGAAAGTAACAGAAAGCAAGGAAGTAAGTAAAAATATAAACGTCATATCTGTGAAAATTACGCCACAACTACACTAGACTTCATCAACTCTTCATCGCAACTACAAATATTTCTATCCGTGCATAAAACTGGGTTTCGCTCCATAAAACGATTTCTATTCCAAAAGTGTGTTTGTACGCCCTTGCTGTTGGCGCGAGTAAGCGTACTATCAAAACAATGCATAATGTTTTTTTTCTTCTGGTACTCGTGTATTACGTTGCACTTCTATTATACCTTTATTGTGTTTTTAAGCTTTATTTTTCAAGTTTCCATGCATAAACCGGCCTGAACACTTTCGACAAAGACCGCGAATTAATATAATGATTTTATGCTTTATTCGGCTTCGTTTCATAGAGATATTGTTTTAGAAGTGACCTATTTCATTTGGGTATCCAACATTTTTTTTATTTTTGGCAAATTATTCAGGAGAAGTGGTAATTTAGCTACCTGTACAGCTTATTGGTGTACCACGCTGCGGGAAAAAAAGAAATAAATAACAAAGAAAAACACGGGATTCTGTACAGGAAGAATGGCTTTCACCTATGAAAGATTGTTTAACTCAATCCCCTTCTATGCACTCCGCACAAACGGTTAACCAGTGAAGCTGAAATGAGCCGCTTTGGTGTTAAGCAGGGGGTTAAGTCCGATGGTGTAACGAAGTCTTTGTCAGTTATCCGTATGGTCGAAACGGCGAAATCCGCTGGTCTTCAAGGATGTTGAGCATGACGTCGAAGAGCTTGTTGACGTATTTTGCACACACCGCAGTATCATTGCTTGCTCCCATAGGCGTGTTCATGGGGGAGAGGGCGAAAAGCCAGCCTCATACATTGACATAATAGCGAGAAGGGGGGTGCTGTGACACCCCTTCTCCTTGAAGGGGAACTCTTTGCCCGCTTATGATTGTTCCAAAGGTCGACGCGTTCGAGGAACGTTATCTCCTAAGGCGACAGGCGCTGCGTTTCGTCGCCGTATGTACCTGATGCGTTCGAACAGATCACTTAATACTAATGAACTTTGAAGGGAGACGAAGTTATACATTCCGATGGCTTGCTGAGTTGCCTTGTCATTGCAAACACCTCCGTGTTGCGTTCCTGCCAGCAGTGAAACATGTTTGGTTCTCCACACATGAACACCATCTCGGTACAACGTATCTCTCCCCAAGTCACCGCTTTCTTGTTGTTGACGATCGATGGTCATCATAACATCGTTGGTGCGGAATGTTATGATCTTTTCGACGACACTGCACTGAATCATTTTCATGACCCTGTACAAAATATGAGCCGTTTCCGCGCCTCAACGGTCCAAGCAGCGTATCGCACTGGTGGTTTTGGAGAACTGTGGGGCGAATAGACTTGAGATTTCTCGTGAATGACCGAAGTATATCTCCAGAAACGAGAACTTGTCCGCGTGTTTGTCGTAGAGTATGCATGGGACGCGTAAACCTGTGCTTTTCCGAGAGCGATGGCTATAGGTAATGCGCGCCGCTGACGACATGACTTCAGTCTACGGCTACATCGTTAAAAACGGCCATTTGTCTCACTGCGTGCATGGCAGATGCGTACTGAATAAAAACCTCGGGATCGATAACTTCGACAGTGGCTCAATACAACTTCTTCATTAATCAGCTCGTCTTCAGGGTTGGTGTCTAACTTGGCAGGCTCCACTCGTTGTCTTGTGTTGTCGGTACAAAAGGGTGTCGATGAGGTACATTAGCCATGTCTTCCATAGATTTCTTAACGAGGCCCCGCTTGTACGTACGCTTCGTGAAGAAACGGCGCTTGATATGTACCTCGATTGCTACGTCGTTGGGCGATGTTACGCGGCAGACATTTATGGGTGTTTTGAGTGTTGATATACACGTTCATAAATTGTCCCTTTATTGCTTATTACCCGCTGCCGCTTGTTAAGGAGGCCCTGCAACACATTTTGAGCATGATCAGAAAACACTGCCTATTCGTACTCAAGGCTTCCGAGAACACGTTAGCCAAACACTATATAGCGCATCACGCGGCCTGGTATTCACAATAAATGTTTTAAATCAGTTAAAAATTACTTCCTCTTCTCTCGACAAATGACTATCAAAGCTGTACAATTCCTCGTCATAGCCACTGTATCGTCCATTGGCTAATTTGAGCGTGGTGCGCACTGTCGTTACGAGGGCCGTCGCGGAAAGCCGTGATTTGCCCACGTGGGCGCGCGCGATCGCACTGAAAAGCCGCGCATTCGAAGGGGGAAAAAAAGAAAAAAGTGCTCAAGGTCACGAGGCGTGTGTGACGTATTTTCTTTTCCCATGTCATCCATCGCGCTTATGTTCCCACGCTTTCATCGGCATGACAAAATATAAAATGCAATTGCAGCGTGCGAAAAGACTCCACTCATACTGGACTGATTCTAAAGCTTTTTGCGGAGATGAATTCATGAGACAATAAGCTTCTTTAGTAAATCTATTCCATGCCTACTTAAAACAGAGTTGCAGGGCCCCTTTAATAGCCGAAGGCGCATAGTTGGTGGAGGCGAGGTCACTAGTCGCCCCTCGATGACGTTGAGCTTGGGCGAATGTGAAGGCCATCTTCGGGCAAACGTAGCCGCTATCGGTGCTTAAACTCAGAAGACTGCCTTTCATCAGCGATTCGTTGCATGTACCACAGACCCAATACTGACCGACGTATGGAGCATCTGGGGATCACCACATCAGTACCTCCATGTCATTTTTCCATTGTTTTTGAGACCGGATTTCTTCTATCGTAGCCTTGTTGTCTAATCACAGGTGGTCGCAGACATCGCAGTCGCAGCCGAAGTACCGCTCGACAAACTTCGCTAAAAGAGAATGCTCTCCCCTGCGAACACGTTCACACCATTGACACGTTGGCGCTGCTCTGCCAGCACCACCGCATTCTCCGAGCATCCGCCTACAATGGCGCGCATGTTTGGTTACGACGTAGAGAACGACGTCACTTACGACGCAGCCAATGAAGCAGTTTCTGCCAACATTCGACAGACGGATTTTCCTTTCGCCTAGCCATATAGAGCTCCACTCCAGAAATAGATTGCCACGCCGCATTTCAGATATAGCTAAAAAAGTTCGTAAAGGTTATAAAGGTTATAAAAGAATAATGACTTACGCTACGGCATCTGTTGAGAATAATTGCCCTCCCAGTGTAGGCATAGCCGAACTCGCAACTCTATGTTGGCTGCAATACTTCTCAATGTGTGGTCAATGATCTTTGCAATTCGTCAAGAAATGTTGGCCTTCATCGAGTGTCTGCAGTTTGTGATGATAGACACTGTACTTCATAAAACCCCCATCAGAAGAAATCTGAGGGCGATAGATGAGGTGACCTTAAAGACCGCCCATAGAGAATTTCGTGGAAGTTCGCTGTTTTGTTATTTTTATTTATTTGTTTTTGTGTTTGTTGCATATTTCAAATCAGGACGGAAAGTTAAACTCCTTTTTTCTTTATTATTCTGCCGCAGTATTCATTATGCCCGGATAATTTGCAACAAAACTACAGACCAGTGAAATAGGCGAGTTCTAAAAGAATTACCTTTTATTTTTAATGAATGTTTTTTGCTGTCTCTAATGAAAACATTATTTTTTCGCATTTTCCCCCGTAGAGTGCTATTTTCTTCATGTCCTGTACTTGTACACTAATTGGTGTTTGCTTCACGACACACCTCTGCATTAACACTGTTTATCAGCTGAGTGAGGTGCCATTGCAAGGTTCAACAACAAATTGTTTACTTGTTGTCAGGTGTATGATCATTTGTGCATATTTCATAATGTGCGCTGGACAGTGGTACTTTACAAGATTAATGACGTCATGAACTTATAGCCAAAGAGTTCTCGTTGTAAAAAGTCGTCATACAGCAATCATTCCCTACCTCTCATTTTTGTTCAGGTGTTGCCGATCCCATCTAGGCAGTAAATCAACCAAGCACAAAACTAAATACCCCAAGAAGAGAAAAAAAAACATAAGGAACAAAACTGGTCATTTGAAACTCGTACGGCAAAATTAACTGACGTTGCTTCAGTCATCGGTGTAAATTGTGCAATATAGAGACTAATACTTAAATTTCAAATGCGTGGCTTTCCTTTCAAACCACCTTTACCGACAGACAACTCTCTCGCAAAAACATGTGCAATGCTATTTCGAAATGGCAATCCCCGGATCCGAAATTGCCTCCTGTTCACACTTATGTAAAGAAAGCAATTTTCTCCGCATTCGAACAGTATAGTTAAATGGGAATTCAGTATTTAGAAATATGCATAGTTCTGCGCCTCCACAGAATCATATCCTCCTGCTTCCGAGAGAACAACATGCAGAGGCAATATATCGTGTTGCTCGAATGTATACTTCGTTTTATGCATCGTTGTCATACGAGACTCGCAGCACGTTAACGTCAACGATGACGCTTTAGCTGAACTGAACACACTGTTGGAACAAATTTCCTGTTTCCGGGCTTTATTTTTTTCCTTTTCACAGCCGTAGTGAAGGACTTTGCTGATTACGACGTAAAACCCACCGAGCGTGACAACGAAACAGCTGGCAATAACATTACTTCCAAGTCGCTTGTGCTGGTCGTTGGCCTAGACATAGTAACTGCCTGTGGTTCGACGGGAATTTGGAAAGGCGCTGGTTTTGCTTTATGATGCTTTCCTAGAAAGAGGTGCATTCGTCGGTTTTCACCGTTATAACTCGTGGGCCATATTAAATGTCTTCCTGCTCCAATACGCAGGCAGCGCAAACATTTTTTTTGTTCTCGAATATGTGCGTTAGGCAACCGTGCAGTGCAGTACAAGAACCACGCAGTGTTTGTCTGTCTATAATAGTCATGTCTGGACCATGATTTTTCCTTCTTGCCACCTAGATTTCATGTGCTTACGCTATACCGTGGAAAAGAAACCAAACTTAAATGCCAGAGGTCCGTCATACTCGTTTTGCTTTCACAAGAAAACCAGACGATATTGTGAACATGCATGCGATTCCAATTTCGAAAACAGGGGTGCCTGACTATTTCTTTATATTAGCTGATAGGCGGGAATTTGTCTTGATATCTTCCTTCATCGTTTATATGAATCAAAAGCTTAAAAGTCGTCTTGGAGCCCCACTAGTGCATTTCAAGTGCTCTTTTTCGCCAAAATTATACGAAAAATGCTGGCAAGAGTCTTTGAACTTACGAAAGAGGGTGCTTCGTTGCACCACAGTTTAGTCAACCAATCCCACAACGCATCAATCCGTTAATCTTTTATTTGAAACACCTGTCAGCGACACTGAAAGCTCATTTGTGGTGCACTGATGCAGTTAAAAAAAAAAAAGAAACGCAACTTATGACTGAGATATGGAAGGCAGTTGCGTGTGGCGCCATCTCTCGTCGGCAACAGCCGTCCTGTCTTAACTGTATGGGAAGTGGTAAAAAAAATTATATCTGATGAAAAAAGCAAGTTACGGAACACTACTTCCAGTTATGGGCAGCATGCATACAAAAAGAATATTCTCGCAAAGTTACATTGACGCAATAAAAACCGCACCACTTCCAAGTGCATTTAATATTTGGGCCTCGTGTGTTTATTGATGGGGCCTCATTGGTTCCCAATGGCCGGATTTCAGCCGTCCTGGGAAGCAACCCGCTTTGTAGTGCTATTCTACGACCTTAGCAGAAAGTTCCAGTGGGTATCTGCTGCATGAAACCGGGAGTCATTTTTGATAACTTAATTTTTTTTGCTTGCTTCTTATATTCAGTTATGACATAACGCTGTTGAAGTCGTCGAAAGATGACGCCACGTACACATGTTCTCAAGTGTTGGGAATGATTGATGAGGGACACATAAGGCTAAAATGCAAAATAAAAATTAATCACTAAGACTAAATGACAGGGCAGAACATTGAAATGTAAACGTCTCTGTTATAAAACGGCAGATACGAATAACTTGGGAGACGCTCAAGCTTCAGAGTAGAAAGCGAGAGCTTAGTATGACTTCGTTAACATCCCTTACCCAAACGCTAGCCTCGGTGGGCACCTCAACTGCGTCACGATGAAAAGAGTGTCTGCTGTTCGTTTGTATATTGGTACTTTCAAACTAGTTCTTGTTATTGTTCACCTATTCCCCGTGACGCATAACCTCTATGGGAGATTGGCCAGAAATTGAGTGTTTTTATAAAATATTGTGCAGTGTTAGAATAATGGATATTATATAATAGAAAGATTTTCGATGATCTAGAAAATTGTTGTGCTTGATCTAAATCACATAATTATTTAAATAAAGAAATAATTATTGTTAAGTTAGAGCAATGTTCTAACTTTATACGCATATAATGCAGACACGTTAGAATAATACTACAGTTAATTAGTCAACCTATTAGCTTCTTTATTATAGTCCCGCACGGCCGCGAATTCTCCAGCGCTGTCGCACTGGAGAACCCCGAAATGAAAGCTACAAATGACATCTATTTTGACGTTTTGCAAACCTATCTACAACTTTCTCCTTGAAATTTTTATCCGTCTTCGATTCTTCAAAAGTTGGTTAATTAAAACATATCTAACTAAACAATATTTGAGAACACAAAAAATAGTCTGACAAACTCCAGGAAACGGTTAGCAACATGCACTTGGTCACGATAATTACGTGTTCCGGCGTATTTAAACTCTGGCTAATGTTACGTGGGACACCCTGAATATTTACGATCATCCACTATACGCTTTTAACGCTGTCTGTGCAGAAGACGGCCTCACTCAAAGGATCTATCCAACACTGAAGTTGGGCAGATTGGGCAGAATAACACAGTCGACGAGAAATCCGCACAATACTGAACGTGAGGGTGAGATGGAAGTTTGAAATGGTGAAGTCTTCAAACGTGTAATGGTAATGGGGCGAACGTTTTGACAAAAGGACCTGTCAACGCTGGGTTGATGTGCACGTGAAATGGAGTTCCCTTGTCGAGACATTTGCTTCAGCGGCATCACCTATTTAAAGATTTTTTATCAGTCTATGAGGCAAAACATACGAAAGACAGAAGGTCAACTAAAAAAAAAAGATGCTCAATTGAAAATTCAGCAGAGAAAGAACGTGTTCTGAATTACATAGCTACAGCTAAAATAGCAATGAGAACCCACGATTTTCTATTTGATCTCATTAGTATCAAGTCTAACAAGAAAAACCAAGAGCTTAGATCACCACTTTCCTTCATTACATATGGGTAAATTGGTTGTCTTATAGTTTACATAATGTAGGATGTCGTATACCGCCTTTGCATAATAATAAACATCGCGAAAAAAACAAGCAACAAAACGAGGAAGAGCTACAAAGGACACACAAGAACACGAGCAGATTAGGCGAGTTAATGAGGTTTCATGGTAAATATATATACAACAGTGCTTCAACAATGTACACAAGAAGTAAGACACGCAGAGCTGGGTCGTGCGTAGCTTTTCATCATTTTAAAATGCGAAGCATTTCTTAGCGATCTTCGTGGACTTTGAGCGTATCTATGTATAGCTGCCTATGACTTTCAGCTCTCCTGGCCATTTCGATAATGCTATCAATACCAAAACTGGCATGGCATAACATGACTGTATGACGAGCACAAGCGACAAGTAATAACATGAAAATTATTACATGTGTGCCATGAAAATTATGATTTACATTTCATAGTCTTGCTGCTTTTGCGGTGGTTTCGTTGACAAGACATAATGCAAAATGCATGGCGAACATACGTGACAGACCCTACCGTGAAAATAATGACATGCATGTCATGTAACAACATGACTCTGTGCCACGCTCATGGTTGATTGATGATTGATATGTGGGTTTAACGTTCCCAAACCGCCATACGATTATGATAGACTTGAACTTGTATAGCGCATTACGGGGAAGAAGAAACGCCGAGCAGACCGACACAAGAGGACAGAGCGCTAGAGGACAGAGTTCAAGTACGACGAACCAACTCGCCCAATCTTCAACACTCGTGGAATTATGATAGACGCCGTAGTGGAGGGCTCCAGAAATTTCAGCCACATAGGGTCTTTAACATGCACTCAAGGCTAAACACAACTGCCTACACTATTTTAGCCTCCATGTATATAGCCGCCGCAGCCTGGATTCGATCTCGCGACCTGCGGGTCAGCAGCCGAGTACCTTATATAGCCACTAGGCCACCACGGCGAGGTCGCTCATGGTGAGCTCGCGGTCGTTTCGCGAGCTTCACTTATACCAAATTCGGTATTACGAGACGTGATGGATGACGAAGGTGCATCACTGGTGCAGACATGGTAATCACGAGATGCGTGTCATGTAAGAGCATTACTACATGCCACACTCATAATTGTGCTCTCGGCCGTTTCGCTAGCTTCACATATACCAAATTTGTAATTACGTGACGCGAACGGACGACGAAGGTTAATAATACGGTGAAACATAATAATCATAAGAGTGTCATGTAAAACATGACTACATGCTACGTTCATAGCACGCTCACCGCCGTTTCGCTAGCTTCACCTATACCAAATTGGGCATCACGTAACGTGTATAGACGACGAAGGTAAGTGACACGTTCAAACAACGTAATAATGACATGAAAGTCATGTACGGCATAATTTAAGTCCACCTCATAACGTTGTGCCGATTTTAAGGTGACATATCATTCTTCATTCGCGCTCCGCATATAATCGATTCTCACTCTGTGTGGGATCTGCCAATTTTTTTTTGTCTCTCATTTCTTTGCCCGGTTTTATAAGTATGCATTCGTGTCAGCAAGCCAAGCTTACAATTCTTCAGTACATTTGGCCTGAGCGCAAACACCCTCGCCTTCGTGTGCCAAATCGATTCCGGGAAGTCAGTCGAAAGTACAGCGCTCCCGCAGCGCCATCTGTTCCACTCAACGTGAAACTAATCTACGACTTATCACTTTTGCGCGCTTTCCGTGAAACTCGTAGGTGGTCGATCAATTTTTTTTTCTTTTACTCCCCTATTCCCCTCCCCGTGTATACGGTAGCATACTGTATGTGATGATGTCTAGTTAACCTCCCGACTTTTTCTTGTATTTCTTATGTGTCCCTTTTCTCTGAAGCTCTTGAAAGACCGTAGCGACCGCGTTTAACGCCATCTAAATAAACTTTGTTGCCTTCTGCCTCCTAGTGTACATCTACGGTGGCACGAGATACCATTTAGAAGCTTATTGCGGGCTTATTCTGGCAGCTTGTACGGAAGCGTACTGCTATTTCAGTAATTTTGTGTGCACCAATGCCATCATCGTGTCATCAGGCGCTATGTTAATATAAACGGACAGAAACGTTTTACGCTATAGCTGCCTGAGGAAAAGAAAAGTCGGTGTTGATGCTGGACATGTCCGTACACCGCAACGTAGAGTGGAAACCTAAAATTTAAGGGGCTTACCTTAGACAAAAAAATTCTGCTAATTCAGATACAGCTCTTTATCGTGCCACAACAAGAGACATGGGCAAGGGGTAATGTAATGCAGCTTTTATTATTTGATGCACAATTTCTCCCCGCATCTGTGCTATCGGCTAAGCGCAAACATTTCGTCTGAATTATCTCAGTTGTGAAAAAGATTACATGTACTGCATAAAAAACTTCCTACAAAACCTCCACCCAGGTAACGCAGGTGCTGTATCGTGTCGCGTATACCCCGTACCTTGAACCACAATTAGTGCGAAATTTTCTCTGCATAATCCCAGTGAACTGTCGCATAACAAGTTTTTTTTTGCATGGCTGTGAAGCACATGTTATGAAACAACCTTCACAAACCGTAGATTGCGTTTTTTTTTGTTTGCTTTAGCTTTGAAGAGAGAGAGAGTGCGTGTGTGTGCGCGCGCATGTGCGCGCATGCCTTTTAGCGAAGAAAATGTGTTGATGCTTTGTATCGCCACTTCATACACGAGTTGTGGTACCATTTAACGAGATAGTGTCTCCCAATCATGGTCACTCGTTTCAAGACGTCCAAGTAAACGAAGGATACCGAGAAACCTGTTAACCACCGAGGCTTGTATTGCATCGCTACTGAAAGCGTATTATTTTTTGTTTTGTTTTTTTTTTTGCACCCGCAACACAAACAATCGACCAGCTCAATATAACATTTTAGGAACACTCTGTTGTAACATGTCTGTGCAGTGTTTTGACGTTATCCGGAGCGCGCATGTGCTAAAAATTAATGACATGCTGCGCCCTAAAAAAAAGCCGTTAGCAGAAGCGCATAAAGTAATCAATAATATTGAGTGCTTTGCTTTAGCAAGATTGAAAATTGGCCTAGATGGAGATACAATATAAATTAAAAAAAAACAGCGCCATACGGCCTAAACGAAGGTAGGTAGAAGAGAACGCAAGCGCCGAGTGTCAGATTTGTGAGCCAGTGCTTGTGTTGTTTTATACCTACCTTCGTCCCGTCCGTTTGCGCGCTGTTTGTTTCCATAACTTCGCTTTATTGCCAGCCAGCTCAGATTTTCTTGCGTACTAGATGGAATATACATACATATAAATCAGTGAACTGGTGTACGTCAATGAAAATACTTCGTTTCGGCAAGAAGTTTAAGAGGAAGCACTGCCCCCCGCCCCTAATTCCCCCCCAAGCAACACCTGTACCCTCCTCTTTTCTGCCAGATCCCCGCCGCGGTGTTCTAGTGGCTAAGGTACTTGGCTGCAGACCAGCAGGGCACGGGTTCGAATCCCGGCTGCGGCGGCTGCACTTCCGATGGAGGCGGAAATGTTGTAGGCCCATGTGCTCAGATTTGGGTGCACGTTAAAGAACCCCAGGTGGTCGAATTTTCCGGAGCCCTCCACTACGGCGTCTCCTATAACCATATGGTGGTTTTGGGACGTTAAACCCCACATATCAATCAATCAAATCTTTTCTGCCAGATTCAACACGTGTTTGCACTCTGCAAGGCGTGATCGAGCCTACGCCCATGCAGGCTGAGACAAAAAACGAAGAATTTCCATTACGCAGTAAAATTTTCTCCTGTTTCTTCCAATTTTAACACTCCGCAAGCTCCCTGTCCGGTCTAAATTAGAGTGCGCGTCGTCTGTTTGAGATGCCACGCAATACCGTCACTTTAACTAACACTCGCGAAGCAGTGCAAAGCTGACCTGCCCACTTTGTGCTCTCTAGTTGGAGCCGTGCTTCCAGTGATTATTGACCGAGCGTTAGTCTCACTGTGTTCGTCCCGCCACCGTACCTAAAAATACCGCGCTCACTTCAGTTGCACAAACTTTATTACAACTTTCAAATATTCAACTTCTGCTTGACCAGATTGACGTTTTCTCTAGTAGTCGTTGTAATCATCCCCTCAAGTTCGCTGTTGACGCATGCGTCACCAAATCGTGTTTCCGTTATTTCTTTCCGCATACTAGCAGCGAAAAGAACCAATTCACCTTTTACGTTACTTGCATCACTGATGCCTTCATATTTAAAAATGCTGTTAGGACCCGTGTGCTCAAATTAGGGTACATATGTTAAAAAACCCAGGCAGTGGTGTTCCGTGCCGGGAATTTCTCTTTATTGGGGAATTTCTGCCTGTCATTTTAAGCCAAAGGGAAAAAGAGAATCTTCGTGATATTGCACGGAATTTCAGGAATGGTTAAATTCTCCTATGACGACCAATAATTAGCGGTCGCAGAGTGTCTTCATCTGCTGTAAACATTTCTGACGCATGCACCACGCAAGCATAGCCTTTGAGATTTGTTTCTGAAATTTTACGTGGAGCGATTCCTAGTTCACTAGTGGTGTTAGACTTGAAGCCCACAATATGTTGTGTACTAACAGTTTACGAATTAAAAAAGTCATGCTTTTGTTGTGCGGCAGTGGAGGGGCTAGTCATAATTTCAAATGTCGCCGGTAAGTGAGACACGTGTAAATATAGTAGGTCAAAATTTCCGGAGCCCTCCACTACGGCGTCTCTCTTATACATATGGTTGTTTTGGGACGTTAAACATCTCCTATTAAAATGCTATCAGTGACGCTTCTCACTGTTCTTCTCTGTATAATTATGGTGATGGTGATGTTGCCACACATGGAGTAGACCCGGCATACCTGGCCGGTAATTTCTCCTCCTGGTGGGCATCTCCAAGTCTTATGAATATGCTATACAAAGGTCTCCTATCGCCCACCTGTGATCCATGGGAGTTAAAAGGGCAATACTTTGCGCTTCATACACGACTTTCTCAGCAGTCGTACTATTCGTGTTCGTCTCGGAGACAGTGTTAGTGAGGAGAGCAGCATTTCTCGCGGTGTAACACAGGATTGTGTCTGTGTAATGAGTTCAGGTACTCGGGATATAAAAATAAACGAACAAGTTAATAAATTTACATATAATACATCCTCCAGGTGACGATATGTACCTCTCGCGATAGCTTATAGCAGAAAACGCCTCGTTCTGGTGAGTTCGAGGTCACGCAGTCGATTCCCGACAATGGCGGTCGCGTCTCAATGTGGGAAGAAAAACACTGCTATACCCGGATTTAGGTGCGCGTGAGAAAAATCCAGGTGTTCAAAAATAATGCAAAGTCCCCCACCGTCACAACGTATTTCTCGCAGAAAAAAAAAAACCATAATCACTTAATGCCTTCTTAGTGTTTGTCTTCAATACAGCACAAATAAATAAACTTGATAGAGGAGAGTGTGGTTGTAGGGCAGTTGGTTATTCATTTAGCAAAGGTAACCGCAAAACCACGCGCTGCACAGAGACTACTCGGAGCGAAGATGTCACAAGCGTGTATAGTAGCCTTGACGCCTTGTGCGCGTGCGCTTGTGTGTCGGTGCGCGCGTGTGAGAGGGGGTGGGGGGTAGTGGGCGTGTGTGTGGGCGCGTTCCCACTTATCTTTTATGTCTTTATGTGCGCGTTTTATGTGATGTTTACTTACCATGTTGATTATTTAATGTAGTTAGTACTTATTGTTAGTGTAGCACGTCAGTGCCATTTCATTTCATGGCTTCGTGTTGTCTCTTTCTGTGTTCCGTGAGATTTTGCGGTTACCTCAGCGAATTCAACAAACTTAGTTTTATAACTTTTTTCAGTGATTTAGGCAGAAACCAGGGCTACACAGAGCATATTGACTTGCCGTTGACAAACTTGGAAACCTGTCACGCGATGAAAAATGTGGAAAAAAAAAAAACGATCTCAAAGGACACTTCACCGTTGTCTTCGGTGAGCACGGTCTCGTCTAACGAAAGCTCCGAAATGACGTAATCTTCGCGTGAAGCGAAGCAGTTCAGCGTCTGTGCGGGTAATATGGCATGGGTTAGGGTGGAGGAGGGCGTATGCTCGAAATAGCGCGTTTGTCCGTCTGTCAGCACGTGTCACCGGAAAGAAAGAAAAATTAGAGAACGCGACAAGTTCAAAGGAGAAGCACAACAAGCAGCTCGCCTACGGGTGTAACACCGGTATGCCCCCATGTGACCCAGGAAACGTCAGTGGTGTAAAGGTGGTATGGTGGGCTGCTTTCACGGCAAGGCGAAGCGTAGGCACACGTACAATTGAACCTTGCCACCTATACGCTACTGCACCATATATGCCCCTCTCGTATTTTATAGGATTTCTAGTCGGCGCAAACCCGTGGGAACAAAGAGATGGGCTCCACTGCATGACACCATCTGTGCTTCTTTTTTCCCACACTTTTTCTATTATGCTGGCATTGTGGTTCGCTCTTTTTTTCTGAATTTTATATTCTTGTTGCTTTGCTCTTCAGCAGGCTTTACCTAGGAAAAAAAGGGAAACGGAATTCTCGCTTTTATTTTAGTGGAAAGACAGTACTATAGGTTAAGCCAGTTCTATAAAAGGGACGTTTCTTCCTCATTTGGCACTAAAGAGAGATAAACAGAAAATTTCATTGAGGTCCTGAGAAATTGGCCAGAAGGGGGGGGGGGGGCTTCGAGAAGATAATCATATTTAAATAAGTCACTCATCTCGTACTCATCGTTCGTGCTTTGGGTATCAGAAAAGAAAGGCAACAACCCTACATGGAACTCGAGTCATCTACTCACCCACCGTTTCTCAAAGCTAAATTCAGAAAACCGACAGCGCTGCCATCTGTCTATTTCTTTTACTGGGGCGTCTGTACTTTAGTGCTGCTTATATGTGAAGTGTAAACACTCAACTCAATTTAAAAAGAACGCACAGATTTGATTCTATTGCTTGCGGAATGTTGAGTGACAGTAATTGAAGTTGCAAAGTTTAACTGGAAGAAATTTGGGCACCGTGAGTTTTAATGGACTAGACGAAATAGTCGCGTAAATTTGCGCGCGCGCGTGTGTGTGCGTGTGCGTGTGTTTAGATTAACTTCAGCCACTTGGGGTACCCAACTGCCCCTCCTTTAAGTGGTATCGGACGTCCACCGACGGAACACTCTTCAACTAAAATGCCAAATGTAAATGGGCACGCTCCTAAAGAATAGCTATAGAAGTGGTTCACTTACTGGCACGTTTGCTTGGAGTAGGCGTGTCCATCTTTGTAGTCCGTCCTCCGCAGTCGCTCGTTAGTAGCGTTCACCTTCTCCCGAATGGTCTCCATGTCGCACTCGTCCGCTGCAAGGCCACGCGACGCCGAGTTACCAGAACGAGCAGTGGTTACCGGCTTTTCAAAAAACGTGATAGTTGACTGGATGGTGCATAGCAGAGTCCCAGATCCGGTTAGAGCAAGCTTAAAAGTCACACTCGAGTAACATAAATGCAATTTATTTGTACATGCAGTGATTTGTCTTTGCTCACATCACAAATTTCTGTCATAGAATCGCGGATAAACGTAGGCACTACCTGATGTTTGTCAGTCATTCAGTGGCCTATATCACAGTGTAATGAAGCGGAGTTCTTTGGCTATTTTGCTGTGACTACTGATTTTCCATGTACAGTGACTCTCTCAATAGGACACATGAACTCCCTCTCAAAATATTTATACTCTCTTCGGAGAGCCCTGAGCCCCGAAATATAGTTAACGTGTCTCCTTAAGAGAATGAGGGCTGGGCAGAGATACTCAGAAAAGTATTCCAGAATATAGATATCAACATACGTTTGCTGGAAGCATAAAGTAGAGATATTGAGATATATTTGTCTTAGACTTGACGAGATATTTTCGCAATATTCTACCGAAAAGACGAGAAAAAATGATCCCGGTGTACAGATGCAACAATACAGGTGCAACAATATAAATACTGTTATAATTCATTTCTCGCGATAATGATGTTCCATAAGGATAGTGTTTAGGTGCAGGATAATGCTGTGATTACCATTTCAGCGCATTGAAACTTGCAAGTAAATGTTACTCCTAACGGACACCAATGAATAAACAAAAACTAGTATAGATTTACACTAGACACACTTAAGCTCTGTTTTGCAGTGAATGTTGAGATAATTATGCTTTAGTGACAGTAGCTTAGACAATGCCGTTTCACTACAACACAAAAGACTCTCGAAGTCGCGAATCGGCTTACTGGCCTAAAAAAAAAATGGGCACTCGGCACCAGCTCTGAGAGACAGCGACTTTAGTGAGTATTGATTCTTCTGTCAGTGGCATCAGGTGTTTCGCTGCATGAACAACTCTACGCGCGCGAAGAACCCTTCGCTGCTCTCACTTTGATTGGCGTAACAAAACAGGTATTGATTTTTCCTTTGAAAACACTTCATCTCAGTTTCGACAAAAAAAAACTCAACAAAGTATTTGTCTCTTGCATGGTGTCCCGATATAATTGACACATCGCAAAAGTACTTATCTATAGATATATAGCTACATTTCAACCGTTTATCGATACAGAAACAGATACTCAGAAGCATCTTTAAGACTTTAGTGCGTTCATAATTGAAAATTTTGTTGAAGCGCACTAAAAAACAGACGGACAGAAGAGGCTGACAAGGACAGCCGTTGCTCTCACAACTGAAGGTTTATTATTCAGAAAAAGAAATATTTAAAGCGGATACATGGTCTTTCGCGCATGTGCGTCAGAACAGGGTGCAACAGAAACCCCTCTTGTCAGGAATACAAAAATTGTACATATTATGCGTCATTTATTATATTTTACAAGTAGTAGGTGTCGAGATACGCGTACTTTTTATCAAGCAGCACTATCGTATATAGCTTTGCTAACACAGTCCTGTCTCCTCTTTGTCAGCCTCTTCTGTTCGTCCGTTTTTCAGTGCACATGCCTCGACAGCCCACGAGGCAGTGAAAGCCCTGCTGTGTTTCCTGAGAAAGACAGGCTTGTGTGAACGCCTCTGACATGTGGTAGAGTTCTACACGCTGCAGTGAAATTACTGTCAGTCTCTCCCCACCCCCTTTTTCCCTCTCTTCCCTCTTTCTCGTCTTTCTTGTCCCCTTCCCTAATCCCCCAGTGTAGGGTAGCCAACCGGATGTCTTTCTGCTTAACCTCCCTGCCTTCTCCCTTTTTGTTGCTTCTTTCCTTCCTTCCTAGTGCGCTTCAACAAAATTTTCAGTTATGAACGTAATCCGACAGGCCCAACTTGCCATCTTGCTGCAATACACTAGGTGCGGTTCTCTTGTAACGCCATACTGCCCAGCCCTGAGGAGACTCTTACACGAGGCAAATGAGTTGGGACTTGCGGCAAAGAGTAACCCACACAAATCTTTTTCTCTACAGTGGACTTGAGTGAGTATCTCTCTTTCTTAGGAACAACTGACGAAGCCAACAAATGTTGAAACCAAGGAAAGCAACTATCGATGCCATTATTTATTACCTTTAAGAGTATCGCGCACTAACTATTACGTAAATCTATAGAGCGATCAGAGCTGGACTAGAAATCGCCCTTTGCATCGGTGGAGATCTGAATACACAATTTTGGAACGCACATGTCTTCATTCAGTCATAGCTCAATGCGTAGAACATCAAACGCGCAATTCGAAGGTAGTGGGATCGTATCCTACCAAAGAAAGGGTGATTTTTCGTCCACTTTACTTTTTTTGTGAATATTTACTATGCTACTAATAAAGGTAACAACGAAAGACCCCAATAGTTGTCTTCCTTTGCTAATACAGTTGTTGATTTCACTATAGTTGTGTCTGACATGGAATCGAACCCCCTCGAACTATTCCTTCGTCTTTCTTTCTTGGTCACTTGAGAGAGTGTGTAGGCAGCAAACGTAATTGTAACAGTGCGTGACGTGATATAAGCAGAATTTCGCATCAACCTCATTGTTCTCAGTGAAAGGCCTCCAGCTTCAGTGCAAATAAAGCAGAGAACGAAAAAAAAAATGTCGCCAACTCAGCGCCGCTGGCTAGGTGCACGTTCTATTTCCTAATCCGTCCACGTTAATATTCTTAACTGAGCATAACTCGTATAGCTTTTAGTACTCTAACTTGGCAGGACGTATCTACGCCGTATGTACTGAAGCAGCTTGGTTAACGCACCGACTCTGTATTAGGGTACGCTGAGAGAATGCCTTGGCTGAGAATCACCGGAAATCGAATATTCGGCGCTCTCTTCACTTAAGTGCCGTCACAAGCAGTTGCCGAACGACGTGAAACATGACAGAAGCAATTATTCAGGAATAACTGTGACGACGCTAACTTCCTTTCTCATGTTGATAATTGACGTAAATTGGTAATTGTAGAGTGACGCCCTCTAGACGTGGTACAGGTGCTTGGAGAAGTTAGTTTATTGACCCGAGAGCAGCGCAGTCTACTTTGCTGGCAATCAGTGCCAATCACGACCTTCTCTTTTCTTTTCGTTCCATCTTTTTGTTCCACTATCTTTCTGCTCAAATTATATTGGCACCTTCATTACAGGACACAATGCTCTCTCCGACATACTAAACCCATTTACAACTTTAACGTAGCAAGTTTTCGAGCTGCAATTTTGTTGTACGTTCCCAAACAAATCTCCTGATGAATATGGGCGGACATCCCATCGCCATTTTCAAAGATGACTAGCAGGTCGGAAAATTTCTTCCGGCTGACCTCTCATCTTTTCTGTCACAATGAATCTATCCCTCCCTCTCTCTCTCTCTTTGGAA
The DNA here is from genome assembly GCF_013339725.1 of Rhipicephalus microplus. Lineage (NCBI taxonomy): Eukaryota > Metazoa > Arthropoda > Arachnida > Ixodida > Ixodidae > Rhipicephalus > Rhipicephalus microplus. Next base: position 250,278,373 of record NC_051165.1, read on the forward strand.
AATGTAAAGGCAGCAACAGCAAACTATTACGCATTAGAGGTCAGTAAATCTTGCAAAGTGTACTGAAAACCACACGTCATGCACCTGAAATAATATATACCAAACAATTGCCCCTATACATGTTAAAACACACGCGAGCACTCGTTTTCTATATGGACCGACAACGGGTGCACAGAGCATGTATACTCCGTGGCTTGAAACAACTGCTTAACTATGTTAACCAACTCTCGGTGAGCACTCCAAACGCATGCCGGTGAGTACTTTCCGCAGAGCATGCCTCTGGCCTTGCGTGCACATACGTACCCACTCTGATAAAATGTGGAAACGCCACGGCGTCTGAAATTCAAATGAGCAACGGCATGTGAGACCAAGCACCCGCACCGAATGGTGTCTGAGTCAACAAAAACTATTTACATGTTGATGTGCGCGCTCGGCACTCGGTGGGTTGGGCTAATCTCCATTGCTAAAGCTGCGAGCTCACGGTTTACCATCCCAATCTAGTTGTTCGTTTCTTTTTCCTAAGCATTCAGTGTACATTAGAGATATCTCTTCATCTCGCCGTAGTCACCCGACATCACTATGCAAACTCGGCAGAGGCCGAGCTGATTGAATTGATGTAACCGGATTCCTGCAGAACCCACATTGTGCAACTGCCTTCGCAAATGACCCCACCCAATCACCCTCTTTACATTATTCAAAGCACAAGGTCCTTAGCTCTGCAAAAAAACAATCAAGTCATTCATTCATTCATTTATTCATTTATTTTTTCATTCATTCATTTATTCAACGCTTAGACACACGTGTGAAACCTAGCAAAATGCGATGGCATTAGGATGATTCATCTTGATATTTGTGTGAAGCCATTTTTCATTGAAAAACACTTTGCCGTCACTTCTCATCTAGAAAACAAGACAGTGCAAAAGTCACAGCAGCAGAGAAAAAAAAAGAGCACAAACAGTGCTGACTTACGCCATGGGTTCATTCGTATAATTCAAGGGTATCAAGCTCACCTCAGCTAGCAGACCACTGTCACGAAAGTTAATCCATAGATGTGCTGGGATGTTGAAGGTCGTGGGACCAGGGGAATGTTTATCAAAACGTCGGTTAGCATTGCGATTTGAAAAAGGCATTTTCCAAACCTCGCATATGGGTCATTTCTGGAGGGCATTTTGACGTTAGGTTTCGAGAAACACTTAGATAGTGATCCCCAGAATGTGTGAAATATCCAATCGGGAAGTCAATTCTGAAGCGCAGTTTTACAGCAAAGTTGCCGTGTGTCGTAGATGCAAATGATCATAAACCGGCACTCTCTCAATCCCCGCCCAAGCACTCGGTACAGCTGGTTATAAAAATAGACTGAAACTTGCTGCGTATAATCTGTGTTCGCCACCGCGTGTTCCCTTGTTAATTTTTGTTGAACATCTAAAAACTCACTCGATTTTATTAGGAGAGACGCCGTAGTGTGGGGATTCAGAGGTTTTGACCACCTGGGGTTCCTTAAACGTGCACCTAAATCTGAGCACACAGGCCTCGAGGGTTTTCGCTTCCGTCGAAAATGCGGCCGCCACGGCTGGGATTCGATCCCGCGACCTGCGGGCAGAAACGGATCCAGTTACTCATTTTAGGGGGGAGGGTGCGATCGCTTAAAGTAACACCGCCGGAGAGGGGGGGCGTGATCATTACTTTTTGTTGTTGTTTTCTTTACTAGCACAAAAACTCTAATATAGCATAAATACCATTAATGTGTGCTCAAAGGGATCGCACTCATTCGTCCTAATAGGTAATAGCAGGTGGGCGGCAAGCACTTCAAAGAGGGGGAGGGGGTACTGACAAGCTTAGGGGGGGGCAATTGCCCCCCCTTCCTCTGGATCCACCACTGCCTGCGGGTCAGCAGTCATCAGTCGAGCAACGTAACCGCTAAACCTCCATGGCAGGTCCTTTGTTAATTTTTGTGGAGCATGGTGGGGAGTAGCGGGTTTTCCCAAGTTTGTGTGACACATACACGCTATAGAGTTCTACAGCAGTGCTGCTATAATCGAGATTTCCCTATATAGGCGTAGAGAAATACAAAAAGACCAATAGAATAAAAATAATAAATAATAAGATATTTATTTATTTACAGTATGCTTCAGTCACAAAGGATCATGCAGGTGGTAAATTATATAATTGCAAGTTTATAAGCGCAGGGGAACCGTAAGACACACACAAGCTCACAGGAGAGGGATATTTTTTTTACATTACACTGAAGTCGCAAGGGTGCAGGGATAGTCTTATATAGTATAATGTAGTATAGTTTAGCATAGCATAACGTAGTGTAGTTTATTATAGTATAGTCTAGCTAAGTCAAGACGATTTATAGGTGCTCACCAGCTCAGCCGTGACTCTGCAGCCGTGCGCTACTTCGTGCAAGCTGTTCTTTTTGTTGTTATTGTTTCACAATTATTTTTTACGTGCGGTGACCAGACGGTGAGCCTCAAAAAAAAAAAAAATGCCGGAGACCAGCCACGTCTACGCCACTCCTGAATCAGGCTAGTCAGAAAGTTTTTCTTTTTTTTTCGGGAAGGGCCCACTAGTTGAGGGCCTCAGAAATATCTATTTTGAGTATTTAGCATAGGCAAAACACCCCCCTCCTCCCTCCCACCTTTATTTCATTTTTTTTTGGGGGGGGGGGGCAGATTCAGGAGGTTCCTTAAGGCTACCCCTCCTCCCATTGGCTACGAGCATGTCCCTAACTTATATTAAGGCAACATACATGAAAAAAAAAAAGACAGTCGCGGGTGGGTGTGATGCGTGTTTGAGACTCCTGGTCTATACCTTCGAAGTATGCATTGGCGATTCTCGTTGGTTGCTTTCATAATATATCATTGTTTCATTGTTTCTGTTTTCTTTTTGTTAAAAAATGCGCAAGGTAAACTAACCAACCGATGCGTGAACATAGCTCTTAATGCATGCACTGTCATAATTGTCTGGCTAATCTGTGCAACTTCTGTTCCTGTAAAACATGAACGTTGGTGGTGCATAGAGTATCAGTTAATATTAACTATTGATTACTGATAATAACGTGAGGAATATAGTATAGAGATCCCGGTTGCAGCGGCCACAATTTCAATGGAGGCTAAAATGCTTGAGGCCTGTGTTCTTACATTTTAGTGCAGGCTGGAGAACTCAAGGTGGTCAAGTTTCTCATGCCATTTGATACGGCGTCTCTCATATTCATAGCATGCTTTTAGGGAATTTAAAATACAGCTAGCATAGTGATAACGCATAACGACAAAAATTTGGGGACCCTTTGTGTTCTCCTTTAGTAGTTGAACGCGATAGCGATGTTCTGTTCCTAGTGCGTACTTCAAACACTTAGTGTATGAAGTATTTTCGAACTTGCTATGCACCCACTATACGTCGCCTCACGGGTGCAGTGGCCTGTGTGCCTTTTGTAGTGGGTGGCCCTCTTTATACCATGAATTCATGATAATCACACTCTAACGCCTGATCGCAATGTACGCTTGTGCCACGCATAATTAATGCGATAATAGGTGGTTGGTGTGTGGGGTTTGACGTCCCAAAACCACCATATGATTATGAGAGACGCCGTAGTGGAGGGTTCCGGACGTTTAGACCACCTGGGGTTCTTTAACGTGCCCCCAAATCTGAGCACACGGGCCTACAACATTTCCGCCTCCATCGGAAATGCAGCCACCACAGCCGGGATTCGAACCCACGACCTGCGGGTCAGCAGCCGAGTACCTTAGCCACTAGACCACCGCGATAATAAATGTTGTAGTGTGAAGCATGTATACAGGACGCTCGTCCTTGTTAAACTTGAGTTACTTTCACTGCATTTCCAAGCAGAGGAAGTCATTTTCACTGTATTCACAACCAGAGGCGTGGCACTGTCATATATCACCCCCATGCGACGCAAACGGCGCGGGATACATTCCCACTCCAACCGGGATTTATTATTGTTATTATTTTTTGCATCTTTTTTCAGTTTTTCGGTCACGCAAGATGCTCGATTTTTCGGTCACGCAAGGATGATTATTTTTCGCTCACAACGAACGACACCGACGCCAACGCCAGAATTTCTGCAAAACGAGATCTTTAACGCTATCGCTTCAATATATTGCGCCTCCGAGCAAAGCGCATGATTTGACCGGCTAAAGTTGCCCTTTTATATTTTTCGACGGAAAGAAGTGAAGTTTAGCCCCCCCTCCCCTTTGTTTTTCTTGTTACGCCAGGTTTTTCACTTTTTTGGTGACGTCTACCAGAAAACAAGAAAATGCCTCCTCTCCCCCCTCGCCCTTTCGAGGTTACAAGAGCAACCACCGGATTGATTACGCATTACAACATTGTGCTTGTGCGGCCACATCACGGAGAGGCCCTTAGTTCCGCACTTGTTTTGAGGGTTCCCTGAGCAATGGGCGACCTGTCGCGACGAACAAGAAACGGGCACGCAGAGCTCCCCACCGAGATCGGAGTCCTTAGAGGCGGAGTCAGTTGGAACTTAATAAAGACGGGCCTTGGATGCGGTCGAGTCAAGGCCGCGGCTGCTATATCGCGCACCGGGCCTGTGGGGCCCTGCTTATACGTCCTTCAAAACGCTTTCGGCAATTTCATGCGACCGCCGCAGCTATAGGTTGTGGTGCGGGCCCTTACGAATGCAGACATATTTCAAGTCAGTGCATAACCGCGGTGCCGAATGTCTCTCTACATTTTTCTTTGTTTTCTGCGACTGCTTGTTCTTTTCTACTCACACTTTTTCGGTACGGTTGTGCCAGTTATTGAGGTTCTCCTCATGAAATTTCGCAAGACCGCTAAGATTCCATTACTTCAACGATATTTGCTGGACAGCCCCGCACTGACTTCTCCATACTATAACTCGAGAAGGCGCGATTCCGTGAGCGTGGAAGGTCACACAGTCGTCAGGGAAGCTGTTGGGAAATCGAGAAATCGGTCCGCGAGGTGTTACGCCATGAGTATACATGACGAATGTGCAACGCCAGAACTGCGCGAAGAGAGGCACACTGATCAGAACAGTAGCTGTTTCCCATACAGTCTTTGTATTCTCCTTGTTCTGCATCGTCTACACCGTACGCTGCCAGGCATTCGGTGAACTGCAGCTGTTTGGTGAAAATCAATATACCGATTTCTACTTGCACTACACCGTCTCTTCTTGCGGCATGCCGATGGCCACTTCCTGAATAAGCCGCACGCAGCCTCACAAACGACCCCGCCAGCTGCCGTCTCATTTACTTAACCAGGCTGACGCGAAAGTTGTCCGTACTTTCCTTTGAGAAAGAAATGCTGAAGAATTTATCATTACGACTAGTGCAACCCTTCAACCACTCTTGAGGAATAGGTAGCACTAAATTTGAGTGGGGCACTGAGATTCGTTTTGTTTCCACTGCGACAGCGCTGTTGAAGAGCTAGTTTTGACTTGTCCGTTCTTTCTGTTACACGGACCGTGACGTGTTACGATCATCTCATTGAACCATAGCTTTCCTGTCACAAGTACTGAGAGAGAAACAAGAAAGCTACGCTGTATTAAAGTGGTCCAACGTATAGCAAGTGCCTCGTTATCGGTGAGTTATATTCATTCGCTTAAAAATTAAATTTCAGATGTGGTGTGAAGACAAAAGAAATTACATTCTGAATTATGATGTGCCGAAAACAGAATATAATTGAGGCACACCGTAATAAGACATTTCGAATTTCTTTTGTGTTACGTCCGCATTGGAATACGACCAGCCTGGCCGGTATTGTATTTCGTCATAATTCTTGGGGAGGGTAACGGTTGCATGATCGATGTCGAAGAGCTATAGCATAGCACGCGAGGAGCTTATGTAAAATGTCAAACTATGTATTACTGAACACAACTATTGAACCTCCACATGTAATAGTGGTGTATATATCTGTAGGTAGTCTGTGGAAATTATTTCTATTTACTTTCATCTTGTGTAGAGGGAGCTTGTATTGCAAGAAAAATAGACGACGCAAACCACCAGGGAAGAATAAGCTTAGAAAAGAGCATTAACTTCCCATTGACGTTTATTTGAAACGAAGAAGATAGTAATACCATCGTATCAATATCGTGCATATACACATGTCATCCAACAAGAGATTATACGCGTCAATCTTACAGCATCAAAAATTAATCAAATGATCGAGCATCCAAATGTGTAGAATGAAAAGCCACCTCATTACCTTGCAACGCCAAAGATGGGATACTGGCGCACTTATCTTCCGATTTCCTGATCAAATACACCTCGACTATTTCGCGTTCTGTTTTTGTTGTTCTTTTTCGCAAAAAAAAGTGTTCTGGAATAAACGCGTGCAACCACACTGCTTGGAATGCTGGTTTGCGTTTAATTTTTTTTTTTGCAATCATGGACCAACTCTCCCAAACCAGGTATTGTTTCAGCTTGCATTGGATCAAACGTTGCCCTGTTGTTACATCAAACTTTCTTAAAGGGCTTTTGCGCGTATACACTGGGTGAAAGTGTGATGAAAGTAATAAGATATTAAATTTCATTCTAGTCTCTATACAAATTAGAATTTTAACGTTAATGTTACCGCGAACCATGAATTTTTGTTTGTTTGGTTATGCGTGCAGTTTATAGCACCCATCCGCGTCAGGCTGCATCTTATAGATGTTCAAAGCGAAGCGTCAGCTGCCCTCTTTCTCTCTGACATGTCACGCGGGATATCCGATTTGATAGGAACACTCTTTCACCCTGATGTCGCGAAATGAATGTAATGTCTACCCGGCAGTTGTTATCACGAGGTGGCTTCCTTACGAGACGACTGTTACGTCTATTGGGTGGTTCCACAATGAGTAACGTGGATGTAAAGATGCTCGCAAAAAGAACGGCGTGGCTTTCATGAACTCTCGTCTGTGCACATCTCTTTGTTGGCTGTTTTTTCGCCGCTTGCAGTCACTCTAATAAACTATGTTTGCTGAACGAACCCTGATGGTGCGTTTCACGGATGTTCAGTGGCATTAAAACACACTTGGTAATTGCCAAAACATAATGCTCTACCATTTCTAGGCATGCAGCTAAATCTGATGGATAAACGCTGCTGCTGCATGTATATAGCCAAATAACAGAAAAGCTGGCTCAAAACTTTAGATCCTCGAACTCAAGGCTGGAAATAAAAAAAATAATATTGTTTTCTTCATTCTCGTTCTCGACTCCCTAAGTCATTTTTTCACCAACGTTCAAGTTCTTTGTTCAAAACAATTAGAGCACACAATACAGCGAATTTCTCAGACAGCATTAAGGCATAAAAACTATAGCTAGGCGTATAGAATCCGGGATGTCTATCGGCCAAACGAATTGGGAACGTGCGGAGGAAACACTAACTGTTGTAATCTCATATGCACACAAGCTGACGCACTGGCCTCAAAAATGTAGATTGGAGGTCAGAAGTAAGCGTATTTGTTGGACCCTGACGATGTGAACGAAATTTGTGGGACGAATAGAAAGACAATTGGCAGCGAAAGCTTCTGGCGCTAACAAGAGAAGTTGCGAAATAACGCTTACTTCCTCTACTGAGTGTATGTGGGCGTTTTTTATCAGCTTCAGTTTCCTTTCAGGCCCGTTTACATAGGCCGAACGGACCGCTGTGCAAATATTAGATTATCGCAACACAAGCGCTCACTATAGAAGCTAACGAGCATTCGCGGTATATAGCACCGCACTGTATGCACAAAACAGGGGAGTTCGTTGCCGCCTGTTCTTTGCTGATACCATAATCCTTTACACACGAGGTAACGAGACGGTGAGGGAGATTATTGAGACATACAGCATAGATAGAAAAGTGGTCCTGTGCTTTAGATTACCCTCACTTGCTCTATGTCACAAAGAAAATGCTTTTCTGAACTGCTACTTGCTGGTGTGCGTAATGGTGTTTTAATAGCATGAAACTGTTTTCCTTTCTTTCTTTTTAGGGGCGAAGCTCCTTAAGACCTCACAATGTCCGCCGTCTCCCGTCTGTCCGTAACACGTCACCTGCAACTTATATATATATATATATATATATATATATATATATATATATATATATATATATATATATATATATATATATATATATATATATATATATAACCACGTTCCATACCACACATTCTCTTCTCTCATATGGACGAAGACGAACGCAGGAAAGCGCGACGTGCTGTGTATCAGCGTGCCGTGGACGGGAAGCTACCGCGGAGACAAAAGGGAAGGAAGCGGTTGCAAAGCGCTGACGGTGACAACAAAGTTCTACACCACAGACTAGGGCTAAGGAAGCAAAGGGTAAGCGGGAAAAACGCCAAGCTGACGCGCAGTTGAAATAACTTGAAGCGGATGCAAGGCGGCAATACCGACAAGAAAATTCTACACCAGAGATGATAGCTAATGAAGCTGTGATTATGAAGTCGAAACGTAACCCGGAACTTGATATCAGCTATAAAGAAGAATCACCGCTATATCACAATCGGTCTCAGCACTATCTCTTTGAATAAATATATATATATAAGTATCACAACCACAATCAGTCTCAGTACCATCTCAACTTTAATCACAATAATCACCTCCGAAAGCTTCACCTCATAATTATCTTCAAGCAGCTTGAAATGCGGTGATTTTTTTTTACAAGGAAGGTTCTCGCAAATCCGTGTAGCTTTTGCGAAACATTATCGTCCGATTGAATTCAGGCTAGAGACTGGAAATAGTGAAATGTGTGCGTCCACACTGAGTCAAACTTATTCTTTTATTTTTTATTTAATACATACTGCGCACACTAAGTAGTCCAAGCAGGAAGGGCACGTCACGCATACCACAGGCGTAATGACGTACATCATACGAAAAACACACTTTGTTTTACACGCTACAATACACTTCGTTATGTAACAACATCACGCTTCGCTCTATACACTACAATAAACTTCAATATGCAAAGCTACAACACACCCGGTTCTACAACACTACATTACACTATGTTCCACAACACAAGTAGTAACTTACGCCAAACAATGACACTACATTGCATACCTCATACTTTACAATACGTTACACATACGTTACAATGAATGAGGTTCGCATAACTTGTTCCAGTCCGACACTGTTCGCGGAAAAAAAGAATACATAAAGGCATCGGTTCTCGCAAAAAATGGGGTTAGCAAATTGGGATGATGATGTCGTGTGTTCCTTGTTGACAGAAAAGATAAGTAAGGCGATGAATGGATTGCGAGTTTTTGATTAAGTAATAATTGAACTTATAATCAACTTATAGTCAAACTTATAATCTATGAAGTGTGAAACTTGCGTTCCGGTTGATGGAAATAAACATATGCCTGGTTGAGAGCGGAGCCACACGCACCACATCTGCATCCCGTCGCGAGAATCCCAATAACAGCGCTTCCGGACAGCTAATCCAGGCCGCCTCGATCGCTCGTCTCCCGAGTCAAGGCGCGGCCGTGAACGCACCACGTAACCCTCTTCCGTGACGCTTGGCCGGCTCTCCACGGATCAGCGACACACGGGCTTCACAGTGGCGAGGCGTTCTCGCCTTTCTCTCTTTCCTTGCCAAGCGGCTAGAATCCAGCAGGGATCGTCTGAGCTGGCGCCCAAAATAAAAGCGGTCCCCTCCCCGGCCGTGCACAGATGCGGGTGACACTGAATTTATTTCCGGCGGGAAAACACAGCGCAGTGCTCAGGGACGCTGCCGTTTGCGATGCGCGCGCGAGTGTGACTTGCGCGGCGGCGCGAGTTGACGTGAAAGTGCACGGTGAGATCAGTTGCGTAACCACTCACTGACACGAAGTGGCTAGGGCAGGTGAGACCTGTGGCAAAGAGTGAAGGGGGAGGTAGATACAGCGAGAGCCTGTTTGAAAGCAAGAGCTCGTGACTTACGCGTCTCGCCCTCTCGAAGAGCGGCCTGCCGTTTTAATTTCCATTCCGGGACGCCGTGAAGCTACGCCGAAGCTGCATATCTCGTCGTCGTGCATACGTACGCGTATACACCTGTACTATGTGACGTGTGTGGCACAGCTCACGCTCTTAAAAGGAACCAGTACTTTACTTATCATAGTTCGGTGTAACCTCCCGACAGAAGTAAAAAAAAAAAAAGTTTGTGCCTCTGAAGGAGAACGTTACGTGCAAAAGAATAATAAAAACGAAATGACGCAAAGTTCTTTATGTGTTCACCTAATATGACTCGTAAATGAAAGCCTTTTTCTTCTTCTTCTCCTTCCTCGATGTATTCATCTTCCTACGCTCACCTCCAAAACCTTTTGATTCTAAGATGGTTTCATAACGCCTCCGAGATTAGAGGCACTGCAGGATATATCTGCGCCTCATCTCGTTTTGCATTGCCTCGGTGATGGACTCGCCTTTCACCAAGCCACAACGTATTGTGATGATATTCGCGTTATGTGGCCTCATGGTAATGTCATAGTGGTATCAAAAATTTCACTGATATCTGACGTCATGGGGACGTCATGCTGTGACGTAAACACTCGATAATTTTTTTGCATTGCTCGCGTTGACAGCGCCGACGGTCCATTTTTGCATTTGATAAGGCATGTAAAGATCCCGCCTAGATCACAAGCAGCGTAAGCAATCGAATTATTCTCATGGTAAATGCGTATGATATTGCCGTTGATGACGTGCTTTATCTGTGGGCGTGGTGAATAGAAATTTCAGTTGATAGCCAGCACTGATGACGTCGGTTCCTTTCTAATTTTCTGTTCGTGTGCGTGCGCTCTCTTAAGATGGTGTTATCTGCCCCATGGTGCCGAAATTTTCTCCCTCATACAATGAAACCACGAATCGAGGACACTCTCTCAACGTTGTGAAATCACGTCAATGGTCTCAACGTGCTGGCTTGCTGTACGCACAGCCGAGTTTGAAGGGAAACGCGCGCCCCTTCTCCTACGCGTCGTGTCTTCCCTCTATTACGGCCGTGCTCGAAGTAAATGCTTAAGGAAAGTTTCACATGTTCGGGAAATGCTCCAAATATGAAAAATCTCGCGCATCTACGTGGGGTGTTTTTGAGGGTGTTTTATCCCACCTGATGATGTCTGCAAATAGTCAACGAGGAGTACTGTATGGCTACATAAAGTATCTCCCAGCAATTAAAAAATGGTCAGCCTGTGACTCAGTGGTTGGAGCAGTGGGTAGCGATGCTAGAGAGACCTCAAGTCGAGATCCCGCAGTCTGAACTTTTGTTTGCTCATGTACACATTCACTGCGCTGACGTCATTTGTGTGTGTGTGTCATTGGCGTAGCCGGGGCATGTTTGGAAAATTCATGCCCCTCCCCCATTTTTTTTCCCAATTTATATGTGTATACACGCACACACGCGCGTATATATATGCTATGTACATACCCACACGCACGCACGCACGCACACACACACACCCGCACACACGCGCGCACACATAAAGTGTGGTTGTAACTCCGAAAATTTCTAAGTGCGCCTCTGGTGTGCGTGTGCGCGCACGCGTGCCTACAACGGTGGCTGCAGAGAGGAATGGAGGGGGAAAGGGCAATATGTAGTTCGCTAATCTATTCCATTCACACAAAATGACATCGGTTAAGAAACCTGATTGATTTGTGGGGTTTAACGTCCCAAAACCACCATATGATTATGAGAGACGCCGTAGTGGAGGGCTCCGGAAATTTTGACCACCTGGGGTTCTTTAACGTGCGCCCAAATCTGAGCACACGGGCCTACAACATTTCCGCCTCCATCGGAAATGCAGCCGCCGCAGCCGGGAATCGAACCCGCGACCTGCGGGTCAGCAGCCGAGTACCTTAGCCACTAGACCACCGCGGCGGGGCCGGTTAAGAAACCTCTATCTTTAATTATTAACGTGTACATACAAGCCTGCACGATTTAAAATAAGTTGTACCTTCAGAATATAGTTTTGTTAAATGTGTGCCATCGTCTAGAACGAAATCACGGAGAAAGAAAAAAATCTATCAGTATTCCCAGATTTTTCTAGCTTTCTATTCTCACTCTCTTTTTTTTTACGCGACTGTTCACGCTGCGACCTTAGGAGTGATTTCTACACATATTGTGACACAACTCATGTGCATCAAGGCGTTATAACCAAAGTACGACATTGAAGCGAGCTTCGACAAAGTCCCGCTTGAGTCAGTTTCCCTGCCATGCGTGACGGCGTACGTGTGCAGCCAGCTCGTCAGTCAACATTCCAGAAACGCGAGAGCGCTGGCCGCAGCTTGCATGATGCCGCGAGTACGGCGCGTGTTAATGAAGGGTAAACACGCCTTCGCGCTGTTTACATAATCTGAGTGCTTTCGGCGAGTTGCCTTTCGTTGCACTGCTTTCTAAGCGGGGCGAAATCTTGGCCCTACGATTACATCACTAGTCCACCCTACCATGCAACTAACATCGCTGTTCACGCTCTTTCCGATTTCAAATCAAATCAAATCAAGTTTTGTTATTTCATAATACGATGTAAAAAAAGAATATACAGAAGGCGGTCCCGTAGTATACACTTCAATGGGACCTCCTATGAAATGTAAACGTAAGTAGGCTTGGCCACATCATCCGCGTAATTCTCACAAACATAGGCGGACATAAGAACAATATTTGCTGTACTAGACAGCACACCACGACACCAGAAATGTTACCAATGAGCGAATGATCAAAAGTGGAACGGTATATTCCTTAAATGTAAAACTCTCCGGAAAACTGTAGAGTTTAGCAAGAAGATATAACTGAAAGAGGCAACGAGTAAATTTCTTTTCCAAGACGTGCCCGGCTAAACTAGGCATTTTATTTGCTAACGTCACAGACAGTTCGCCGAGCATATCCGAATATTTACTTTGATTCTCTAAAAGAAATCAAGATCTTCGCTATAAATATTGTGCATCCTGGTATGAAGTATTGCTATTTCTAGCGACAGTCTTCATAGGAAACAGTCACGATTTCATTCTGTAAAAACAAGAGTTTTCAAACACTTTTTTTTTCGAATATCGCCAAAAGATAGCGCATTGTGCCGAACGTATGACGCCGGAGTGTGCACCGCATCTTTTGATGCCAATAAACCATGCCACAAACAAGAGCACCCTTTACCATTGGTGCTCGTTGCGAACCTACTTCCGTATTGACCTTGAGGAACAAAGAGGAACTAAATATCCACTTGTGGGTGTCACGTCCTATAGTGCGCGCGCGCGCGTCCACAGCTGGAAACTACTACGAGGTGAAACGAAACCGCGCCAAGGTGACGAGATTCTGTAGAAGAAAAGCGCGCAGCCTGACACGGTGAGAGAAAAAAAGAAACGGGACTCACAGGCGAAAGCCGGCAGGATGGTGAGGGCGACGTATATCCATAGCATGTGATGCATCCTGCTGTTGCTGCTGTGCGATTCCGGGCCTGTTTGGAACACAGAGTGGCTCGAGTCCTTCATTAGAGGCGAGACGCGCTGTGACGACGATTCGAGTGCGCGCGTCGCGCCACCTCGCCTCCCCCGCGCGGGACGGTCCCGTACGCAACCACGTGGCACGGTGCCAACAAGCGGGCAGACCGCGCGGAGCGCCAACAAGGGCGGGGGCAGCTTGCGTTGCCCGCTTCCAGTTTTGAAACCATGGTGCACGAGTGTTTGTTGGTGGCGTCCAGCACGATGGGAGTAGAGGTGGGGAGAGAAGGGCCCACGATCTACTAAGGGAGTCACCAAATCAGTCCCACTTATATACTCAGGCGAACCTCTGCCGTCATTGTTCTCATGATATTCATAGGAGCACGTGAAATATAAAAAATACGTGATCTGATGTCATGCTCTGAATTAAAACTGTAACATAACCTTTTTTATTATTTCTTGTATCTGATATACATGGTTTATTCAATAAAATTTTCAGTTTGCTGTAAGCGCCTGCTTTCGTGTTGCCTTCCTTCGTCCTGTATCCAGCCTGTTTATTTTATTTTATTATTATTATATGCGAACTTCCCCACCTTTCGCCGCGCACTCAGTGTTGTCTATAAGTGGGTTGGTGGGGAAGGGGCCAGTGTCGTCACAGCACCCCACCCCCTTCACTGTTTTTTTGATTCTGAAAGAAAAGCGCAACGAAACTATGTTCTGTGCTTAGAGATGCCCGAATATTGATAGGAATGCACACACTCTAAGGAATGGTGTACTCGCCGAGAACAATCAAGTCGTTGCGAGCGAATTGATTGGAACCAACTACCGTAGTGTCCATCACCTTCTTTCAATGCTGTTTCTGATTTGCGCCGTTCTCCGTCGCGCGTCGTCTGCATCCTTCGGGAAGTGATAGAACGATACCTCCTTTTCACCGCGATGCCAAGCATTGCGGAACATTGCAACGGTTTTTGGACATCGCTGTCTTCTTTTTCGGGGTTGTTCTTTCGGCATGTCGGTAATAACGGACCTACGCGGCCGCTTCTCAACACGCACAACATGGTAACATGTCTACTTTCAAGGTAGACTCTTCGTTTCCAGATGCCGCCGCGCTAGGTGGCGAGTGCCTACTTAGAGTCGCGATCGACACGCCTCCGCTGTCCATGTGACGGGACGGGTTGCAAGTGGCAGTTCTTTCATATATTACACATTAGCTGCTCACGCGTGCGTTCCTGCGCATGTAGACGTTCCTTCTTCGTGTTTCCGCTTACACGATTCGCTACTAGTTCACCAAGATCAACAGAGAGCTGACTCCCGTATATACACACTTCCGTTAGAACTCATGTATGTAAATATCTGCTTTTAATATCAGACTCCTTTCTTCGTTCTTGGGTCTGCATAAAACTGCACATTCACTGAATATTAATGTGCGTTTACCATCGCAATGATCCAGTGAAAGATTGGGCGGTGGTCACAGACACGTGCGCAGATAGGACAGGGTTAAGCACAAAACGTATCCGATAATTTGGGAGGTCTCCGAACTAAGTTACGACCCTACGAGTAATATTCAGCGAATCGGGCCGAATATGCAAGGTTCACCCTGACTCGCTTCTTATGGATGCGAAGAGCATATAGTCGGGGCTTGTCCCTTGTCCATCGTCGTAGCCACGCTAGTACTCGGAGCGCCCACTAGATGGCTCTGCAGCAGAGTGCTCTCTTACAATAGGTATGATGAATTACAATAGGTACGATGTTGTGAGAGGAATATGGAAAGGGGTCATGGTTCCTGGGCTGACGTTCGGCAATGCGGTCTTGTGCGTGAGATCAGAAGTTCAAGCAAGATTAGAAATTAAGCAACGTAGAATAGGTAGGCTTGCTTTAGGAGCTCACGGGAATACACCAAATCAGGGAGTACAAGGTGATATGGGACGGACATCATTTAAGAGCAGGAAAGCTAGCAGAGAGATAAAATTTGAGAAGCGATTGAGAGAAATGGGGGAGGAGCGTTGGGCTAGAAAGGTTTTCAGCTACTTGTACATGAAGAATGTCGATACAAAATGGAGGAAGCGAACCAGGAAATTGATTGGTAAATACTTAGAAAACAGCAGGTGGCCAAACCAAAAAAAAAAACTGTCGGTTAAGAAGAAAGTGAAGGAAACGGAGACTGACATGTGGAGAATTGGCATGATTAAGAAGTCCGCACTAGAGATCTATCGAACTTTTAAGCAGGAAATCGCCAAAGAAAGGATCTATGATAATACTCAGGGCAGTTCTTTACTGTTTGAGGCAGGGACGGGAGTATTGCGAACCAAGACATATCGGGCCAAATACGAAGGAGGAAACACAGTTTGCAGTGCGTGTGAGGAAGAAGAAACTGCCGAACACTTGATAATGTTCTGTAAAGGGCTTCACCCTGTAGTTCAGGATGATGGCGCAGAGTTTTCAAAGCACTGGGGTTTAGGGACAGGGAGGGCAAAATAGACTTTAAGTGGGTAGACTTAACTAGAAGGAGGTTATCGGATTGGTGGCTAAAGTCAAGGCACGAGTGAAAATTAAACCCTTCACTGCAAAGTACGAATCCTCAACTTCATTATTTAAAGGAAAAAAAAGATAAATCTAATGGTTAGTTCGCTAAGTATTACGGCTAGGTGGCGTTAGCCGCCGCCTGATCTAAAGGGTACAGCCCCATCCATCCATCCATCCATCCATCCATCCATCCATCCATCCATCCATCCATCCATCCATCCATCCATCCATCCATCCATCCATCCATCCATCCATCCATCCATCCATCCATCCATCCATCCATCCATCCATCCATCCATCCATTCATCCATCCATCCATCCAACCTCTTCCCTCCGCTGAGTGATCTGGTATGAGTGGAGACCACTAGCGGCGCTCTGCTGCTTTGTGTGAAATGTTCAGGATGTGGAGTGGGTTTCAAAGTGGACCCAAGCGTAGAAGCGGATGGAGAAGAGGCTGACGCGAAGTGTAGGCAATGTGAGGTCGAGGAAAAAATGGAGAAAATGATGGTTGCCCAAAGTGAACTGCTGGTGAGAATCGATGAGCTCGAGACTGCGTTGGCGACAGAGCAAGAGAAAACGATGGGAATGGGAGAAAGACAGAAGTCCACCGAGGAAGCACTAGCGAAGCTGAACAAAGAAGCGGCCTACAGAGAGAACAGTAGAAAACCGGCAACCAGAACGGTGGAGAAGGAAGAGCTAGCAAGTTTGGAAAAAACAGGTTTAGCCGGTCCAACTGTCGCAAGGCCCAGCTTCAATGAGGTAGTGGTGGGGCTGGGAGGGGACAAAGCAGTTGGCGTCACAGGTGCAAGTAGCCCCCAGGTGCAGGACGCTCCAGCTGAAAAGTCACAGCATGTGATAATCGCTGGGGACTCGAATTTAAATCGATGCACAGAAGCCATCAAAGAGAGGGTAAGAGGTGACAAGAGGGTTGCAGTAGGGGCGTTCCCAGGACGCAAGCTTGAAGCAGTCATGAGGCAAGCGAGCGCAAAACTCAAAACTACAGCTGATAGACGAAACCTCGTGATAATTTCAGGCAGTTTAAACGATCTCTTAAATGAAGATACAGCAGGACTAGCAGCCACACTGGCGAAAGGCGTCGATGACATGCGCGCCACTTCTCCTAAGGTACAGGTAGTGATATGCACGATACCGGAGGTACCGGTGCGTGATAGCAACCTGCAAAGAGCGGTTGTCAACGCAAACCAAGAGATATGGCGGATGAGTCGAGAGAAAGGCTTTGAGGTGGTGGAAATAAACAGAGAGGTGCATAGGTGGGGTGGTTTTCAACGAGACAGAATTCACTTCGATGGGCGGCTAGGTCATGAGGTGGGTTGGCGACTTGCCGGACGCGCAGTAGCTTTTTCTTTTGGGGGGGGGGGGGCAAGCGAGCCCTTTGCGGTGCAGGATAGCTAGTAACGAGGCAAACAACCAGGGAGACTCTTCGACAGGTGTTATGGCCAGATACGATTCCAAAGTGGCACCAATGTCTAAGATAGGTAGAGTCCAGGGCATAAATAGACGTAGCCACGAGCGCTGAGCCCATTCAGACATAGGGTATATTAACATGCAGGGTGGTAGGAACAGGCTGAAGTGGGAAGAGATAGAAGAACAGCTAAGGGAAGAGAGGCTGATGGTATACGGTTTTGTAGAAACACATCTCAGGGACATGGAACAACCTCCGAACAATCCGGACTACACGTAGGAATATTGTAATAGAACAGAAGGCAGCAGAAAGGGGGGGGGGTATTGGGGCATTCATTCATAAAAGTACAGACTGGCAAAGGGTCAAGCAGGAGTGCAAGGAATATTTATGGCTAAAAGGGAAAGTGGCAGGTCAAATGACACTCCTTAGTTTCGTGTACTTGTGGACGGGAGCAAAGGCCAGAGAGGAAAACCAGGCAATGGTAGAGTGTATATCAAAGGACATTCAGGAGTTAGGAAGAGAGTGCGAGATAATTATACTAGGAGACATGAATGCGCACGTAGAAGATATAGATGGGTATACCGACCCGACAGGCAAAATGATCATGCATGGATATGTGTGAAAGGCTTGATTTGATAATTTGCAACAGTACCGAGAAGTGTGAAGGGCAAATAACATGGGAGGTAGGAAGGCTGCAGTCGACGATAGATTATGCACTGATGTCACATAGGATGTATGATAAGCTCAGGGGAATGCACATAGATGAAGGTGGCTCCAGAAGTCTGGGTAGTGATCACAAACGTATCAAGCTAAGTTATGGAAGAGCAGTGAAAGTGGGAAGGAGACAAGATGAGCAACTACAGGAAAATTTTTATTCAAAAAGGCAAATTGAAATAGCCACTAAACAAATTGAGAAAGTAATCACGGAGGATAATAAGACAGTGTGGACATACAAGAATCTAATTAGACTCTTTGAGCTAGAGCTTGCTAAGACGCGTAACAAGTCACCCCGGAAAAGAAGACACAAACCCAAAAGTTGGTGGGATGAGGAAGTTAAGAGAGCCATAGCAAAACGTCAGGAAGCCTCTAGGGAACACAGACATGCTAAGCAGCGGGGTGAACCGAGAGATGATGTTGAAAGAAAATGGGAAACCTTTCTAAGCTGTAGAAGGGCTGCATCCCTTCTGATCAATGAAAAGATTAGAAGAAAGGGAGCTCAGTGGCTGGCAGAAGTTCATAAAAAAGATAGAAAGGCAGCTGCGAAATTTTGGAACCATCTAAACTCCCTAAGAAATGAGACGAGCCTAGAGCAGAGTTTTATAACTACAGCCCAAGGTGCCAGGCTAGAAGGGGACGAAGCTATTGAATATATAAGAACAAGGGTGACAAAAAAATTTCAACAAAGAAGTACTTTATGCACCACAATAGACAAGGACGAATCAAGTGGTGCAATGGCTCCATTTTCACAAAGAGAGTGGGAAAGGGCTGAGAAAAGGGTTCCTAGTAGTACATCAACAGGCCCAGATGGCATTACAATTAGGCTGATAAAGACATTAGGTCCGAAGTCTAAGCAGGCTTTGAGAGAGACAGTGAGCAAAATAATAAGCGATGGTGAAGTTCCCGATGGATGGAAACTTAGCAGGATGAGCATGATCTATAAAGGAAAGGGGGACAAAGCTGACAGAAACAACTACCGTCCTATAACAGTGACATCAGTGGTCTACAGGCTGGCGATGCAGATTATAAAGGAAGGGCTGCAGGCATGGATAGAAGATGAGGGGGTTGGGGTGCTGGGGAACTGCAAAATAAGTTTCGGAAACACAGGAGGTTGGAAGACAATCTGTTCTCACTGACGCAGTGCATCGAAATAGCAGAAAAGGAACACAGGCCCCTGTGGCTAGCATTTTTGGATATCAAGGGAGTGTACGATAGCGTGGTTCAAGAGGAATTGTAGGGAATACTGGACACACTAGGCGTGGAACATGTAGTCACTAATCTTTTAAAGTGTATCTATAAAGGTAACAAGGTAGTTATAAAGGGGGAAAAACAGGTATCCAAGCCTGCAGAGGTAAAACGGGGGCTTAGGCAGGGGTGCCCCCTGTCACCCTTATTATTCATGATGTATCTACAAGGATTAGAGGCAAAACTAGAGGGAAGTGGGCTGGGCTTCAACCTCTCTTTAGTCAAACAAGGAAAACTTATTGATCAGGCACTACCAGCATTAATATACGCAGATGATATAATGCTAATGGCCAACAACAAGGAAGATTTGCAGAGATTGATGGACATCTGCGGTAATGAGGGAGATAGGTTAGATTTTAGATTCAGTAAGGAAAAATCAGCGGTCATGATTTTCAATGACAACGAAAGTAATGAGCTTAGGATACAGGAGGTCACGCTAGAGATAACAGATAAATACAAATATCTGGGCGTATGGATAAGCAATGGGACCGAGTACCTGAGGGAACACGAAATATACGTGACGACTAAAGTTAACAGAAATGCAGCAGTGATGAAAAATAGGGCACTGTGGAATTACAATAGGTATGATGTTGTGAGAGGAATATGGAAAGGGGTCATGGTTCCTGGGCTGACATTCGGCAATGCGGTCTTGTGCATGAGATCAGAAGTTCAAGCAAGATTAGAAATTAAGCAACGTAGAATAGGTAGGCTTGCTTTAGGAGCTCACGGGAATACACCAAATCAGGGAGTGCAAGGTGATATGACATGGACATCATTTGAGGGCAGGGAAGCTAGCAGCAAGATAAAATTTGAGAAGCGATTGAGAGAAATGAAGGAGGAGCGTTGGGCTAGGAAGGTTTTCAGTTACTTGTACATGAAGAATGTCGATACAAAATGGAGGAAGCGAACCAGGAAGTTGACTGGTAAATACTTAGAAAACAGCAGGTGGCCAAACCAAAAAGAACTATCGGTTAAGAAGAAAGTGTAGGAAACCGAGACTGACATGTGGAAAATGGGCATGATTAAGAAGTCCGCACTAGAAATCTATCGAACTTTCCGGAGGAGGGCGGTGGAACTCGGTAGTACGGAAGCGGACCAGATGGTGCGGTCCTGGGAACGCCTGCTTCTTCGGGTATCTCGAAGTCACTGACGGCAGATGGTGGGAGACCGGCAAGTCGACGGCTTCGTCGAAGCTGTGGTAGTGATCGTTCCGTAGTTGAAGCGCCTACCCAGTTCCTCCACCACTCTGTCACGTTTGAAAGAGACCGGTAGAGGTTGAAAGGGGCCGTTTATTAGGTCGCGAGGGGCAGCTCAGAAGCGGCCGACTGGTTAGAGAACCTCCTGATCCTCTTCTTTCTTTCTCACTCCGGGCGACAAGGGCGTTCACCATATACGCTTCGTTGTCTTCGTCAACAATATAGTCAGGCTTGTCCCTTGTCCGTCATCGTAGCCACGCCAGTACTCGGAGCGCCCACTAGATAGCTCTGCAGCAGAGCACTCTCTTCACTCCGCTGAGTGCTCTGGTATGAGTGGAGACCACTAGCAGCGCTGTGCTGCTATGTGTAATAAAGACGTTTGCTAATCTCGATCACATACACACAGCGTAGTAGTTTAAATCAACACATGAGCATGAGTGTGACGGAGGTGAGGGCCGGATCGCAAAGCAGCTGCGTGTGTGCTCAACCATGAACGTCTGCGGTGGTGAATAAACACCCCTTTACAGATCTTTAAGTCGACCCATGGCTGTTTCGCGTACTACTTAGCGTTCCTTAGTAGGGAGATGTGTGCGTTTTTTATGTTCTCCCGAAATTGTACGGACCCAAATAGAAAATCCCCAAAGGTATCCGCCCCATGCAGGGCGCGTTTGCGATGAATATATGCATGCTAACTTGCATACCTCATAAGGTGTCATAAGTCGCTTATAATTTAAAAGAAATGACCAAGAGGCAGACACATGCTTTCGGAGACAAAGGAATCGGAGCTAATATGCGCTAGTTAGTAACGGCTGCTAGTTTCTGTAACGTGATGATAGAGGACAACTCGCAGCATCGACGGCTTTCAGAAACTGTTCTAAATCACAAAAGCACCAGGCTTTTCGTGGGTGGAGCTTTAGTGATTAATTTGATTACATCATATAGTAGTGGCATCGTTGCCTATCGGATAACAAGCAAGATGGCGGAACCAGGAAAAATGCGCATCAAGCGTCACTGCAGGTAGTTATATTCACCCCTGGGCCACCCCGCGCTGTATGTGCACGTATAGGCGTGCGCACGAAGGGGGCGACCACACCCCCAGTCATCTAAGAAGGGGCGCGAGATGTGCTAGGGGGGGGGGGGGGGTGGCGCACAGTCTGTCTCATACATTGAGGTATTAGGGAAGGAGGGCACTGCGACGAACATATATGCCCTCTCGAGAGGAAATCCAGCGCACGCCCATGTACGTGCACCAACGTTTATAGATAAAAGCCGGCTAAACTTTATTCGCTGGCGTACGTTATTCGCGGCGACTGTAACCATGTCCTGGAGGCTTCGGCGGGTCATGAATGGCTCAGCCGTCTTCGCCTGGCTGCAAAGGCCGTGTGGTATCGTTAGCGCATGAGGGTGTTTCACCAGCAAACTGAAACTGAGTTCACATTCCGACAGCTGTGTAAATAGGCGTGCGCAGGGTTTCCCTCCAGAGGGGGCGAAGGCTCTTCGCAGCGCCCCCACTCCCGATTATGTCAATGTACGGGACTAACTTTGAGCCCTCCTCCCCCTCTTTGTGACTGTGAAAGCCTTCAGGAACCCCCCCCCCCCCCCCCCCCGCCTCAGCGAAGCAAGGGCGCAGGCACAAATTTTTTAGGGGGGGGGGGGGGGGAGGGACCCCTTTTTGTTCTGGAGAGGTAGCAGGGCAGGCAAATGGTAATTGTGCACATGCATGCCATGATGAAAAAAAAAATTACGGGGGGGGGGGGAGGCACGGGCTTGATGTGCCAACCCTTAGCTATGCCACGAATCAATGGTACAGTTAAGCCACCTTATATAAGGCACTGATCTAACAAAATATTCGGTATAAGAGACATTAGTTAATCTACATCAAAGTAGGGGTTGATCAGAAAATGAGCCTGGCGACCTATTTATAAGAAACCCCTCATATAAGGGTCAGGATCTGCTTTCCAGCACATGCCTCTCAGAAAGGGGTTCAACTGTGTGATTAATAGTTCATTCCACATAAAGCTGTCAACACAATTCCTCAACCTTAGCTTTGCCGACAGGCGATTCACTCATGCAGTCATCACTACTACAGGCGCTTCTGCCAAGATCACTGGCACATGCATATTCGTGCGCACACTGCCTCTGTAGGCATGGCAACCGATATGTTGGGTACCAAAATTCAATCCTGTAGGGCAGCATTCTAAAGCTAGACGTGCAAGTGTATAAGAATTAATAAAATGTGATGTTCGAAAGCCAGTATCCAGGCATTGTAAAAGGCAGCTGCTGACATTGTAATTATCCAACCTTGTGCCAACCTTCTTAAAATGATGGAGCCACACACCTGCCGCATTACCGCCAGCTGAATCCACAGAGAAAAGAAAAAACTTCTCTGCGATGCTGGAACACATACGTAATGCAGACTTCACGATGAAATTATAGCTAGACAGCCGCTTTCATAAGTATTTCACGTGAAAAAAAGCAAATGGCTTGAAAGGTAACGTTTTCCTTTGCAAATTTCAGGAGAAAATGCTTAAATGTGTATCAAATGTCTCAAGCAATGAAAGCGTTCGAGGCATCATTTTGGCTTGTCTACATGACGAAGTGTCCCCAGCCAGCAGTACACAAGACAGTGACTACCATTGGAATTTCATTTATTTACAAACTTCACGTTGACTGGCATGTCTAGGATGTGCAGTACATAGCCCACGAGTGGGATGAGGGCTTCCTGAGGTACAACCCATTGCACAGGCACAGAAGAACCCGCTGGATGATCTGGAGGCACGAGGAAGTGTCCCAAGCGTTTCTAGAATAAGAAAGGGAACAAGATACAATACTCGAGAGACTAACAAACAGAAGACAGCATATAGCGAAACAGCAAGCTGATTGATCTTTCATGTATATCGTTTCACACTATATTAAGGACAATGATAATGCACCTTCCATGTTTTTAGTACTTCCAATGAATTGTACATTTCTTCCATCATGGATAAATAAAGCAACCAAGGAGAGTATACTAATATTTCTCAAAGTGCATCTGAGTTGAACTTTTCGAAATGAGTTACGCATCAAAATAAATGTCCATATATTATCCCATTTATGCCCACATTGCTGTGTAGCTCAAAGAACGCTAAAAAGAAAGTTGAAATGAGTTGTTTTAGATAGATAAACTGCACCCTAAGAGCTCTAATGCAGGGGTGCAACAGCCAAAATACAATATGGAGCAATTTTTGAAACAGCAAAATGTTACTTATGGAGTATTGAAATCCAAATTTGAAGCACTTTACGGGAAAAAATCATACATTTTTTTATCATGAAATACCAAATTTGGAGCAGTATAAAAAAATAAGAGTTAGATTTAAAAAAAAGAATGTATAAACCATTCAACATCCCTTAAATTGTGCAGTGTGAATTGGATCACTGCTATTTCAATCAATGTAGTATTTTAAACCACCCCACTGAGCAAACGATGATGAAGCCCATATTAGCATTTGCCGGGTCCGTCAAATAATTTGACAGACTTTGCGAATTTAAACATGAATCTTCAGAGATCGCAACATTGAAATTTTGGAGATTCGTGAAACAGAGGAGTCGGGATGGCAAAAAAAAAAAAAAAAATCTGGTGCACAATTTAGTTTTTTTTTTTTTAGAAAAGCAAAAATGTCATACACTGCTCCAAACGATTGCTAGTACCGTAATTACTCGAATCTAACACGCACCTTTTTTCCGGTTAAGCGAGTTCATAAATCGCATGCGCGTTAGAATTGAGTACGAACAAAAAAATTACGGTCAATCTATTGCCATCGGCAAATCCAAAATGGCCGCCCCCTACGTGCGTCGGCATGGCGCGTCGGCCATTTCTGCTTATGTGTTTCCCATGTGCGGCACTTCGTACGTGTGCTGAGGAGTTGGTCATCTAGTAGTGCATTAGCATCGACGGCGTGGAAGGGCTGACTCCAAAAACTCGAGTGCAACACGATGCCGCTTTTAAAAGAAAAATCATGTGTGCAAAAACGGACGGAAATCGGGCCGCATCGCGGTCGTTCGGAGTTCTTAAAACGTGCGTGCGGGACCGGCGGAAACAAAAGCAGAAGATTGTCAACAGCAAAGCTTCACGCAAAGGCTTCAGTGGACCACAGCAGGGTCGGTTTCCGCAAATTAAAGAGCTGCTCGGCGAGCTTGAGCAGCGAGTGGCACAGCGGCCCGTGACGACAGAACTGCTCCAAGTGCGGGCTATGCAATTAGTCTTAAAAAAAGGTCTGATGGGAAGCCAGTTTTAAGCGAGCAGGTGCTGGCTAACTAACTTTATGAAGAGGAAAAGCTTTTCCCTCCGAAGGGGAACATGCATATGCGAAAAGTTTTGCGGAAGAATACGATGAAAAGCTTCACAGTTTTCAGGGGTTCGTCCTAAACTTGCGGCGCAACAACGGCTACCTGCTTGGGCAAATCGGGAATGCCGATCAGACGCCTCTTTACTTCGTCATGCCTGGCACCACAACCGTCGAGAAGAAGGGGGCAAAGCAAGTTCGCGTGCTGATATCGGTCCACGGTAAAACTACAGTGACGGCAATGCTCTGTTACACGTCAGATGGGCACAAGCTTCGCCCGTACCTCATATTTAAATGGAAGACGCTCACGAAAGGAGTCGTTTTTTCGAAAGGTGTGATCCTGCGGGCCAGCGAGAAAAATGGGTGCACGTTGCAATCGATGTCTTACGTTTTTTTTTTTCGCGGTGGAAATTGGGTGCGCGTTACAATCGAGGGCGCGGTAGAATCGAGTAAATACGGTAACTTATTTAGACGTGAATGTTTATACTGGTACTCAGAATGAGTAACCAAGCAAAATGTGCAGTGTCCAATGAGTTGTCTTGGTTGATAAGCAATCAGTTAGTCTGTCATGCCTTAGCCATGCTAGCAGTCAAAGGATGCTTTGTGAGGAATAACGAAACAATAATAGAAGTCACTGCAAGGAAAGAATACACAACAGCAAACAACTATTTCAAATTGTTGCTGATACAATGAAATGTTGGAGGGGTCTGTTCATAAAATGTGGTCCATGCATTGTTGCAGCTGTAATTGGGAATAAACAACTAAAAAGGCATAAAAGAGAGGCAAGTCATAACACAGTCATTTTTGGCAAATTGTAAATTCTTGACCCAAGCAATAAACAATAAATGAATAATTAAACATATGCACATTGCAAAGTTATTATGTTAGTTTTAGGCTTGTACGAATATTCAAGTGCTTTCATTATTCAAACAAACATCACAGAAAATTTTCGAAGTGTTTGAAATGAACGAAGAGATGTATATTGTACTCGGCGACAACTTTTCTTGGCACTGAAGGGAAAGCTATGGAGGCGGAGCTTCTGCACATGTAGCACTACATGAAGTAGTCCGTTTTCGCACACGTCTCGTAACGCTATGGAAAGTGATGGGGGCGCACTATTAGCGCTTCATGTAAATGGACACACTGCTTAGCGTTTGAGGTGCCCTATAAAAAGGTGGGACTTTCTCGCACGTTTGAGAACGCTAAGTGACAATGAATAAATGAAAGTAAATATGGCTATCTTATTGGTGGGAGCTGCGTCTTGTCTGAAATAGCTCCACATAAAAAATAAAGGGGGAACTTGTATATGTCACCGTGAATATACGGGTGTTGTTGTGGAACTACATTCACTGGCAGTAGGATGCCCGCGATTTGGCTCTGTAGCCCTTGCTCCAATGCCAAGAAAAGTTGTTGCTGAATATAGTCCACATGTAACCCCCTGTAATATGGTTTCACTGCAGTATAGAAGTGCTAAGCCACTAAAAACACCTGGCATGTTAACCCACGTAAAAGTGGTTTCACTGCAGTAAAGAATTATTAAGCTGCGAGAACACCTGCCTCCAAGAAAATCTACCTTGTCGCGAAGCCCCATCTTCAAGTTTAAATGAAATTTCTATACTCACATCGATTCATAATTTTTTGTTTAAAAGCTTGCAGCACCCGAGTTACTTCCTCTTAGTAAATTTCGAAACAGCATATTTCACAGGTTATCCCTTGTATTCTACAGAGAGTCAAATTCGCCCCTGCCGCGGTGGTCTAGTGGCTAAAGTACTCGGCTGATGACCCGCAGGTCGTGAGATCGAATCTCGCCCGTGGCGGCTGCATTTCCGATGTAGGCGGAAATGTTGTAGGCCCATGTGCTCAGAATTGGGTGCACGTTAAAGAACCCCAGGTCGTCGAAATTTCCGGAGCCCTCCACTACGGAGTCTTTCATAATCGTACGGTGATTTTGGGACGTTGAACCCCACATGTCAATGAGAAAGTCAAATCCTACTACTACTTAACATTGTGAACACTTCTTTTGAAGCAAAAAGAATGTCATCTGCACAAGCATTGTTTTTATTTTTAAAAAAATATTTTGCGAAATAGTTGGGTCATGTGAAGTATGCCTATTTTTCTTTAAAATATGTAATATATAATATTTATAAGTTTGATTTGAAATTGTTCCACCAAAATCACTATTAGCTTTGAACACAAAATTCACAATTGGCTCAAGCCTAATAATTTCGATTTTCTAAACATAGCTAAGATAAACAAAGGTACTTACCTAACCCATGCTAAGGAATCAATGCTTTCGTTTGAAGATGTATAAAGTTTATTGAATGGAAGCACTTCGGAGTTGACTTCTGCACACAAGAAATGAAGCTCATTTTAGAAAAGCAGAGAGAACAAGAGATGAGGTGAAGAATGAAATAAGACACAGGCACTAGGATAGGTAACACAATCAACAGAAAAGAGCGATTTAATAAACGCAGTGATAAGGGCCCTTGAAAACAACAGCTGCTTACAGCTGTCGCGTACAATGTCGCAAACTTGCTGGTAAATTTGCATTCTGTCTTAACTTGAAACATGCAGCGGTATGTTCACTGCCACTGGTAATCCCACCCCCGAAAGCAAGTCTCCAAGCACCTGCATTGCGATCCATCGAGTCTCACAAAATTGGGGTGAGTGAGCATTATCTCTTTCATGCCTGACAGCCTGAAACCTTCAAGATATCTCCAACAGCAATTTTGTACAGGCTGCTTCTGACGACCCAAGGCTAGGGAGAAAAGTTCAGCACTAGAAAAACGAACACCAACCAGAAGTGTGCCAGGTGATGGACAGAGTAACCCAAAAATAAGTGAATGTGCTCCGGGAGAAAAGCGTGGACAAAATTATGCCTCATCCTCATATTTACTGGGTAAAATGATGGCATTGCTATTATTAGTGTTGCAGAATGTTACGCAGTGGCAGCATGTGCGTTTTCGTAGGTCTTTTATCAAATTGTTGCGGAACAGAGGAGCGGCAGCCTCAATTTTTTGCGTCGCATTGTTAGCTCCGGAATGAAAGATATGCAATGCTCAGCGAAATCGTGTCACATGCTACCAAAAAGATTTTTCTTTTTTTTTTAAATCTATTTGAAGATTTTTGACGGCCAGCATGAGTGTGCCTTCGGGTTGGTGCGTGGTTGACAGTCAGTGGCGATTCAAGCTATTCAGAGTAGACACCGAGGGAACGATCAAGTGATTCGGAGAACACGTGGAGGGGAGCAGGGGAGGGGCACTATGGAGAAGCCGCCGTCGCTGCGCGGTGGACTTAGAGCTTCAGAAGTACACAACTGAACATTGCTGCCAAATATTAATATTTTATGGAAATGTATTACAAACAGCTCTATAAGGTTATATTTAGTTTTTACAATTGCATGCGTAGAAGCTGGAAAATTAGTAGGGAACGTATCAACGAGGTTCTACTTGGTTATATGGCAACAGTTTGCGAGTAGTAGTGATAACCAAACAAGAGGCCATACCTGTGCTTCCGAACAAGCTTTTGAGGACAGCCGCCTGTTTGTTTGCAAGCTTTTTGCTCTCGAACTGTTCCTTCTGTTCAGTTTCGAGCATGACTTTGAGAGCAGTCTCCTCCTTCAAATAATCTGAAAGCTGATTTTCAAGAAGGCGGTGCACAGATGAGAACCCTTCTTCAAAGTTACTATCTGCTTCTGGAGCGACGTAGAGACCTACAAACAAGAAAAAAAAGAATAGAATGATTAGTTAGTGAAATTCATAGTGCTACTCTTTAAGCAACATACAACACAATTCCCAGCCTTTTTTTAAAATTTACTGCGTTTCACACAACACCTTCAGTGCATAACATATTATCAATCCAATGCAAAGGCATCTAAATAAACAATGCTCCTAGTCCTCAAGAGTAACAGAGAATTGTTAAAAATTGTCTGCAACATTACTTATTATTAAAACCACAAGACATTACTATTAACGATTGCTTTATTTCATCTGCTTTTCTCCTTCATACACGTGAATGAATAAAACTTGTTGTTTTCTACCACATACCTGTTAAGTGTTACATTAACATGGTAAATGTAACATTCAGTGACAGGGATGGTATAAAAGTAACAAATCATGCAGACACAATTAAGGGCACCACATTTTGCTGGTTGATGTAAACAAAATGTTCAGTACTTTTTAATTTTGTAAATCAAGAAATACCGTAAAAGCTTGGCTGTGTCTCGGTATAAGCCTCACTTTATAGTTTTTTAGTGATAGGTGAACTACAAGAGCACATGCACTGCATCTATAGTGCGCAGAATGACAAAGTGGACAGCTTTAAGGCCACAGTAAGGTATATGTGACCCATGCATTTCAGAGCCAGGTGAAGATTCATGTTTACAGAGTCCTTTGCTAGAACAGCTCCATATCATTACACAATTCTGCAGTACAAGATAAAAAAAACTAACCGGTTTATTTTTTTTAAAGCTCACAAATACCTTTAATAAAAACACTAGTGTCTTAAAACTAAGGTTCAATGTTAACGACATGCAAACCTTTTTGCTGATAAGATTCTTTGCGAGCGGCCCGAAGCTGTTTTATGGCTTCCAGCTTATCAAGATATTCTCTTGTACTGGCTAATTTTGAACCGTATTTCTCCCAGGATAGAGTCCACTTCCTCTTTCATTTCTTCTTCCTATTGGCACAGTAAAAGTAAACACAATGCATCAGTATCAACAGTCTGAGAACATATCTTATAAACTCATATAATCCACTCAAACCTCAATGTAAGGAACCCAGATATAATGAAATATCAGTTATAACGAAGTAAATGAAAAATAGTCTTGCAATAAATACAGTGTTAGGAATATACCTTTATAGAGAATTTTCGAATATAACAAACTTATTTTCGTGTAATATGCAACTTTATTATAATGAGGTTTGAGTGTTATTGCGCTTCTTCAGAACGTCGCACCAGATTCGACGCGCAACTGTTGCGTCAAATATGAAATGTTTTAACGAAACATTTAATAAACATCTATACATGTTTATGCACAAAACAAAACTACTGGGAAAACAAAACTTGATTTCTGCATAAACAACTGCGGCAGATGTACACATGTGTTCAGCTAAACCGCTGTCTGATTCTAGTTCAAATGACACACAAAGGAAGGATGTTGCTGTAGCATCAGTTTAGAATTATGTCTCCAGCCATTATTTGATTACAGTGAAACCTCGTTAATTCAATGTAACTGGGGCTGCCAAAAAGCTTCGAATTAAGCGGGTTTTAGAATTAACAGAACCTACAAGAAGTGGGATGCAAGGAACTTGGAACTATTCAAAGTAATCAGTGCTTGTCGTTTGCTGTGCCGGCTAGCTTGCGGCTCCTAAGGTCATGTTATTCAGCAATATATGGTCTTTATTTTGCCGCAAACATGGAAGAACAGTGGGCCTCGCTGCTGCCACAGAAAAAAAAAAAAGAAAAAGCGCAGTCGTGAACGACTGAAATGTGCGCCCACAGAAAACAAGACATATTCCCTGCAACACAGTTGTGACATGCGGGCAGCATGTCGCCTGCTCCTCGCTCTGTCAGCACGTCATCATGGGACCATTCGCACATTCGTTCTACTATAATTATGAATTTTATAATTGCCAGTATGACGAAGCTTACGATGTGTTTTGGCTGGAAAAAATTATCTTTGAAACTTTCAAACTTAGTTTTTGAAGTAGGTGTTGCTGACAAGAACTCTATCACCAGTGCAAAGACACGAATTGCTGGAGCAACCGGCGATCGGAGGTTCACATACATCGCGATTTTAGCTAAACTGTCCTTTATTAATTTCTTTACAATTCCAGAAAGAATGGGTAAACCACGACCCGCTGAAAATGCGAGAAAAATGCGGTAAGCTGCCCGCGTGTCACCGCTGTCCTGCAGTGAAGCACTAGCTTGTTTTTTACAGGCGCACATTTTGGTTGACCACGAGGCCGTTTTTTCTTCTTTCTTTTTTTTTTTTGCGCTGGAAGTAGCGAGGCTGGGGTGCTTCAGCTGCCACTCGTTAGGATCGATACGTTGCATTGCCTTGTGGCTATTGATAGCCGTCGTTCCACGGATTCGCGGCGAAATCGGGATATGGAACTGGCACACGACACCTAAAGTTTTCGAATTAACCGGACTGGTGCCGGCCGACGCTTCAGATTAACCACTTAAACTTACATTGCAAAACACAGGATAGCGGCAATCCTTTGAATCAAGTGGGATTTCGAAATAACTGAGTTCGAATTAATGAGCTTTTACTGTATATTATTTAGAGAAGGCTAATAAACACACCATAGACAATAATGTCCCTCAAGAGACATTTATTTGTGTGCGACAGAGATATGGCCTCATTTTACGACTTTTCCACACTATGGTGAAAGTTGCGACCCACCATACAGCGTAGAGAAATCTATCTTTCTAGGCAGGCATGGCTACAGGTTTCATTTCATCAATTTCTTTTTTCTCTCAAGAGCACAAAGGCATTGCAGTTCCGAGAGATGGCTTGGTTACCAACTGATGAAGTGCACATTGATTTTACTGTCAAAAGAGAAGTATGTGGTGCTCATAAACCTGGCATTAGGCTTAGTCCACTGCAAAATACTTGATCTGAGAGACAATTTAGCGAAAATGAGTCGGCAGTTCAGCTAGAGTACTCGTGTACAACTGGCCCTCACTTATGAAGAACATTGCATATTCCCATGTAGAGATAACTTATAGCTAGAATTTCGTATAGGTGCTCTTAATTTATCCCTCAATATTAAATACTAAAGCTAAATGTTAGGGTGCAAGAACAGGAGCATAAAAGAAGAAAAAGAGTTTTGTCTAGTCTTTCGCTGTTCTCTAGTCTGTATTTCTACGACGAAACTTCCTTTATGATGAATCCTTACTGACTAGAACACTTTTCTACTGTTCTGAAGCAACAGCTGAACCTGATTTAGCATGCAGGGGTAGAATTTAAAAATAAGGTTTCTACAGTTCAGGCTTACTGGCCATCAAATTGAACAGTGCTGCTACAATATAAATGTCCTTGTGGCATTTGACAAAGTATACAGGTTCACTGAGAAACTTTTCTGCACCAGTAGGAAATAAACAAATAAATGAAGATCCTAGCAAATGATGACTTGAAAGTAGCACTGCAATAGAGCTGCAGATGGCTTTTGCATTTTTTCAAATGAAACAGGTTAGTGCTGCACTGAAGCATTAACATTAAATAAAATGCATCGTAACCCTCAAATATGGCACTATAATTGTGTGCAAACGAGCTGGCAGTCTAAACAAGGCAGCAATTCATTGCAAAATTTTTATCATGATGACATTCGGAAACTGTTCGACCAACATTTCATTTATCTTTTCTATCCAGAGTAACAAAGAAAAGAAAATGACAAAACTACCCAGAACGATATAGTGGGATTATTTTTTGGGGGCAAGCTGTAAGAGTTTCAAATTTATACTTGGACCTTAAAGTGTGGGTTTAAAAGGGGACAAAAGTTCTATCCAATTCATAACAACAACTATGCATAATTAACCATAACATCCTTTTGCCTCAATTATAGTTAAGGTCACCGTTAAATTGCACTAATTCATTAAACATTTTGCTGGTGCAGCTTATACAGGTTTATCTTGGTTGTAATCACTGCATCTGTTGTTTAAATGAATTTCTCTAAAGACTAGATCACAACTTCTGTTTTTGTAGCCACAGCTTGTGTGGCAATCGTCACCCCATCTTGGAAGATTCTGCTGGGTGTTTCTGCCTTTTGTCTTCTCCTCCCAAGCATAATAATGTAAATATGAATAGAAGTCTATTCAATTCGATCTACAGAAAAGGTTGCTCATTAGAAACTGCTGTGACATGTTTACTGTACCACAGCAAATCACCTGTCTTTCTTGATTTGCTCGCTCCAATATCCGTTGACGGCGTGCATTAATTTTGGCTTCGACCATGGCAACCTGCTTGGCATGCTCTTCAGCTTCTTGTTCTCGTCGTACACGCTGTCGCTTCAACCTCTCCTAGACAAAAAATGAAAAAGCTTTAGAGATATGTAGTATTACAAGAATGTTTACATTCAGCTTGTGCAAATAGTGAACTTTAAGTTCGAAGCGAATAGTGATTTTGATCGAATAATTTCGAATCGGATTCGAAATATAACATATGAAAAAAAAAACAGGCATATTTATTATCACCCAACTAACCTGCACAATATCTTTTAAAAATTGAAATATCGCAAATGCCACTTTCTTTTTTCGTTCAAAAGAAGCAAAAAAAACTTTGAGTAGTAGCAGGATTTGACTTTGGCAGGATGCGAGTCATAACCCTTATAATATGTAACATATTTAAGTTTATATATACGAATTTAAGTTTATATTATATTTAACTTTATATTATACACGAAGCATATAAGCCATTATAACAAGCTTTTTAGCTTAATAAAATGAATTAATTTGAGGGTAATATTTCTATTTAAAGGGGCCGTGCGACACTTTTTCAAGGAGCCATGGAATGGATTACTGAAGAAGCTTATTGCTTAATGAATTCACGGCCTGAAAAATTCTTAGAATCCTTCCAGTAGGCGCGGAGCTGCAAAGATTTGTCGCACGCTGCAACTGAATTCTCTGTTCTCGTCCCAACGAAAGTGCTGAAAGCTACGCCGGGAGGGATAGCACTAGGAAAGAAAATACGTCACACATGCTTTCCGAGCTTGTCGAGTCATTTGCCGAGACAAGAGAGCAATTTTCTGCTGACTTTGAGACTTTGTTATGAATCGCACGCCACGTGCTACACTATAATGTTTGGCTTGCATGCTTTCGGTAGCCTCGACTACCGATCCGCAGCATTTTCTAACAATGCTCAAAAAATGTTTCAGGGCCCCTTTAAATTTGAAGAAGGGCTTCACGGCAACGCGAATTTCTTCCTAAACAGATGCTTTCACGTTTTAGCACCCCTACACCGCACTGAAACTACCTTTACAGGGGGTACATTCGAAATTGTATGCATTTATTCGTTCCTTGCGAATACTTCGAAATTTTTCATAATGTAAATTCGAATCGAAGCGAAATCGAATACCTTCCTATTCGTTCGAATATTCGAAGCATTCGAATATTCACACAAGCCTAGTTTACATGAACACAATAAGTGTAAGCAAACGTCCCATGACTAAATGAAGTAATTCAGTGATGCTGGTAAGAATATGCGATTTGAAAGCATTTTTGGGGCTGTAAAATTTTGATTTCGTAGCACATTGAAGTACATAATTTTGAATTTAAGCACACTTCAGAGCGCTCTGAAGGAGCAATTTGCATTTGGCACTTTCTGATCTGAACGAGCTCTTGATTTATGCCAGCTATCAGATAATAGCTGCAATCAGGTGTTGTATGGCCTACAGCTGGCAATGTACTTTGCAAATAAAGTAGGAAGAAGGGGCGAGGGCACGAGCAACAACTACGGCCACTGGCTCGCTCAGTTGTTTTAATACCTTCGATATAGCTAGACGTCCAGGTCCTGGTCCCTCCTTAGCCTTTCTTACACATAGTTCTGGTACCGAAAACCACCTGGTCGTCTGGTCTTTGACTCTTGACCATGAATCGACTCTGAACATTGTGCCGATTTGAGTGAAAAGACATGAAACCACACATCTCAATGCTCGATGCCCTTTTGGCAGACTTGTCGACCCCTGATGAGAACCTCCAGAAAGTGCTTGCTTTAATTGTGGCGAAAAATAGCAAGCCAATCCCTTTGGACATCCAGATGGACACTGACACTCCACTGCCAACAACAGTGCACTTGGATGAATTTCCACGGCCTTCGAAAATCCCTAACGCCTTGGCATTGTCGTCGTCCTCGTTGATTGAGGAAGAAAAATCGTCGTCAGCCTGGCAGTATTTACTCAGCTCTGATGCACATGTGAACCAAGCAGATGCCAAGGACTACCTGGTTCCCAAAGGGGCAAAGCAGCAAATGATTATGCAGCACATGCAGAAGCTTCAGATACAATGCCAGCAGCAGTTGACGAATATGACTCTCAAGGAGTATGAACGTTATCAAGAACCCTCACGAATCTGTGAAAAATACTGCCAGCAAGTCCAGAACTAGTAACATCAACAGCAAGCGCCGATGCAGCATCGCCAGCAACTTCAGCAGGAGCACATACAACAGCACAGCCAGCAACAGTCTCATCATTCGCTCCTACAGTCGCCCGCTGAATCATTCATTTGCGAAGTACGAGGACCTAAGCCAACTTATGCTTTTGCACTTCCTGCTTCGCTGTAGGAGGCTTCTCTCCAATTTGACTCATTCACATCTTGTTCACAAATGCCCGCCTCAACTTCTGCCACTCCACACATAAACTTTGTCGCAAGTTTGCCAGCTATGGGAGTACGCTGCTAAGAAAGGAGGGAGAAGGAGCGTGGGCAAGAGCAACAGCCTTGGACGCTGGCTTGCTCATATGTTCCAATACCTTCTACACAGCCAGATGTCCAGGTCCCTCTTTCACGTTTTCTACACTTCGTTCTACACTTAACGAAGTGAGTGAGAACAGGGCCTCTGTCTGAAAAGAGGGCAATTGAGGAAGTGGCAACTTCACGCCTCCCTTGTAAGCTATACATGCCATGCACACCTGCAAACTTTGGCTTAACTGTTCATAGCAGTGTCTGCTGTTTGTAGGATGCATTCTTTCACCAAGCCTGAGGAGTGTATCAAGACCACTTTAAGCACTAAAACCTACGGAGTAAGTGAATTAAGAAGGACTCAAGTATTTCTGATTCACTCAAGTGACTGCACTATGAAGCACTGTGGGCACAATCCTATCACTTGATTACTAGAAACAGAGTTAACAAGCTTACAAAAAAAGAAACCTGCTTTCTGCTTGTTCTCCAGCACAATACGTAAAACACCACAGTTAAAGTATGTGCCACACTGTGCAGCCATTGCTATAAGACTCTCAACACACTGTCTATATTTATATCTATACTTATGACCTTTAGACTATACGAACATGCAGAGCAAAGAGCTAATACAACAGAAGGGCTATGGAACTAGCAAACATGACAAAAAGAAAAAAGAAGGTCCCAGAGTCAACTCGGATATATATATAGACCAGTTTTACGATACATTTTAGCAACACAAGGTGCATCACATAAAAAAGGCAAGCATTCTAGCTGCTCACTGACACAAAAAGAAAGCCCGCGTGAATGTACCCTTTTCTTTCGTCTTCGCTCAACTGAAGTAAGTAGTCGAGACAGAACATCCTCCTTGGAGAGCTGTTGACATCGTGACTGGAGCTTTGCCTGAGAGAGAGTTGGAGAATAAATAGGTTCATCTTTTCATTTCAAAATTCAACAGTGGGAATAACAAAAAGTGCACATGATTGCACATGCACGATACACAAGTAGTACAATGTTTTCATTTTCACGCTAAGCTTGTAAATTGTAGGGTAGTGTAAGATAGGTAGTTGTGCGAAGAAGTGCTCATGTTTGAGGAAACTAAGCTAGCCATTTTAGTTGAGCTCTAGAGCTCCGATGATACACATAAATCTACCAGCACTCTTTTCAATGCTGAGAGCAAGAGCAATCAGCATGCAAGCAATAGGCATGACAAGTATACAGAAGTGCTGCAACCCTCTGTCATGCAACATATTTACAACAAAGGATACTATACATGTAGTTCCTCTCTCATTGTTCAGGAGCTTGAAAATTGCAAATTAAAGTAATTTGAGAATGCAAAAAAAATATACACATATTGCACAGAAGATATCTCAACAATATAGCTTCTATAGGCAGGCATGATAAACAAACACTACAGCAAAAAAAAAAAATGGGAAGGGGAGGGGTGGCAGACAATAATGAGTTGTGTCCTAAAGAAACATGGCCACTTAAGGCAAATCTAAGAAAGAAGACTGGGTGAGTAAATATGGCTCTGTACAATAATCTGTCAGATGGCAGTCGGCAAAGGCCATATTGAAAAATGCTTTGAAACAGAGTTTGTCTTTGCACACCTCGCTTGTATGTCAATAACAGGTAATTTAAAAATGGCATGCACTTGCACTGCCAGCACCATGCTTCTGAAGTTTATGGGGAAGTTTCCTAGCATGTGCAAGAGTCCACTGCTTATCAAGAGTGCTGGTGACATGCAGGATTCTATAAATAGAAAGAATGAGAAAACTTCAACCAAAATATTATTAGGAAAACCCCACGTTTTGAAGCCAGTCTTGGCTTCTTCCTCGAAGGTAAGAAAGCCCTGAGGAAGAAGTCACCGTAACTGTGTCTTAAACAATCTTCACATATGCTAAAGCAGTAAAAACAAAGTTCTAACCTGGTGCAGCTCAACATGCTGCATGAGTGCCGACCACTGTTCATCGTTTCCCCGCCGAACAAGGCTTTCAGCCAATTTTTCCAGACTCTTCAGAGTTTCCAGGGCTTCTAGTGCTTCTCTAAGCACAATCAGGGGCTGTAATAGTTAACAATGGTTTTAAAACTCGTCCCTCGGGAAATTCTCGATTTGAACATCATCACAGAGAGCTGAAATGTGAATAAAAAGGGCCCTGCAACACTTTATCAGCATGGTCATAAAACACTGCTGATCGGTAGTTGAGGCTACTGAGAACACACGAGTGAAACATTACAGTGCAACGTGCGGCCCGGAATTCACAATTGATAGAAATCGCTTCCCTCTTCCCTTGAGAAATGATGCCATACACACAAATTACTGTGCCATAAACATACGTTCAGTGATCATGCTGAAATGGCTATGCATTACACGAAAAAATTAAAAGAAATTGCTCTTCATCAAGATGTGCGCTGACCATGGGGCAATCTGCCTCCCTGCGTAGCTTTCAGCACGCAGGGAGGCTGGGTACGAAAAGAGAGAGAAAGTGATTAATGCACGCAGCGAATCCCTGCAACTCTGCTCGTACTTGACGGATTCTAAATATTATTCGAGCAGTTGATTAGAGAGGCAATAAGCTTCTTTAATGAAGCAATTAGATGATTACTTGGAAAGAGCGTTGCAGGGCCCTTTTACCAGAAATAGCACTGCTTGTGGTACAGCTGTATAGTACAGTGACTGTCTCGGGTAACATGTGACTAGAAAGACTGCAACATAAAACCCAGATTTAAAAGGACACTTATCACCTGTTTGGGCAC
Organism: Rhipicephalus microplus; assembly: GCF_013339725.1. Lineage (NCBI taxonomy): Eukaryota > Metazoa > Arthropoda > Arachnida > Ixodida > Ixodidae > Rhipicephalus > Rhipicephalus microplus. The sequence continues at coordinate 250,316,324 of NC_051165.1, forward strand.
TTCAATCAAACAAATGCTTCATTGAGGTCCTCCGTGTCCTGGTTACAGGAAAACTGTTGAGACATTGAAAATGTCCTCAGTTACTGTAATGGTACTATGCTGCTCATTACCTCAAGAGAAAGTGACAATCCTGTTGAAAGTAATAATTCAGCAATACAAAAAGAGCTGCACGACACAATAGTTGTTTTAATTTAGGCACACATTTGCCTTGAAGATTTCTAGTTTGCTAAGCCAGTATCAGTATACTAATGGTGACGTATGGTGCAGTATCGTATATGCAGTGCCTGACTTTTTTTATAACTACACAGAGCGCAGAAATGTTCTTAAAGAAAAGGAGGAGCATTGTTAATAACTCCAGCAAGTGAAAACTCAAGATCGACATTTATAACGCAGCCTTACAGCACAACCGAGAATGCTTAGAAAGTCTCCAGATTTTGTTCTCGCAAAAGTAGGCCACCGTGGTCTAGAATCGATGACACTTGTGTGTTAATAACTAGCCTCTTCGGTGGCCATAGAATAATTCACCTCTGATCAGCACACAAAAACAAGCCATAGGAACTAAATGCGATGCTCTTACGGATGTTTCCTCTTTAGCAGTTGACACCTTCTCCTTCTTGATGGAACTCTGTTGGCTCAATTCATACTGCTTGACTTTCTTCTGCAGCCACTGTGGTAGCCTCTTAGCCTGCGTGTCATCCGTCGACGCTTCCTCTGGTGGTATCTCGCTTGTGAGCACATTAACATGCTGCGTAGGTGGTACACTATTCATCCATGGTGGTGGTCTAAGGGCACTGTTTTCAGGAAACTGAGGAGGAGGCTGTAGCGGTGGTGGCTGTAGCGGTGGTGGCTGTAGCGGTGGTGGCTGTAACGGTGGTGGCTGTAACGGTGGTGGCTGCAGCGGCGGTGGCTGCAACGGGGGTAGCCTCATTGGAGGTGGCTGCAACGGGTGTTGCTGCAATGGGGGTTGTGGCTGAGGTACACTGGGTGGTGGGTAAAACTGCTGCGGTGCAGGTGGTGGCACACTCGGTGGAGGCACACTGTAGGGAGACTGCAGTGATTGGCCCCGAGGTGCAGTGGGCCATGTTTGGAACCTCTGGTTAGGCAGAGTTGGCTGTTCATTACCTCCAAAACCCTGATTGCTCTGAGGCAGTGGAGGTGGCAGCTGATGTTGATGCCAAAATGCCATTGCCCTGCAGGAAAATGCGTCATATAATTTCAATGCTCGTGATAAGTTACTTTACGTGAAAATTTAAACTATCCCAACTAACACTGAAAATGTTCTTATTACTATTATGTCTCCAGTGAAGTGGGATATTCTATATATGTACCACAGGGACATCCATTTTACCACTACCAACGTATGTGCAATGCTTTATTATTATTATTCGTAGTGGCGAAATAGAAACAACCCTTCGCACTGAGTACGTGTGGCATATTCGGCCATGCCAGATATTTTACTCCGTCTCCTTTTTTTATGCAAATAAACTTTGTTATTTGACCTTTAGGGGCTATTGACTACGCTTAATGTTCACCGTTGCCACTTCTCGACCCCACAGTGACCATGTTAAGCCGCCTTTTTTGCTGATCGCACCAGTCTGCTCTATGCGATTATTACGCTACAGTCAACACACGTTAGACATTTCTCAATACACAGGCTACAAGTACACGAGCGTGCATCATTACGCGCGTATTTCGAACACTTCTTTCGAGATTTCACTGGACAGGACAGAGTTCATAAAAAGATCTCAAGCACAAACCACCTGCCAATTATAGTAGAGGCGGCTAGTAGTGCCAAGAACTGTTAGATACCTTACTCGAACAAGCGTAGATTGCGTTCTGCTCCAACTACTTGGGCGATGAGCGGCGACACGGCACAAACGACTCTTAAGGCGTTGCTCTAATCCGGCACTTCCGACCTATCTGTGCCGCTAAACAAAGCTCTCACTTGTAGATCGCAAATCTCAATCATCAGCATTTAAATTTATTGCAATCGAATCAATTAGTAGGAGCAGTTAACATGCATCACACTGTTTTAAGATCGTGATAACACGCGATCGTGGAGGAAGATAAACGCCACAACAGAAACATCGCGTTGTGGAATCAGTCAAATCACATGGCAATAAAATCAATATATCAAAATTTTATGTACAATTTTGTGCAAACATACAAATAATATATAAATTTTGAACTTGTTATAGATAATAAAAATTCTCTGTAATAAAATAAACGCCAATCTATGAATCACGTGCAGAACTGCGTCTTTTCTTCATCTTCGCTTCGCTGGATTGTTTGCCGGCTTCGCTGACATCGACTCCGACTTCGATCAAAGCACGAAAAAATAAACAAGAAATGGGTAGCAACGAGACTTGAGCCCTCGCTAATACAGCAGATTGGCCTGAACGAGCTCTAATTTGCCGCAGTTGCTTCCCGTAGCGCGATTCTAGGACATAGTTGATAGAAAATCAAGCCTTGTAATGACTGTTATTTCTGTTTTTACCTACGCTCATCGCACATTGCCAAGGGCTCGTCGCTTACAAGGCGACTGCGATGTCACTTTCGGCATGGCTCGGTGCCTCCTGTGGTGAATGCTAGAGTCTGTGTCTTCAAAGGAGCATCAAAGAAAAGGACATCGAACAGGTAAAGCTCGAGTCTACTTGCTGCGTCATATATGGCGCAGTCGGCAAAGTAGATCGCAAGTAGTCTCTTATGCTGTTGCCAAGTGCGACTTTTTTGCAAGCACATTTTTGCAAGCTGGCTCTCGTTAATTGAAGGCCTGTGTCTGCATATAGTGTATCGCTCGGATTTGGTTACTCTCTATACAAAGGCGTGCTATTTAATTACATTGCCTTATGTTTTCCGCGCGTAAGCACCTAACGGTGTCGATGTAGACGGAAAGCCTCAGCTGTGATTTAGGTGCGCGTTAAAGAACCATAGCTGGTCCATAGGAATCTGGACTCCCTCACTACAGGGTTCCTCGTAATCACTGTCGTCCTTTGTGCACGTAAAACCCGAGAACGAAATACTTGTTTAAAGAAAGCGTCTGCAATTTGCTCGGCTGCCGGGATCTGTACAAGTCTTCTGATGTGCCTCTGATCACGCTTTCCTATTTCGCAGGTTCATGGCTACCATGGAGAGTGAATCGCTTGCCGAGCGCATTTTGCAAGATCTCGGAAACGTCTTTAAGAAGGAACCACTTGTGTACGTGCTGCACGTGTCTCGACTGTTGCTCATGTGACTGTACACCACATCTCTGCATGTGCCATGAATATGCCGCTCAGCAAAAGGCGCTTAAGTGCACGATTAATTGTCTGGAATCGCGGCCAATTTTCGGAGGAGAAACATTTGGTTACATGGAGACATGTTTACCATACGTAATGCACGTTAAAAGTCATGATGAACTTCCCAAGTGGACAGATGTAGATTTTCGTCTCTAGAGTGTGTGCTATACGAAGACTTTTGCGCGTATTAGGTAGCACCCACGTGTACATAGGACGAAACATGTACAGTTAGTCATACTACAGCACTGCTACCTGCACCTGTATCTCTCCATTTCTGTCTTCTTGTTTCCCGTTATTCTATTGTGAGGAGTAGCAGGCCAGAGGCATGCTCTCTAGGCCTACCTCTCCTACTTTCTCCTCAATTATTATCTTATTCTCTATCAACCCTGAGCACATATCTGCATCTTTTGTCCGTGTTTATAATCAACTGTATAATCAATGCGGATGTTTGATTTAAAGGAATTTATTTGTTATGGCTGTGTGGTGTGGCAGTAAGCAGCATTTAAATAAGCTAACAAGCATTGACTACTCTGACAGGAAGGAGTTCGACGTGGTTCCAGTAAGCAACTCGTCCTGCAATCGCAGTCCAGTGGTGTGTGTGGATGGTCATTTGGCTCTTGGAAGCTGGTGTGTTCCTCATGTGTATAGTTACGCATACACAAGGCTGATTGAAGCACGCAACAACATTGCAAGGCATGGTGAGTGTATTGCTTGCACATCACAATGCACCGCTTGAAAGTTGGTGGGATTTATTGAAACCAAGACAGAAAATATGTAAAATTCATGGCATTCATTGAAATATTCACAGATGTGCTGTGTACATCCCAGTAACCCTTCCCCTTTCTCGTGTATGCAAGAACTGTGAAGCCTTGGTGATTCTTATTTCAGTAATTTTCACCTGAGAATATGCCGTGGCTTTTTGTCATGTTGTATTGGTTCAACTTTTATACAAGAACAATGCAGAAGGAAGCTAAAGTAACAGAGGCAGTGAATTATTCCAACAACAAAAAGTATCTGTTTTATTGTAATCATCTAGGACAGCTGAATTTATTGTTTGTACTTTACATTGGTATGATTCCCAATGAAAAATTTGGGAAATGCAGAGGGTTCAGTATCCCATGTTTAACTGCTGATACTGTCATCTAGCATTGCAAAGGGCACTTTCCCATGGCGCATACACCATGCAGTCTTGATGAAATGTACTCTGCAGCCACTTTTTGAGGTTTAGGACTTCTGCTGTGACAAATAAGAAATAGTTTTTTTAATTACTAATATAATGCAATATGTAGTTGTAGCATCTCCATAAAGCACAAGCTTTTTCATGCCTGTCCCATGTTTTCACCAGATTGTTTAACAGGGCAGGCTATAACTGAAGATACACTGCATGCATTTGTTTCTCATATCTTGTCTATTGTGCCCTGTGAAAGCCGTTGCACTTGTGTAAATGGTTGCACACATTTATACGCAAGGAACAGTCTGGGCAGTGTATCCTAGAGATGTAGCGTATCGAATGGTGCGGGGTTTTAAAAAATTATTGAAAGGGTAATGAACTTGCCTAAGTGGTGGTAAATGTGCCACCTCAAACTACTGGGGAACTGTAGAGGAGATAAATGGCATTGTTTTGCTTTCACTTTAAAGTCCTAAATTATATGTGGTACTTTAAAGCACGGAGTCGACGCTCTCATGTATTGGTTGTACACAATGTTGTCAGCAGCTGCTGTAGTTTACGTACTATATTTGCAGACAAAGTTTTCAGTGCAAGCCAAATATTTTGACTCTTCAATTATACATAGCTCTATAGGATCTTTGTGCACATGCCTTTGGCTGCTAGGCCATGTTATGTTAATTATTACTCTGCATAAGACAGCTTTGGAGATAAACAGACTGACTTCTGCTTTATCAAAATTTTTAGGCTGTGTTTAAAATGTTTTGGATTGATTGCACTTTTTGGTATGATTGTGGTGTTTGAGGAGAAATGCAAATTCATTGCCATTCAACTTTTCCTCATCATTTCATTTTTGTGAGTTGTGTCGTGTTACAGGAATATTCTTTTTGCAGTGTTCTCTTCATCCAACTAAAACGATGTCTTGTTGAGATTTCCATTGTGATTCAGTGAAGTTCAGTTACTTTGTAATTTTGAATGAAGAAAAAATTGTTTGAACCAATTTGATTCATGTTTGTTTATATAACCAAAGGATAATTACTAAAAATATATATGAGTTTGTTCACCCAAGAGTTCAGTTTCGTGTATTCACAAGAGAAGTTGTGCTAAAATTATTCATAAGAGCAGATGAGAGCTAAGCTTCTGTATAGAAGGAACAACATTTCAACGCTGATGCTTAGACCACAAAAAATGCACAGAATAATGAAACTGCTGAACAATAGCACCACGCATACTCAAACCTTGATATAACGAACCCCATATAACGTAATATGGGTTATAACAAAATAAGTGAAAAATAGTCTTTGCAATAGATATAGTGTTAGAAATAAACCTTTGTTACGAATTTTGCCTATAATGAACTTATTTTCGTGTTAGATGCAACTTTTTTATAATGGGGTTTGAGTGTATATGGCAACATTTAAGATAAGAGGACTCGGTGCATGGAGCAATGGGGCTAACACACAATAGTTTGCCCTTTGCAGGAGCTAAACAGTTTTTATATAAGCTGTTGTATAGCTACATCAGTACTTCAGGTTGACTTATTACATGTGTTTGTGAGTATGTTACCTCACTCGCCTGCTTCCCATGAGCCAAATTCAAAAGTTAAATGCCATTGCCCCCATTCCTAAAACATTGACGAGCCAACGTTGATTTGCATTTAAAAGTGAGGTAGCATTGCCAAGGCTAGAATACAGGTAATGTATCGAGAAGAGATTGCTGAAGAAGGGGGCCAGACTCTACTGAAGAAATTTTGTCCTATAACTGCAAAGCATTTCCTAGCATTTTGGCCTATGGCGCTCTTACCGCATATAGCCTTCAACGTTGTGATGCTATTATTTGTGAGTAAAGGTGTTCTAATGGCTAAATTAAAGCTCTGGGCCATCATGTCACAGACCCAGGTGGAATAGATCACACTTAAGAATGTCCCTCGTGCAGGCCTGTGTGAATTGGCCCCTGCAGTGACTCAATGGCTACAGTGCTTGGCTGTTGGTTGAATCCTAGCCGTAGTAGTAGCATTTTCATGTAGTGAAAACACTAGAGGACTCTGTACTGTGTTATGTCAGTGTAAGTAAAGGAACCACAGTTTGAAATTGTCCGGGTTCGTCCAATATGGCCTTTCTTACAGCCCAAGTCACTTTGGGACATTAAACACCGCAAGTCGACCAGCCAAAAGCTTGTGCACCCAGGCAGCTGTTGCATTTGCAACAGTTGTGATGGTTTTGTGAGGAAACTTCGTCATGCAAGCAGTTGCATTGAGACGCTTCTCAGATTATTTACTGTGTTGACGATTTGCTTTTTCTTTAGTTTTATACATACACCATTAAGGTGCCAGATCCGCATCACTGCTTTGATACTGTTGATTCCTCTAATAGTCTAGTGCTGCTTGATCCCCGCTGAAACATGCCAACAAATACTGGTTGGGACGGATGCTGCCACTGAGCAGTTATCTCTTTCTGATTGAACTGATGTTTGCATTTAACCGCAACTGCCAATGCCATGTTTGACATTGAGCTAGACTTCAGGCAGTGTTCTTGCCTGTTATGCTTGTGTCATGCATGCAGCTTCACAACCTATTAAGGAGGCCAACCTCATAATGCTTGGAATAACTTTATATAATGCACTCTAGCAGCCTCCTTTCAGACTGCTCACATAATGTTGATTCTCACGGTGCATGTGAGCATCCGTAATCTTTAATTTTCTTAGATTTCTTGAGCTTTTTTAAGTAAAATAAGTTCTTGAAGTCTGGTTCAGTTCTGATTTTTCATATTCATGCAAATGTTTCTTTTGCGTCAACTTCGCATCCAGCATGTCCTAGTCCAAGCATATTGTCATGTGGTCGTGACGGTGGCAACGACAGCAGATTGTGTGTCCAAGACGAAACTGCTTATTTGGCTGAGCTTGTGGCCTGTGTACGAAAAGTCGAATTGGAGCAATACACACTGGCACTGATAGCGGTGAACAGAGCGTCGGCCGTCGGTCAGCTGACAAGCGGTGATGAGCATTGTCATTTATGCATGTGGTTCCAAATATTCTAGCATTATCGCTAGCGGCCACTTAAGTTCCTGAAGAATCTGTAATGTTCGGGTCTTGCGCACAATTCTTAGTATGACGGTGTACTACTACTGTGAAGGTTTTCGAACACTGAAGGCGCTTTTTCTTCTGAGCAATGCTGACAGTCTTTTGAGGCATAAACTGAATACAGCAAAATGAGAAATGTGCGTGACAATATTGAATACACCAGCCATAAAGCTCCGAAGAAATTGGGCTATAGTAATTGTAGGCTGCATCAATTGTACATTGGCAGTTGCTACATGCAAAACAATATTACATAAAAATGGCTCATTTTTTTCACTGTCGAATATGCCGAACCCATGTGGAACCCTATGAACATGAAATTGGCAAACTTAGCTACGTGCCCTTACCGTGGTCGTGTATTATGCTGGAACATGGGCTGCCGTGTGTAATTAAAATTTTATGAAACATAAAACATGAAAAATTAAGAACTGAAGCCACAACACTAAAAATCATAATTTTATATAATATGTAATCTTCTCTCCTTGCTGGACTTTTTTGCAAAGTTCATGCGCTTTCCTTAATTAAATTTTCTCTTTAAACTTCGACAGTGCATAATTTTACAAAGTGACCTAGTTCTGTGCATTATTGTTAAAGGTGTCACGTTCACAAGTCAGTGTTGTAACCAGATATCAGTTTGCACATTGTGGTTATCATCTTCACTTCTAACACTGCACAATTTTAATCTTTTTCAGAGAAAGATGTTGTTCTTGGATGGTCAAGAATAGTTATCCTCATAAATCCGGATGTACAGCTTGCCTGGAATATCAGGTGGGAAGCTGAGTTTTACAATGTGCGATGAAGTTCTGCAGGCACAATATGATAAATGATTTTTGACAAATGCAGTTTCCTCTCATTTAGGAAAGAGCTCTTCTTGTGCAAGCAGACAACGTTTCACGAGGAGCTTCAGTTTTCTCAGCTTGTTCTGACACGAAAGCCAAAGTGCTCAGAAGTATTCTCGCACAGGTGAGCCTTGGAACTACTACCCATATTGCTTTCATTTGCATGTTTACAATCTTTAGCTGAGTTAGAACAAACATACTAACGAAGAGAATCTTTGGCAGTTATGAAGAGCACTGTGGGATTTGTCATTGTAGATGAAGCGACTGCGTGCTTGTTCACTTTATAGTTCCGAGGTTATCTTTCATGGTTTTAGCTTCTTCTGGCATGCATGGTATTTTTCACAGCTAAAGCTTTCCATCACGATAGCAGACAGTTTTTTCTTCAAACTATAGCCAAGGGCCTTTGCACTCTAATGAAGTAACAAGCAGCTTTATAAAACGAGGAGCTTCAGATAATGTGTCAGATTCTGGAACTGAGGTCTTCAATTGAGAGTGGGATTGCGATGATGCCATCAATAGATGATGTTTACCCAAAGTGGCATAACCACTGGGCGACTTGTAAGGTTTGAACGACGTCATAATTTTTATGATATGTATGTGCATGTAGAAACACAGGCATGAACACATCGGGGTGATGAAACAAACGTGAACAGCAAGACGTGTCAAGGCTTTGCCGTTCGATTTGTTTTCATCGTGCTGTTACGTCGGTGTTAATAAAAAGATGCTACATTATCATGCACGACCTTTGTGGCTTTTTAATGGAGCAAGAGCCTTGTCTGCGTCAACAAATGGAAAATTTGACCGTTGGTACCTCGTGGTGTCGGGGGCAAACGATGCAACATACTGTATCACTATCACGTGATGACGTCGCAGATTGCTAAAGATTGTGACATTATTATTATTTTATTATATTTTAATACTGTCAACCCTCGCTTGAGGGTCATAACAGAGAGGGAGTACAAACAGAAAACCAAAACATGGTTATGGCGTCGCATTGGTAGAACGTCGCATGACATCACGTGGCATCGCAACTTGGTCTATGTTGGTCTAATCACGGAGGCAATGCAAAACCAAGGGAAGTGCCTCAGGTTTTCGAGGCAGTGCAAAACGATTTAGGTGTGGAAAGATTTTGAAGAGGGCTAAAACAGGGTCGGTACGTCGACCGAGAAAGAAAAGAGGATGGCTTTTGCCTTCGAGTCATTTGAAGTGAATGCTTAAGAGAGGCTGCGAGTTTTACCAGCTTGGTTACAACTGCTTAAAAAATTGTGAACAGTGTAGTATGCAGATGCCGTACTGTTTGTAGTTCTTTTTATTGCTATACAGTTTAAACTCAATTTAACGAAGTGATAACAACCCTTAAACCACTTCTTTAAATCGGAAGCTGCTTGAAACCGAGAAAGAAGTTTCTCAGTTCTTGAAAATTCAAGCTTCTATTGTGGCGGCATCAAAAAGCTACTGTAGCACTGTATTTGCTGCTGACCAATGCCTGCTTATGTGAGAAGTCCATATGGGCAGCCGTGACATCCACTGTTTGAGCGATGCAGGCCATGTAGACACTTGGGCTGCATCAAGTGAAGCTATGACAGCACGCTGGTCCTCATGGACGGGTTTATGAATGCACTCATTGTGCAAGTTGGTTGAGCAACAAAATTGCTGGGAGAGGATCTCTTTCATTTGACGCATGCACAGTGAATTAATGAGGAACCACTGGGATTCCAGTGCTATCCGGTACTTGAGAGCTCTATTGACCACTGGGTCTGCAGATCCGTTGTTCTTTTGGCATGTAGACTTATCAAAATAAAGATAGGGTCATGACTGGGCCACCTAGATTTTTTCAAATGACAGCGTTGGAGCTCAAGCTCGAAGAGATACATGTTTCTGTCAAAATTGGAAAAAAGTCACCTTTGTCTTTACTCATTTATTCTAACGAAAATGTCAGTTTAGTCAAGTTTGTCATGTTAATTCAGGTTGATGTCATCATTGTGCTCAATAAATACCTGACAGGAAATAGAAGTTTAATTATATTGGGATCTTCAATAAATAGGCTTTCGTTAGATGGAGTTCTAACTGCTGTACATAAGGGAGGGGAGAGCTTCGAACCCCTCCCTCCTCCCTTTCAAGAGGAACTTCTGGCTATGCCCCTACAGCTCCAACTTGTCGTTTTCCCCGTAACTATGGCACTGTACTAGCATGATGCATTAGCTTTAGTGGGGAAGCTTGGCCCTTAAGTTCCACACATGTTGTCTGTCGTGAAATGAGTTCTGCTGATTGAGCTCACTATCTGGCTGTGGTTATTATTTTAGGCGATGGCTTATGCAACACAACCTGCGAAGCTACACCACTGACCGTGCCAATAACATTCTACAAGAGGAGCTCAAGGTTTGCCTTGCCGCTGCCGAGAAGTACAGGTGCAACTACTATGCCTGGACATACAGGATATGGCTTATGGACACCTTTGTCCATGGTAACCCTCTCGTGAGTAGAAAATTCTGCAAGGCTTGTGCCATACTTCAATAGTAAATAATACGTTTGATGCAAATAGCGATTTGGTTTGAATAACTTGAGATCAAATGCGAATACAGTCAAACTCACCTTTAAGTGGTTGCTAATCAGACTTTCTTTTTGAAACGTGCACTTAGTGACCACGCTTTTTTTACGCTTTTTTATTAAAAGCAGTAATAATTCTTTTAGTGACAAGTTGGACCTCTTCGCGAGTTGAGTGAAACCCACTGCATGCTCACAAGCAAATTCAACCACCTTTACAATGAACGGATGCCATGGCACTGAAGCGCGGTCTTGCCACGGGGAACCAATCATCCCTGGCTAGTTGGATGCAGCGTGTCACCTACTTGGGCGGTGACAGTCGTTAGGCCGTGCATGTCATGTGTATGCTCATTTAGTCTGCACTTTCTGCTTGAGGTGCAAGCTGCAAGTTTCGAGCTGCTTACTGTTCTTCGTGTTACCTTGCAATTTGTTGCTGTAGCATTCATTCCTTTGCCCTTGTGGCAAAACAATGCACAATAAATGCTGAACTACCTCTGTGAAGACACATTTCACTTTTGTGTTGTAATGATTCCCAGAAATAGAGATCAGTCAGATTTCTTTTTAATCTAATATTTCACCATGAAAGAAACGATGGTGTGACGATTGCAGAAAAAAAAAAACAAATTGACAAATTGAATATTTTGACCAAATTGATCATTCATACTGCCACATCCCACCTTAAAAGTGCACTAAAGGTTCATGTCAAATCATCATTGATTGTTAAAATTGTGTTCCAGAAACCACAGAGTGTTTGTCCCATGCCATGAAAATGCTTGATCTGAAAAAAAATTTGCGCCTTAGTGCTTAGCATATTGTTGGTGCAATTCAAACACCCATTACTGAGAACAGCCCTTCGATGTAGCCAAGCCCGCCCTGTACTTGCTGTACAGCCCAACAACCGGTGTGTAAGTGCAATGGAACCAGGAGCTTTAGTTGAGCACAGCATGGCAAAAATATATTTTCAAGAAGATCTTTTTTTTTTTTTTGTGAATTATACCGAAATGTGCTAGTTCCAATTTATTCTGTCTTGTAATGCTCTGAAATGTTTTTTTTTCTGTTATTAGTAGTTTAGGTACTTGTTATTCGTTCTACAGCAGCCATACTAACTCATATGGCTTGTGTTTTTAAAAGTCTGTTGGTGGCACGAACTGGATCCAACAATTACCTTAAATTCTTGCCTACTAAATCGCTGCCGCATGTACTAATATCAATGCTTCAGATTTTTTCAACTATTTTCCTTTCACTCTGATATAATGTGCTATTTGCCTTAAGTGTCTCTTCGATATTGATGATTCTCACCGATACGTACAGATGCTGGAATCCGAGATTCAACTGACCCGTGAGTGGGTCCGCAGTCACGTGTCCGACTGCAGCGGCTTCCATTACCGGCAGTACTTGCTGCGCCGCGTGGGAAGTATTCCGTTGCTGTCGAAGGAGCTGGCCCTGTGCGAGGAGCTCTGCCTCTCGTACCCTGGCCACGAAGCGATCTGGATGCACCGGCGCTTCTGCCTCTGGCATCTGCATCCGACTGCCACGAATGGGGAGACCCAGGCCAAGAAAGCTCGTGGTGCCACCAACTGGGCGGAAGCAGAGGAGGCCTTTCTGCAGCGAGCGTCGGGTTGTGGGGAATGGCAAGACGAGTTGGTGGTGCGTCACGTTCGTTGGTTACGCAGTGTCCTGGGCTGGACGGGTACGGCACCGTGACTGCAGCAGTGCAGTGGCTCCTGCGACACGTGCTGGGAGAGAAGTGGCTGTGATTTATCGTCTCAGGAGAAAAGGTTTGAGCTCCTGATGTAGTCAGAAACAATATAAATGTCTGAAGGCAGCCGGAAGTTCGTGCTACCTTGCATTTGCTTCCACTGTGACGGATAAGTCTCAAGCAAGTCACGGGACATTACAAGAGTGAAATAACAGTGCTTGATGTGTAGGTATATGAGCTTGGAAGAGAGATATGGCTGTGATTTTATCTTGGGAGGAAAGAAAAAAAAAGTGCTTTTTTTTTTAATAATGAGGAATTTGACCAAAAAGCATGGCGTCAGCAGCTACCATAAAGGTAGTCAGAGGCATGTGCAGTCGTGCCAAAGAAGTGCACGTAATGGCTTACGTGCAGGAACAGATGTATCGGATGCACTTTAGTCACAGCACTGCTCGACTACTGCAGTGGTGAAATTGTCAGTAGTGCTACTTGTGTGTAATCTTGCATAAAGTACGATTATTGTAGTGAATGTAAAGAACAAGAACTGCCTGCATGGCTGTGTCATTGTTATCATTTAGGTGTTGCTAACTGTGAGGTGTTGGCATATCTGGAGCTATTTCACGTGCTCCTGCAAATTGAACATTACTGATGTGGGCAACTAGCTCAGTTCACGTGAGCCATTCCTTTTGCTATGCTTTTGCTAAGCTTCGTTGATGAACTTTCAGGAATATGCTAATGAAGACTTTCAAACAACTTTAATTCACTGAAGTCTTCAACAAAAAGAAAAAAGAAAAAAAAAGACATTGACTACTTACCAAGAAGCTAGCAAAAAAAATTTGGAACGGTGCCTAGCCACATGGGAAGCCTTTTTGTTCTTTTTATTTGTGGATGGACGGGGGAAGGTGCATTTTATCTTTTTCTTAAACAAATTTTATCTATATGAAAAACACTGGCTTGTGATATGGAATTTTTGTATTCTTGCATTTTCACTGCATGCCTGAGGATAATGTAAACATCGTAGTTGTAGGTAAAATCAACCAGTTTCAATCATTCTTAGCTGTTGTTAATGGTTTGTGTCAGACGTGATAAGCATGTCATGTCCACTTTGAAGCAGAAGCCAAGAGGAAGGAAGTCAAGTTGAGTATTGGGCATGGCATGTAGCTTTGCATTTCCAATGTTCTGAGCCAAAAGCCTTAAACTCTGCCACATAAGTAATGTGGTAATGAACCTGCAAAACAATATTGCGTGTCGTGATCATGTGTACCACATAAAAGAAAGAAAAGGTTACATTCACAGGAACACCTTTATTTCAAAAGAGGCACATGATCTCAGGCAGGCAACGATTTTTGAAGTGTGAAGTCAAGCAAAGATGCTCGTTGCATGGAAAATGCAGACAACAGTTCCCCATTTTGCAAATGGTTGACAAAGTCTCTTTTGGGTATAGCCCATATTAAAGCAACGGTGGCACTGTTGTATCCTTGGCTTTGCGCTAGTTTTGTCATGTACAAATATGGACTCATTCATTTGGTTGATGTGGTAACTTATTGTCCAATGTTGACACGGTAGTTTTAGCTTATCGAGATTAGTTTTGAGGTCTACAGAATTTTCGATGACTGAATAAGTAGTAATTCAGCTTGTGGAAGATTGTGGAATTGCAGTTTGCTAGTTATCACCTTTATGAAGTGTTCTACTTTTCTATTTGTACTTTACCATGCCATTTGAACATTTTAATACCACATTGTCTTGTCATTAGGAGTGCACAAAACATTGATTTTGAAGGACATACTTGCCTGCAGCATAGTATCTCACCTTGTTTAGTTATTTGAAGTATTTTCGCTAGGATCTGGCATAGTGCTGCTTGCCATTCCTTTTGCTTTGCTTTCTGCCAGTGTTGAATATTGGGTGAGTTGATTCCTCGTACTTGAACTGGTATAGCGAGTTACGGTAAAGAAGAAATGGCCAAGCAAACCGACACAAGAGGACAGAGCAGTAACTTCCAACTAAGCTTTATTCACTAATTGCATCAAATATGTACACTTGTGCAAGCATTACGAATGGGGATGATTTTTGCTGTTCGAGGTGAACATATAATCTTTTAATGTTTTTATTTATTGAAAAACGCTCTTCTCTTTATGGCACCCTCACTTCCGATTTCACAATATCTGTCATGCACTTCATAGTTATTTTAGCATGAAGAGGGCGCCACAAGACTTTTTAACTTCATTGTGTGATGTCTTCGGTACATGAGGGGCAAGTGTCCCACACATTTCTTCAAATAACACTTTTATGTGCATTTTGTGTCAGCGGAGCAATGGTATGCGCCATGTCTTTCCTCTTTGTGACCTCGAGGCTTTTCTGTCCATTGAAGCTTTCTAGAATGCTAGACTCTGCTGTTCTTTGTTAGCAAGGGCAACGCATATGTAGTGCAGTTTGCATTGTTGCTCATTTGGATGCTGTTTTTACCTGCTTTTCTATCCTGCATACTGAATTTAAGGACAAGTAGCTGTGAGTACATGCTTAGTTCCTTTATCTGGTTTTACTCTTTTCCAAGTGTTTGAGGTGCCTGTCTGCAAGCCTTCCTTTAGCGTGGAATAAGACCTAGTAAATAACTAGTTAAAGTTAGTTTATGCCACTCTTTAATAGGATGCAGGGAAACCTCAATATAACATATCGGGTATTATCACTTATATGCTTTGTGATTTGGAAACTTCGGTATATTGAAGTTGATCATTATGCAAACCATGTAGTATATAATTATATAATTGTTGAGAGGTTCTACATGGGAAGCTTTGCAAAAATATTAGAATGAGGCAGTATGAAAAACAGAAAAAAACTAGTTTTGATAACATTGTTAAACCTAAAGTTCCGCAACCATGATTTATTGTATATTAGCAAAGTCATCTTCATAGCAGCCATACATCACGTGTACAGCCAAAAGAAAAGCAGGTCCAGTGTGATGTGGTAATCTGTGTAAGTTAAGAACTCATGCCCTTTCTGCCTCTGTAGCTTGTTGCTAAATTTTTATTGTAGTGAAGGGTTGTAGAATACCTGTGTTGTATGTGTTCTGCAAACAGGACTACTAGCTTTTTATGCATTGCAGTGAATTAAAAGCCTAAATAACTGTTGCGTTCCACAAAAACGAAAGGGCTTCACTTTGGCATTGCATGAAAGCGAGGCAAAAAATTGGTTGCTTATCTGCGTGATTCCCTGCAAATGTCGAAAGACTATTGTCTTCTGTCGCCCGTACTACATGAGTCCTGTTCTCATCCATGGCCACCCACGATGCTGTTCTCGTACCGTTTTGGTCCTGCCAGGTGGCAGCACCATATTGTCGGCAGAGGGCTTTTTCGTGCATAGTGTCACATTTTCAGCGCAGTGTAAGAAACACTAGAGTAGTTACAATTATGTATCTAGGTATTTTCTTGTAGAGGAACACACCACCTAATACTTAGGTATTATAATGTTGTGCCTCAGATATGTGTAATAATTGCTTTTTATCTACAGTGTTCATGAGTATGAACGCAGTCACCAGTTCGAAATTGCTGGGCATACAGATAGTGCTTAAGCTTTGGCCATGTGACTGAATCATGTAATAGACATGATTCAACCACGTGGTAAAAAAATTTTTTTGCTCTGTCTGTTTTTCTGTCTGTGTCAGAGACACGCATACAGAAAAACAGATGGGCCAAAACTTTTGCGTTCATGTATCCCAAGAAGGAGTGTAGTCTTTAAACATAAATTGTGGCACATTTGGTCATGCTGGCCATGTTTCATGCTTTGTGATATCAGGCATGCAGTTTAAACTCAATATAGTGAAGTGATGACCATGCTGGAATAATTAAGTCAAAGTGCGAACTTCCTAACATCCAGAAAAAAATCTTCATCTCTCAAAACTTAAACATGTAGCTAGCATAACTGCTGCTGACAGCTGACGCGACATTTTATTTGGCATTAGCACACACCGGTGTGTGTAAAAAGTTTACAAAGACAATGAGAACATAGAGCTTCCCATGTCTGAGTGACACAGGTGAAGTATACAGTCGCATGAAGCTATAACAAGGTGCGGATGAGCAAAGATGTTTAAATCAAATGCAATGGTTGTGCAGGTAGGCACAGCAAAAAAGTTATGATGAGAAGGTGTGTGCTGTCTATTGCATAACCCATTCAACAAGAAAAGCAACCACAATGTTCCTGTGAAAGCATTTACAGGGACTACAAACCACCACTGCCCTGGAACCTTTTGGGATATAAGAGAACTACCAATTCTTGAAACCACCGTTCAGTAGAGCTCCCTCAATATAAAAAAAAGAATCATAAATGGAGCAGCTAGATGTTTTAACGTGACAACATTACGGTGCATGCACGAAGAAAAACCTGTGTTAGATTTAGAAATTGCTAAACTTATTCTCCCTTACTATAAAAGCCCAGACAAGTTCTCCCCCACAGTGAACGGTATTCTTACAAAATTTGGAGCGCGGACCCCTGCTCGTGTGAGATCGAAATTCAAGCTGGCGGTGGAAGAGCTGCTAAAAATAAAGCATAGCCATGTTTTCAATGAAATCTCGCATAAACACTCTTTCTTGCATCAAGGTTATCCGTGTCAAAGGAAACCCGAACAGCAGCAAGCCTTTGCACTATAACATACCTGCCAACTGTCCTGATATTGTCCGGGAGACTCCTGAATTTCAGCCCGACTTCCCGATTGTACAAGTGCTGTCTCGAATCTCCCGTAAAGTGACCGTTACAGCAGGGCCGTTTTTTTTTTAAATCATGTGCGTATGCTGGTCTTTCCTGCTGCGACAGTTGCGATTCTGTGAAATAGCACTCGCCACTACACTTCTAGTTCATTGTAGCGATACCGTAGAGTATTGCTAAGGGTATTCTAGGCACTGTAGTACCGGGAATCTGGGCGAAGGCGGTCGCCACCGTACCGAAAGAAGGCGACCACAACTTTTGCATATGTGTGCCTTGTGGGGTATGCTGAGCCTACACTGCTTCCCTAGGCGTCAATTGTGTTTGTTACATGGTATTGGGAAGCTGTGTGTTTCCCCGAATTTAGTTGGAAGGTCAATGGCAGTTTGAAAAGTAAAGAAGGATATTCGCAGATGCTTCTGGACTCTCAAGCAACTGACTTTCTGTGCTTTGTGACTTCATGGAAACGTGGCAAGTATAGATTTTATACACCAAAAGCGCTTGTGATGTAAGCATATCGCACGGTGGCAAGGCCGACAATTGGGCAGGAAAACAGCGGAAGTTTCATCTAAAAAAGCAGGGAAGACAGTGTGATCAGCGCAGAATGTTTATTCAAGGGTTTTTTTTGTAAGACACAACGTGCTACTGAGCATAAGTGGTCACACAGGGCCATTATTTCGGAAATGCTCCCAAAGTGCGAGGGTGCGAAGCAGTACGAGTGCCGACACAAGAGAACAACTGCCATCGTCGGGAAATGGCGACAGTGCGTCGCAATGTCAAATATGCAAAAACAAAAAAAGTACCCCCCCCCCCCCCATGCTACGGTCACCGAATTTTAATCCTTTAATCCTGCTAGGTTGGCAAGTATTGGCTGCGGGGACTGCATTTTCGATGGTGGCGAATTTGCTGTTGAACTTGTTTCAGATTTGGGTGCAAGTTAAAGAACCATAGAGGGTCGGAATTTCCGGAGCCCTCCACTACGGCATCTCTTGTAATCATATGGTGGTTTTGGGACATTAAACCTCACATATCAGTCCGTCAAGCATTAGGTTGGCAGGTATGCTATACCATCCCAAATGCTTGTCACTGTTCGCATTTCACTTGACGTGGATAATACATGACACTTTGGATTATTAAAGAAGTTTGTTATATTCAAGTTTGTTATATTAAGGTTAACTGCATGACAGAGATTTCAGTCATTAGTAAAAAATAAAAAAATAAAAACTTTTTTTTTGTTAGATCGTGTATGTAAATATTTCTGTGGTTTGGTTTGGTTCGTTGTTTATGGCATCATCTGGCTAGTGGGCTGTTGCAAGAAGTTTGCATTGTTCGATAAGTGTTGCAGGCCTCAATAAAAGCTCTCGTAAATGCAGGTATGTAAACCTGCGTGACCCTTTATCAGTTGGCAAAAGGATGACGTCTCCAATGTCTGCATTTTACTAGGTTGTTATAAATAGGGCTCACATGCCAGCAAGGCACTGAAGCTTGCCTGTTAGTTTTGCTTAGAAAAAAGTTTCAGGAAGAAGCATTCAGCGAGTTTTGTTTAGAAAAAAGTTTCATGGAGAAGCATTGTAGCTGTGGTAAAAGGGTGGAGAGTTGTAGACGAGTCGATCAGATTGCAGTTGTGGACTTGTAGAACGAGTTCATGAAGGTTTTTACCAAGCTGTGAAGTCTGTGTATGCTATTGTATTATGTGCGGTTTCACCGTCCATTCGGCTCATACCAAGGTCACCAGTTGTGCTTTGGTGCTTTCCTTCGTGTAACTGCAGCACTTGTTGTTGTTGAGTTGTGGCTAGTATTGCTGAAACTGCATTTATATGCTGCTTCTAGATGTCTAGGACTAGCAGTTATTTAGTGGGTTGAGGGCCCTGAAAATCGAGTTATCAAGCAGGCATCTTTCTTCAGCAGGTATCTAGTTGTACCTGGGATAGCCCCATGTCTTGTTTGCCATAATTGCTTTACTGTCTGCTTAATGATCGTTCGCTCAATTTTCGTTAATGTCTTTCATTTGCCAGAGCTACATGTAAATATGAAAGTTTTCCTTTTATTTCACTAGAAAAAAAAAGCTTCCTCATCTCTGAAAGGCAGCATTTATTTTGTCGCATCAGTTTTATGTGGAATTCAGCCTGTACTTGAATGTTGTGTTAACAGATAAGTTTGGTCAAAAACAAAGTTCCTTCACACAGCATGGAAGTTAAGATGCTGTGGCTAAAGTGTGTGCACTGCCTATTGAAAAGGTGTATGTTTTCCTCTTTGTATGACCCTTTGGTAATCTATGTGTCTTTTTTTCTATTTCAAGTTGAATATTAAGTGGAATGCCTGGTGACTTTATTTCGCTGCTTGGCTGTACTTTCTTTTTCTTTTCATGAATGGTTTGGCCAGAAATGTATGTCCCAGCAGTATGTACATGAATTCTGTAATGCCAAGATTTGCTGGAACACTTTTTACTGCAGTGTGAATAATAGTGTATAGCATGACTGATAAGTTTACCTTAGTGAAATGAACTTAATTGCTAAGGAATTACTATGGCTTAAGGGAGCATGAGAAAGCCATAGCACTTAAAAACAAAAACTTTTTAATTGAAACTATCTGATTAGCTCCTGTGAATACATTACACTCTTATTTCTAGCAACTGTGGCCTGTGTACACCCATGTTGGAGTGCATGCATTGTTTTTCATCTGATACGAAAATTTCATTCAAGCAATACACAGTAGGTTATTAGGTAAACTTGCCGACAGAAAGCTCTATTTACCATGTGTGTGCACAGTACAAACTGGTTGTACTTATCTGTTGTTGACCCATCTGTATATTTTTACTTGACACCATGACAAAGCCTATGAGTTGTTAAAATAAAGAAGAGTGTGTTTTTGCAAGTGTTCTTACTGGTACTGTTGCTGTGTTCTTGATTCATGCTTACATTTTGCTTAGAGGGTTCGTGTCTTGCCAAAGTGGGTCGAACTAATAGCCCCACTGATGTGAATGTGGAGGTTGGTGAAAGGAAACTAGCCGAAAAAGAAAAGCAAGATCTTTTGGGCCAGGAAGCATATCATTTCACATATAGAAGCAGAAATGTTTTTAGAGTAGCTGTGGTGCACCAAAGTATCGGGTGAACTTGCATGAGGTGTGGTAACAGTGATTTCGACACTCATATGAGCAAAGATGAGCAGTAAAGAAACGCAATTTATTTCTCTATCCTAGGGATTGGTGAAACATGAAAGTAGAATGTGTTATTACAGAAGTTTAATGTTTACTGTACATTGATATAAGACAGTTTGCGCATTGTCTATTGGTGTTTGACAGCCACAGCAGCGCTTAATGTGGATGCATTCACGTTTAGTTATACATCTACATCCTGACGACTATGTCCATTATTGAGTAAAGAAACTCTTGTGGTCAAAAATGCTTGTGGTAGCGGTAGTAAACGGTGAGAGTGGAACCAGATAAAGCGATGTGACAGCCAGAAGAGCTGACTGATTGGACGCCGAACTTGGGCGAAGGTCACCTACTTGCCGCATGTTGAAGTTATTGAACTACACCGCCCGAACAGAAAGAAACGCAATGCGCGCCGTGCCTTCCCTTTGGCCGGTCGCGTTTATTCAGGGGGCGAGTGCAAGTGAATAACACGGAGCTTTATCTAGGCGAAACAGGTGCGTTCCAGAAGTTGTAGAGCCATATGAATGGATGCTATGAGCCACTTCAACAGTTGAGGCAAGATCCCTGCACCTGGGTTTGTGTTAAAGCCTTCACCGAATTGCACTTATGTGGGAAACCCGCTGAATGGAATGGACTCAGAAATGACGCGTTGAAAGAACCAATCACAGATGCTACAGTCTTGATGTATTACTGCAGTTTACCAAGAACGCTGTAGCCCTACCGCGATGGTCTAGTGGCTAAGGTACTCAGCTGCTGACCCGCAGGTCGCAGGATCGAATCTTGGCTGTGGTGGCTGCTTTTTCGATGAAGGCGAAAGTGCTGTAGGCCCATGTGCTCATATTTGGGTACACGTTAAAGAACCCCAGGTGGTCAAAATTTTTGGTGCCCTTCACTACGGCGTCTCTCATAATCATATGGTGGTTTTGGGACGTTAAACCTCACATATAAATGAACCAAGAACGCTCTGAGAGGGCATTGTATATGTGAAAAAAGCATGCAGAGTATGTGACCAGAGTATATCGTGGGCTCGGTATCCCTTGCCGTAGGCCCAGAGTTCATGGGTTAGAATCCTGTTCTTGGAACATGCTTTTTTTTTTTTCATCTTGTGGCTGTACTATTATTTCACTGTCATTTCTGTGACAGGATTACGTCGCTGAAACCTTGGTAGACCCCTGCATAAAACACTTGTGTTAAAATATCTCTTTATATCTCTGTGAGCTTGCAAAAACAGTGCTGATGGACTCGCTAGTCTTATGGCAAACATGGAACTGAAATGTGGAAATTCAGCCTAGCCTTTTTAACAAAAAAGTCAGTTGGGCTAGATAGCATTTTCATATAAGTTTCATATTAGTCTGACTGAAGTAAACTCCAGAGTTAAAGGCAAATGTCTCTGATTTCAGGGTTTGCATATGGTTTCTGGGTCTGCTTGGTCTAATAAGGCTCTCTTTCGAGTGTTTTCACATCTCTTTAATATTTTTCTGTTCACTGAACTGCTTCGCTTGGCTACTGCATTAGCTTCTTCAAGGAGATACCTTTTCTATGACACCTCGCACTTCCAGTAAAGAGGAAAAGCACTAATTATCAGTCGTTAGGCTAAGCTACTAAAGCGATAGCGTAAGAGCTCCTATTGCGTAAATTCCGGCATAGGTGGTTGTGAAAAAAAAAGTGCATTTGTGAGCAAAAATTTGATCTATATGTATGAAAATACAGATATTATGTTTAAAGCATTGGTACAAGTGGGAGGCAGGTGTTCTATCATGGAGCTACAGCTCGGAATAAAAAAAAACTATGTTGTGTAGTGTGAGGACTGTCACTAAATATTGGGAGAGGAAGGGCGCTTTAAAGGGATAGTGAACAAAAATTGGAAAAACTAATGAAACTTCGAAATTCCACTCGGAAGATGTCACTGTTCCGATAAATAGAGGAGGAGGATACAAATTCGTTAAAAGAAATTTCATGGGTTTCGAGCTGGCCGCTTGTCGGCGGCGACCTCTTGTGCCCATGCAATGACTGCTTTCTGTAGTTTCTCGTCGGCGGACCGTATTAAGATCTCCCATGTCGTTTCAGTTTCGAGGGAGCTGGCAGAAGCTCGCTGGGTGGGCGAAGGCCCTCGCATTCCCAAAGCATGCGACTTTAGTTTGCTATGGCATTTTTGTCGCAATTTTTGCATGTTGAGTCAACCTCTGCACCTGTGAATATTGCTAAGCAGTGAGGAGTGGTTAGGCTGTTCGTTTGAATTCGGCGGAGGATAGTGGCCTGCGCTCTCGTGAGGTTGCTGTGCGGTATGGGATATAATCTGCTGTCATCTTTATACATATTCGTAAGTTCGTTATAGGAGGTCACTACCTCTTCTATCGGGGAGCCCAGTTCTAATGAAAGCGCGACCTGGTTTGCTAACCCTCGGGCCACTTTATGCGCTTCCTCGTTACCGGGGTTTCCTGAGTGAATGGAAACTCAGACCAGATTGATTTTGGTTTTATCATTCTGATTGAAGTTTCTCAGGACCTTGGCTGTTTTAGTCTCACACTTCCCCTTACAAAGCTGAGAATAGAGCTCTTAGAGTCGCCAAGGACAGTCTGGGTGGTTGGGTGCATAATGACCAGCGCTATGGCCATTTCTTCGGCCTCTTTGATTGATGCGGCTCTAGTGGAAGCCACATTTACGATTTTAAGTTTTCTGTCCACTGCAC
Source organism: Rhipicephalus microplus (assembly GCF_013339725.1). NCBI lineage: Eukaryota > Metazoa > Arthropoda > Arachnida > Ixodida > Ixodidae > Rhipicephalus > Rhipicephalus microplus. Next base: position 250,339,456 of record NC_051165.1, read on the forward strand.
TCGGGGTGTATGTGTTGTGTTCCTGGTTGGCGGCATCGACGAAGACCGCAGTTTGGTCTTGCTTGTTCTTTTCGCTTAGCCTATCTGCTCTGGCTTTTCTCCTGGCGTCGTGTCTGCCCGCCAGGAGGATTTTGGGCATTGGTTTGATCTGTAGGTAAGGTCTGATTGCGGGAGGTAGTGGTGCTCTGCCTCCCGTGGTGTGTATGGGCTGAATATTTAGTTAATACAGGATATGTAGTCCCGTCATTGTGTCTGAAAGCCTTGTTATTTGTGCTGTTTTCTGTGCTTCGATCAGCTCCTCTAGAGCGTTATGCATTCCAAGTTGGAGGAGCTCCTCGGTGCTGGTATAAACAGGCAAACCTAGGGCCCATTTGTATGCCTGTCGAAATATAGCTTCAATTTTATCTTTGTCTGATTTCCTGAGATGATAATAGGGGAAAGAGTAGTCTATGCGGCTGATTAGGAAGGCCTGAATGAGCCTACACAAGTCCATCTCCTTCATGCCTCTATGTCTGTTGGCCACTCTCCTGAGCAATCCACCAATTTGTTTGGCGGCGTTCTGCAATTTTGTGAGGGCCATAGTATTTTGCGTGTCATGTTGAATAAGCATACCCAGCACTCTAATGGTCAGAACTGGAGCAACCGGGCCGCTTTCCAACGTAATTTTTATTGATGCTTGTTGTTGGGCGTCCGTGCTTGGCGTCTTTTTGGCTTTACTTCTAATGATTAGGAGTTCGAATTTTGAGGGGGAGCATGTTAACCCGTTGTGTCTAACATACTCTTGCACAATGTTGGCTGCCTCCTGTAGCGCGTCATTTATCGCACCGTCCGAGCCACTGTTTGTCGAGATTATAACATCATCCACTTATATGGCATGTTTGATATGTGGTATCCTGTTTAGCTGTTGTGGTAAGTTCATCATGGTGATATTGAAGAGTAGGGGCGAGAGGACGGCACCTTGCGGGGTTCCTCTTGTGCCTAGCATAAACTTTTGACCGCGCACTTCACCCAGTTGGATGGTGACCGTTCTTTCTCTGAGAAAGCCGGAAATGTAGGCGAACGTTCTTTCGCCCACGTTCACCTGGGATAAGCCGTTTAAGATGGCCGGATGCGCGACATTGTCAAAAGCTTTACTGACGTCCAGGCCCAGTATGGTCCGAGTGGCTCATACTGAGCCTGGGTCAAGGATGTCTTGTTGCAGTTGAAGCATAATATATTGTGTTGATAGACACTCTCTGAAGCTGATTAGGGTGTCAGGTATGCTCTTTCTCAATGCAATTGTTGAGTCGGATTAATATGATAATGTCTATGACCTACCCAAAGCAGGAGGTGAGAGAAATCGGTCGAAGGTTTCCCAGTTCTAACTTCTTGCCCAGTTTCGGAATAAAAATGACGGTAGCATGTTTCCAGCTAGGCGGAACTTTTACATCAGCCCAGTAAGTGTTGAATAGTTCAGTGATCTGGCTGATCGAATGGTCATCTAAATTTCGGAGCATTTTCTTTGTTATTCTGTCTTCCCCCGCTGTGGCAGTGGTTTTAATCTGGTTGAGGACTGCTTAAACTCCAGCGTCGTCTATATCGCTATCTAAAGCTGGATTGATTTCTCCTTCATATTTAGCCGGAGTGGGCATATCCGTGTTGGTGTTGAAGTATTTGCCTTGCCCCTATCAGAAAAAAAAAAACGAATGGTGGGCATGGTGTAAACCACCACCCACCATTATAGTGGATGAATGTAGTGGGTGAATGGTGGGAAACACCCACCATGGCACATGGTGGGTATGGTGGGTGCTGCAGTGCCGGCAACACTTGAGCGCGAAATGACGTCAGAATCACCGTGACGAGCTGTCCCGTAAAAAAAATCACCGTCCCGTAAAAAATCACCGTCCCGTAATCACCGTCCCGTAAAAAAAAAAAAAAAAGCGCCACCGAGGATTGAACGTACAACCTGCGGATTCTCATTCGAAGACGCTAACCACTGCACCACACCTTTTTTTTTTCTTTATTGCCTGCTTAGACGTACACATAGAAACACAAATACAGTCAGGGAACACAAGTAATAATGCAAGGCACATAAGACATAGATACATAAATGGGCATGGGTAACCACTGCACCACACCAACATGACGGTGATTGTGTGTTAAATACTTAGTCGGCATACAAACTTACGGTTCAACTTAAGTTATGTTTGTCGTGTACACAACATAGACAAGCTCTACACCTGCTACTAAAAATTGCACATTTATTCAACACAAGCAACTGCGGCCTGTAACGATTGCCACTATGTTAATGACACTAGTGCTATTTTTTGTTTTTACAATTCACAACTTCAAGAAAAAAAAAACCAAGTGGACTGGGGAGCAGCAACGGTTTACCGGCGGGGTCTGCCAAGTTTAATATCCGTTTCGCGTTCGTTCTAAAGGGCGACATCTGCTCACGCTTTATGACGCTTCTAGGCTCATTCCATAGATACGCCCGCCTAATTTATTTGATTGAGTATTGGGATGCTTTTCGCGCAATGTAGAGGGCGGTCGCGCCAGCGCAATGCTGTAGCTCTTTCGCTAAAGCAACAACTACATAACGGCTTGGCCAAAACGAATGCAGTGTGCCGGAAACATTACGCTATCATACTGGTTCACCAAGCACACGAATTGCCACGTCTGAGTTCTCGTACAAAAGTTAGAGAAGTGCCGGCGAGCGCGACCTGCGGCTGTCAGTGAGAAGACACTTAATTACGTTCTCTGGGAGTGCTTTAATCGCGTCGCATCGATGTTTGTTGCTTCTTGAGCGGAAACCATACACAATGAAAAATGCTTCATTTAGGTTAATTGATGCCATGGCTGTGCTGTATTGTCATACTTAATCGTCGAAATCGTGTATTCTGAAACCCGGAAGCACGGATAACACAATTGTACGGGCTCGGTCGGTAGGCCTAACCTTTGGTGGAAATCATGGTGGTAGAACATGTAGTGTACAGATCCCAGCTTGGTACACTATATAAATTGCCCGCCATTATAAGCCCGCCCATCATCTGCTTACTGCTTCCCAGCATTATCGCGATAGTGGGCAGAGCTTCTCAGCTTGGTACACCATGTGGCCCACCATAACAAGCAGCACCCATCATCTGCTTAGTGCTTCCCAGCATTATCGCAATGGTGGGAAGAGTTTCTCAGCTTGGTACACCATGTAGCCCACCATAATAAGCACCACCCACCATATGCTTAGGGCTTCCCAGCATTATCGCAATGGTGGGCAGAGTGTCCCATTATTGCCCACTATCTAGCCTCTGCTTTCCACTATCATTTCCACTTTACCCATCATCTGTACACCATACCACCCAGTATGTCCCGGCATAACCACCATATTTTCCACTACGTCCCACCATAGCCATCATAATTTCCACCATGCCCACTATTATTTCCACTACGCCCACCATGTTTTCCAGTATCCACCATGGCAATTTTTCCGATAGGGGCAGTTCCCGTATTAGGTCATTCTCCTCCCCAGGAGAGGAATGGATGGGTTTCTGCAGGTTCTTACTTGCGTTAGATTTCATTTGTTCGGGATCTATTGGATGCCTGAGTAGAAACCAGGAGTTTTTGTTAGCTGATTGGCTATTGAGCCGGTCACGAATTTGGTGCCAGTGTTCTCGACTCAATGCGTGTGTATAATTCTCTACTTCTTGGATGTTTTATATGTCTGCCTTTATACTAGAAGAGGCACACACAAGTAACTCTAAGGAATGTAGCGTTTAATCGCGCTGCGCTGACAGTGCAACGCGATGCTCAAAAAGTTGTTTCCAACGCTTTGCTACGACGTCATGGTGGTGGCACCTGCCCGTCGCTTTGCATTCTACACCTTATCACCTCCGAGACTGGCGCACATCTTTCTCCGCGGGCTGCACACCTTCGTTTTCGAAGATAACTGCCAAATGGCACTTGCGTCTAACGTGCCTAGATGCGCTCGTTCGCCTCCGCCACACGCTCGAGGCACTCTGACGCAGCGCCTGCAGAATACCATTCACCGATTTGCTTGCGCAGAACATCAAATAAACGTTTTGTTCACTCTCTCCAGATGCAAGACTATCGTCTTTTGACGACATTTACAGTGTAACATGTAGTTTCGGGGCAAATTTTTTCTCCCGATTTCGCCGCCTGGAGAGGAGGTTTTTTCCGCTTTCCGCATTGCCGCCTCGCCACTTTGGCCGCCCCGCCTTCGCGGTGTGAACGAGCCCTGCCTTAACCAGAGGGTGGATAGAGTCGGCAGTTCACATGGGCGTGCGCAGGGTTCCTTATAGGGGGGGTGACATGGTTTGTCGTAGCACCCCCCACCCTCTCTATTATGGCACCGTGTGCATGGGGCAGACATTGCGCCCCATTCTTGGCCTCCTGGAGGTCCCACGAGGTCACCACGCTCGGCTTCCTGGTGCCAGCGTGGGAGCTCAAGATCCACCTCCTTGCAGGGCCCCAGTAAAGTTATTTTTCCAACTCAGCGTCATCCCAATAAACGTGACGACGTTGTCCACCTATTCGTGTATTTAGAGCACCCACTTGCGCAATTTAAGGCTTACCAAAAGATCCTTCATTTATCTATTTTGAAACTCGGCACAAGACATGCAATGACCTTCTCTCCCGGATAGTTATGTCAGCTGGGGCCGCTTTGTAACCAGCGATTATGGCCTTGTAACCAAATTACAACCAGAATAGTGTAAAGCAGCTTTTAAGAGCCATTACAAACCATGCTGACTGAAACACTACCTTCGTCTTTTTTTTTGTCTTTTTAGGAGCAAAGCGTGGGCTTGTACATCCTCGACGTATGTAGTTATAGGTAGCCACCTGTAGTTCAGTTCTTGGAGCGTTCACTGGATGGTGTTACCGGTATATGATGAATAGAGATTTTTTGCAGTGACTCTTATGATGAAAAGATGCGTGGTGGCGGTACTTGTAGTGTTTACTAGATGGATGGGCAGACAGACAAACGGATGGACAAACAGACAGATAGATAGATAGATAGATAGATAGATAGATAGATAGATAGATAGATGATTCATGGTTTACCGACAAAACCCTCCGAAGTTCCGCCCCACTCATTATTATTCACTCCGTGGCCATGCTGTGACTTTTTAATGCAATAGTAATTATATGGACAGTCTCGGCTGGTTTTTCGCCGCCGCCATAATTCACGTATATATATATATATATATATATATATATATATATATATATATATATATATATATATATATATATATATATATATATATATATATATATATATATATATAGTTTTGGGTTCGGATCCTGCCAACGGCAAGTTATCTTTTCACCCACTTTTCTTTCTTCTCATTTACATTACAATTGGCCTAATAACTTCCCCTATACCTTCCTTGGCATTATTGTCTGTTAGATCTCATTATTATTGTGTAAAAACACAAAAAACGAGCCCTTAAGTATACACTTGTTTCCCCTATTCATTAACGAGGGTCTCGTACTGGCAGACTTGGTGCCTTTAGGTTGTATACGGGGGAGGAGGGGATGGAACCAATAGTCCTTGATGACGTCGACGCTGAAGTCGCCAACTATCACGAAGGGTCATCGTTGCAGTCGTTGTTTCAGGTATTTTTCCACGGCTTCGTCGACGTACTTCTCCACGACGGCACGCGATAGGTTGGGCGCGAGGTACATCTTCATGACGTTGACTCCGCAAACGCTAGCGACGCAGTGCTCGCCGTTGGCGCGTTATTGATCGCCGGGCCGCAGTTGGAGGTCTTCGACGGAGTTGACGTCGTCACGCTTTACGTAAATTTCCACGCCGCCCACAGGTCGTTGGAACCCGTGCAGCGGCCGGAGCGTGTCCCGCACCGTCGACGACATCGGTGGCGTTCCACGTCTCGGTGAAGCAAAGCACGTCCACTCTGCGGAGTACGGGGTCTCGCACGACGTCCACCGCGTGAGCGCCCAGCGACCTGACGTATCGCAGCTGCTTCGCCTTGGGGATTCTCGGCTCGACGCTGACGTCTAGCAGCTGCACCACGTTCTTGGAGCTGGGAATCTTCCGCTCGACGCCGACGTTTGCGTTCCGCATCGCGAGTTCTTCTCACCATGGCCTTGTCCACGGACGAAGTGTCTTCGGAATTGCTTGTGGTTCCGCCAACACATTGAGTGACGCTATTGGAAGGGACGTCAGTAAGTGTGTTTGCGGGTTCGTTAGCATACATTTTCACCAGCGACATCGGACGTGGAGCGACCGCACAAATCAACTGACGAAGGGCGGTGCGCCCCACACTCGGTTATTTATAGCGAGTGCCGGTCCCGGCCTGCGCATGCACGCGTTAGCATACAGCTGGCGCACGTAAAACTAAAGATCGCGCGGCGCGCGGAGGAGAGAAGCGAGCGCAGCGCGTGCTGTGTTGAGAGAAGGAAGGGATGCACAGATGGCTGGCGGAGGAAGGGAGGCTGCCGACGGCGACGGCGCATGACTAGCCCCTAGTATAACATGCTCCGCATGTAAAAAATCATGTGCGTTTGTTAGGAGAAATTTGTCCATGTGCTCCCATATCTCTGCCCGCTGTCCTATGTATATCTACCCGGTATGCCCTTGTGATACAAGGAGTGAGTCTGCTGAAAGATCCCTTGATCAGATCGGCATGTATCAATATGAATTCTTAAATGATTTTGTTGCGAAAGTGTACGCTGTTGTCATTCGATTCTCTAGCAAAAACAAAGGCTCCTTGAGTCTGCTGCCGTAACTGATCGCAGAGCGACAACCCACGAAATGGTGGAAAAAACATTGAAACTGACCTTTCAGACTTCAGCTTCAGAAAGAAGCCTGCCAGGATCACATAATAGCTGATGAACTTATGAGGGATATAGGCCAGACTCAAGGAAGCCCCCGCCCTTAAACTTTTGGTGTGCGACAATTTGTCATTCACGGCAGTTCATTCCATGGGAGCTCTTGCAACGTTGTAACCGCGCTGGCAGTGCCTCATATATATGCCCAGGAGACTAATCTTATTAATTTTATATGGACTGATCAAATTTAATCAATTCGTTGACAGACCTAGTCTCCCTATTTTAAGGTCACTCTTTCTACAATGGTACTAAGAAGTTTAGTACCTTGTGCTGCTTCAGCAATTATACTGTTGAGTACATGTGATCAAGACGCGTGCAAATCAAGCTTTTTTTTATGTAAATTGGATTCCAAAGACTGCATGTGCTCGCAACTATCACTGCACTTAGTGTTTCATGGGTGCAACTTCTAATGCGGAATACATTAACTGGCAATTTAACAACTAGACTATGTCGTCCAAGTTGAGCACACAGATGCACCTGGAGACACGCCTGTAGGACAAGAACTCCAGCGCGGAACTGAATTTAAACTGTTCGTTTGTGTAAGTTGAGAGTTTCCAAAAGCTAGTTACTGTAGCTAAAGACATTTTTCATTCAGTATAGTGTCCAGTGTGGACTTGTTTTAGGTGTACCTAACCAAATTAACAGACAACTAAGCCAAGGAAAGCATAGGTGAAGTTATTAATTTGCTCTACCGCAGGGTATTATTTTAAATTAAAACGAATTAAAGTGGACAAAAAGCACGCGCACCACCTATCTTTAGGAGCTGAACCCACAACCTTCAAAGTTCACGTCTAACGCTGTTCCAATCGAACTTGGATGAGCGTCCCCGTCGACTTGGGTGTTGATGCATGTAGTCCCTACAAGTATTAACTAGCGCCATTTGCGGGCAAGGTGAGGTGCGTGGAACATTTTCATCTGAGGACGGCACGCGATTTTGACTCGAGATGGCTGATTATTAATAAAACCTCGTGTGCTAACTTAGGCTGATAATTCTACCGTATGGCGAGCTTCCCTCTCCGAATGAACAAAAGGGGCTCATAGGCTCATTTCTTTGTTAAATTATTTTTATTGCATCTAACAATCAGCCGAAAGAGAGCACAGAAGATATGTGGCAGTGGCGTTTCCGATGGAGACGGAAATGCTGTAGGCCCGTGTGCTCAGAATCGGGTGCGCGTTAATGAACTCCAGGTGGTCAAAATTTCCGGAGCCCTCCACTAGTGTCTTTCATAATCATTTGGTGGTTCTGGGACGTTAAGCCCCACATATCTATCTAAAACATAGAATGCATTGTAGTCTTTATCTTTATTTCTAACAATCAAGTGGAAAAGAGTAGCCGTCTACAATATTGTTCCCCGTGATCGAGCGTTACTATGCATGCGCACTTTGTGTATGTTCACAACACATGAACAATAATTCTTGGCGTCCTTACAGCTTCTCCACCTTCACTATCACCCGATGAATTATCTGTGGAAACTTGTGGCCATGCCATCCCTTCGTCCGCTACGAGTCGTCTTCGGGTTCGTGCTCTTGCTTGCCTTCTGGGGAATGCGTCATGCAGCACAGCCCATCGGTCTGGCCTGCCCGTCTGCCTTCACTTCGTTAAGGCAGCCCCTTCTGTGTTGTTGCTCATCACTGCACTGTGACCAATGGCGGATGAAGATTGGGCGATAGACTGTATCTGACCTTGCCCCTGCAAAACACGCAATCAGTCTCCAGGTCCACCCCGGGGACCGTGAAATGCTGTGAAACATTCAGATGTTGGTGTACCTCAGTTGTATCGCACGGTAATGTTTCAGGGATAATCTCAAGGTTTGGAGATCATGTTGCATCTTTTTATATTCTCTGTGTGATGGCCGAACAGCGTAACATTGTGTTTTTAGTGACTGTCACAATGTCGGACCATATTATTAGGTTGCACAAGCGTAACGTTTGGTGCAACGTTTTGCCATGCTTGTATTTCAGCGCCATATACGACTGCACTGAAATCGGTCAGCATATTTGCATGTTTTTCTTAGCCATGATAGAAGCATAATTTCACATTGTGCCATGTAGTGGTATATTGATGCTCTTTTGCTTTAAACTGCATGGAAAGCTGGGCAACTCGGCTAATTCCATCTAATCTATCTTTCACTGGGTGACTCCTTTTGTGCGTGCATGTGTTTGTTTGTACGTGCTCGTTGCGCATCTTACGCTTTTCCGTTTCGCCCATTGCCTACTGAACTTGGTGCTTCTGTGCTTCCGTGTTGAGGTTATTGCGCGGACGTGCTCGGCAGGTTCTTGTTTGTACAATAAAGAGATTCAGCTGAAGCACCGTCACGTCTGGGTAATACTTCATTTCTTTGGAATCTGTTCTAGTATCATGGTTAGGGAGCATCCACAGCATTCGTATATGGTCTGTTGCTAACACTTGGTCACCTGGTTATGGTCCACGAGCTTCTCCCAACTACCTGTTACATCCTCCAGTCTGTTTCTGCTGGTATTGACTTCACAACTCGGCAGTGCACTTTGCGTGCTTTAGTCTTCCTTCGCCGTGCCGGTAAACATGTAAGAGCATCAAAATGCCAAAAAGAGCACGATTCGACTGGAGGGTATGCGGGGCCGAGCCATACTCTTGACAAACAAAAAACGTTCACTATGATGGGAGTCAGTTTCGATATGTATGGCACGTAATACCGGCCCCTTTTTATTTAGTCTGTTACTGTTTTCTTGTGTAGGCTTTAGAAGAAAAGAAATACATGGGCCCGAAGGCAATAAGCACCGTGGGATGTTTATGTACTTTTAGGGGGTCGTGTGTTTTAGGGTGTGGGTCGTGTCCCTCGCCGTAGTACGTTGCACTAGTAGCCACTTCTAGTTTTAAGAATACTCTCTCGATGGCATTGTCTGTATGTCCTTGTAAATAACATCTCTGAATGGCGTTAGTAGTTTTCGTATAGTTGACGATTTCGTATAGTTCACGGACGAACCCTACGCCCAACTCACCATCATTCACTGTGTGGATATGCCGTTAATTTTTTGCTGGGAAGTTTTTCCCGGCGAAGTTCTAGAATGTTGATTTTCAATCAGGGGAACATAAAAACGTGTCGCTAAGTGAATTTCGATTGTATTGAAGGAGGCATTGAAGGGGCCATGCTTTAGCCAACTAGAATTTAAGATGTTTTAGGTTGCTGGTGGAACTAACCTTGCAAAATTTGCAAGCAGTTGCTCACCCGGTGATTACTTCCTAGCTGTACATGCCCACCTCTGTTTTTTCTCACCGCGGTAATTTTGTTACACGTTTTCGTAACCCTGTTCATCAATATGTAGGCGGGTACAACTCGAGAGGACCGTAGGAGCCCCGCCCAGATAAGTGAAGTACGGGCGCCCGTCACCTGCGACTAAAGAAATGGTCCTGCTCATGCACTGTGTGATATTCTGTAAGAAAAAAAAAAAACTGGTTGTTGAGTTGACAGCCTGAGTACATGCCCATCGCTGCTGACTTCAGTGCAAACGCCTTTGATGAAGTGCCGTTGACTTGTATCAGGCAGTGTAGTAGAGGGCAAATATGTATTTAGTGCCCTTATTAGTGAAACATCCTGAACTTCAGAAGTGTCGAGGATTGTGTTTATTTTCTTATTATGTGCTGCTCTGCACATTTGCAGTTGATAAATGTGGAGTAATAGATGCCTAAAAATGCTTTACTTGTACAATGTCGTTCTTCTATCATTTCAGTACTTTTTCCTTTCTTTGGCCAAGGCATATAGTTGCTTACATATGGCTTGTTCAATTGAGAGAGTGTAACGGTATGCAATATGTTCATTCTAATGCGTAGTACCACCACATGCCGTCTTTGCCCAGTAAGTGCGAGTTCCCATCTAGCTTCTATATCAAACCTGACTACACCTGCAGGTTTCTTAACAGATTCTTTGTCCTGGGGCTTGAGCAGTTGTGTTCATTTACATTGTTCGAAGTTTTATGGTTACTGCAATACATAAAATTTAAATGTAATGTGCGTTTTACATTTTCTTAGCGTTCGCTGGTGCTCGGGCAGTAGAGCGCATTTCTGCTGCCCTGACTGGTACGTCAAGCCTGGTGGCATCACGCAGCGTTGTTCTGCAAATCATTCATAAAATTGTTTGCTAGACATTCGAACGACATATGCAACATGCTCACAAGTTGTACAACCAAAAAAAAAAAAAAAGAGATGATAAAGGCTTCAAGAGATGAATATTCAACACTGAATGTTGGCGGAGTTGTTTCGACAAATGGTCTTAGCTTCATGAAGGAGGGGCTTGCTAAAATGTCGGTTCAAACACAATGTTTTTTGTCCTATGTACGCCTTGTGTGGAAATGTCTGTTTGTCCGCCTGTTGTTCAAAGTAATAATTTTACATGTTTGGTAGGCGAGCTTACAACTTAACATGCAGATGCGATCTCACCATTTTCAACATCTCTGCCGTGATGACATTTGGTATCCAACAATGGTTGCTTGGGAAGCAGCAAAAAAAAACAAAAACAAAAAAAACACGTCTGTTTTTAGACTGTGTACCCGAATACTTCGATTTTGCTGGTCATATTTGATGTCACGCAGCCCTTTTTTCACCTGCTGAAATTATCGAACTGAGCACCTTGGGTTTGAGAGCAAAGTTGGTGTTGGTTCAGATATTCGCAAGGATCGGAAGTTCCTAAGGATACAACGTTGAAGGCGTTTACAGTAGTTGAGAAGCATTGAAGGTGCTGTAAGTAATGTTTCGTGTGCTTCAATGTGCCAGAATCTTTCGAAACTATTGTGGAATGTCCCGTAAAAACCTTTGCAAAGGTAAGCTTCGCCTCTCAAATAAGCTTGGCCTGCTGGATGTTACCGATCAGGGGCGCCGCCATCAAAGGGGTAGTGCATCCCCCCCCCCCCCCCATAATATTGCTGCCTGCCTCCCCTTGCCCCCAACAAGAAAAAAAAACTATGCTCAGAACATGTCCCCCAATTACCTGTTTCCACCCTCCACCGCCCAAATGAACTCTCTTGAAGTGGGTTTTCTATTCACCCAATAAGAACATATCCTTTTGTCAGCGCTGTAATCAATTACCCGTAATTGTTCATTCGTGGAACATGGCAATTTTAGTGTAGTCTTGAGTAAACATATTTGCACAGCGCAGGACTACAAGTACTTATGACGCAACTACAGCAGCGCAGCACTCTTTCTGTCCTTGTCTCTTCTTCTGTAGTTGCGTCATAACTACTCGTAGTCCTGCGCTGTGCAAATATGTTGATTTCCAATCACCAACTAGCCCAAGCATCTGTCTTAACAAGTCTTGAGTAAATGATACTTAGTGGAGCCTAGCGGTTTTAAGCCCTAACCACACGTACGCGTAACAACCCGTCCGCGTGTGTGGCGTGTTGATTTGTCGTCGCATCGTGTTCATGTATGAAGGGACAGGGCACGTATGGGATGTGTGCGTGCCGTACACGTGCTTAAGCGTGAGCAATAGAGATAGCAATAGAGAGACAAGACAGGATAAATAGCGAGAAAGAAACAGACACACTGCATTCCCGAATACTTTAGAGAATGCAGCCGAGCCAGAAATGGCCCATGTGCCAAGAACGAAAAAACACTAGAACACATGATAGGAATATGTAGCTTCAACCAAAATCACCCGCCACTGCTCCTATGTCACCCCACCACTAACATATCCCCCCCCCCCTGTCCCGCCCCTTAGACAGCGGTGGAAGATATCTCTTTGCAGCTCCGCCCTAAAAGACCGGCTGCTGCTCGTTACGAGGGGTCAGGCGGCGAGAAACGCATTTGGATTCCCTTGAATAGGAGACCACTTCCTTCCAGCGCATTCGCTGGAGAGCTCATTAATTAAAGTTCTTCATTCCTTCATTTAAATTTACAGTGGCGTATTCAGTACATCACACGAGCTCGCTAGACAACGTATAGACGTTTCCGTGTAAGACGCAGTGTTGCATATCGAAGCCAACGTACATACTCGGCCTCCGCTCACACAAGCTCACGGAGCCGAGCAATCACGGCAAGGAAGTGTTCATGATACTATTCAAAGGCCTCTCCAAGGAATACCGCAAGGGGATCATCAAGCATGGACAGCTTAGGTGTACGACCACTTCCACGCTGTGAACGAGCCATGTACTTTCTCACTCTGCATCTCTTTCTTTTGAGTCGTGAGTAAAGGTGCAGCAGGGTTATATAACACGTTTATACCAATTAAAAACATTTGCAGCAACCACGGTGTATCCCAGCTGGCTCACTCACGTCGCTCTTACAGTAAAACAAGAAACACAAAGGCACCACAGGAAGTAATAATAATAATATTATATTATTAGTACTATTATTTCTATCACCGGTACGGTCCAGTTATCTGGCTCACTGGCGTTCGATCTCTGCAGATGCCGGCGCATATCTTAACGCTTAAAATTCTTGCCTTCAGAGCGGAGGGGCTAGGTTCGACTCCCGACACTGTATGAGAGTTTATTTTCTTTATTAAAAAAGTCGCAGCTTTGCCGCAAAGGCGAAGAAATGAAAAAGTCAGCAACAATTTGAAAGGTCACGCGCATAATGGAAGGCAGATCGAGACGTGCCCCGCGTTTCTCGCACACAAATTATGCAGGAAACCTACTCACAGCTACGGATGCACGCGAATAAGCGTCTCATCTTTTACTTCGCTGAGTCTGAAAAGCGCGCGCTTTTCGTGAACGGAGACTGCAATGATTGCAGTGACCTTTGTGCTCCCGGTAACTACAGCAGAATTGTTCCCCGTAAAGCCCGAGGCCAGCCAAGTCGTACGATCCTCCCCTCCTCGCCACCGCGGGATAAGGGCGCATGAGGGAGCGTCACTCCCCTTCTGTAAGCCGGGCAAAGTACGCGTAGAAAATTAGAGCGGGTGCCACGGCGCGATGTGGCGACGTGCGCTCATTGCGCCATCTTTCTGGTAATGCCGAAAAAACAGCAGCGGTAAACGTTAGATCTAAATACCTCGCTGTTTGAACGGTCCAAAACGTTCTTCGGGGTGGCTTAGTGATTAACGCCATGGTTTCACGATGCAGAGGTCCCACGTTCGATTCCGCGCGGCGGAGTGTTCTTTTTCTGGATTTTTTTTCTTGCGTTTTTACATAAATAGGTACGCATACATATACGGTGCATCGCATCGACGTCGACGCAGACGCTAGCGGCAAAATCCAGCCGAGAGTGTCCATATAATTGCTATCGCAATAATAAACAGCACGTTTCATAGGTTTTTGTTGCTTATATCCGTTATAGGTGACATAAACGCAGACAGGCAGGCAATTTTAGTCGTTGATTGCGTTGGGCGCTGACGTTCTACACGTCATCGCTGCAGAACCATAGACCATTCCACAAGGTTTTCAGTGTAGCGAAGGAATGCGAGAATGCGCCCAATTCGTTTGATCAAGCAAACGTCCGACCATATGGCATTGCTTAGGGTAATCGGGGAAATGTTGTTTAGAAAGGAAGAAACATAGGGCAAGGGTACCCCGATGTACCGGCTTCCCCACAATGCATGGTTAAAACCAGCGAAAAAAGTTGAGGCCTTTATCGCCCAGGATATAATTCAACTTTTGTCTGAAGTCACTCCTTGTCACGTGAGCATACTGTGCGTTTGTTTCGAGTAAAGGTTCCCCTGAGAAGTTGGCTTCACCACATTGCATGGTCAAATCCGGTGAAAAAAGTTGAAGTCCTTATCAACCCTGATAAGGTTCAACTTTTGTCTGACGTCACACCCTTTCACGTGGGCCTACTTGCATTTGTTTCGAGCTAAAGGTTGCCCTGAAAAGTTGGCTTTTCCGCATTGTGTGGCCAAAACCGGCAAACAAAGTTGAGGCCCTTATCACCCCTGATTAGGCTGTACTTTTGTCTGATGTCACACCCTTTCACGTGGGCATACTTGCATTTGTTTCGAGCTAAAGGTTGACCTGAGAAGTTGGCTTTCCCGCAATGCATGGTCAAAACCGACGAAAAAAGTGGAGGCTCTTATCGCCCCTGATAAGGTTCAAATTTTGTCTGACATCACGCCTTGTCACGTGGGCGTACTGTGTGTTTGTTTCGAGCTAAAGGTTCCCCTGAGAAATTGGCTGCCCCGCAATTCATGGTCAAAACCAGTGAAAAAAGTTGAAGCCCTTATCACTCCTGATAAGGTTCAACTTTTGCCTGAGGTCACGCCATCACATGGGCGTACTGTACTTTTGTTTGGAGCTAAAGGTTTTATTGAGACGTTGGCTTGCACGCAGTGCATGGTCAAATCCGGTGAAAAAAGTTGAGGTCCTTATCGCCCCTGATAAGGTTCAACTTTTGTCTGACGTCACACCCTTTCACGTGGGCATACTTGCATTTGTTTCGAGCTAATGGTTGCCCTGAGAAGTTGGCTTTCCCGCATTGTGTGGCCAAAACCGGCAAAAAAAGTTGAGGAACTTATCACCCCTGATAAGGCTGTACTTTTGTCTGACGTCACGCCTTGTCACGTAGGTGTACTGTACCTTTGTTTCGAGCTAAAGATTCCCCTGAGAAAGCGGCTGCCCCGCAATGCATGGTCAAAACCAGTGAAAAAAGTTGAGGCCCTTATCACTCCTGATAAGGTTCAACTTTTGCCTGAGGTCACGCCATCACATTGGCGTACTGTACTTTTGTTTGGAGCTAAATGTTTTCCTGAGAAGTTGGTTTCCACGCAGTGCATGGTCAAATCCGGTTAAAAAAGTGGAGGTCCTTATCACCCCTGATAAGGTTCAACTTTTGTCTGACGTCACACCCTTTCACGTGGGCATACTTGCATTTGTTTCGAGCTAAAGGTTGCCCTGAGAAGTTGGCTTTCCCGCATTGTGTGGCCAAAACCGGCAAAAAAAGTTGAGGCCCTTATCACCCTTGATAAGGCTGTACTTTTGTCTGACGTCACGCCTTGTCACGTAGGCGTACTGTACTTTTGTTTCGAGCTAAAGATTCCCCTGAGAAAGCGGCTGCCCCGCAATTCATGGTCAAAACCAGTGAAAAAAGTTGAGGCCCTTATCACTCCTGATAAGGTTCAACTTTTGCCTGAGGTCACGCCATCACATTGGCGTACTGTACTTTTGTTTGGAGCTAAATGTTTTCCTGAGAAGTTGGCTTCCACGCAGTGCATGGTCAAATCCGGTGAAAAAAGTTGAGGTCCTTATCACCCCTGATAAGGTTCAACTTTTGTCTGACGTCACACCTTTTCACGTGGGTGTACTGTATGTTTGTTTCAAGCTAAATGTTTCCCTGAGGAGTTGGCTTCCCGCAATGCATGGTCGGCACCAATGCATGGACGAGGCGCCCACGTGACAAGGCGTGACGTCAGACAAAAGTTGAGCTTTATCAGGGGTGATAAGGGCTTCATGTTTTTTTCGTTAGTTTTGTCAAGGAATGATTGGAAGCCAACTTCTCGGGGAGCCTTTAGCTTGGAACGAACGTACAGAACGCCCACGTGACAAGGTGGGACGTCAGAAAAAAGTTGAGCCTTATCAGAGGTGATACGGGCCTCAACTTTTTTCGCTGGTTTTGACCATGCATTGTGGGGAAGCTAACTTCTGAAGAGACACTTTAGCTTGGTACAAACATACAATACGCCCATGTGACAAAGCATGACGTCAGACGAAAATTGAGCTTTATCATGGGTGATAAGACCTAAAGATATTTCGCTGGCTTTGACCATGCATTGCGGGGAAGCCAATTTCTCAGGTAAACCATTAGCTCGAAACAAACGCACAGTACGCCTACGTGACAAGGCGTGACGTCATACAAAAGTTGAACCTTATCATGGGCGATAAGAGCCTCAACTTTTTTCGCTGGTTTTGACCATTTTTTTTTGCGGGGAAGCCAACTTCCCAAGTGATTTAGTTCGAAACAAACATACAATATGCCCACTTGAGAAGGCGTGACATCAGGCAAAAGTTGTGCCTTATCAGAGGTGATAAGGGCCTCATCCTTTTTTACTAGTTTCGACTACCTATTGCGGGGAAGCCAGCACACCAGGGGAACCCTCGCCTCATGTTTCTCCCATTGTAAACACCATTGCCCCGATGACCCTAAGCAATTACGTATGGTCAGACGTTTGCTTCATCAAATGAACTATGAGCATAGTCGCATTCATTCGCTACGCTGAAAATTTTCTGAAATGTTATATCGTTCTGCAGCGATGAAGTGTAGAGCATCAGCCCTTAACGCAACCAACGACTAAAATTGCGTATCAGCCCGTATTTATGCCACCTAGAACGGATATAAACAATGAAAAACAATAAAACGTGCTGTTTATTGTTTCATAAAAAAATAAACTCTCATACCGAGTTCGGAGTCGAACCTAGCCCCTCCGATCTGAAGGCAAGCATTATTAGCGTTAAGCTATGCGCCGCCATCTGCAGAGTGCGAACGTCAGTAAGCCAGGTAACTGCACCATACAAGTGAAGCAAATAATAATACTAATAATATTATTATTAACATATTACTTCCTGCGGTGTCTTTGCGCGTCTTGCGCTACTGTACGGGTGACGTGAGTAGGCCTGCCGGAACGCAGCGTGGTTTTTGCAAATGTTATAATTGCTATAGACGTGCTATTGCTTCACCCCCTGCACCTTTACTCATGACTCGAAACGAGATAAATGCAGAGGGAGAAAGTCTGTGGCCCATTCATAGCGTGGAAATGGCCGTACACCGAAGCTGTCCATGCGTGATGGTCCCCTTGCAGCGACCCTTCAGTTGTACCATGAACCCTTTCTTACCGTGGTCGCTCAACTTCGTCAACTTGAATTTCGGAGCCTCCATAGACACTCGGCCTCCGCTTCAAGCAATACTGCGTCTTTGACACGGTGAAGTCAATACGGTGTCTGGCGAGCTCGTGTGATGTATTGAATACGCCACTGTAGATTTAAATGAAGGAATGAAAAACTTTAATTAATGAGCTCTCCAGCGAATGCGCTGGAAGGAAGTGGTCTCCTCTTCAAGGGAATCCAAATGCGTTTCTCGCCGCCTGGCCCCTCGTAACGAGCAGCAGCCGGTCTTTTAGGGCGGAGCTTCAAAGAGATATCTTCCACCGCTCTCTAAGGGGCGGGACCGGGGTGGGGGAACATGTTAGTGGTGGGGTGACATAGGAGCAGTGGCGGGTGAGTTTGGTTGAAGCTACATACTCCTATCATGTGTTCTAGTGTTTTTTTTTTCGTTCTTGGCACATGGGCCATTCCTGGCTGTTCTGGCTCGGCTGCATTCTTTAAAGTATTCGGGAATGCAGTGTGTCTGTTCTTTCTCGCTATTTCTCCTGTCTTGTCTCTCTATTGCCGTCTCTATTGCTCACGCTTAAGCACGTGTACGGCGCGCACACATCCCATACGTGCCCTGTCCCTTCATACATGAACACGATGCGACGACAAATCCACACGCCACACACGTGGAGGCGTTGTAACGCGTACGTGTGGTTAAGGCTTAAAACCGCTAGGCTCCACCAAATGTCATTTGCTGAAGACTACACTAAAATTATTGTCATGTTACGCGAATGCATAATTATGGTTACTTGGTTACAGAAGCGACAAGAGGATATGTTTTTGTTGGGTGGGTGGGAAACCCACTTCAAGCGAGTTCATTCAGGAGGCGGGGGGGGGGGGGGGGGGAGTGGAGACAGGTAGTTGGGGAGCATATGTGTTTTGAGCATGTTTTTCTTGGTGGGGGGCAAGGATTGGCAGGCAGTAATATTATAGGGGAGGGAAGGACAGCTACCCCTCCGATGGCGGCGCCCGTGATTGAAAACATCCAGTAAGTACACTAGGCGATGCTTACCTTTGCAAGGGCTTTTACTGGGCATTCGATCATAGTTTAGAAAGACTGTCGGACATTGAAGCCCACGAAATATTACAGCATTTGGAGAAGCGGTTAAGGTGCTGGAAGTAAACACGATTACCGGTGTATCATTATGAACTTCAGATCATTACGAATATTTGAACCAAAGTCAAACCCGCTTTTTCCTGTCTGAAAAGGGCTATGACACTGGCACCAAATTCGTGATTGTTAGCAAAATAAAATAAAGTAGAGGATCGTATGCGCCTGCCCGTATATGAAAATCTGGGATAAACGGATTTATTGGTGCAAAAGGAACCCTGTATTTGCCAGCCATTAACCTCTATTAACGCCAGAAACTGCCACTTTGTCATAGCGTGGGTGAAGCCACGTGCTGCATGAAGCGTCGGAAGCCGTCGTCTTCTAGCAAAGTTGCAGCAGCTGCGAATCGCTTACTTTTCACTGAAAGCTGATATGTGAAATTCTCGATAAGACTGTGCAGCTGGTTGCAGAACAAAAACTGCCTGGCCTGCGCGGAACGCGCAGCACAGTCGCTGCGAAAACGGGAGTGTGGTGTTTCAGAGCCCTTTTGTGAACGCTTTGTAACTGCTACAAGCACACTTGCTGGGTACTCAGCACGCCTTAAATAGTCGATTTTCGTGTAGTAGGCCGATATTCAATATGGTGTGTTTCGTCATTCTCTGAAAAGCTTTGTATCTGATACTCATTTGCAAGGAATTTCGTGCACATTCTTTTATGCAATGACTGACTACGAAGAAATACGCCTGAAGTAGCGGTATGTGCCACAGTTAATAGATGATCAAGATCTAGCTTTTGTAAAAGGTTGGAGATTTCGACGATCCGCTCGTTATGCATTCACATTGTGCAACGCCTGGTTGTTCCTTTGCTGTTCTAAAACTCTGTTACTCATGCGAATACGATTGCTTTTCAGACATCAAGATTGCCTAAGGCAAGTTTGCAACAGATTTTCAAGCACCCGCGTGGCTCTACGGAACAATACTGGAATGGCACGCAGAGAACCTGGGTTTGAATCCCGCTGTGTCTTGGGGGTTTAAATTTACCTTATTTCGGTTTCGGGGGTTATTTACCTTATTTAGGTGGTTACGGACACCGGCGGTGGCGGACAGCTACAGCGCCGCAAGCGACTCTTGTGATATCGTAACAGCGTTAGCTGTAAAACAGTTCGCCGTAACTGACCAAAATGCAGACGCCCGCGAAGACGTCATAGCTCACGAGTGCATCGGTGTTGCCCGATCACACTTGCGTTTATAAAAATTCAGTTATAGAGTACGCGCTCGACAAGATACAGATTTCGCCAGAGTAGCCAGCTGGTCTGAGAACTGGCTAACCTCCCTGTCCTTCTTCCATCTTCCGCCTCCTCTTCGTCAGGTTGTTTGTGAAGCTACAAAAATGAACCCACACAGCATAGATTGTGAAAAAAAATTGCGTGCCATGGCCAGTGGAAGATTTCCACACAGATTTGCGCATTCGCAAATTTTAGGGTTGAAGCGAATTCGAATAGTCAGTATCACATCTTAAAGAACAGCCAATTTGTCATGGCTTAACTAACCTGAAAAGCTTTTTAAAATTTAAATAAGGCTTGTGCAAATGTCTTTCTGGCTCGAAGGTAGAAGCAACCTTCAATGGCAGCAGAATTCGATTTTCGGTAGAATGCTTGTGATAACCTGAAAAGTATGTTCATTTTGAAATTTACTATGATTGGAGCTTATAAGCCTGCATAAGAAGCTTAAAACACAAGGAAGAATATATGTCAGGGTAATAAGTTGATTTAACCGTAAAGCCAGGCTTACGGACCTTTTTTTTTTCGTAAGGTGTAGTCATGGTATAATACTGCCCTATGCAGTGTAAGAATCTTTACACACTGATTACATGCAGTCTAATATACGCAGGACACTTAGTTCATCTCAAATATATCAAAATATACAACAATTTACAATAAAATGCAAGTGAATTTGAAAGCGTTAATATTTGCACGCATATTCTAAGCGCTCGCATATTTGCGCAAGCCTGAATATTTGTGGTGCAAACCAAGCAGAATAAAGAGAGACAATTTGAAAGAATTTCTGGCATTCTCTTCTCATTTTTATTTTCAGTTTGTGCCACAAATCTGCCCCAGTGCGCCCAACATTACACACTGGTAGATCACGTTTCGATTGTCATTCGCAGTATGGCTCAAAGTACGACAGATCCTACGCGATGCAGTGCTGAGAGGATGTCAACCAGGAAGGCCCGTTCAGTATCAGAAGGTACATGCAAGGGGGTGGTAAGATGTCGGCTATACTGGTGCAAGCGAAGGAATTGGCTGGTTGCGCAGGTTGAAGGCCCTGCAATGACAAAAGCCAGTTGGCAGTCTTAAGTATTCGCAATATATTATCGCGACCGCTACGACAGGGAACACAAGAGCGTGTGATTTATAGCCTCAAACATGATATACTCGTACAGCGCTGTCAAAAATAGTGAAAATGGCGATGCTTTCTGGAGAAACGTCACTCCAACCACACGACGGTAGATATAGTGCGAGAACAGAACGACGACAAAGGGACAAGAAGGAGATGAGACTGAGACGAGACGAAGAAGACGATGACCTTCGTCATCGTTCTGTTCTCGCGCTATATCTACCGTCATGTCGTACCAACTAGCCCAAAGCGCCACACATCCAACCACACGTTCATTTCAGGGGTTTGTGAAACGAGATAAGAGCTGGCAGTTGTGCGCCTATTCATGCCCAGCAAAGTGCCACTTTTAAAAGTTTACTTTGCTGTATCCCATTTTTTTGTCTTCTATACGCATGCATGCAAGAAAATTTAAACGCGACATTTTGTGCAGAGCTAAAGATAGCACACTGCTATGTTTTTCTTATGCTAGCGAGTAGATGACAATATGGAATCAGTTTCTTTTATCTCTGCAATAACGAGGCGGGCGTGCCAGCATTTAGCATGACTGCAGCACCTTCAGTTTGCGACAGCAGCCGTCCCGAATCCCTATGCATCTGGTTTGAGGATTTCCATACGGCCGTGTGTTATTACCCGTGCTGCTCACGATAACACTTCTGCTAGAACAGGTTTATAGCACCAACTCACAAGAGGTTTTTAAGCAGCCAATGAAGTTGAACACGAATCTTTTGAAGGCAGACAAACTTCCTCGACAGCACCAGCTCCGTGACTTGTATGGACCCACGCATGACAGTCACTTCGAGTTCAGCATACGAGTGTGGCCACCAAGAACTGAAATGCAGATGCGAAGGACTCGTCAAAGAAAAGCGGAAAACGGTCTATGTACAACAAGTACCAATCCTAACCGCTAGGCCCAAGGATGATCCATGCACAATATTTTCCAATGTCAGCATAATTGAAGCCCAGGCTTGAAGAGCAGAACCAGAGGCCAAGTGTGATCGCAGGAATGGAACGCAAACAGTTGAGGGGCAGGAACTGTGATATAGTAACAGGGAGTGTTATGGGTGTACCCGAAAGTTAAAGATTATCAAAAACTCGCGTGTACATTCACTGCAGCATGGACACTACTCACTGGCACTGCTGATTCAGCTCTATTGAACTGTACTTTCACCCGCAAAAACCAGGTTCTGTACCAGAAGTAACCGGCCCAAAACACTGATTGGGAGTGAGTACGGCATATGAAGTGGGGCTTCCTCCTCACGAAAACGCAAGAAGACTTAACAACTAGAGACTGCCTAGTGTCCGCTAAATATCACCTTCGCCACACGACTCGTGTGGTGACTGGACGCAGTGGGAATTAGAGGTGGACATTTGGGAAGAAAGGCACCAGAGAAGTACGCACCGAACAACAAGCAGCAACAAAGTGATATCCACCTATGTTGGCTTTTACAGTCAGGCGTGTGCCTCCCAGGAACGACCTTTTCGCGACTCCTATAGGGTAAACTATAGTGTATTCAACGTCTCTTTTCTGTCATCTTTTATTCTCCTTGCCCCATTCCCCCGCACAGGGTAGCCAGCCGGTCTGAGAACTAGCTAACCTTCCTGTCGTTCCTCCACCTCCTCCTTTGTGAGTGTTGTGCTAGCTCGTCCTTTTCGCTGCAACCTTGACCTGTCACTAAACACGCGTAGAAATTCATGTTCCTGAATTCCGAAGCTATAAGCGCCTCTCCCCAGCCAGTTCCCTTCCGGTTTCGTCGCGAAGAACAACCTCAGCGGCAGTTGTGCGAAAGATTGCCTACAGTGCCCTGCACAATGAAGCTTAAAATTATACGGCACGAGAAAACTAGGCGTGTGGTAATAGTAAAATGCACACCACCCTCGTCAAACCCCGTTTCTTTCACCAATTTGATGTAACTTTCTTGCCAGAACATCAAGGTAATTATTCTTACAGAACTGCCAGGAAAGCTGGCTCGATCCTTGTCCATGGTCGCCACTTAGCGTTCATTGGCCCTGGCACAGTATAGTTTGTAGAGCTGCAATGACGCACATCACTGCTCACTTCCATCAAATTCAGGAGTGTCTAAAATGGTCACAATATAAATACAAAGTACACTGTATGGGGCAGAGAACTGCGGATGCGATACTTCCGACTGCCTGGAGCCACGTAAATCCGCTCCGAAAATTAGGTTCAGTATTTAGAAGTTGGGAAAAAAATCACGTTAAGAGGCACTTTCGTTTACAAGGTTTACAGTTGTCAGTAGTTTTCACACAAATAACACTTGCACAATCACTTAAGTTAGCTTGAGCAGCTATATTTGCTTAAATTTAGCAAGCGCATTATTCATACAAGTCATTATACTAATGGTATGTCCTGTTGACAATTGCGAGATCTGTATATTGGTGGCACTGCTGTTTACTTGCATGACAATGTTGCCCCCTTGGCCAGGAGTCGCACCCGTGTCCTGAAATTTAGTGGCGCAATGCAACACTTTAGCTTCTGAGTTACTGTGATGGGTACCAGCATTACGTTATGCATTACGTAATGCATTACGTGCATTACGTACAGCACACTCAGATTGGCAAAAAAGTGCGTGTTATACATAGCACTAAGTTGCCTTGTTTCCCCGCCATCAGTGCGGGTAACAACGCAGTTTTGACTAATGAGTACATCATATCCAACACGATTTCAAGAGAACAGATTCGCCATGGCCACACGTGGTTATTTCAAGGAATCGTGCAGACCAGTCATATTGTGAACTGGTCTCATTAGAATCCACGTGTTTTATACAGACGCAGCCACTGTTAAGGGAAACAGCAGCGTGTAGAGCATGTTGCTATTTCATTCTTTTGCTTAAAAACAAGGGTGTGAATTTGCACAAGGCTACTGGTTTTTGAGCGCCCAGACTATTTCCAATAAACTGGTAAAGCTCACGTTCAATTTTCGCCAATTCATTTGCAGTTGGGGAGCGAGCAATAAAAATCGATCAATCGAGTGTGTTTAAACAGAGACCAAATTTGTACATGAATTGGACAAAGTACAAAAGGTACCACGTGGAATGCAACACACTCGAACCCGGAAGGATGCCGAAACAACTTTCGCCAAGAGCGGAAGTTGACAAACTGAAACGACACACAAATAGCTTGTCACACAAATAGCAGTTCGCGTGGCAAGAGGATTGCTTTGCAGCTTACGTGAGCCGGTGTAGAGCGGCATCGGGCGAGGAGTCCTGTACAATGATGTAGGTGTCCTGTGCCATTGTACATGACATTGTGCAAGTCGCGGAGTTCTTTGTACGCCTCCTTCACTCGAGGGAATTAAGTGATGAAGACCGAATCATGTGACCCAAAAGAGATGGAGTGCTCATAAAAAGACGAAAGCGCACACAGAAGGCACAATATGAAGTGCTGGAAGGACAGCACGTTAAAGAGGACAGCACACATTTGTCTCGTTTTTTTCAGTCTTACATCGTCATTCAGAGCAAAGAATCAAGTAGCTAAAGAGAGAGGTAAATGGAGGGTAAAGGCAGGGAGGTTAACCAAGCTTGGCTAGGTTAGCTACCTGGGCTACCCTACACTTTGGTGGGGGAAAGGGAGAATAATAGAAAGGAAAGAGATAGAAAAGAAGAGGAGTAAGAAATAGAAGGATGAATAGTCAGCTCGAGACTACACAGCCATGGTGTCACACTGTTATTTCGCAAGCGGTCGTGAAGTCTGGTTGTCCTTAATAATGCAAGAGGGCTTTCGTGGCTTTGCATGTATGGGAGACCGTCGGCCAAGGTACCCAGATCTTCTCTTCTGTAAGCGGCCGTGAATCTAGCTGACGGAGCTTGGCTTCCATAATACGTCGTTCAGACTGGTATGCTGGGCAATGACATAGAATGATGCTCGAGCGTTTCCTCGCAGGCGCAGATGTTGAATGCCGAAGTGCTCGCCATTCTAAGGAGACGAGAGTACGCATTTGTAAATGCCACGCCCAACCTCATGCGACACAGTAAAGTTTCAGCGCATCGTGGGAGCCCGTATGGGAAACGAAGTTGCAAGTTTGGGTCGATCGAATACAGGTGCGTGTTGGATAAACCCGGTGTATTCCATTGTAGGAGAGTTATGTGGCGAGCTAGTGATTGTAGTCGTCTTGCAGCATCCGTTCTCAAGAGTGGTGTGTGCGCACGCAGGTCTTGGTCATGAGCCGATCGAGCAGCTTTATCCACGCGGTCATTGCCGACAATTCCGCAATGACTCGGCAACCACTGAAGTACAATATCATGACCTTCCTTGAGCGCTTCGTGGTAGTCGTCTCTTATCTGATATACGAATTGTTCGTGTAACCCGTGCTGCATAGCAGACCGTAGTGTCGGTAAGGCTGACCTCGAGTCGCAAAAAATGGCCCATTGGTTAGGTTGCTGCCGAAGAATGTACTTTACTGCACCTTGAAGCGCTGCGAGCTCTGCTGCTGTCGACGTCGTGGTGTGAGACAACTTGTGTCGAAGACACACATTATCAGACGGTACAACCACTGCTCCTGTAGAGCTGTTAGAATTAGTGGAGCCATCGGTGTAAACATGGATGCGGTCGAAGTACCTTTCGTCCAACAGTCGCAAAGTCCATTGCTTCAGGGCTAGCGGGGACATACGTGCCTTCTTAACGATTCCAGGAACTGATAAGCGCGCGTCAGATTGACGTATGCTCCATAATGCAGCTGCTGGATGCGTCGCAAGTTTGAAGCCAGATGGTAATATGTCCTGATGTTTTGTCACAATAACGCAGAACGAATTATGGGGCCTCCACGCTGTCAAAGAAGCTAAATGATGTCACGGTAGCTGTGATAAATGCCGAATCAGCGTCCTCAGCGTCTCGACAATGATATGCGTTGTGACCGGCTGTTTTTGTGCGATGACAATAGTTGCCACTGTCGATGAGCATCTTGGAAGGCCAAGACATGTCCGAAGTGCTTGTGCTTGTACGCTTTGTAGTGCACGGATGTTAGTCTGGCACGTGTTGGGCAGGACAGGAAGGCTGTACCGAAGAATTCCGAGAAAGAGGGCTGTATAAAGCTGCAACTTGGAGTGCACGGATGGGTCCCATAATTTTTTGGCGACGAACTTGAATACATTCTCAATGCCAATGAGCTTTTTCTTCAGGTGTGCGACATGTGGGCTCCAGGTTAGGTCACAATCTACGATGACACCTAAGAATCTATGACTGCTCTTATATGCGATTGCTCTGACATCGATGCACAATAGGTAAACAGACATTGGTTTGCGTGTAAACGCCACCGCTGCGCATTTTTCTGTGGCAATAGTCAACCCTTGCTGGCGAAGGTATGCCGGTGTCATCGTTGCCGCTTTCTGTATCCTTGCGCGCACTTGAGGCCGTGTCACGCCGGACGCCTAAATGCAGATATCATCAGCGTAGAGAGATATATAAGCCGTCTGTGGTAGCGTTTCGGTGAGCCCCACCAGAACCAGGTTGAAAAGAGTCGGACTCAAAACACCGAATTGTGTCACCCCACGACTTGTGAAAAGTTTCTGTATACTATCCTACATTTGTTATAGGAGCAATAAAATGCTAACAGGGTAAAAGATAACTACGAGATTAATAAGTGAATACTGGCCTACTTTGTTTATCGAATGCACTTATGTCAAAACCAATAAGAAAGTTTCAAGATATTGTTAAGGTTGACTTGTGCATACGAGCCTAACAGAAAGAAATATACCTGCGAAGGTGATGCCATCAAGAGGAAATAACCAGCGCAACGGACCCCAAGAGACGAAGTGCATGGTCATGTGTAGCGATAAAGATAAATTTTCAAGCAAGAAACTGTTTGCTAGCACAGGAAAGGGTGAACTTGAAATCACTTAGCAAGCCCTCAGTCCTACATTGGACACAGCACAAGATGATGAGACGTTTAATACCGCAGTACTTCCGCAAGTTTTGAAACTTTTTACAGATGTCTGTAGGAAGAAAAAAATGATTGCAAGCCGTTGCAATCAAAAGCCTTCTACAAAGCCCCTAGCAACATGGAAGTAGTTTGGAGGTGATAATTACCAACAATACTCCTTAACGTAATATTTTGACAAAGCTTTACGCACATTTAAATTTCAATAGTCCCTTCAACAAGAATGGCAATGAACGTTTGCCTCTACGTAGTGAATGGCTTCGACAGCCAAAATGAAAATGCTATCGCTTAATGTAGTCTCGTGCATCACGTGGTATTCTCGCCGTTTCACCATCCTGCTCCCGTCCGATTTTGTATTCACTGTGTTCATTCTGTTTATCACCACAGACTAATAATGCCGATGCTCGTTGCAAGAACTTCGAGCTGCACTCCAATTTCAACGTTTCATAGAACGTGGACAGGAGACAAACAACGAGGAGACGCATAGACTACTGAAGTTACAACTGGCTTTTGTTTTCCTGCCACACCAATATGTGCGCACATTTCACAGGAAAAAGTAAAAAGACAGCAGACGAGCTATTCGAAATGTAATCAAGGAAAACGGCAACTCATCATTGATATCGCTTGTGTTGGCGATAAAGTTTTGCTTTCCTGCCCAAAAAGAGCAAGCGAAGCATAATTGTGTGTCAGTTCTCACTAAAATTCTAACAAAGGTTTAGCAAAATTAACGAAGAGTACCACAAATAATTGGGCTAGATGGTATAGGTTTATCTTTTAACTTGGCGCTTATGTTGTGTGCATTTTCTTGTTCTAGTATCCGCGTCTGTATGCACGTCCTTATTTGGTTAAAATATGAATTGTCGAAGAGGATTTTTTTTCGCAAAACACGCGACACCATTGATTGGTTGCTGTTTCCTTGACATATTTTACGTAGGTCGTCTTCTTTTTCTTGTAATACGCGCATGCATATTGCTGTGGCAGAAAAATGAAGAGTTGCGAGTTCAGAGCTCTTTATATCTACTCTATTTTCGTCCTCGCTCCATGCGCTGTGAAACGTTGAAGTCATGCTACATTAATTAGCCCAACGCTCAGCCTTAGTAGACTAGCACTATGGAAGCCTTCTTGGTAAGCAACTGCATTATTTTTGCACTAGTCTTTTAGCCAGGAAAGAGCACTAACACCAAACTTGGGCGTGATGAAGTCAATCAAGTGTGTTTACTGAGAACAGAAGCAAGTAGCGCTAGACACAGGACAAAGCTACAGACAGTAAGCGCCTTGACTGTCCATCTATCAATGTCGCGTGAATACTGTGTTCTCGTATTGATTAATCAACAGCCCAGTTATATGCGCTCAGGCATTTACCGAGTACCTAATGTTTTCAAAGAGCTAGGTTTTCTTAACGGGCCGTCTATATGGAAACAAATGAGTTCTTTCATAACAAAATATGTCCACCTGCCATTGCTGCAATTATAGCAGCAACACCCGCGTTCAGCCCGTATGAGCACAATGCCGCTGCTGCCAAGTCGCTATGATGAATGTTGGGTACACGGTCATATTCCGGCATGCATATGGTAAACTTTAAGGCAGCCATGACTGAGATAACATCAAGTAAACGCAGTTTTTCTGTGCAAACTACTTAAGGAGATATGAGAAAGTGCTTACACGAGGAACTGCCGTGAGGATGCCCACCAGGCGATCTTCTGCCCAAAGTGGCACATAGTGTGTTGTGAAGACAGAGCTCCTGGGGGAAGTCAATGAACATCCCTCGAGTCAACGTACACACTCGGACGCAAGTGGTGTTTTGCTGGTTCCGGGGTCTAGTGGCCAAGAAAAAGCATGATATAGGAACACCAAGAGGAGCTCTAGCTGGTATGTAATAATGTTAAAAGACTATGCACACAAAATGACATAAGAGGAGTCAAAACACCAATGCCGATTGCAATGCTCCCCAACAATGAACTTTTCCTCATCCCCGTCTAAACTTGTTGCTTATTTGCTGCGTGAGACTGCAGCCAACTACGCCAGTAAAGGCACGGCTTCATTCTATGGATAGAAAGGCGAGCCACATTTTAACTACAATGGCAAAAGTATGGCTTGCTTGCTCGAAATGCATACATCTGAAAAGAAATCACACACGCATAATTAATATATAATTTATGTAAAAATAATCATGACGAACTGCCCTGTAGGTACGTAATTACTCACAAGGATTAATTACTATACCTCCATAAACAAAGCGAATGTTTTTCCAGGAATGTAATAACGAATGCCTTGGAAATCGTTAGACGATTTTGCCATTTCCAGGCAGTTCGTCACAATTTGTGCGGGAATGGTGTTGAATAAAACTCGTCAAAAGTAAAAATGGGGGAATCTTAAAGACTCCTTTTTGTCAGCGACACATTAGAACTAATAAAAGCCATGGAAAACATAGGAGATGTTATTTATAAGAACCATGATGTAAATATACAAAAAGTGGACGAAAAGAACTTGCAGCTGGCAGGGATCAAACCCATGGCCTTCAGATAATGCGTCCCATGTTCTACCAAATGAGATACAGCGGAAAGCACCCTCTCGTCCACTTTATAGAATAGATATATGCGTAGAAACCTGGCAGCGTTAGTCAGCGCCACTGATAGCTACGACGCAGCTGTAGAAAACTAGCTGCCTGCTGGCATGATGTTTACGAACTGGCAGCGGACCAATAATCCCTCGTATACTAGCATAAGGCATCCAGTCTACCAAAACGGGACTCTTGCTACGAACGAATGTAGAAATATTTTGGTTAATTTTTCTATATTAAGCACAACATGAATTAGAACGAACAACAGAATTAGACTCGCACTGACAGTGACAACATAAGAGCCGTATATTCAGAGGAAGAGACATTTCAGATCCCAGTTCAGAGATGGCTGTTAGCGTATGCCCACAATTTTGTAGAAAATCTCATTCCATCATAAGAAAAACCCATGGAATGTAGACATTGTACAAGAATACACCATTTACAGCATAATAGACTACGGCGACGAGTATGTTACCTTGGCGGTGCACCAGCGTAAGTAAACTTACTGGAAGTTAGCGAAGATTATTTTTGAAGTACGGTAAGGGACCAGCAAAAAAAGAAAGGCAAATTAACTTATTTTAAAAGGTACAAAGCGCGCGCTTCAGTGATAAACTAAATACCACGTGGCGCACGCAATGCAAGGCAATGAGCGGCACCCAGAAACCGAAATGCTGTCAACGAAATGCACGCGCCCAACATGGCCACGGCAATCTAAAAGCCCAAGTTTCAGGCTCCTAGCTTATCAACGCAACGGTAAGATCTCGAGTCACTACACGGTGAAGACCTCGACACCTTCGGACAAAATAACATTCCAGAGAACGACGCCTGCGATTAACAAAGATGGAAGCAAGGCGGACTTTCGCGCACTGTTCTACTCACGCAAATACAAGAGTCCTGCTTACTCGATTCAATGCCGGTAGCACGTCCACTTTGAAGACTCCGCCGGTGATAACGCAAAATTTACGCAGGAGTGGTACGGGGTGTGTCAGTACGTACAGTCAGGCGCAATAAGTACGAAGGTTATCGTGCGAGCGTCGACAGAGGATTACAACGGCGTCACGTCTCAGAATACTCCTAGGAGAGGGTAGTGTGATGCAAGCTTCACTCACTCTTCGTTCCTTAAGTTACGATCACTCCTGTCCTAGGAAGCTGATTAAACGAAGCAGTGCAGAGCAGCTGCTTTAACACATCTTTCCCGGCAATTTTGTAATAACCTGCATAGATAAGAGCCCACGAAGAATTCACTTGATCGCGACCGATGGAAGGCTCAAAATAGAAAGATAGGGTGTAGAGTCAGTTGTAGGGGCGATTGTGGTAGCACGAAACTCCGAACGAGAGAGAGAAGAATGCACAGTCTTGGTTTTCACAGTTCTGAAAAGTGCCGCTCGGCTTTCGGGATGTTAGGCAGGTCGCGCATGTGCGATAACCTTCATATCACGCGCGACTGTACGTACTACGTCAGCGCTCCTGGAACGAAAGCAAAACTTGTTAGGAGATAAAAATCACGCCTAAAAATAAATGTGGTCTCACGAATAACGCATGAGCGTGAAGCCACGGCTGGTCCATGCGCACTAGTTTAGCAGCCAAGTTCCAGCTGTAAAATAAATAGGGCAAGGGGTCAGCATCTGCAAAGGAATCACGCAAACCGTAGGAAAAATCCCAGCTAGAATGGGCGAGTGAACGAACGCAAAGGAACTTTAAGCATCGGGGCACTGCGTTGCGACCCGCAAAAACCATATTACGCACCAGCAGCAATACTGGCACGAAAAGATGACTGCAGGTGAGCCACGGGTTTTCCAGGTCGGGTGCACCTTTCGTTGACCCGGCCTAAGTAAGCTGCCTGAGCTAACCGCGAGAATCTGCTCTGTGCTTCAGGGAGGTAGACCCGTGGTGGCACTACTCACTTGCTAAAGTTCCACGCAACCTTAAACTTCGGTTAAACTGTGAATCTATAGCGAGTGATGTTCGGTGAACAACGTCCAAACACATCACCGGCTTGTCATTATAGGGGGGTCACCAATGTGCTTCCGAAGACGAAGCTCGCTGTGGTCCTCCAACATCAGGCGACGTTTTTGGTGCTGCGCAGCTCCATAAGTCCAAGTAATGTCCACAGGTAAAGTCCACACACACACACAAACGCAAAAAGACAGAGGTTGAAACGCGACTCGTACGTTATACGACTATCGCACGCCCCGTGCCTGAAGCAAGCCATTCCACATGATGCCGACGAACTGCCGTCTACCGAATACGCAGCGCGACCGGCAGCAAATGAAAAATGAAGGTGGGCAGCCCGCGTGGAACATTTTTAACGGTAATTTTTTGATATTCGTGCATGTGCTGTTGCAAGCCACATCTCGTCA
Source organism: Rhipicephalus microplus (assembly GCF_013339725.1). Lineage (NCBI taxonomy): Eukaryota > Metazoa > Arthropoda > Arachnida > Ixodida > Ixodidae > Rhipicephalus > Rhipicephalus microplus. Next base: position 250,371,332 of record NC_051165.1, read on the forward strand.
CGCTATTACGTCATGGGATCATTCTTTGCCGTCTTATCGGCGAGATCCGCGTGTGGCATGCGGCGGAGAAAAGAAATCAAAGGAAGGATGTACAAAAAATATCGCAGGATTATGCCCACACGGTGCATGATCTTCGGGCTCAAAAAGTGACGGAAGCGCCTGAACAGCAGAGCTGAAGCCGTTCGATCATCAATTCCATGCGGTCACCTGCTCGCGTACACCCTTCGCTCATGAAATTCAACCCAATAACTGGCGTGGCTTGGGATTTTGTGAAAAACGTGAGCAAACAATGAAGCTAGTTATATTTGTAGCCATTGCTTTAACTTTTTTCATGCCTCCGTTCAATCTTTTTTATCTGTTGCAATAAAAAACCAGATCTTTCTGCCAGTTTCTTTCTGCTCAATAAAAACCAGTTTCTTTCTGCTCACAGCTTAAGTTCGCCAATTTGGTAGATGGCTTCCGCGTTTTACTCAAGTCTCGAAGGTCGCAGGTTTGATCTCAGCCGTGACGGTTGCATTTAGATGCCTGAGCGCGTTAAAACTAAATTTCCGGAGCAGTAAGTATGGCGTGCCTCACAATCATTTCAAGGTTTGGGCTCGTGAAATGAAAGATATATATTGTATTGTAGATGTAGTAAATAATATACAGCTCGCTCTGTAGTCGATTTTTCACTCGGCAAATGGCCCGCTATAGCTATTAAGCAAAATTGTTAGTGCGGTGTGCGTCCAGTCGAACGACACTGTGTTTCAGCAACAGGAGAATTTCGCTCGATGTAGAAAGTGGATGCTTCAGTGTGAAGTAGGGATAAGAGCGCAGGAATGCGGTGGTGGCATTGCTTCGAGCCACAAAGGAGGAGCACGGAGGAACAGATCTGACAGACGTATGATATTAGAGTGTCAAACACGTCTATCGCATCTCCGAGAGAATGTGCTCGGATGCACATGTGACGCAAGCAGTGCTACCCATCATGTAACGTCGCATCATGACGACCACTCTCGGAACTAAGACAGCCCGATGGCTCCAGTTGAAAAGCGCGCGTTCGCACTGGCATTGAAAGGAATAAAGGAGGCGTTGCAAGCGCGTTCCATTGGTCAAAGCAGGAATGGGCGGCAGAAAACAGCCAATCTTGCTGTTCACCCACCTGAAAGCTAACATTTTAAGCAAACGCTTGTTCATCCCTTATCGTCATACGAGGCTTTGCACTTATTTTTTTTCTCTGGAATTGCGAGCAACCACATCTTTATTACAAATGTCCAGAGAAAACACTGCTTTAGTGCTTTGAGCCGGCTACCACTGCTTTAGAAAATATAATCTGCTCGACACTCTCGCTATCAGCGCGTTCGGACAAAAACGGCGCCGCAAGTTGCACTGCTGCTGTTCCAGCCACCAGTAACTTGTGCTAATCATTTTCCGTTGCGATTGCTCCTTTGTGCTATTGCGTTCTACTGTCGAACGAGGTGCTCAAGTGTCTTCTAGGTACAGCCATGAGAAATATGTTTACCCTATGCTATTTGCCTTGCGGCAGTCAGTGTTGGAGGCAGTGAGGTTAGAGTTATAGAAAAGTATCCATCCGGAAACCTTGGTGCCTCCAGCTGATATGGCTCACAAGTCAGCTCTACGATAGGTTGATTCGACCAGTTTCGGAAGCGTGGAAAGATTTTTAATATGACATTATCATCCACCTTAGCGTATTTCATCTGCACTGTGGGACGAATATCTCTTAAAAACTCATTCATAATAGGTCCGTTCTATTCACCTGCGCCACATGAACCAGTGGACGAGGTGTTGCACCTTGCCATTCGTTTCAGCGGTGCAGCTTTGACGACATTTGAACCCTGCCATTTGTTTCGAAAGGTGCAGGAGAGGTGCCGCACCGGGTCACCATTTTCCCGCACCTCCTATGATGACGGTGCTGGCTTGGTGCAGCCGCATGTGCAGCTGAACATACGACGCGACGCATAGGCGTAAGTGCCGTAGCCACCTCTACTAACGCGGTGTGTTTTGCCAAGATGTTTGCGCCTCATAAACTGTCCGCATGTGCGGTTTCCCATCACTCAGTGTTGGTTAAACAGTGTAAATTAAGCGAACAGAAATAAGGCCTCCAACTTGTCGGCACATAATCATTCGTTTCGGGTGTCGAGCTGTGCCTGGACCGCTGAACTCTCACCGCAGAACTTCTGAACTTTGCGTGTACAGCCGTGATTGATTGATATGTGGGGTTTAACATCCCAAAACCACCCTATGAATATGAGTGACGCCGTAGTGGAGGGCTCCGGAAATTTCAACCACTTGGGGTTCTCTAACGTGCACCCAAATCTGAGCACACGGGCCTACAACATTTCCGCCTCCATCTGCGTACAGCCGTGTAGTGGTTCCGATTGGTACAAATGAATCAAACAAACCTTTTACTTTGGTCAGTGGGTTTTTTCCTGTAAAGCGTGCACCGCCACACAAAGTCTATTATTGTGGTGAAGTAAAGTTTGATTTCACAGAGGTGTGCCAAGATTCATTTTAATGTTTTGACATTATATCACGATGGCAAATATGCGAACACTTTTGTAGTGCTTTCGCCGTCATTGTTTGTGGTAGGAGGGGGGGAGGGGGAGTGGCTTTGTGCTTCGGCGTACTACGCGCACTGATCGATGGAGCACGGTAGCAATGGCCTTATCCTTGCTGAAAGCCGCAGACAGCCGATAGCTCTGTAAAGGCTGTTACATACTTAGGAGAACTTTTGGAGAGCCTGCCATCACAATTCGACTAGCACTGCAATAGGTGACCGGTAATATGGACAGTCGCAGGGAACTGTGGGATACGACGGCTTCCGGTTCGACGCACCACGCTGGTTAGCAGCGGCACACGCGCATTTTTGTACCACTCCGTTGAAAAAAAAAAAAACACCTCTCCGTGAGATGTCAGTGCTTTAGAAGTTGGTATGTTTTGTTTTTGATAACCGTGATTGTGACAATGACAAGCTACGAAAGACACGAACGGTGAAGAAACTTTTTTATCGCACTAAGATGATCTGCAATGCATTTATGCTACTCGGAGGTACTGTTAGTTTGGCTAGCAGATCAGTCAATACAGAAAACAGTTTTCATTGTATGATACGTTACTGCAGATAAAGATCACTATTTTAAAGATCTCAGGGGATGGGGATGGCTGTAGCAGTGTGCTAAAAGTTCATTTCGGGATCGCTGCTTCGGCCGACATTGTTGGTCAATCGGCATGAAGCGCAGCACTTATTGAGCGAATTGTGATATCTTTTTTTTTCTCGCTTTCTGCACGCTATAAGACGCAATTCTTAGTTGGAGCCAGATGCTTATATAAACGCTGATTTTGATTAAGCTGCGCAGCACAGCGCCACATAAGCAATACAGTCAGACATAGGCGGCGCTGAATAATCGAAACCCTGCGCTTGTTTAATGCACTTCTTCCTTTGATTGCCGTCCTGGCGCACAGTTTGATCAAGATAAACGCAAATGCACTCGTCTAGCGCTTTGTTTAAACTTACTTTTGAGTGAAGCTTTTGCCTTTTTTGTCATATATATGGGTGCAATGACCGGCGCTCATCTCGTATGGCAGGTAGATTTCACCCATGCGTTCCCATAATATCTTTGCTAGGCGCTCCTGTGCGACAATTTATTTCTCAATATAATATTCACAGCAAATTCATATGTAAGTGTTTTTTAGTGGGGAATACACATGTATCTGTGATCAAATTCTTTTCGCACTCTCTGGATTTAACGTTTCGTGTATTCTCAAAGGCTACCTGTCGCCGTGGCTCTCTTCACAGCCGCGGCCCACCTCATTTTTCTTTCTTCGTTTCGTGGCAATCGATTCATGCGTTTGCCTTTCACGCTCAAGTTAGAGCAGCCAATGGCTCAAAAACCGACCATGGTTTATCAGGACGAAGATAAAGGAGCAACCGCGCGCACGAATCCTCAATAATCTGAGGCTTGCGGCGAAGCGGTTCATCGTCGTCTACTCTTCTCGAACTGGAAGCCGGTAGCAGACGGTGCATTCCATAATCCCTGACTCTTTTACTGGTCACCTATTGCGCGCCGGTAGCAGCTCACGCGTGCGTAGACGCTTTAAGGGTGTAGACTTGAACCGCGTCGTCTGCTACTGTCGGCCAGTGCACGGATATTACTGCTAATGCGGTAACTGATTTGTTGATACTCCCCACTAATCATTTTCAGAAAAAATCTATGCCGCAAGATGAGATATGAAGAAACAAGAAATGGCAAGCTCGAACGTGGTTTCTTTCTTCGTGTCCCCTGTTCCTCTGTACTTTTTTCAGGTGTTCTCCTGCCAGCTTGCCCAACTTTTAAGGCTTGTCTGCACTAAACGTTTTGCAATACCATACTCTCTGCCTTCATTCGTGATGATGGGGCACTAGAAACATTATTTGACAGCATAACTTGTTTGCTCTATCGAAACATGGCGGAACTATGTGCGTTCACGAATGTTTCTTCATTGTGTGCGCGTCACTGTAAGCTTGGACGAGGAAGACACGATAATGAGCATGCACCGTGCGTGGTCTTTATTTGACGTTAAATCAAACAAAGCACTCAGTGGTCACTGGTGAGCAATTAAGAGTGAGTTTAACACAACAAAATATACTGGAATGAATTCAGGAATGATTTATGATAGAACAACCGCTTCAACGTGCCTATTCTCGCCGATATTTGATCACAAGAGAAAGACTATAGCTTCCATCGCCAAAATTCACTCGTGACGCTTCCAAGTGGTAGTGATGATATCCTTCATTCTAGACGGCAGTGATCGCATGCTGTAAGCGATGTGTTTCGCCGTAGAATGCCTCTTTCATTGACCATGGGTGCGTGGCGTCACAAGTTTCAGATTGAGCTGAATTAAACAGGTGCTCGTCTGCCGTACGTCTTTTTTGTTTTTTTTTCTTGTATGAAAAGAGCAATACTTCGTTGTTTTCTAGGTTTACCATGTTCCGTATACAAAAAAAAAATCGCAGCATACCCACAGAGTGCATTATGATGAGTGGAGTGAAGCTTCCGTCTTCCGTCCGTCTGTTCGTTCTTGCTTCCGTCCGTCCACCCGAGCATCCATGCGTCCATCCGTGCGTCCATCCGTCTGTTTGTCCATGTGTCCGTCTGTAAGTCCGTCCATCCATTTGTCTCTCTGTCCGTGCGTCCACCCGTCCCTACATCCGCGTGTCTATCCATTCGTCTGTCCGTCCGTCTGCTAGTCAATCTGTCCATGCGTCCGTGGGTCCATCTAGGGAACACTCCGAGTGCCGCCATCTCTCATCTCGCATCCCCGGTGGTACATACCCGTTCTAGAGTGGGTATGTGCCACCTGTGGCGTCGTTCTAGTACATACATACTACTACATACGTACAAGGGATGGACAGACCCACGCCTTAAGGAGCTTCGCCCCTAAAAAAGAGCGACTTAAAATAATTGAACTATATATGCTGTAAAAACTACGCTACACTTTGGAGCCGACTAGTGAGTCTTGTGGTAATAAAATGCCATCATAAAAAACACATTCAAACTTTGTCCTCACATAAAGCATTCCTGATTGTGTTAACATTTCTTTTATCGTGTTATGCTGCAGACCAGCAGAACGACTCTTACTACTGAGTGCTTTTTTTATTCAAAGCCAAATTAAGACAGCGCACATTGCGTGCTAATTGTCGTGTCTTCTTTGTCCGAATAGACTGTAGTGCGCACATAGTGAAGAAACATTCATGAACGCACACGGCACGACGGCGTTTCGAGAGAGCAAACAAGGTATGCTGCCAAATTCTGCTTGTAGCACCCCATTATCACAAATAAAGGCTGAGAGGTTGACGTCGCCCAATATTTAGAGCATATTATTGACCCAGTTCCTGCACTATATAACAATGGCATCCGCGCGCTGGCCAGCAATGCCGCCGTAGCAGACTACCCGCTTAAAACTACACTTCTGAATCATCTGCACACGCGCGAGCCGCCGAAGGCGCATGGTTGTAGTGCTGGCCGCATCACTATGTCATGTGCTTCGAGATTTCCCTTAAGCTTGAAACAGCCTTAAATGCTGTTCTCACTGCTTAGTTTGCGATTAAAGAATAGAAAGCACGAATGGTTTTTCCGTGTTTTTTTTGTTGACAATCGTTTCGTTGAATAATAAGAGAGTTGGCTGCTGGCATTACTATGTATAGCCTTCCCAATTTTTCGCTCTCACAATTCATTCATTTGCCCTTGCGATGGAGCTGGTCGGGCGTCAGTTACAAGTGAAGGGGAAGGGGGGGGGAGAAAACAGATGGCTTGGGTGCGCATGACTTCTTACTTCTTTCCCGTCAAGCTATGAACATTAGCAGCCCCATTTACCAGCTGCGTTTCCTTAGACACGAACCACTACGGAAACAAAGCTTACGTAAACAAACTTGATTTTGATCACAATTTTAAATGGTGCATAGTGTGACTATCTCAAGACACAGTTTTTTTCGCTTCCCTCTGCTTCGCCCCCCCCCCCCCGCCCACATTCCACATTACCTTTCCGATGACTGAAAAGGTTTTCTCTGCGATATATAACCCGTAAGTCGGAGTTATGTCCCGGAGAGCTACGAAACAAGTTGGAATGAATGCAACAGAAAGCCCGCAGAACTGTTGTGAAAGCTGCTCATGCTTTCCTTAGGCTATGTTCATTCCGTGCACCGTGACGTCACCATCATTCATTGATAAATACGAATGTGGTTGGCCTAATAGTTTAATAAATCGAGGTATTGACCCGTTTGTTGATCCTGGGCACAGCAAGTTCCGATGAACTAGACAGCGAGCATAAATTCAAACGTTTCACACGTCTTCAAGGAGTTTTATCTATCATATTAGTTTGAAGGCCTTATTCAAGGATTACGGCAAGGTCGCAGTGACGGTAAAGTTCTTGTTATAGAAGCTTTAGTTCACTTCAAATGGTGTGGTATCTCCACATCGTAGTACAATAAACTAAACAAAATATATGAATTTTTCAAGCATGGCTCTTTTAGGGAGTTAGAAGTACGCGCATCTTATTTACGGACTTGTACATGCTGTTGATACAAGGCACAGTTCCTTCGTTATATCATCAATATGTTTTTTATCTTGTACATAAAATTGAGAAAGCAAGCATAATTTCTGCTTGAAAGCACAAATGAGTGATAAAACTACTTTTTAGCTTTGTGACATATATGTGACGTTGGTCGTTAAAAGTACAGCCGAAATTAGCAAGCGTTAGACGTAGATCCACGAACTAGACTGTCGCGTTAGGCGACTCAAACACGTTGCACTTCGTACTGGGGTTCATATGCGATCCCGGCCAGCATTGGAAGGCGTTTGTGAATGCATCGAAGAGCCGCAGGACGGGTGAACACGGCTCGTCACCGTCGCGGCGTGAACTGACATCGTGGCAGCGCATTAAGCACCATGCGATGAAAAACGTCTGCAGCGCCGAGTAATCGTCGAGGCCTGGCAGACGCTGGTCGTTATGGCCAGACTCTGCGAACGCGTCTACCAGCGATGACAGGGAGGCCAGCTCCGGTATAGCGGTGGGGCCAACTTCGCGTGCTTTTCGAACGCCTTGACGCACTGGTGTGACCAAGTCAGTTCGAACTGCGCTGCGGGCTGTCGCGCGAGATGGCCGAGTGCTAGCTGCGCCGAAGCCACGCCGATTTCTCCTCCGATGGTAGCGTATTTGATAGCACGCGTTAATTCGAAGTTGTACATGGGAAACACGAGGGCGAACGGTGACAAGATGAAGTCCATAACTTCCGTGTCAAGGTGAAACATGCTGATGCCCGCAAGCACGTCTTCTCCGAGAGCTCCTACACTGGCGTTGAGGGCTCGCAGTCTCCGAGACACGATCCTCCAGTTGGTCGCGAACGAATGTGACATGTCAGGCAAATTCTTTGCAGCGTTCTTAAAGTCGTTGCGCTGATGGTATTCCAGTACAAAGAACACGTGATCTGTCTTTCCCCAGTTGGAAACCAGAGAAATAGACTCTGAGAAGTAGGACTGGCTGAAGCGACGCACAAATGATTTTCTCACAGCCAGCACGAGGTTCCTCAAATCGTTTCGTACCTCGGTTGTGAAAACGTTAGTGCTGAATTCTGCAAAAATATCTTCTCCGAAAATATGGTAGGAAAGAAAAAGGCAGTGCTGCCGGAGCTTTATGTCGCTCGCGTCATGGCTGTAGTGATTTCTGAATAGGTCACGGTTAGCAAAGGGAGCGGTGACGCAGACGGCACACCAAGAAACGTATAAGTGCATCTTGCTGTCCCCATATTGCGACCAGAGGGTGAAGAAGGCGGCGAGGAAAGGTTTGTTTGACGTGTAATACCTTACTTTGCCTGGTATCCTCAACCGATTAGCGACAAGTACTGTCCAGCTTGAGCTGTCATTACTAAGTTGGTCAATGTCTATCTCTTCGAACGGTGAGCCGTCGCGATTTCGTGACATCACACTCTCCAGCTGCGTCGCCATGAGTTCTTCTACTTCCATGACTTGAGTGTATGCCTGTTCTTCCGGAACGCCTTTACCATAGTTCCTGAAGATCACGTCAAAGTAACGCCGTTTTGCTTCCCTGGTGTTTAATCGGGCGCGCACGTTTGCTAGCTCTCTGAATGACATAGCGGGCTTGATGCTGACCTTGACCACACGCTTCTCTTCTTTAACGTGGAACTGCAATATGGATGGCCAGTTGAGTTTCGAGTCGAGATACAGCAAGGTGTCCATGACGTCGGGGTTGGATGGCATGCGGGGCCACGTGACCCCGGCTTCCTCGAGGTATGCTCTTACCGTACCCACGTCATCACTGTATCCTATGGTGACCTGCGATGCAACTACTGAAAAACCCACCGATTCGATCGCGTTCCTCGCTGTGCCGTTGCTCCAAAGAACGCGTCGCAGTCAGGGTCTTGAAGAGCATTTCCAGCGCTGTCACGTAGAGCAAGAGGCGGGTGGACGTCTCGGAGCTCTTGCCCTTCTTCCATCGTCCACACACAAAGCGACCGAAGTCTTCGCAAGGCGGAACAGACTTGTTCAGGGACCTCCGTGCCAGCTCTGCGAATTCCCGGCAGGCCAGCGTGGTGCACAAGCCGTTCTGTGGCCCTATCAGTTTGGTCATGACCAATGTGATAGTGACTATGAGAATGCCGATGACCATTACGGATAGCAGCCGCCGCACTGGGAACACTTCCTCGGTATGAAGCCTCGATTTGGTGATTGGCACGTACTGAAAGGATGTCGAGGCATCCTGGGGAGTCTGCAATGCAAGCGTGCATGAAACATCTGTTGAGTGAATAATTTGTAACATGTGAAAGCAAAACTACAGGATATGCTTGCGTTACTGCGCGAAATACCGTGACGGGAAGTGCAAGTATTATTCGAAATTCTCGTGATAGGACTTTCTGAGCTTTTCAAAATGAGCCTTATAATCTAAGTCAATTTCTGAAGGCTTCAACTAACAAACCTCTTGAACACCGATACATTCAATTGTTTCACTTATCATTTATACTAAGTAGATTAAATTATGTTCATAGCATGTCACGTGAAGTAAGTTGCAAATGATGGCCTTCGGACATACCGTGGTTTGTCATGGCAGCGCTTAAGCATGGGAGTACTTGTTTCACTTACGCCAGTTTTGGTAACGACGGATGATCCTTCATAGAAGCTGGCCCTCTTGCGCCCACCTAGAGACATGACCGGCTCGGTAGAATAGAGGAGTTGACGGTGATGGTAGTCCTGTTCTTGTTGACCTTCTCTTGTGGTTCCCTTGATGAACGACATGAGCAGTGCAAGAGAACGAAGCTTCTTCTTCTGAAAGCAGGTGCCCACGAGGAATTGCACACCCGCGTTGTGCAGTGATGATGATTCTAGACACTGTGAAAGAAGGGGAGATACCTATTATGGCTTAAAAGTTGAGAGGTTCATTTGAAAAAAAAAAATATTCGGGGAGTATTTCTGCTATATAAGTACAACTGTCGCGTATCTCGCGTACTTTGCGTTATCGCCACGGCACTTCCCGGTCATGAGGGTGTGCGTGCTATCAGCGCGATACAGCACTCTCGATGAACAAGTGGCGGGAGTAGGGCTTTACAAAAAAGCAGACGCGAGCAAGCTAGATGACGATTGTTCTTGTGCGGCGGAAATACTCCCCGAATACTCCATATTTTCAATGTGTTGACCTGAATCCCTTTTCTGGCCTGCTGCTCAGTGTTGGGTAAGGAAAAGAGTTTTATCGAGAGAGGAAGGGTGAAAGTGTTCATCATAGCTTTAGGGCTACTTGAAAGCGAAAGCGTAACATATGTATCCCCGTAGCAATATGTGTATGAGGCGTGCGCACAAACTCACATGCCATGATTTTCGAACCTTCTCTGATCCTGCTTGCCTCTTCGGCTTCTAGGCCATGGCCGGAGTGTTTCCAATGACACACCCTTGCTGCGTTACTACGTAGCAGTGATAAGGCTGAGTCACTCGAACACTGTCTTTTCAGATTTTCTTTCTAGTCACGCGATCACTGCATAGACAGCCTACGCGCCGCGTGCTCATTCAGGCAGTTATTTTGATTTTCTTACATAGCCGAACACCTGAAATGCGAAGCGGACGCGCAGCTCTCGTGCTCATTCGATATATTTTGAAGGAGCGTTTTTCGCGGAACAAGTATACAATGGTGTACGGTCGTCATGACAGGCGACATGTCGCATAAAAGACGCAATATTTCATGCACAGGCATGCACAGGTTTCCCCTCCACGAAGGGGAGGGGGAGTTTCGTCGCAGCGCCTGCCACGTGTGGAATAGATGTTACCCCCCTCTGTTTTAGGTAACTACGGGTGCGCCCCACAACCATGCCCGCCTCGTGCGCACGTGCATGATTGCGCGACATAACTGTGGAATTGGACCGCGTATGTGAAATCGCGTATCGAGTGGGTGGATAAATGCTGCCAAGCCGTTTCTGATGCGCCCAGCTGTAATTTATCGTCATTATCAGCCATACCATCAACAAGTGTGCAGCTAGACACGTCGCCTCTCGAGCTCCGATGACGATTATCGTGATTATGATAAAATATACACACCAAATTATTTTTTGCCTTCAAGTCGTCTCAGGTGAATGCAAAAGAGACCCAGGAAGTTTTTCTATTCACAACGCTGTCCTTAAAATGAAGCTTTTATAACGTCGAAGCTGTAAAAGCCGAGCCGTAATTTGTACGGCCTATCAGAATACGGGTATGTGCCACTGTATGGCCTACAAGAAAACTATCATCATCGAAACAGGGTACGTGCCACAGAAATTTGGTAACTGCCGCTACTCAGAACTGGTTCACTAAAAATGAAGAAGTCGACAGTTAGCTGAACAAATAGCTGCGAAGCGTCTAATCAGTCGTCAGAGTATCGCATTATTTGAAGATGAGTACGGCGGGTGGACAACTGAGAAAGATAACACAGACATGAGCGCAGCTAAGGTAGGTTGGGGGGTTTAACCCCCCCCCCCCCCCCCGCCTTCCAGTCGAACTTTTTTCATTTAGCTCTCGTATATACAAAAGCACACATACACACGCACGCACGAAAATACATAAAGTATGGTTACCCCCCCCCCCCCCCCGCAACAGGAAAAAAAAGTGATAACCAAAATTGCTACAATCTTCTCTATACAGCAAAGTTGAAGCCAAGTTCAACCTCGCTACAGCGAAGTTCTGTCTAGATACAGCAATAAATAAGCCTGAGCCCAATCAGCTTAGCTGTGCGTTCAGCTTTATGCAAGTTCGGAGCTAGTTTATTCGTGTAAGAGCATTAATTAGGGCAGCAGAGCACATGGACAAACTCCCCGAAAAACTGAACGTAGACAGATGGTGTTTGTTTTGAAGACGAGCGTTCCAAGGATCTCGTTTGCGACCTGTTTAGGCAAGGGGTGGTTGAAGGAAAGAAGTCGTTTAGAAATTTTTGGATTGCAGAAATCATCGGTGAATGTTTGACACGATTTTGAAACTTTGTCGCGAACATGCGAATCTACAGCACATTGTCATCATAGGGTCCACTGCCTATTCTTTACTCTCCTGTAATAAAAAATTCTATACAAATAAAAACAGTCACCAATATTTCGAAAACAAAAACAAAATATTAGCAGCTTATTGATTGGGTATATATGCAGAACGATTTGCAACGCGTATTGCTTCTACCTTTGTCACATTTCGCTATTACCCTTCGTGATTCCCTTCAAGTTCAGAAACTGGTTTACGTGGCGCTAAAATGACCTCCGGCACAGCATTTGGGAAGGCACCATGCGAATACGAGGAACGAAAACACCATTGTATTGCTGTCATTTTTTCTCGCTGCCGCCTCGCTTGCACGCTGCATCGCACTCTTCGATTGAGGCAAACGTGTTGCCGGGCGCGAGGCATAGCTGGCGCTGCAGGCGCTCGGCGCTGGCTTCGACGCACTCGAAGCCGTCGCCACCGCGTTTCTGCGCCGCGAAGAACGGGAAACGCATCTTGGCGGGGGAGCAGGGCGCAGATCTTGCGGCCCTGCATGCGGACGGAGCCGCCACCTCTCGGGTGTCGTTCGCGGATGGTGGCTTGCAGGTCTCGAGGCACGCGGTCTTGCTCGTGAGCTCCTGGCCCTGAAAGTAGAGGACCGCAGAACTGTTGTACTATCAATGCTATCGATAGTTGTGTCACTTTCGAGCTATCCATGGCAACAAAAACTATTGATAGACATATCGATAGCACAGGCGATAGTTAAGTCACCATTGTACTTTCGATAGAGCTATAAGTGGTAGAAAATCAACCACGCGAATTCATTGCACCATAAACGTGTGAACAGGAGGAGTAGGCTGAAAAGCAAGAAAGTGAGCATGCTTGTGTTATTTTGCCAGGACGCTTGGATCACTTATAGCAATGAAGTTGAACTCTTCAACTACAGCGGAACAGAAACCGTTACATGCGGTGGAGCAGCGCGGCTTTAAAGTAATATTGATTTCGCGATGTGAATTGTTTGGTTGCGAAACTTTATTGTGGTCCTGCAAGGCGACCATTAGCGCGCAGCGGGCGACTCGCACGTCGGGACCATCAAGCCAAGCCTTTCGGCCGCTCCGCGGGCCTGCTAGACGGCCCAAAGTTGGTCGGCCAGGAGGGAGCTGAGTAGGGCCGCCTCCCACCTGACTGAAGTAGTGTCGGCGTTAGTTCACATTGCCATGCACTCGCAGAGCATGTGCGGTAGCGTGGCCTATGTCCCCATATTCGGGGCAAGCGCCTCTGGGGATCACGTGAGGATAAATAGCGTGAAGAAAGCTTAGGTTAGGGTACGTGTCCGTCAACAAGAAAAAAAAAAAATCCAGAACAACTTTTTCTAGTTGCGAGGTGTAACTGGTTACTTTTGAATATGATTGTACATATATAGATGATATATTCCGTTAATTTCACTGCGCAAATCACTTAATTTTCTTGCAGAAAAAATTTGCTCATAGGTTAAACGATCTGGCTATTGCTGATAGTAGCTGTCGCAAATGTCACTGGCCAAGAACGCATAATTATTCACAGCACAACAGGTATTATCGATAGTATCGATTACACTATTGATACTACTTTTGATAGTTTATTAATAGTTTCTTCACACCAATAATAGATTCAAAAACACCATCAATAGACAAACAATAGCTTCAAAAAAAAAAGGTGATCGATTCTACATGATAGTCAATCTGCCGATAGTTTTGCATCACTACCTGCGAGACCTTCATGCAGTTGCCGCGGTGGAAGTTCCACTCGACGCAGCTGTTGCCATCCCAGAACCACAGCTCGTGCTTCATGTCGCGCCTGCATGAGCCCGAAAACCCAAATATACCAAGAAACATCAAACATAGTTCACTAAATCACTCTTCATGAACAAAATAATGCTAATACCGCAAGCAATGCTTACTTTATCCTTAAAAAGGACAGTGAAGCAATACATCGACTCAGTTTCTGGTTAGTTATCCTTTCAGAAATCTGTTATAATAATTATACCACCACAGTTTGAAATGAAAGAAGAAAAAAAATCATGATGTAACGAATTTCAGTTTTCTTGCACGCTTTGCCACATCGATTCAATGCAACTCGAATTTTCTGAAGCTTGGTATGCTAAGACACTGGGTTCCTTAGAACACAGTGGAAAGCATTTATACCGATAAACCATTACATTTAGACACTGGTAGATGCCGTCAACATGTGTGACGCCACAGTGAGCCGGCGCATGAATATCAAGATGGCGTAGGTGCCTGTATTTTATTTTCGTACGTTTTATCGCTCATTAAGTCTCTCCTCGCGGTAAGAAGTAGTCTTTTGTTCTTGTGAAATTCTAGCTTACTTGTAGAAGTGAAATAGTTTTTTTTTCTCTTTGGTATCCCTGTCAATTCAGCACATGTGAAATTAAGAGACAGGATGAGAACAGAGTGTGTCAGAGAACAAACGGGGGTAGAAGATATTATAGTGGAAATCAGAAGACGACATGGACATGGGCCGGGCACGTAGCGCGTCGGCAGAATAAGCGCTGGTGATTAACGGTAACAGACTGAATTTCAAGAGAAGGCAAACACGCGAGGAGAATACAGAAATTAGGCGGGCAGATGAGATGAAGAAGTCTGCAGGCACTACGTGGCAGATAAAAGCGCAGGACCGTGTTGATTGGTGGAACACGAAAAAGGTCGTTTCTCTTCAGTGGGCGTAGTCAGGCAGACGACGATGATGAAGTTCAGCGTAGACTAATTGAGCCCGCTCGAAGAATCACGTTAGAGAGGAGGAATTGATTGACCAAACACTGTAAGTTAGTGTTTGTAAGCGCCATCACTGTGCAGACTGAGTGATTCCGTAGCTTCAGAGCTCTATACAACGCACGATCGTGTGTGTAAGCCTTTATATGTGTCCATTTGAATTCAGCTTTGTCAAATGCGTGAGCTTAAATTGCGACAGTAACGGGAAGTGATAGAATAAATGGAGTAAGAGGAGAATCTAAACGAAGGTAGATAAATAATTTCTAGGTCTAAAAGTAAGGAGGGGGGAGGGGGGGCTTGCGTTTTAGTCGTAACACTGTAATGTCCTGCTAGTACACACAAAACGTTGTTAGCTTAATTGTTCAGTGGTAGGTATAGAGCTAGATGTCTCGCAGAAGCCGGACATACATCTATCACACTCATAATGTACGCTTCGTCTAAAGCGCTTTGAATAAGGCTTGCAAGAGCTACTTATTAGAGCTAGTGATTCTGTCATGTCTAAGCATTCAATTCAGTGTTTCACTGTAAGTAATTAGTGTTGGGATTTCAATATTGTGGTTAAATAAGACAGTTGGTGCAACACACTGTAAAAGTATACGAAACGACCGACTCAGGGTGCACTCATTGTCAATAAAGGTTCTTGCAGGTTGCACGCAGTTGTTATCGCACTGCGAAGATTGCGGGCGCATTCCGCAGTTCCGTAGCACAGATGCACTTTGCAAGTCTAAATAGAGAGTAGTCAGACAATAAAACAGGAGGCAACAGAACCGGGCGAGATAAGTGCACAACCACATTTATCAGTGTTCTCTCGGTGTATAGCTCTGACAGATAAAGCAATATGCTTTTCCATTAGCTAAAGTTGCGCTAATTATTAGTTCCAATAAAAAAAGCTTCATTGTTGTGTTGTTTCGGCATGGTACTAACTTGTGAAAGGTTTGGCTGTACATGCGTGACTCCGAGCTTGTGGGAAAATTTCCGGTCAAAATCAGTTGTAAGTTGAGCGGCTGTCATTCCGATTCAGTTTCCGCTGTTTTTCCGCTCATACTTTTCCATAAGTATAGGTTTTCACGGGTTACGCCTTTCTGCACTATCGCCAAGTAGCCCCTGGGCATCTATAGCCGTTTTAGGGGCGAATCCTTTTAAAGCGGCACCCGTTCGTCCCTCGTCGTAGTACGTAACATGTCTTACGCTTTGACCTGCAAGGTGGTGCCGGTGGGAGATTTCTCCTGTGCGTTGTCAAACAATGAAAAAATCGCAGCGTGCGCGTTAGCTAAAAGCCGAATTCTCCTGTTTCTCATTCCCCATTAGCAGCCATTGGCATGTACATTGAGCCCTATCTGACAAGAAAGGGTTGCCACGTTATACTCGCTGGGCGTAACCTCCTTGGTTTTAGAGAGGTTTAGCGAGCGTTGGGCCGCAGTGCCATGAATACAGTGAACTGGTATATACCATGAACTCGAGGTGGTTAAAATTGGGAAGTAAACACGAAGCGCGAGCCGTAAGAAAGTGTGCGTGTACCACCTCTCGTTTAGTCCTTGGAATGTCCGCTGGATGGTGGTGGTTCTATATGCGGATATATGATGAAAAGATGTGAGATGGTGGTACTTGGAGGGTTGACTAGATGGAAGAACGCACACACAGATGCATTGATGGACGCACAGATGGCTGCACGGACGGATGGACGCATGGACGGACGCAGGGGCGGATGCATGGACGAACGCAGGGACGGACGCATGGTTGGACGTGCGGACGCACGAACAGACTCACGCACGGACGGGCGGATGGACGCAGGGGCGGCCACACAGATGGACGCATGGACGGATGGATGCTTCACTCCACTCTCCATCATTCACTCCGTGGATATGCTGCCATTGTTTTCACGTCGAGAATTGTTTACGATTGCAAACGCGTTAATACACAAACTGTCCCACATTGCGAGGTTGTGACTCGGTGGATGCTGACACGCCGGCGTCGCATAATGCAAACGGCAGCATGGCACAAGACCACTTCGTGTCTGCTGTAGACGTGTCATCAGAAACGCGCGTCTGTTACTTGCAACATAACAAACCTCTAAAGTGACATGCTTATACGAAACGTATGGACCGTCTTCCCGAAGAGAACCTTGATGGAATGCGAAGCCGCAGCGGTGCGCACAAGGTGTTGACTTAGTTGAAACGGGCATGGACGCGGGTGCTGAAAGAACGGTTTGAATCGAAACTTAGTGTAGCGTTACTAGAATAACGCTTGTTTGAAACGCAACGACACAGGAGGTGGGTTACGTTTCGTGTAAGTTTCATCACAGATAAACGAGTTGAAAGAGTAGAAAAATTCCGTGACACGTTCGCAGCAGGTGTACAGACGGCTGTTGCGGACGCGCAACTAAAATGTCTAGCGTTTCCACTCGACGTGCGGTCGAGTGTTGCGGGCGGTGGTGAGAGAATAGCGAGAGAGAAGTGTGTTGCGAGAGGGCGGAGGAGCCGGCAGTTGCTGCGGGTGAGAGAGAGTGACGTCAACGCACAGCTGCGACTTGACCTACTTGGCACCACTCCAACACCTGTGGCGAGGGGGTTCGTATGGACGCACGAGACAGCTTTACCCAGGCTAGTCAAAGAGCTACTCCACATCTATAATGCTTCTCAGAAATGCGGTGGTCATAAATGGTGGCTGACACTCTGTGTTGCAGCATTTGGCGCAAAGCCTTCGCGGTGGCCGTATGTGACTGCTCACAGGATCGTTTCGCGATGCAGAAATGTCGGTACGCGATTGAGTACCGATTTGATTGATACGTGGGGTTTAATGTCCCAAAACCACTATATGATTATGAGAGAAGCCGTAGTGGAGGGCTCCGGAAATTTAGACCACCTGGGGTTCTTTAACGTGCACCCAAATCTGAGCACATGGGCCTACAAAATTTCCGCCTCCATCGGAAATGCAGCCGCCGCAGCCGGGATTCGAGCCCGCGCCCTGCGGGTTCGGTACGCGATTGAGGCTTACGCGATACCGGCTAGTAGCTACTGATGAAGCGCTATTTCAAGCTATGTACTATGCACCAGAAACCACCACTCGTGCCTTTATGTTGCATGAAATGTTCCTTTAAAAGCCTTCTCCAACTTTTATATAAAATATTTTCTGTAAATACGAGAGTCGTCAGAACACTTACAAAAAATGACTTTTAATCGAATATTTTTATATGCTTGCATCCGCTGATGCAACAACAACAACAACGACGACGACGAGAACAACAATAATAACAACAACAACAACAACAACAACAACAACAAAGATGAAATAGTTTGTCTCATTGTGTATGTGCTTGCGTGTGTGGTGCGTGTTTGTGCGCGCACCAAAATATTATACCTGCTCCAAATTTTATTTCTTCTTTGTCGGGAAAAGCATTGATCAGAACAGCGAGTGTGTCAACTATATAATTAAAATTTCAGTTCTCGGAAACATTACGTGTTTTTATGAAGATCCATGTGAAACACAAAACAAAAGATGTATCCAGAGAGCCACAGTACGTTGTCTACAGGTATGTTAAGCGCAGTTGTGCTTTAGGATAAAATTCAGACTTTAATTTCATCTTCATATGATGACAATTCTCCAAACTAAGTTCCGTAAAACATTGCCTAGAATTCTTTCGAATTCACCACCTTGAAAGTTTCTTCTAAACGTGCACGCAGCATGTAGAAAATGTGTGCATGCCGTTTATTCTAGTTCGTTTTCGCCCATGTTCTTTCTGCTTTTGCTACGAATAATTTATACCAGCTGCGCAATTTCATATACACTCCCAATGGCTTCAAACATGTTTTCTTTACTATTTGACTGTGCAATATATGAACGAGTTTTGGCATGCATGAAGACCATGCTGAGTGCGAAGTTGTCTTACGCCGACCACGCAATTAGATGATTGATGACATAGATGCGATCATTTGTTCCACCTTAGATTTTGAAAAAGGCTCATTCTCTAATTGGACCAACTTTCAGCCTTCCACTCAAAATGGCTTTTACAAAAGAGAAAGCAAATTTTGATTATCCTGTTTTCTAAAGTCCCCATTCTTATTATAATGTCATTTTTTCAGTCTGGCACATATAACGTTATGAAGCATTGCGTACATATATATTGTTACGAGGTTTTGTAATACAGCACCGCCACAAGATTCTGTTAGAGTGATAGTAGCTTTATTTCTGGGCGTTCTTCTTTCTTGCCAAACCGCTTTTGTCTTCTCCATTATTACACAAGGGGCTTCTATTTCCTCGATGCAGTGCGTTTAGTCATGGCTACATGCAATGAAATTCTCTAAATTTGATCAGAAGATAGGTTTGGCCAGCCAAGTTCATGGGAGTCGAGTTAGGCACACCGCTGATTCTGCGATCTCTATCGTATCAAAAAAGAAAGAAAAAAAATAATATGCGTTAGTCTCACTCGCCTCGAGCAAACAGTGAAAGACGCCGGCATAGAGCACTGCCTGGAAGGGGTCTTTCTTGCCATGCAGCTGCGCCGGCAGTGCTCTAGAGAAGCGAACCGGTTGCGTCCTCGGTTGCACAACAGTGGTCCGGCGTGCGGAGTGGGTACGCACGATCCGATAGTCCAGTCGTAGTAGTGCCGCTGAGCTCCGCCTCCGGCACAGTAGATGAACGAGAACTGGTCGCAGTTCTGTCGACAATCGAAGCCACGAATATAATGTCTAATACTTCAATTGGCAGCACTTCCAAATTTATAAACACCTAAAGCGACTATTTCTATCAATAGAAAGCCTGGAAGTGTCTTTCTTGACTCCCCCAGTCATCGTTGTAGCGTTTCGTGGTTTGGAGCAATAAAACAGTGACCCTTGCGAGTTACACCATAAAGCACCATGTGGCATGATCAACAATGAAACCGTATTTGCACTGGCAGACATCATACCTTCAAGGCTTGGACCCCATTATCTTGGCTCATTGCTTATTAGCAGCCGTAACGGGAAGAGTGGATGTTAGTAAGTGCCGACTTTCCGCTCGCTTTCCTCAGTTTCCTGCCATAATATGGTTGTTTTGCGAAACACATCCGCGTCTGGACCAACCAAGTTAGTCTCATATATCTGTACGTGTTTTTCGCGCGTACAAGTGCATCAAGCCGGTAAAGTTCGACGAAACTTCCCAATGCAATCTTGTCCGAAGTGAGTCAACGCAGGTCTTTCATAAGCGACCTGGTAACTACAACACGTTGCCGAATCTATGACGCCACTAGCTTTACACTCGAAACACAGTACATGCAAAACTCGTGCTTCTGGCTGAAGGATCTCAAGACAGCAAAAATTATAGGGTCCATGCAAATGCGTTAGGTCAGCATGCAATCATTCAGACAGGCTTCAGACAATAGTCTCACATTTGGTGACCAAAGAATCAGTTTCATTTATTTACTCGTTGATGCTGAAGACAATATGGTTACACTTACCGACGTATGTGTCCAAGTTGCATGCCTTCATGGCGAGGCTCTGAACACAAGTTATTCACACTGATGAACTTGTAAGAGCTTCGCGCACCTATTTCGGGGATCCAAAGACAATAAGAATACGCTTACTGGCGAATGTGTCTCGAGTTGCCTGTACTTATTCAGAGATTCTGGAGGACAATTGCATCTCACCAACTGACGAAAGTGTAAGTTGCACACACGCCTGCTGAGGTGCTGAAAAGAATAGGGCCACACATAATGCCGTTTTGGTCGAACCTTGCTAATTACCGAGTCTTGATACAATGGTGCGGACTAAACTTGGTTGTTTTCAACCAGAATAACAACGCGTCTCTGAAGGCGTTCTAATCTCAAGGCTCCTATCTAAAGACTTGATTTAAATTTACATAAATGATTGTGGAAACCCTCGCTGCATGAGCCGCGCTTGCACGTTCGAGCAAAAACAAAGTGGTAGTTCGAAGCGGTGCCAATTTCGTGCTTCAAGTGTCCGGATAATTGAATCGAGTAACAGGAATTGGCAATGGGTGTCACTGGATTGTTTGACAAAACGGATTAATGGCGCTCTAAAGCGAGCGCCCATTGGTACATGACGCTTATAATGAGAAAATCACTTTCAATCACCTCAAGCACCACAATATATAAAGCAAATAGTCAGTGTACCTATAGATTGCTGTGTTCTTTGAAGAAGAGAAGAATCTTGCTAAAAGCCTCACTGTAAATGTGTTAGCAATTCTTCGCCAAATCACCGCAAATCGTCCGCCCCCCTGTCATGTGAGATGCTCATCGCTATAGGAAAACAAATTTTATACAATTTACAGCCACTCCTTGTGAAGGTGGGCGACTATGCTGTGTGGTGTGGTACGGTGGTAACACTCCAATTTTTTTTTCACTGACGCAACACGTACAAAAATGCGCTCGCACCACCGTTTTGAGTGCTAGAGTTCCTTCGTGTGTCACTCTAAGAAAAAATGGAGTACTTGGAAAGAATTTATTTCACACAACAATAATCGTCTTGTACTTCGTGTACTTTCCTCACGTTATCAGCTTTATGACCACGTTTCCTGTAGTTGGCGGTAAGGAACGGCGTGCGCGTAATCAGTGTGACATAGTACTATTGATAAAAAAGTGGCAAGCGCCGAGTTTTGAAGAAACGAAACGCGAACAAGTCAGATGACGATTATTGTTGCGTGGCAGAACTACTCCCCAAATACTCCGTTTTTTTAGAGTGTAGAATTCCAGTTTCTTGGAACCACATTTATCACCTCCCCGTTTGAGCAGGGCAATGACTTTTTGTTTGCAATGAGGTAGAGGTCTGGGTCTGCTTGTATACGTAACGTTGAAATGATCCACCAGCCGAAAGGACGAAAGACAGAAGTGGCGTACAGAATGACATAATTGCGGATGTTTGAATGTTGGTATTATTCATGCCGTTTTGCTTCTTTGCCCTCTGGTTTTGCTGACTGGTTCATTTTTTAAAGTGACTTTTTGTGTGTTGTGCGAAGTTTTTCCACGTTGCGAGTTCCTAGGAGGGATTAAAAAGCAAGTGGTTCTGCAGAGTGAACTTGGTAACATCGGCGTCGCGCAGATTTTGATGAGACCCGGTGGCAGAACGTGCGCGGCAGCTTCGCTTGTTTCGCATTAGAGCAATTCGTTGTACCTGCATTTCTTTCAGTGTCACGCGTGACGTTCGGCCGCCGTTAGGATAGCTTCACTGGTTCAGCGTGACGTCATGGACACGGCACCGGAATTCGAAGAAGTTATGTTTTTTTGATGCCATCGAGATGGGATGTCCTGCTGCCTCATTATTAGAAAAAGGTTCAATGAGTTCTCGCACAAACAGAAAAAAGAAAAACAAGAAAATAAAATCTGACGAAAATGCAAAAAATGAAAGAATAATAAACAATAATTTGCTGATTTTGCCGAATTCGTCATATCTAGGTTTAACTGTGGTCGCAGCCTTGCATCGGTCTAAAGTACTTTCGTGTTTCTGGCATTAAAAAAAAGTCCTGAATAAATAACTAAAGAGCATTCTCCGTACTACTACTGCGGCATATGAAAGGGAAGAAGTACAATTTTGTTACAATGTGGCAGATACAACTTCAAATGCATATTGGTCCAAGTTGCTGGTAATGGAGGCGGGGAGGTCTGACGGGGCTATTGATGTAAATGAAAGAGGTTAAAGCTGGCGATGACGCAACCTGGCAACTTATAATAGCTAATCCAGAATGCGAATACAAACCGGTCATCAATGAGCGTTCGATTGGCATTCGAAGTTTTCAATAATCTGACGTTATGGTGCTAGTGACTTGTATGTCCGATAAAGAGCCCTCAAAACGCTTCCACAGGGCTTGTCCACCTCATTGGTACAGTGGCCCCGCGCGGTGGTGGTCTACTGACTAAGGTGCTCAGCTGCTGACCCACAGGTCGTGCGATCGAGTCCCGGCTACGGCGGCTGCATTTTCGATGGAGGCGAAAAAGCCGTAGGCCCGTCTTCTTTGATGTGGGTGCACGCTGAAGAACCTTAGGTGATCGAAACTTCCAGAGCCCATCACTACGGCGTCTTTAATAATCATATGATGGTTTTGGGACGTTAAATCTCACATATCAATCATTGAATCAGTGGTACACTGGTTCTCAGCTGCTGATCCGAAGGTCATGGTTTTGACACAGGTCGCCATGGTCGCATTTCGAAAGAGTGCTCGTTAGAGAATACCGGATGGTTGAAAATTCCGGAGCCCTCCACCAAGACGTGTCTTATAATTATATTGTGGATTTAGCGGGTAAACAAGCACGTTGGGGGGGGCTAGCTCGTGATACATTCCTACTTATAATATCCTTTACTATTGGGGCGGGAACAGGATAGAGAATTGCATTACAAGTTTGGCGCTGACTCCAACTACGTATGTTTATTGAAAGCGATTTATAACAAATTAACACAATCACCGTATGCGCAATCATATATAAGGGTACATTATATTAGATATAAGGGCTACAACAGCTAATAGATTTTAAAAAATTCATAAGTGAAATTAGTGTAATTTCAACGAACACATTCGTGGTCAGTGCCAGTCCTGTTATTGCCTTCTCGTTCCTGTCCTCGTCATAAGTAGCAACAAAGTATTTCATGTAACATTGGATAGCAAAACCATAAATACTATTACTGACCGCCTTGTTGAATGGCTTCGTTCTGTTGCTTTTGGTGCGACGTCGTTTTGCCTCGCCCTCCAATGGCAATGCCGTGACCTTCGCCGCTTGTATCGGGCCTTCGGTGGCCACGGCGGCACGGCTGTCCTGGACCGCCGGTCGGCTGACGTCTTCTCCTTCAAGCTCGCTCCGCGAGGGCCAGTTGCTGATCGCCCCCATGGTGATCACGAGCATCACGCAGACGCAGAACAGAGCGCTGCCGAACATAATGCGCGGCAGGAGGCTTAAGGCTGCTCCTGGAGCGGCTGGGCGTCGGACGCATGGATGCGGATGGCGGGAGACATCCTGAGCACAACACGACCGACACTCGCCCGTGGCGTTCCTTGAATGGCGGCCATCACGACTCCGACGGTGTCCGCGAGAACTCTGCGCGTGCACATATGCAGATGATGATGACTGTGGTGATTATCGTAACACCAGTAATGCCCATACATACTCGGAGGGACAGACATATATTTCGTCGTATTCCACAAATATTTTAAATTGTATATTTTTTAACTGTAACCGTTTACGCTCGAGGTAAGGCCCATGATAGAATGGAATAAGCAAGCTTTAGCGAGAGCCATCGGGGGCGTGAACCTGTTTTTGTGATCGTCCCGTAAGAGAGGCTAGAAACACACAGTTTGTAGAATGCCGAAAATCTGCCAAGCGAGTATGGTTATTAATATTGACAGTTCTAGGGTCTCTAAGGTACTTTCGGTGGGTGTATACGCTCCTCATGCTTATAGTAGGTGTATTCTCTATTCAACAGCGCAGGTAAACATACTTGGCTCGAGTGCGCAATCACAGCGTATTGAACCTCGTCAATCATGGAGGACCAACGTGCGTCTGACATGTGCATCCTCACAATAATTACGCTTGTATAACGGGAAGCACATATCGTTTGTAAAAAAATGCAAGACCTACGTGGAAGGCGCAGCGCAGTCACAGCAAAAGCTATAGAAGAGCGGCCTTTCAGACCCTTTTATAAACACTCATTGGGTAACTGCTGCAAACACACTTGCTTGATACCCACTAGAGCATTAATAACAATTTATTTTGGGTAGCATGCCAGTATTCATTAGCCTATTTTTGTCATTCCTCTGAGATACACGGTATCCGCTACACACTTGCAAGGCATTTTGTGCCAATTATTCATGCAGTGGCCGACGACGATGAGGAATAATGGCTGGAGTGGGTATGCGCCTCAGTTAATAGGGAAACAAGAACATGAGTAGGAGAATTGGGTGACCCACTCGTTATGCCATTCGCATTGTGTGATGACTGCTTGTTCTTTCACTGTTTTAAAATGCTATATAAGTCGTAATAACGTGACTGCTTTCCCAACATCAAGCCTGCCTAAGGCAAGTTTGCCAACAAGCCTCAAGCACCAGCGTGGCTCGGTGGTAGAATACTGGGCTGGCACCCAGCGCACCTGAGTTCGAACTCCGCAGTGCCATTGGTGCTAGCTTTTTTTTCTAATTTGATGTTATATGGTTAATCATAGTATACGTGACCTACGTTTCAGTGTACTACGACTAATGGCTTTAAAATACTGTAATATTCATCTAAAACATTGCTTATTTGATGAACACATCCCGCTACCGAGCAAGTGGGTGCTTAATGAACGTGCAGAATTGTCTACGTTATGATTTGGTGGGGGGAGTGCCTTCGTTAGTTTGAAGCCGGTTTCTAACGTGAGGCCACATTTTGGTGCTGCAATGAGCGGTCGCGATTTGCCTGTCCGTGTCCGTACCGGCTTTTCCACCCACGCTCGGTGAACATGAGAACAGCCTCCGGTGTCCGCGCTTGCTTCTTGTGCCCTTAGCAGCACAGATCCCCCTTCTGGCACCTGTTGCGGACTAAGGAGCCCAGAGCAATCTCTTTCAGCGATGGCATAAACGCTTTACTTCGAGTACAGTGCCGACCGCACGAGCGGAAAAGTTTTTCAACTTTGACAGATTGTTGTGATAGCGTGTGGTGGTCTTTACGGTGAATGCACAGAAAAAAAGCCCTCAGAGACAGAACATTGTCAAGAAATAGTTACACAGATGCCAATTATACGCTTGCTAAGAACGTGCGAGTCATGTAATCTGCAACCAACTGGTAACTGTTAGCGACAACTGCTTTTGAAAAATTGCCTAGACATGAAGACGTGCAGCTGCATTCATGACGTGTGCTGTTGGCGCGTCGCTCTATAAAATGTCTGGTGCGTTTAGGGCTACAGTGGTGACGAGAAAGACTTTTAGATAAGTGTTGTAACCTCTCAACCGGTACGGTTGTGATCCGGATGTTTATAATTTGGTAGTAGTAAATATGAAGCAGAAAGTTTCGTGTTTGCAAGCAAGAAAGAGAACAGCGATAGCACTGGGCACGAGAAGCACTGATTTGCCGTTTGGTATTGAGAGCAACCGTACGATTACGGACACAGTTTACAGCACTGCATTCGTTAAAGCAGGAGTAAGAAACATTTTGAGTTGGAGGCCGAAGTTCTATGAAACTGATGCGACTGGGGCCAAATAGCTATGATGGGGTGGTCCAAGCGAGGAAAACAATTCGGAAGATTGACAGTAGTCGGCGGAACTGGAACAGCAATATTCTTTATTAACAGAAGTGGAAGCGCAATCATTTTCGTTTAATACCGAAAGTGTTTTTTTTTACAGCCGATGTAGTAAGTGATTGGGAGTGGGTTTGGGGGTTCTGGCGTCGTACCGGGGGTGCATAATATTGCCTTGTGAATTGCATGTGGCCCGCAGGCCGCAAGTTGCCACCTCCTTTGTTAGATTAGATAGAGTACGTGAATTACATATACGAAATAATTGTGTTAGAGATGGCGAAATTGTGACAACGTCAAACCATGCTACGTAATTTTGCAGTGTCACGTGGATTAGACCAACCTTATTGGTTACGAGACGCGATATAGCCGTACTAACGTTATTCCACAAGGATGTCCACTCGGACAAGTCATGTTCATTTATTCTCAATGTTCGATCCCGAACATCCAGGAGGTAGCAGAATAAGTCAAGTTTTACACGTATATATATTTATGATCACGCATTGACATTGAACTAATGAGCACTTCCACACGTTATTACATAATATATAGAATAACCTGCCCAACAACATGGCTCAATTGTCCGACCATTACACATTCCATTACCAACTAATTGCTCGTTTGCACTGACGTAGTCCATTAAAACACCAATTCTGTATATATTGTATCAGCATTATGTATGCATCATGTATTTATTCAGTGTGTAGGCCTACTGTACATTTTGTGCTATGAATTATGTGCGTATTGCGTATGAAGTGCCAAATTGTTTTCTGCGTCATGTATATCGTCTTTTATGGTGTTTTATTCTGTTTAGTTTTTTGCTGATCGTGTTATTTTAGAGACCCCCTACATAACAATGCCTAAAATCTAGTAGAAATTCACGTAAATAAATAAATAAATAAATAAATAAATAAATAAATAAATAAATAAATGTGTTATTTTATGTGATTGCCACACCGTAGACACAGGAAGAGAAGCAACATCAAAATCTGTGAAATCAGCTGTCGAAAATAAGGCGTCAACAAGTGAGTTTATATGTTTATAAACTTGAAATTAATCTTTTAAGCCTTTTAGGGGATGGCAAAGCACCTTGTGCATGTGTTACGTTTATGAGGGTTTCATTTTGCAATGTGTAAATTAACTTTTCAGATCTGATACACATATAATGCATAGATTTCGACCTATACAAATAGGTGATTGGGTGTAGTTGATTGAATATCGAAATCACATTTTATTACTCAAGTACCGAGCATAATAAGAGTAAGTTCACTTTTCTTCGTGCTGCGATATTTGAAACTGCTTAAATTCAATAGATTCATCGAAAATTAACTTCTTAGAATCGTAGGTTATTTCGTTAATACGACACATCAAATAAAAAATCAGGGCGATGGGACGAAGGGTTATTGCTGATAAAAGCAACGTACGCGTTTATGTGCAGTTAGATAGTATCCTCCGAGTTAAAGCTTGTCATTCGGTGCGGTACCGTCCTCATGGCATAGACAAACAAACTGAAGAACTTTATCCGTTGAACTGATCACCTTGAAAAAGAAAAGCAAATGATCTGAATAAGATATCGCTTCACACATTTTATTAAAAGTGTTGTCAGCGCGCTAAGGGCCCTGTAGCGTTTGTTTAGCGCTCTTGCATAAGACATACTCCAATGCTGCACTTGGTGGCATGTCTGCGGCAGCTAAGCCTAGAACCACTGCAGCGGAGTACATTAAATTGTATGTTTTTCTTCTTACTGTTTCTCAGCTATACTCTATTCCTCTTCCAGGCTCAGTACAAAATTTCTGTAAGGTGGTAACAAGCATCTATCGAAATTTAATATTCAGTCTCCAGGCCGTTCTCATATTGCGAAACTGTTTCCGTTATGCACATACTCCGACTGCCCACTCATGTCTGTCGCTACGCAAACGTCACTGAAGTGATCAGCCAAGATTGACACTAGTTATTGGCTTAATTACAATGCAGCAAACTCTGCAATACGCTTGTTCAATCATTCATTTGAGCTTGCTTCTAATTTGGTGTATGTAAAACCAATCATATACTGGCACCTAAGAAGAAAAAAAAATATCCAGATTCGAAACAGCGTTAAAAATGACAAAAAAAAGCGATCCACCCACTGCATGAACTCGCCAAACAGTCTACTTTTACAGCCCTACAAGCAGTCAAGTTATCATTATAATAATTCCTGTAGGTGGACGTCTCGACAGCATATCTGCTGGCGCCAGTTTATCAGCAGGAGCACGATGATGACTCGGATAACGTTCAATAACTGACCGCTATTTTGGTTATGTTCCGCTTTGAAGTATTGGCACCTTTTTTAATTAAACACCGAGCTGTGAAGCTTGTAGATATATATAAAATGAGGTGCAGAAGAAAATAATGAGGTGCAGAAGAAATATAAATGAGGAGCAGAAAAAAAAGTAGTATACGTGTACGAAAATGAGTTAGGAAGGTTTCCGAAAGTAGTATTTACCTAGATACTTAAAGAAAACTTGCAGGGGCCGTGTCATATCAAGAAAAACACAAAGACGTCTCTGCAGCGCCTAGGCATTTGCTAGTTTCGAAATGCGCTGCTCTTGTTAATCCGGAAACAAATCCTTTACTAAGCCTCCGGCTCACGTTTCCAGGACTGGATAAATTACTGTGGAGTATAGCTGCAACCAGCGACACTTGGTATAATGTTTTCTGACACCAAGTTTACTGCAAGACTACGGCAGAAATTACTTGATGTGTATATAACAGTAACTAGTATAGGAGACTCGTTGCAAGCTCTTGGTAGGAAACTATTATAAACTTTGATCACTTTTTCTGAAAACATGATTATCTTTTCTACATTCTCCTCACACTCAAGGGTGTCTCTGAGGCATAATAGCATTCCAAAGCGTCTTTTTATTGTGATTCCCTATCTACGAACGCAGCTGAAGCGTTATCACATTGTATGGCAAGACGGCTGGCTGATGTGATGTACATGAAAGGGGAGGGGGGGGGGGATCGCGAGTTCTCAGGCCACGCCAACAGCACAGCTTGCGATCGTTTTCTAAGCAATGCCTTTGTTTGAATGACAGTAGCTTCAGCCTTGTTCAGAGGTGGCGCCACAATGAGCTTTGTTGAAAAAAGCGCGCGTAACTCAATTATTACGCTACATTTTGTTTTGAGCTCCGCTGCCCCCTCCGCCCTTCAACTGAGTCGGCTGGCTCGCTGAGCCACCTAGCTATTACTCACTATTCCTTCATCAACTTGTTGTATTCACAGCACACCATACACTTCATTTTGGCTGACTGCGAATACATAATGGTCTGGATCAAGTAAACAGTAGAGTTATTCCCAATCGATCGCAAGAACATGGTTGAACGCTTTTTAAGAGGAGTTCTATATTCATGTGACTCAGTTTGACTCAGTCGAGACATCAGCAGTGATGCAGGCAGTACGGAACGAGGACATCAACGAATCCTACATAAACATACTAGAAGAAATCTACAGTGGATCCACAGCCACCATAGTTCTCCATTACGAAAGTGACAGAATCCCAATAAAGAAGGCTTCAAGGCAGGGAGGCAAGGTCTCTCCAATACTGTTTGCCACGTGTTTACAGGAGCTTTTCAGGACCCTAGATCGGAAATAGTTATGGAGAAGAGTGAATGGAGAGTACCTTAGTAATCTGCCATTAACTTATGACATTGCTTTGATGAGTAACTGAGGGGACGAATTACAGCTCATGATTACTAAACTGGACATGCAAGACATAAAGAAAGCCTGTTAATTATTATGCCCAAAACTGAAATATTTTTAAACAGTCTCGGCGGAAAACAGCACTTTGCGATAGGTGGAGACACGCTGGAAGATGTAAAAAAGTATGTCTACTTAAGACAGGTAGTAACCGTGTAGCCGAAATATGAGAGTGAAATAACTAGAAGAATGAGGATGGGGTGGTTCACATTCAGCAAGCACTCTCAAATCACGAATGGTAATCTGCCGCAAACCCTCAAGAGGAAGGTATACAACCAGTACTTACCTACGGAGCAAAAAACCTGGAGGCTTACAAAGAGTGTTCAACTTAAATTAAGGCCGACGCAGCGAGTGACGGTAAGGAACATGATAGGTGTAACCTTAAGATAAATGAAAAGAGCAGAGTGAGTCAGGGAACAAACTGGTGTTAAGAATTTCGTAGTTGATTTTAAGGTGAAATGAACATGGACCGGGCACGTGGTGCACAGGAAGGATAAAGGAAGATCATTAAGAGTAACTGATTGAATTCCCAGAGAAGGCAAGCACACTAGGGGGAGACGGAAACTTAGGTAGGCCGATGGAATTAAAATGTTCGCACGTATAACGTGGCAGAAAAGCACAAGACCGGGTTGGTTGGCGGATCATGGGAGAAGCCTTTGCCCGGCATTGGGCATAGTTAGACTGATCATGATGATAATGATGATGATGATGGTGACGACGACGACGATGACAACGACGCCCACTTAGTATCCAGGATGACTTTTTTTAACTCGATAGCGTCCCCCGTTGGTTGAGAGCGGAAAGTCGTGGTGTCCGCGAGTAAGAATACACTAATAAGAAACTTGTTCCATGCAATTAGGAGAGGGTTGTTTTGAATTCTGAATACTTTTCTCTGCAAACATGACCATCTTCTTTATATCCTCCTCTGATTCAAGGTTGATTTCGAGGAATTCGAATAGCTTTTGAGTAATATCAAATACGAAGGTGATATGTAAGGCTCGACAAACTCGGAGATATTACTTGTCGAAACATTCTGGAAAATGTCGTTACACGTCAGCACATATGACTTAAAACAGATTATAATAGACTGAAAAGACAAGCAGCTCTAAATAGTTGAAGCAGAGGTAATAGCTTAATGTTCTGGTGTATGGCAGATAGCAATGTTCTTGAGTCCTTTGTAAAAACTTTTAAGCTGGTCAGACTTTTGTAGTTGTATTAGGCGTTTCCGACCACATGGGCAGGCAATATCTGAAGAATAAGAAGAACGGTTCAGTTCTGCGTAACACTACTGGTTTCGTTGCTGCAATATAGCACAAAAAAAAGAGCGCGAGTAAGAAATCACTAAATGTAAAATTAAGTTTTAATATTTGAAATCTTCGGTTTGATTGATAATCAGTCTCAGGTTATCTGCGTGGCACCAAATGGTTCCACCGCAAAGTCACGCCATTGATGCTTTCTGCGATAATAATAATAATAATATATATATATATATATATATATATATATATATATATATATATATATATATTATATATTTTATTATATATATTGGCACTTGGCCACTTGGTGATGCTTACGAAATGGCAATAGTCTGTGACCCGCGGAGGTACGCTTCGCAGTACGACTAAGCAAATTATAAAGATCATTCAGCGTAGAGTATGGGCGTCGGGAATCCCTACTTGCGACCAAGACAATGACTTTAAAGCTAGCGGTTAGGTTTATCCAACGGAGCTTGTGATGGGTGTCGTAAAAATATCGAATTAGCGCAAATAAGAACAGATGCAAAAAGATGAGACAAAGGACAAGCTGCCCTACTGAAGTATACCTACAGTGGATAAATCGCGGCTCCTTAATGCCGTAACGGAGCTCGTAGTGAAGCCTGACAGCGTTGTACTTTTTCTGCTTTTTTTAAATCCCTCCGACCTTTCTCCTTCGTCTAGCGTAGCAAACCAAAAGCACGTATGGCTGACCTCTCAAGTTTTAGGGGCAAAGCTCTTTAAAGCGGCACCCGTTCGTCCCTCATCGTAGTACGTAACATGTCTTACGCTTTGACCTGCAATGTGGTGCCGGTGGGAGATTTCTCCTGTGCGTTGTTGAACAATAAAAAATTCGCAGCGTGCGCGTTAACTGAAAACTGAATTGTCCTGTCTCTCATTCCCCATTAGCAGCCAATGGCATGTACATTGAGCACTATCTGACAACAAAGGGTTGCTACGTTATACTCGCTGGGCTCCTTGGTTGTACCTCCTTGGTTTTAGAAAGGTTTAGCGAGCGTTGGGCCGCAGTGCCATGAATACAGTGAACTAGTATATACCGTGAACTTGAGGTGGTTAAAGGTGGGAAGTGGACACGAAGCGCAAGCCGTAAGAAAGTGTGCGTTTGCCACATCTCGTTTAGTCCTCTGGACGGACTAAAGGTTTAGTCCTTTGAATGGACATCCAGCGGATGTCCGCTGGATGACGGTGCTTCTATATGCTGTATATATAATGAAAAGATGCGAGATGGTGGTACTTGGAGTGTTGACTAGATGGACGAACGGACACACAGACAGATGCATGGACGGACGCATGAATGGCTGCACGGACGGACGAAAGCATGGATAGACGCATGGACGGATGCATGGACGGACGACGGACGGACATGCGGACGTACGAACAGATGCACACACGGACGGGCGGAGGGACACACGGACGGTCACACAGACGGACGCATGGACGGGGGGAAGCAAGAATGAGTGGACGGGCAGATGCTTCGCCCCACTCTTCATCATTCACCCCGAGGATATGCTGCCATTTTTTTATTTCTCCTCCTCCTCCTCCTCCTTCTGAGTAGGCTGATGTTTGAGCCACTCGTTTCTTAGGTCAGCCTCTCATACCTCGATACTGTAAGTTGAGAACGATGTAGTAGCATGCAGAACACGGACTTTGCATTTGACGAGCCGTTAAACCACATTTATGATTTCCTTCAAGAAAACCAAGCTGCCTACCCGTTGCTATAGAGTGCTGCAAGGTTACCCGCGCGCCAGTGATCCTATTATATAGGCAGAGCTCGTTCTATTGATCCAGTAGCGCTACACGACATAAGCTAAGCCACAACGGTGTGTAGTTTTATGTTAGGCGTAACGTTAGAAGACAGAAGAAAGCAAGTGTGAATATAGCAAGCAGCGGAAATCGATATTCTAAAGATGCGGATAGTTGGGCTCATTGGTTGCGCATGCTTAAAACTATGGGGCAAAATAACAACAAGACGCTCGGAAGAAGAGACACATTACGCTGAAATAAAATTAAGAAAAAGATTATGAAAGTTGACAGCCATGTGTTTGTTCTGCGGGTCCTTCTCGCTTTTCTTGCTATTCGCCCAAACTTCTCAGGCAGTAGCTTCCAGACTGCAGTATGGTTGTGTAGGCTTGAACGACAAAAATCTGAGCCTGTTGGTAAGAGTTCATCATAAAAAAAAACAAGCACAGGCTTACAGACATGGACTCGTATGAGGATCAGAGTGGCGGCTTGGGCCTTTTGGTACGTCATGGATCCGGCTATATTTCAAGGTGCAGACGTAGAATACAGGACATCCTGGTCTGTTCGGCGTTCTTCGTCCTCAGTTTGCATTATAGTTCTCGTCAAGAGAACAGCCGTAAGTTAACTTGCACATATCAGGAAATAAGAGTTTTAAACAGTTGTCTCTTACGTATACAACCCCACGTGTGCCCGAATGATATCTTGCGCCGCTAAGCTTGCGCATGCGCAGATAGATTTGCGCATGATCTTTTCGATCTCCGTGCTCTTTCAATTGTAAACGTTCTTTGTGTGGTTTACTATTTTCTTGTTGGGTGTTTCCGCACTTTGCCTTCTTTTATAATATGTAGACAACGTATTGCGTCTGACAGATTGCTGTCAATTTCTTAGTGCAACAGAATGAAATACTTCTGCAAGATGAACTCGGAAGAGTGCGGATACGATCACAAAACACAAAAGTCTTGTTGGGTGGAGGTATTCGAAACCAAATAAATAGTTACAGGTACTACAGAAGCATTTTAACGAAGTCTCATTAGGCGATATGCTTTGCGTTCTGAGCAATAAAGAGACGCTTTGTTTCAACAAACTACAGAGCGACTTCATTAAAGATAGTTATAAACCAGCTTATAGACTATTGACACGAAGTTAATAAATCTACACCTTTAGTGTCTGTGGTGACGGGAAATGAATGATACGTCTTATCGCAGAAGTAATAAATTTGACGTGCATTGCCACAGCATCTGTACGCTCCAGATGCATTCTAGACGTGGCAGATCAAGATTGTGGTTTCGCATATTTGATTCGGTTGCCAGTGATCTCGGTCGACTGGAGGTATAATATTCATGAGCAAAGCCGAAAGAAGCTACGTCATACTATCGCGCGGGCCACCTTGTGCTGCGCTCTGCGTGAACACTCTGATCACTCTCAAAACGAACTCGTTTTTGCGAGAAAATTGCGAATACTTGGCACGCAACATTATGCATGCATGCACACCTAGAAGTCACTTACTTTACACGTGCCTCTGACGCATGAAGTAGATGGTGTCAGCTGGAACTTGAGGCAGCGTTTCGCATGTCATGGCAGTTTTTTTTCTTTTGTAGATGGTCTCGGTGACGCCAGAATACTGCGAGCAAAGTTTCTTGGCGGTTCTCGTGATATATGCCGTGCGTAATCGACAACAGAAACGTTTAGCTTTCGTCGGCACCTTTGATTTTGCGTTATCTTCTCAGATATTGTGCAAGAGGAATGCAGGGGTCGTATAGAGAACTCGTATATGGAACTCTTTCTTCGAAAAAGTTGCAGTAAAGTCACAATAAAAAAATAAATTTCGCACCAGTGCCTGAAGCAAATGCGGAGCTAAGCAGCCCTTTTCATTCATCTTTCTTTTCTCCTTTATTTCTTGTTATCTTTTAGGGGCGAAGCTTCTTAGGGTGTGGGTCCGTCCTTTCTCCGTTGGTGTATGCAGCCACCTGAAATCAAGATAAAATGCAAGATGGTCGTGTACTTGTATCCAGGTGCGCGTTAAAGAACCACAGATTTTCCCACTGTGTCTATCCCTTGTTTCTACGTGAACACCTATAGTTCCACCTTTGTAAACTGCCCACTACTTTGTCCTCAAAAACATCCTGCTACGCCCCATCACCGATCCATCACATTCAGGGGTGAAGCTCTTTAGGGCGTGGGTCTGTCCTTCCTCAGTTGGCGTGTGTAGCCACCTTGCTAACATCTACACCCCATCACCACCCCATCACCGATCCACCACTTCAGCGACCATAATGCCAATACTGTTGAGAAGTAGCCAATATGAAATACAAGATGGTCGTGTACTTCTATCCACGTGCGCGTTAAATAATCATAGATTTTCCCACTGTGTCTATCCCTTGTTTCTACGAGAACACCTATAGTTCTACCTTTGTAAACTGCCCACTACTTCATCCTCGCCAGCATCCCGCTACACCCCATCACCGATCCATCACCTTTATGGGCGAAGCTCTTTAGGGTGTGGGTCTGTACTTCCTCCGTTGGTGTATGTAGCCACCTTGCAAACATTCCACTTCACACTATCACCGATACACCGCTTCAGTGACCATAAAGTCAATATTGTTGAGAAGTAGCCAATATGGAATGCAAGATGGTCGTGTACTTGTATCCAGGTGCGCGTTAAAGAACCATAGATTTTCCCACTGTGTCCACTTCAGCGACCATCTAGCCAATACTATTGAGAAGTAGCCATTATGAAATGCAAGATGGTCGTGTACTTGTATCAAGGTGCGCGTTAAAGAACCATAGATTTTCCCACTGTGTATTGACCGCCTATAGTTTTATCTTTGCAAACTGCCCACTACTTCGTCCTTAGAAACATCCCACTACGCCCCATCACCTATCCTTCACTTCACCGACAACACCCTACTCCTAATGATGATATCGCCACTTCTCGTTTTCTACTAAATTTTCAACGTTAAAGAGCTTGTTCCACAGAAACTCCGGAGTCAGTGTCGGCGTGGTCGTCATTTGTTGTGAGCGAAAAATCATCTTGTGTGTGACGGAAAAATTACGAAAGGTGCAAATAAAATAAACTATTAAAAAACAACGTCCGAGTGGCAATCAAACCTAGACCGTTTGCGGCACAAGTATTTGCTATACCACAAATACATGCCTCTTCATTTCTTTCTTTATTGCAAAAAGCCACGCCTCCGATTGAAAAAAAAAAAAAGGCAAAACTTCTTGAACATAATTTAACACAGCGCACGACTGCGAGAACACCAGAGAAAAAGCGCGCAGCGCTGTCCCGCCTTATCTTGTGTCCGCGTAGTCGTGAGCTTTGTTAAAGAATGTCCAAGTATTGTCGCTAAATGGACGATCTTTCAGTCCTTCTGCAGCTAAAACTTCGTCTGCTTGGAAAATAAGGGAAAATAACGTTCACATATTACAAACATACGCGTCATGTATACAGGTTTCGCAATAAAACCTACACTATCGCATTAATATTTCATGGTTTAAGCACACAAGGTCATTGGGCGTAAGAACGTGTCATTATCATAACGATATCGTGGTTTAAAGCCAGCCACCCATTACAAAAGACCCACACGTTACTGCGCGTATTCTGCTAAGAAAACGTAGTGGGTGCATAGCAAGTTAGGAAAATTTAAGGCGCCTAATTGGTCATGGTTCAAAGCATGCTACCCATTACAGAGAATGCAGCCATATGCGAAAGCTTCACTGACGCAAGCGGCTGACAACCTTATCCGTTACATTGCAGTAATTCAATTTTACACTTTTAAATTAACAATTTGGATAAGTGCATGAAGTAATCCCCAGGGTCCCCCATTTTTGCTTCTTACTTAGTAAACAAAATATAAATGATAAAAAAGTTATAACATGGGCACAACATGTCAAGGAGTGGACCACACGTTGTGCAAACCCAGCAGAAACCAACAGCGCAAGGGTTGCAGGAAGTCGAGCCCTTGTACAGAGAAGTCAAGAAAGTGCACGTATGCACTTCTTAAGTCAGATATTTTGACTTGAAATGCACAGGAAAGCACGCGAAAAAAAAATGCTGAAAAAAAGAAACGTATTAATAGCAAAAAGCATGAAGGCAACTGACGTTCATAGAACTGCTTTACGAAATCACGGTGCCATAAGGGTGAAAGAAAAGCACAGAGAAAAGTAATATAACGCGACGTTCGCGTTCAAAAATTACGTCAGCTCATGCACTTGGCGAAACCCAAGAAGTTGGTTGGTGTCCGCTTCAATACATGCGCTGGCTTGCGTAAATTGCGGAACTTTTGAGCTCTATTGCACTTATTGAATCCAATAAACTCGAGCGAAGTTGGAAGTGCTCTACCGGATCACGACCATAGTCTGGATGAAAATGAGGTTAGAGGTGTTATATTGGCCGCCAACTCACGCAGGGAAATGAAAAAAGGACGCCCGGCCTGCGCAGAAAGTGCAGCACAGTCACAGCGAAAGGTAGAAGAGCCGCCTTTCAGAGCCTTTTTACACACTCATTGGGTAACTGTTGCAAGCACACTTGCTTAATGCCCACTATGGCATTCGTAATAATAATTTCTGGGTAGTAGGTTGGAATTCGCTATGCTATCCTTCATCGTTCTTTGGAAAAGCATGGTATCCGCTGAACACTTGCAAGAAGTCTTGTACCAATTGTTCATGCAGTGGCTGACGACGATGAAGAAATATGCCTGAAGTGGGTATGCGCTACAATTATTAGGTGATCAAGAACAAGCTTTTGTAGTGGGTTGGAGCATTAGATGACCCACTCGTTACGCTATGCGCATTTTATGACGCCTGGTTGTTTTTTTTTTTGCGGTTCTAAAACGCTTTATTACTCCTATTAACGCGATTCTTTTCCCGACATCAAGCCTGCCTAAGGCAGGTTTGCGAACAAGTCCCAAGCACCGGCGTGGCTCAGTGGTAGGATACTGGGCTTACACGCAGCGCACCTGGGTTTGAGGCCCACTGTGTAGTTTGGTACTAGGTTTCTTTTTCTTATTTCGTGGGACAGTGGTTGCGGACACCGGCGGTGGTGGTGGCGGACAACTACGGCGCCGCGCGTGACCTGAATTGAGGTCTCACAACAGCTTCTGCTGTAAAATGGCATCTGTAGGCTATAGGTTCCTGCATACTGGAGTGGGAAAATCACTGAAACGACCTTTACATTGGAGAGCACTTACGTGGGAGATTACAATTTTTGCGTAATAAACTTTCCAGCTCTTAACGTTTGGAAACACTGAAGAGAGACTACAGGATGCGCTTATGGTAAACAATGTCATGTTGATATGAACCGTTAATCTACTTTTATAAATAAAAATGCTGCGCCCAACATATTTTGGGAAAAGCATTTACCATAAATTTGGGTTTTTAAGTTGTCATATGAAACGAGTACTTCCTACACTACATATCATCATCATCAGCCTCACTACGCCCACTGCAGGGCAAAGGCCTCTCCCATGATTCGCCAATCAACCTGGGCTTGTGCTTTCTGCTGCCACGTTATAACTGCGAACTTATTAATTTCATCGGCCCACCTAACTTTCTGACTCCCCACGTCCGTTTGCGTTCTCTGAGAGTACAGTCAGTTACCATTCATGACCAGCGGTTATCCTGCCTACGCGCTACGTGCCCAACTCATGTCCAATTCTTTTTCTTGCTTTCAACTATGATATCTTAAATACAGTGTTTGTTCCCCGGCCCACTTTGCTGTCTTCTTGTCCCTTAAGATTACTCCTATTGTGAAGAAGAAAACGCATCGTTGGCAAGCAACATCGCCACCGCTTGGGTACTGGGTGCTGGGCTTCGCTCGCTCGGCTCGTGCTGATCATCGCCGGCATCTGCTTGACCGTTGCTCTTGCCCGATCGTGTTTCGTCGTAGGACCACCGTCGCAACAGTCGCCAATAAACTCTTTTTCAATTGGTGGAGGGTGCTGACATTCCCCGTCGCCTGAACCTGGGTGCTGCCATTCGCCGTCGCCTAAACCTGGAGCTGCGCAACCGAACGCTACCTCCCATCATGGCTACCAACAACGCGCAACCTGGCTCTTCCACTCCATCCCCCAGCAACCCCGGCGTTCTTCGTTTGCGAGAGCCCAAAGTCTTTAGCGGAGCTGATGAGACCGACGTGGAAGACTGGTTCGCTAACTACGAACTGGTGAGCGCAAACAACAAGTGGGATGACGCGGACAAACTGACTAACGCCATCTTTTATCTCACTGACGTGGCCGAAATGTGGTATAACAACCACAAAAACGACATTACGACGTGGTCCATCTTCAAAACGTCGTTTGCTGACGTTTTCGGCCGACCCGCTGTCCGCAAGTCCAGAGCCGAACAACGCTTGCGGACTCGCGCACAGAAGCCATCTGAATCGTTCACCAGTTACATCGAAGACATTATTGGTCTTTGCAACCGCGTGAACAACGCAATGCCCGAGTCGGAGAAGATTCAACACATCCTCAAAGGGATAAATGACGGCGCATTTCAGATGCTCCTGGCGCGCAATC
The DNA here is from genome assembly GCF_013339725.1 of Rhipicephalus microplus. Classification (NCBI taxonomy): domain Eukaryota; kingdom Metazoa; phylum Arthropoda; class Arachnida; order Ixodida; family Ixodidae; genus Rhipicephalus; species Rhipicephalus microplus. The sequence continues at coordinate 250,410,516 of NC_051165.1, forward strand.
CTGCCACCATTGCGGAACTTGTGACGTTATGTCAAAGCTTCGACGAGTTGAGGAAGCAGCGCGCCCTGACTCGGTCATTTTCCTCACACGCTGACTCACTATCTAGTCTTACTTCTGTTCCTGATTACTCAACAACCCTGCAAGAGATCAAAGACTTTGTGCGTGAAGAAGTAGCTCGGCAGCTGTCGTTGATTCCCTTCACGCAGCAGCCGCCGTCCTCTCGTCTGCCCTCACCACTCCGCGACGTTATTGCCGAAGAGGTAGCTCAGGCTGTTCCCGTCGCTGCCCACCAGCAGCCTGTGGCCATGCCTGTTCCCCATGCGCCAGCTATGCAGCCCGTGGCCGCGCCTCTTACTTATGCCCAGGTGGTACGCAGCAGACCCCGCCAGCAGCTTTTGCCACCCATGCCTGCAGTTGCTCCCCACTCTACCCCTCTTTCGACACCTTGGGCCGCACCGCGAGTCAGCAATTCCTGGCGCAATGCTGACAATCGACCGATCTGCTACGCCTGCGGTGCTCTAGGACACGTGGCACGATATTGTCGTCGTCGCTTCCAATCGCAACACAACACTACTTGGCCGTTACCGTATGACCCACAGCCCACGCACCTACCTGCTCCCTATCCTTCACCGTAGTATGGCTACACTAATCTTCCCGAGTCTCAGTCACCCCAGCCCCCAGCTCCGACTCACTCTCCCCGCTCGCCGTCTCCTCGCAGGCGATCTCTGTCCCCAATGCGTCCCCGACCCGCTTCCTCCAACCGGGAAAACTGAACCCCCGCAGTTCCAGAGGCAAGAACTGCGCCGTCATCGAAATGCCGAAATCCTCGCACTTCACCTGCTAACGTCGTCACCATATCTGTCGATGGTGTTTCTACCTTTGCCCTCATCGACACAGGTGCTGCCGTTTCTGTTATAGCCGCCCAGCTCTGCCGCTCCCTACGCAAAGTGACCATGCCGCTCTCTGGACTATCGCTTCGTACGGCTAGCGCACAACCAGTTCGACCTCTCGGCACCTGTACAGCCCGCATTTTCATCCAAGGCTCTATGTACGTTGTCGAGTTCATCGTCCTTTCGGTGTGCTCGCATGACGTTATCCTCGGGTGGGACTTCCTGTCACATCATCATGCCGTCATCGACTGCGCACGCGCTGAAGTTCAATTTTCGCACCTGTCTGACGAACCTTAGCACGAAACTCTTGAGTGGTCCCCAAAACTCGTCGTACGTGAAGACACTGCGATTCCGCCAGCCTCTCTTGCCGTTGTCCCTGTTTGCTGCGATGACCATAACGACGCTACAGTAATGTTTACACCTTCCGACATTTTCATGAGCCGCAGAGCCGTTTCCTTGCCTTTCGATACACTCGACGTCACTGCGGGCCGAAGCAATATTTTCATCCACAACCCCCTTTCTGCACCGCTTACGCTACTTGCCGGCGAATGTCTCGGTCGAGTGGAGTACCTCGATTCCTCTTTATTCCTTAACATGCCAGACGAATCGTGCAGTAGCGCCTCGACCGAACTTCATGCCCTTTCCCCACTGGAATGCTCATCGAGTGACACCTTCTCGAGTTCCATCGCCGACACCTTAAGTGCCCATGAACGCGCCGAGCTTCTTAATCTCCTCCAGCACTTCGCGAATTCATTCGACGTTTCTCAGCCGCAATTGGGTCGGACTTCCGCAGTGCACCACTACATTGACACCGGTTCGCACCAGCCATTGCGTCAAAGACCGTACCGTGTCTCTGCTGCAGAACGTCACGTCATCAACGACCAGGTCGAAGAGATGCTACGCCGTCGCGTTATTCAACCATCGCACAGTCCTTGGGCATCTCCTGTCGTTCTAGTTCGAAAGAAGGATGGATCGATTCGATTTTGCGTCGACTACCGGCGATTAAACAAGGTGACGCGGAAAGACGTCTATCCATTACCGCGCATCGACGACGCCCTTGACAGCCTCCAAGGAGCCGAATTCTTCTCCTCCTTAGACTTACGATCTGGATACTGGCAGCTTCCTATGGCAGAAGCTGATCGCCAGAAAACTGCGTTCATTACACCAGATGGCCTGTACGAATTTAACGTAATGCCATTTGGGCTTTGTAATGCTCCTGCCACGTTTGAACGACTCATGGACAACACACTGCGTGGACTGAAGTGGTCTGTGTGTCTATGCTACCTCGACGACATTGTCGTTTTCTCTCCCGATTTTCCTACACATCTGCTTCGGCTCCAACTGGTTCTGACGTGTTTAACCAACGCTGGGCTCCAACTGAACTTTAAAAAGTGCCGCTTCGCCGCGCGAGAGCTGTCCATCTTAGGGCACATCGTGTTCAAGCATGGTGTTCGACCCGACCCTGCAAAACTGCGAGCAGTCGCTGAGTTCCCGAAACCTACTACACTGAAAGAATTACGCAGTTTTGTCGGACTATGCTCGTACTTCCGGCGCTTCGTGCGAAATTTTGCGTCGATCATGTCACCACTGACCAACCTCCTACGCGGTGATGCAGACCTTTCATCCTGGTCTTCTGACTGCGACGTCGCGTTTGCCACGCTCCGTAGTCTGCTAACACCTCCTCCAATTCTTCGGCAGTTCGACCCAACAGCTGCAACGGAAGTTCACACAGACGCTAGTGGGGTTGGTCTAGGCGCCGTCCTCACCCAACGCAAGCCGGGCTACTCCGAATACGTCGTCGCTTATGCGAGTCGCACACTTACTAAAGCTGAGGCCAATTACAGCGTCACTGAAAAAGAGTGCTTGGCGCTAGTGTGGGCGCTTCGCAAGTTCCGCCCTTATTTGTACGGTCGCCCATTCGACCTGGTAACGGACCACCATGCACTTTGTTGGCTCGCCACATTGAAAGATCCTTCTGGCCGCCTAGCTCGGTGGGCACTGCAAATCCAGGAGTACGACATTCGTGTCATCTATCGCAGCGGACGCAAGCATTCTGACGCCGATGCCCTGTCGCGTTCGCCTTTACCTCCCGACTCGGCCTGCGGAACCACTGGTACCAACTCCGTCGCATCTCTCGACCTCGACTCCTTTACCAGTGAACAACACAAGGACCCGTGGATCGCTTCCCTTTTTAACTGTCTCTCTGGATCGTCAACTACTGCGGTACCACGATCTCTCCGACGTCAAGCTGCTCATTTCGCCATTCGTGATCGGCTGCTACACCGACGCAACTACGCCCCGAAGGTCGTAAGTGGCTCTTGGTTGTCCCGCGCAGCTTGCGATCACAAATCTGCGCCTCCTTTCACGACGATCCCCAATGTGGTCATGCCGGAGTTTTCAAAACTTACGAACGCATTCGCCATCGCTTCTACTGGCGCGGAATGTATAATTTCGTTCGAAAATTCGTTATGGGCTGCCCTGACTGTCAACGCCGCAAATCACCGCCTTTTCACTCGTCCGGTGCGCTTCAACCGCTTCCGTGCCCTGCCAAACCTTTCGATCGGATCGGAATTGATCTCTATGGCCCTCTACCGACAACATCAGATGAAAATCGGTGGATCATAGTCGCTGTGGACCATTTAACACGCTACGCTGAGACCGCCGCCCTTCCAAGTGCCACTGCGCGGGACGTAGCATCCTTCATCCTTCATCGCTTCATACTACAACATGGTGCACCTCGAGAACTACTAAGCGACCGAGGTCAAGCCTTCCTATCAGAAGTCGTCACGTCTCTGCTTTCTGAATGCCATGTTGTTCATCGCAAGACCACGGCATACCACCCGCAGACTAACGGGCTCACGGAAAGATTTGACCGCACCCTTGGCGATATGCTCGCCATGTATGTGACATCCGATCATACTAACTGGGATCGCATTCTTCCATTCATCACGTTCGCATATAACACCGCGGCACAGTCTACCACTGGATTTTCACCTTTCTTTCTTCTTTATGGACGCGAACCATCCCACACCATCGACACTCTCCTTCCATACCGTCCTGACGCATCCGAATGCCCATCTGTGTCCGAAGCTGCCCGAAATGCGGAAGAGTGCCGTGAACTCGCACGCACCTTTACGTCACAAGAACAACAGCGCCAGAAAGAAAACAACGCCGACTCTTCACAAAGCCCCAGCTATTCCCCGGGATCACTTGTATATGGCTGGCTGTTCCTTACCAAACCCCCGGCATTTCCTCAAAACTCGTTCCAAAGTACGAGGGCCCATACCGCGTTTTGGAGCAAACCTCGCCGGTGAATTTTCTCATCGAGCCACTTTCCCCATCTGACATGCGCCGGCGTGGACGTGACATCGTCCACGTCGCCCGCCTTAAGCCATATCATAGCCCTCTGCCTCCAGACTCTTAGGTCGGCAGGATGGCTCTTTTTCGGCGGGGGCAAATTGTGAAGAAGAAAACGCATCGTTGGCAAGCAACATCGCCACCGCTTGGGTACTGGGTGCTGGGCTTCGCTCGCTCGGCTCGTGCTGATCATCGCCGGCATCTGCTTGACCGTTGCTCTTGCCCGATCGTGTTTCGTCGTAGGACCACCGTCGCAACAGTCGCCAATAAACCCTTTTTCAATATCATTTTCCTTTCCATCGCTCGCTGCGTCGTCCTCACTTTATGGTGAATCCGCTTTGTAAGCCTCCAGATTTCTGCTCCATAGGTAAGTACCGACAAGATGCAGCTGTTATATACTTACCTCTGTTATATACTTAACATTCACAATTTGAACATGCTTGCCGAATGTGATCCACTCCATCCGCATTCTTCTAGTTATTTCACTCTCATGGTTCGGCATCGCGGTCACGACCAGTTCTAAGTAGACATGCTCTTTTAGAACTTCCACTGTCTTTCCACGTATCTAAAGCATTTTTTCTGCTGAGACTGCTACACTTCCATTTATTTTTATGCATATTAATTTTCAGACCTACTTTTCTGCTTTCTGTGTCGAGTTCAGCAATCAGGAGCTGTAATTCGTCCCCTGAGTTACTCATCAATTGCAGGTTACTAAGATACTCTTAATTAACTTTTATTCCTAACTATTCCCACCATAGGGCCCTGAAAACCACCTGTAAACACGCGGTGAATAGCATTCAAGAGATTTTGTGTCCCTAGTTTACACCCTTCTTTATTATGATCCTGTCACTTTCTCTACAGAGAACACTATGATGGCTATATGGAACTATATGGAATATATGGAACTATATGGAAATATATGGAACTATATGGAACTATGGAACTGTGGAACCATATGGAACTATATGGCTGTGGATCCGCTGTAGATTCCATCCAGTATGTTTATGTAAGGTTCGTCGGTACCCTGATTCTATAGTGCCTGCATCCCCGCTGGTGTTTGGGTTGAGTCCCAAATACAATAGACAATCATTCTGAAAGAGAAGTGCGAATATAACAGAGAAAAACGCAAACAGGGTCAGGATTACAAAGCATGAAATCCAACTTCACAACATGAGAAAAAATAGAAGGTGATCGATAAATACAGTTACAAATAATGTGCAAGGTAATATTACATAACAATACTTGGTGCTTTACGTCCCGAAACGATGATATGGTTATGAGAGACGCCGTAGTGGAGGGCTCCGGGAATTCAGAACAGCCGAAGACCTATAAATTTAAGTACGTGGACCTCTAGTAACGTTGTTCCATCGAAGTGCGACTGCCGTGACCTAGATTAGATCCCGCGACCTCCGGATCGGCAGCAGAGCACAATAATGACTTGCTCATATTGAACTTGAAGGAGACATGCTGCGCTGAGCCATATATTAATAACAACAACAGCAACAGTAATAACAATAGACAGGCTTGATAACGACAACTGTTGTGATAGCCAGGGGTTTTCCTTACGCGCCACAGCACTCAACATGAAGGAACAGACGGCACTCAACTTTTCGAGTTGGCTCAGAGTAAGCTTTAGCACAAGTTAGAAATGTGCCGTTAGTTCCCAATTTCTAAGCTGAAGAACTACTTCAAATTTCGTTAGTACTGATCAAATCATCGATTCAGTGTTTCGTCTGTTCACTACATAAAAGAAGTAATAAATCCTCACGTTCACATTGGCGGTTTCAGATTGCTAGTCGTGCATTTATTACAGACGACTATGCGTAACTGTGGGTCGCCATGCCATCTGCTGCATTTCGTCGTTTAGCGACTCTATACTGGTATGATATGTCGATATGTACAGATGCTCACTAAGACGTCGATGTTTGAGGCCGGATAACTTTACTACCAGTACGCTTTAGTTTAACCCAAACGCGTTTCAGACGAATCGCTCATTTTTCTTCTCGGGATAGCTCTGGTTCACTGGGCCCTTAGCAACGCGTAGGCTGCTGCCTGCACGTTTTGCACAATAAGGTGATTTCTGCCTTCTAAATCGAAACCCCAAATCTTATAGATTTTCTCCCGACAGACGTTATTGCGCAACGCGTAGATTCGCAACCATCAGCCACTTTTCAAAATGCGTTTCGTCGGGTGCTATTGATCCCAATGCTTTATTTTTCGATAAAGAGATTTGTCGCTGAGCACACGTTCAAAAATTTTGCAGAGGGGCATCATATGGATGCGTGCAGCATATTTCGGAGTATACGGCGCAGTTGAGAAATTGTGGTTTCATCGCCCATAATCAAGTAGTGAAGGAGTACGAAGCATTGGTTTTAGCTTTGGATATAGCTAATAACTGGGTGAATAATTGCTGGGCTTTTAGGAGAGGGTCAGTAAGGCTGTTAATTTCAGATTCCCAGGTGCCCTTGACAACATGCAGCTGTCGGCGAGGCGCCGCAACCTATAACTTGCCAAGACGACTTGCTTTACCGGCGGAAGGTTGTGAAGAAAGAAGTGGCTGACACATAGCGGTCCAAAAAAACTGGGCTCGCAATTATCAGAACCTGCTCATCTTTCATTTGGAGCCTCTACATTGAGTTTTAGCCACAGGGATGTTTTTTTATTCGCCGTTCAGGAATACACCACTGTGACTAAACGATTTTATTGCTAAATGGTGGTCTCACTATTTTTATTTTCCTTTATTTTTTCTTCAAATCCACAAGTGGCACTTTAAATCATAATTAAATAACTAAAGTTTTTTCAGGAATGAGCAATGCAGAAAGTATCGGACAAATTGACCTTATTATCGGCCAATCCCCTCGTTCGGGTACGAGCCATGTTCAGAGGAAAACAACAACAACTACTGCTTTACGCTATTTGCACACGCAAGTTAGCACCGAAGCATTGTAGGTTGTTGTATACCGTATGCACTCGAAATAGAGCGGTATACGTATTGCTTTTAAACCGCAGCTCCCGAAGCGTGCTAGATGGGAACCTAACAAGGTGTTATAAATAAGTCCAAACTAAATATTGGCAAAAGTCGTGGAATTATGTAATAAAAAAGCTTTTAGATGTCCGCTGAGTGTTTCGCCTCCTGTCAGTAGAAAAATACCTCAATGAATAACATTGTCTTGTGAAACCCATTGAGCAGGGTCGCAAGCTTAGTAATATCAGCATGCATTCTGTTTGAGCTTGTGGTTTGCTTATTATAAGTGGCACTGTGGCCCCAGAACTTTTCGAGACTTTTTGGAAATACAGCTCGCCATTCTTGCCATGGTAGCTAACACAAACACACCAACACAAAAACACCAAAAACTGCAGTGATGCCGCGTAGCAATTCGTTAATTGCGTTATTTAAGCTAACACAGCGGTTCATTTACGTCCTATTATAGTAAAGGTCTCTGAATACTTCAAATTTCGAGTATTTGTTTAATAGTGCTTGTTATTCAATTCAATTCACACCGGTATTTGGCTATTCGAAGTATTCGAGGCTCCAGAATATAAATACAGTCAACGTCCGATTTTTTCGGAAGCCTTAGAGACTGCGGTATTGCCCGTAAAATTGATCCGTCCGAAGAAAAAAAAATCAATGGTTTCATCTATTTATAGCTCATGTGGTCAAATCACCACAGCGACGTCCGAAATAGCTTTAATGCGCCCCATTGCACTTATTAGGCCTTTTCGTGCACGCCCATGCTCTCGTTTATAGATTTGGTACCTGACTCGAACTCCGCTTGACTGCGCGCCGATTGCAAATTTGCGCCTCGTGACGAGCGACTCCGATACCAGCAAAGCACAGAATAGAGTATACGGCTCTCTGGCAGGGGTCGCTTAGAAATGATGACGCGGAACACGAGGACTACTGAGGTGGAATAGTAGACGACTCGCGTGGGCGTGTGCGTAAGCGATGCGCCTACGCATTGCCGATTCTCTGCCGATGCGCAACATTTGCTGCCGAGTGAAAACGATCGTTCTTATAGTTATGTGCTGCACATCGATGCCGTCACCCTGTCAAGGTCCTTGCGATACCCTACGCGCGAATTTGCGTTGTAAATGTTCGTGATACCTTTCCATTCTTGACCGCATACGGGTGCGGCGAATGGCGAGCTGCTTACGCTCGGGAAGGCAACGCGTCTGTGCGACGCATGTAGCCGCCATGCAGATAAAGCGGGAGCATGACATGAACGGCGGCGCACTTTTTTTTACACTGTGCTAGGCCGCATGCGTTACTGATCCGTCAGCTGAAGATGCTTACCGGCAGGTTTGAGAGCAATTAAGTCGAAGAGGTGCGTTTGCCACCTTCGGGCATCATGCTTCCTTGCATTTGCGGTCTATCTACGTAAAGACATTGCCACACAAGTACACGACAGTGGCCTCTGTAAAATTTTAGAGGCGAGGCTCCTGAGGCTGTGGGTCATTTTCTCCTCTGTAGTAGTAGTAGTAGTAGTAGTAGTAGTAGTAGTAGTAGTAGTAGTAGTAGTCACGGTGTGTACACTTCAGTAAGGTTTTAGAACCAGAAGATTGTTTTATAGAATTTTCATTTGTCGTATACACCCCTTTGGTATGCTATATGAAGATTTAATTCTAACGACGCCTCAAGGTAAGTCAGACCTTCAGTGCACATGATTACTTGTCTGGTGAACAAAGTCTTACTATCAATGGATCTTGCGTCACAATTTACCACATATCAAGCAGTTGTGATGGCGATGGAAGCATAACGCTCGGGTGCTATGCAGGATCGGCCGAGTTTTGCGAAACTCGGAAACTTCCCGAGCTCTGGCGACACCTCCTCTTAAACGAGCCAACAGTACGAAAAAGTGAAATCCGCCCCTCAGCGCGCAGCGTTTCATTGGTTACGATGGAAACACTCATCACGCCAAGGACGGTCGACTAAGTTGGGTGGTGTTTTGAAACCAGAAGCATCTTCTTTCATTCGTTCGTCGTTCCACTGAGTGCAGACTTGCACCAATGCAATAGAAGTGTTAGACACATTTCGTGGGGACGTTTTTTTTTCTTTTTTTTTATGCATGGGGTGCTTGAATTTATTTTGAAGCATATATTGCCTGCACTAAATCTGTTTTAGAATAATCAACAATGTGGCTTCTGATATCAGCACCAACCGAGTGTTTTACATGACGACCACAGCTAGACCCGAGGCAATGTGTTTATTTGTTTATTTATCATCATCATCCTCAGCCTGTACATTCTAGTGCACTGCTCGGCTGGTGCGCGTTTCTGTTGTCATAGCCCGCTATCTCCCGAACATGTGTGGCCGGCTAATTAGCTATTAGAAGCGAAGCTCCCAAAGCGATGGGTCAGTCCTGTCTAGCTCGTGGTACGTGACCGCCTAGTTCGATGACTTACTCAGCAGGTGCGGACGGACAGACAGACAGACAGACAGACAGAACAGACAGACAGACAGACAGACAGACAGACAGACAGACAGACAGACAGACAGACAGACAGACAGACAGACAGACAGAGGGATGATTCACGTTTTACCAATAAACCCTCTGAGGCTTCGCCCCGCTCATCATTCTTCCCTCAGCGGATATGCTGCGATTTTTAGAGGCGAAGCTCCTTAAAGCGGCACCCGTTCGTCCCTCGTAGTAGTAGTCGTCGTGTGCCACCAGTCTTATATACATTTTGACCTCCGAGGTGGTGCCGGTGAGAGATTTCTTCTGTGCGTTGTTGAACATTAAAAGATAGTGGTCGATGTACATACCAATGGCTGCTGAGGGGGGAAGAGAGACAGGAGAATTCGGCTTTTGGTTAACGGGCACGCTGCGAATTTTTTATTGTTCAACAATGCACAGAGACAAGAAAGGGTTGCTACGTTATACTCGCTGGGCGTAACCTCCTAGGTTTTATAAAGGTTTAGCGAGCGTTGGGCCGCAGTACCATGAATACAGTGAACTAGTATATACCAGGAACTCGAGGTGGTTAAAGGTGGGAAGTAGACACGAAGCGCAAGCCGTAAGAAAGTGTGCGTGTGCCTCCTCTCGTTGAGTCCTTGGAAAGTCTGCTGGATGGCAGTGCTTCCATATGAGGAATGTATGATGAAAAGATGCGAGATGGTGGTATTTGGAGTGTTCAATAGGTGGACGAATGGACATACAGACAGATGCATGGACGGACGCATGGATGGCTGCACGGACGGATAGACGCATGGACGGACGCAGGAGCGGATGCATGGAGGAAAGCAGGGATGGACGCACAGATGAACGTGCGGACGCACGAACAGACGCACGAACAGACGCACGCACGGATGGGCGGATGGACGCACGAGCGGCCACACAGACGCACGCATGGATGGACGGAAGCAAGAAGGAATGGACGGACGGATGCTTCGCCCCACTATCCATCATTCACTCCGTGGATATGCTGCCATTTTTTTTTTTGGCTTGACGGTGTACTTGTCAGGCCAGGACATGCTACGACCAAGCTAATTACGTCAATTCACATGGTAAGGACGAGGGAATTACGTTACATTAAGAAAAACATGCTAATGCATCCATGTAAAGCTATAACTGGGCTAACTAAAGCATGCTAGATGATGAGCCAACTAAACTACGCTAATTAACGCAACTTTATTCATGAGCAAGCTAAGTAAAACCATGCAGCTCTTACTAACATGATGACAATTAGTTACCTGCTAATCAGGATTACGCTTAAAAGCTTCATACTGATGTTGGCCTTGCTAATTGCGCCTGAAATAATTGACTTTTAATTGAAGCCTTATCGATCAGGACAAGACAAATCAGTGTAATGGTAGTTAATCCGCCCCCCCCAAATAGAACATATATATAACGCAATGGCAAGTTCCCCCTTCCCCTTCCATCCGCCTGAAGAAACTGAATTATCGTAGGTGTCTGCCCGGTAAAATAATCTTGGTGCCACCCTGGTCGGCGTTTATATGGCATTCCAATGACAATAATCGTTGGGGTCAGTTATGTTTGGAGACGGCCGGTTGGCTTTCTGGCGTTAGTAGACACGATTCTACCGTATATCCACCCGTATTGTTACAGCATGGCGCCACATTATCTTGTCGGGAGCCGTGTCGCGACAGCGACCACTAATTTCTCAGTCTGGCTCACCATGAGAGCGCTACCGCCATGCGGGTGACTATCCAGCACAAGGTGCGGTGAACAAAGGCTCACGGGTTTCGACGAAAAAAACGTGGTCCTAGGAGAACGGCTTAGTCGCCGTCTGGGCAGCCTGTTTTCATTGACTTCCTTTTCCGTCGGGCGCCGTCTACCGACTGGCCATCCTTCGCGTGCCCCAAACATAACTCGGTTTAACGTCGGAGTACCACGCAATGACTACGAGTGACGTCGTGGTGGGGAGGTCCGAAAATTTCGACCACCTGCGGTTCTTTACCGTGCGCCTATGTCTAAGCATACACAGGTCTCCCGCATTTTTGCGTACATCGAAAATGCGACCTCCACAGTCGGAATTTGATCCCGCCATCTTCGGATCAGCCGTCCAGAACCACAATACCATGGCGGCTGATGTGGTATGCTTCCAGTTGCAGTGTTATCGCTAGTGGCTGCGTGATAATGACAGTTTAATAAATAAATATTGTAATAAATATTACAGCGACAGCTGTTATGAGATCACAACAAGAGCGCCTTAGTTGTCCGCTGCCGCCGCCGGTGTTCGTAACTGCTATAGCGCAAACTAAGAAAAAGTCACAGCTTTGCCGTAAAGGCGAAGCAATGAACGCGATAGCAAGAAATTGGAAGGTCACGCACAGAAAGGCAAGCAGATTCAAACGTGCTTCGCGTTACTCACGCACAAATGACGCACAAAACGTACTCACACGTAGAAATGAACCCGAATAAGCATCTCCGTTGTTGCTTCGCTGTGTCTGGAAAGCGCGCCCTTTTCGCAAACGGAGACTGTCAAACGATTGCAGTGACCTTTGTGCGCCCGGTAACTGCAACATAATCATTCCGGTAAATGTTCAAAGACAGTCAAGACGTACGATCCTCCCCACCGCGAGATAAGGGCGCGTGAGTTAGCGTCCACCTTTTTCCTCTCCGCGGGGCGAAGTTCTCGTGGGAGATGAGAGCACGTACTGCCACGTCGTGACGATGTGGCGACGCGTGCTCATTGCACCATCTTGCTGGTAATGCTGAAAATATGATAGTTCGCCCCCCCCTCCCCGACATGCCCGTCAGAAGCGGTAAGTGGATATTAAAACAGTAGAATCTTTTCAAAATTGTGCGACCAGGTTTATCCTCTCTGAACACTTATATAACAGCAGCTTTACATGGCTATAATCTTGTATTATTCTTCTCAATCTTGCTGTTCGTCACAAAATCGCCCGCCCTTGTCTTTTTCATAAATTTTATCATGCTACCTCCCGTACATCTGTGATCATTCCAGCTCACGGCCATTCTAGCAGACTCAACCACATCAAAGCTATTCACCCGCCTCATGCTCGAACTATATAACTAGATCGTCCTTTTTCGTGCTGACGCCCGAAGACTGGAACGTTCTCTTTGCCGGTACCGTGCACCACTCCAGCTTACTACTTTTACAAAGAAGTTGTCAAACATTCGATAAGTTTCTTGACCACACCTCATGTAAAACCCCTAAGCTGGGGCCTTTGACGTAACAGGAATAAGTAAATAAATATAAATACATTCCCGATCGAACGTTCAACAACGTGGTCCTCGGTGGCTCAGTGATTAACGTCTCGCATGCATGGTACAGATGTCACACGTTCGATTCCGCGCGCCGTAGTCTTTTTCTGGATTATTGTTCTTTGTTGTGTTTTATATATATAATTACGTATACATATACGGCGAGTGATGGGGATGCCATTGGCGGTGGCAAAATCTAACCAAGAGTGTCCATATAATTGTTATCGCAATAAAAACCAAGGATGAAACAGGGTTATAACCTGGGTTCTCTCCGTGACAGCCCCAAATTCTACCACAGAGTCTTGCCATTTTTTTCTTTGCTACTGTTTGCTCGAAACTTTTGCGCACAAAAATGCTATACAAGCATTTTGTCGGAATGGAAGCGCGTTAACATAGCAGAAGAGTAAGATAGTAACCAGACGTCACAGAATGGGAATTGTAAAATTAGGCGTCACGCAATTCGATTTGCGTAACGAAAGGGTCGTTGAGTACTTCCAAGCCATTAGAAAGGCGTGAGCCATATTTATTTATCGTCAGTAGCGACCGAACGAATCAATGGAGTAGTTCGTACTTTGCAAGCGCACTTGTATTAGTAGGCTCGAGCGAGATTGCAATGGGTTAAAAGAAGGCACTCTTTCAGTTTTCGCTGGAACTTCCCCTTCCGCACGTGCCTGGTATCGGTCTTCTTTTTTTTTTCATTCTTTTTCCGTATGCTTGCCGTAACTGTGAATTTGTACAACGATAAACTGAAAACTCGCAAAATATATGAAAACTAGAAATTTTAATAAGGTACGTATTTGAAGGTGTACGCCACCCAGCGAAGGGAAAGTCAAACATTCTACCTTCTACATACACCACGAGGGCGTGAAATTTCTCTTTGTCTAAACATCAAGTTTTGCGCGTGTTCAGATCTCTCGCATATCGGCGAAAGGGCTGAGTATGTGCGCTTAGTCGGGAATGGTTGTATGACTTTCACATATTTGATGAAATTTGCAGCTCTCAAATTACTTTGCGCCATATCGTTCTGCCAAGCCTTGTGAACATTTGTTCACATTGGAGAATTGAGAAATATTTTTATAACTATGTAAATCGATCCTCTATACTGAAATTTCATTTCCTCGGATTTTCGAGACTTACTCGAAGCTTCGAGTGAAAAGCGCGAAAGACAAGCAAAAGCGCTCCCTTTATTTGAGTTGAGCATGTTAGCCGGCTCGTACTCATCTTCAACTGTGCAGGCACACAAGGCACAGAAGAGACACATAAACGGGCGCAACTAAACTGGTTAATTTTTTTAACGTTCACTTAATAACCCTCAGATCTGCGCAAGCTGGTCATAACAATATTTGCACTGGGCAAATGGCAGAACTTATGATCACATGCTCACTGGACAGCAGACAAGAGCGAAATTTCTTTTTCAAGCGAGGCAACCGATTATCACTGACACACATTTCTCTCAGCGTATCAATGTGATGGGCTTCCAATATATCTCTCGAAGTTTGGCTTCAATGCCTATATTCTAAGGTAGTTCTATATTCTATATTCTAAACGAGGTGAAGATGCGCACTTATTGCAATGCAATGCTGAATGCGAATTGGAGCTACCTTTAAGACTCGACGTCTGCTCTCCTTAGCTTCGTGTTAATACATTGGCCAGTCTGCCCCAAATACAAAATGATCACACGCCAGAGGTACACCATACGCCACATTATTTGCACATTTAACAAATTAGAGGTTGTGTTTAATGCTGCACTCCTTTAGCACCCTGCTCAGTTTGTCACATTTCTGATTAACCAACCCGCACACGCCTTCAAAAAAAAAAGCGAAGCATTTCTTAGCAAACTTCGGCGACTTTGAGCGTATCAATCAATCAATCAATCAATCAATCAATCAATCAATCAATCAATCAATCAATCAATCAATAAATAAATAAATAAATAAATAAATAAATAAATAAATCAATCTAGCCACCGACAACTTTTAACTCTCCTGGCCGTTTCGATAATGCTATCAAAATCAAACTTAGTATCGCATAACATGACTGTACGAAGAACATATTTGACTAGTCATAACATGAAATTTCAAATGCGTTTCTTGGGCGTTATGCAGAACAGCTTGCTCCTTTTTTGTTTAAAATATTTAGGCTTTCACTGAAAACTGGCGCACTTCCGAGAGACTGGCTACACGCAAGAATAATTCCGATCCATAAAAGTGGTAACAGACTCCTGGTGGACACGTATCGACCCATAACGCTGACAACCTACTGTTGTAAATTAATGGAGCACATCAAAGCCATTGTAAATTACTTAGAATCTAACAATATACTGTACCCGAAGCAACACGGATTCCGTAGGGGTCTCTCCACGGTAACGCAACTTGCAGAAATAGCGCATGACTTTGCTGGCATAATTGACTCCAAACTTCAGGCTGATGCAATATTCATAGACTTTGCAAAAGCCTTTGACCATGTGCCTCATTTCAAAATAATAGCCAAGCTTGAATCTCTTGGGATTAATAGCAAAGTAATTGCGTGGATTTTGGCCTACTTAACTAATCGTTCCCAGTATGTAACTTTACACAACGTAGACTCTGACTGCTTCAGTGTTTTTTCCGGTGTACCCCAAGGGTCTGTTTTGGGGCCAACATTATTTCTTGTTTACGTTAATGATATCTCTTCTTGTGCGGAACCAGGTGTAACATTGCGACGTTTCGCAGATGATTGCGTCATTTACACTACAATACGCGGCATTGATGACCAATTAAAACTCAATTCTTCTTTACAAAACATTTCCCAATGGTGTGAGATGTGGGGAGTGGAAATAAATGTGTCTAAAACCACGTTCATAAGTCTAACCAAGAAAAAACGACCTTTGTCATTTGTGTACAACATTAATGGTTCCAATATTAGCAAAGTTGACAAAGTAAAATATTTGGGCATCACATTCTCCCAACATTTAAAATGGGAACACCACATTACCAATACACGTGCCAAGGCATTTAAACAACTCGGATTTCTGCGTAGAAAATTGAGCAAAGCACCTTCAGCAGTTAAACTAACCACCTACTAACCGCCCTGGTCAGGCCCATTCTAGAATACGGAAGTATAGTGTAGGACCCTTATCAAAACTATCTTCGCGAAAAACTTGAAAAATGGCAGAACAGGGCCCTGAGGTTTATATACTCAAAATACTCCTGGCGGGACAGTGCAACGGACATGCGTCATCAAGCGCACCTAGCAACTCTCTCTAGCCGGCGTCATGTTGCTACCATGCAGTTTTTTTATCTCCTTTTTCACGGTCACCTTAAAATCTGTAAACACGACTATATTCATCCGCCTGGCCACCGTTCTAGTAGGACGAACCATGAAAAATGTATACGTCCCTTCAGTGCCCACAACAATGTGTTTAAATATTCCTTTTCCCTCGCGCTGTCACTGCTTGGAACGCGCAACCAGGTGAAGCTGTTAATACTACAAATATTGATAAATTTCGTTCTTTTGTGGAGCAGTTAACTGAGCCAGTATAGTTACATTTTGCTGTTCTTGTTGTTGCGATAACGAAAAATGTGTTTTGCAGTAGAGCATTGTAATCTTTGTACATATATATTGTTTTTCATGCGTAGTACGTGGTTTTTATTATTATTTTTTCTTTTTTTCTCGTCTTCTCGTGTATGGGAAGAGCACCAATGTAGTATTGTTGTACCCGCTATTGTACGTGTTTCGCTGTTGTGCGTATCGTCCCTCAAAATATTGTATTTCCTGAACTTTGTATCTACTTGGTTACCTGTGATGATTTATGCTCGCTTCCTGTAGGGGTCTGAAGAAGGCCTACAGTATTGTGTAATAAATAAATAATGAAAAAATAATGAAATTTATGACATATATGTCATAAATGTCACAATTTACATTTCATGGTCCTGCAGCTCTTGCGGTGGTTTCGTTAAACGGCATGTTGCAAAACTGGTATGGTATGACATGATTGCATGCCCAACACAAGCGACCGACCCTAACATGACAATCATGACGTGCGTGTCATGTAACAACATGACTACATGCCATGCTCATGATGCGCTCACGGCCGTTTCGCTCGCGTCACATATACCAAATTTGGTATCACGGTACGTGAATGGATGACGAAGTTATAATGATAATCATTAGATGCGCGTCATGTAACAACATGACTACATGCCACGTTCATAATGCGCTCATGACCCTTTCGCTAGCTTTACTTATACCAAATTTGGTATTACGGAACGTGAATGAATGACGAAGGTATGATACTGGTGCAAACATGGTAAACATGAGATGCGTGTCATGTAACAACATGACTACATGCTACGCCCATGATGCGCTCACGGCCGTTTCGGTAGCTTCACATATGCCAATTTCTTATTACGTGACGCCAATGGATGACGAAGGTACTAGTGACTGGTGCGAACATGATAATGCTGACAAGCGTGTCATGTAAGAACATGAGAACATACGACGCTCATGGCGTGGTAATCGACACATGCAAACATGAGAATCATGACACTGAAGTCATGTACGGCATCAATTACCTCGACCTCGTAATGTTGCGCTGATTTTAAAGTGACATATCAATATTTCTCATTCGTGCTTCGCATATCATCGATTCCCACTTTACGTCGGATGTGCCGATTTTTCGTTTTTTGGCAGTAAACACCACTTTTACATCGTAACTTTCAGCTACCTTTTTTATAGTATGAGAGCCCGTATACATAAGAGATTGCTATCGCCTTTGAGCTATAATCAGTCTGCCCACCCATTTCCGAAATGGTTCCGTTCCCTGTTGAAGCTTCTGTGAATATCCTGATACCTACAGTCAGCCTCACAGATAACGAGTACCCTGAGTCTTGGAGCCGAGCAACCTGTTCATGAAACAAGCTACGAGCAGTGTGAATGCAAGATTTAAACAATGCAGACCAAAAAACAATTTGTTATAATGCTATTCTTGGTCAGCTTCGAATGACTAGGCTGAATAGCAGTTTTGCTTCGTCTCAATCGTGATTGCCTTGGCACAATCCACACAGAATTCAGTTCTCAGGTGCGCTCCTTGCCATTGGTAAATAGTTTTAGCTAATCATAGGTGTGGCGTCACGATTGGTTAACATTTCACTCTTGTGAGCAATTAAGACATATAGTGCTCTTGCGAATACTTGATCTGATAATTTTCGCTTGTTGAGAGAGAGAATAAACTTTCATTTTGAGCAAGCACACTGTACGCTTTCCTAGTAAAAATTTAATAAGCGCTCAATATTCCTTTTTTCGTGTTTCATGCATACGACTGATGCCTATAGTTATGTATGTGCATACCACAGAGCCTTTTTTGGTTCTTTGCGTTTTCATGCTATGTGATGGTGAATATGTGAAAACCAAACCTGTAGAGTTCGAACTTTTCATTTGCTTCATTGAACATGTGTTCGCATGTTAAAACAAACAGCATCAAGACCTTGTAGAATCTTGATGCTGTAGACAGTAGTGTTTCTGTAGATGCTGTAGACGGTAGTAGGGCCTCTTGAATAGGCTATAGAACCCACCTTCAGTCATGTTGTTTTTTTCGTGCGTCTACTTTTCTATTCGCTTTCCTTCTAACCTTTTCCCTCTCTCCTTTGATTCAGGGTAGCAAACCAGATGCTGCAATTCTGGTTGACTCGCCTTCCTTTCTCTCAATCTATCCTAGCTGTCTGACATCTCTGACCCTAAAAAATCTTGCCTACGGTTCTGGGCTGAGCAGCCTCGAAATCCCTACAAAATATATGGCACTTGTGGGGCAAATGGAACTTGCAGAACCGCAAAAAGCGCCAAGATGTGTTCAATTGGAATGTGAACTCTAGCAACCAAACTCTGCACTATGTCATTTTTAGTAACTTGTTTCAGTTTGCTAAATTTTTTCTTGCCTTTTTTATTTGGGTAACCACTATTTTTGTCTTTCTTTTCACTGCCGAAATTCTGAAAAAACAAGAAACACAAGTAGCTGATCTGATACCTTTCCTCAGCAAGCCAGTTGAAACAGAAACAGAACTGAGTCACGTGAAGCAATACACGGTCCTGAAAGTGTCAGTTGTACAAAAGAAAGCTAATTGTTAACACTTATGATGAGAGCTCCAGCCTGCAACCTTCAGATATCAAATGACACCTCGAGCAGGTGTATTTTAGTGTGTCGTTAAGGTAAAAAAAACATTTGACAACATTGAAGGTACACCAAACTGTTCTGTCTTTGTTATCTCAGCAGAACGTATAGAACAGTAGTAGCCAGTGTACTCACCTCTTCTTCACCTCTCCACGGCAGCCAGTTAAAACAGAACAGAATAGAATGGTCCTGTCCTTGAGCCTATTTGCGTTCCTTTCAGCGGTTCCCGAAAGATGTAAGTTAGAAATATTTTTATGTAATACTTACACAATCTGACTTTACAAAGCACAGTTTATCAAGTTCAATGGTGAAGGCAATGTTTGTCAGTGTTTGGTCACCATTTCTTTCTATCTCAAAAGAAAGAAAGGCACGGAACCACTGCAGTTGAGCAAACATTTCTCGACGGGAGCAAACTTCCACGTTAAGTGCATCCCGCCATGAGCTTAGCCTGTGCCACAACGTTCATCTCGCCATCATCATCAGAGGCGAATTTATTTCAGTACGGTTAAACTTGTCGTCCTCTCAGCCTCGTGCAAACTTGACGAGAGGGTGCAGGGTAGCCTTAGACGCAGGTCGGGAAAGAAATGCAAAGGAAATGTACTACCGGGTACCTCAAAGTTTGCAGAGAGCGGAGGCAGGCCGTATTAGGGATAACATTCGGACAGAACTAGGGCAGCCATATTGACTTTGCGACTGTTCGATGGCCTGTAACTTATTGTAGTCGCTGTGGAGAGTGAGTCTCTTTTGATGGCTGTACTTTTTGAGAGGGAAAAACCTTAAGCAGAACGCATATATTTCCCAGGAGGCTTTTGCAATACTGATTATGTTAGCCCGTAGTGCACATGCTGTGGTGGACAGCCACGCCATTCTCATTCTCCAACAATTGCGCTATCATGCTTGTACAATTTTAACTCTTTTGCTTAATGGACGCATGAAGTAGTTTTCTGAGCACGCTCCTTCAAGTGCTTTGCACTATGAGGGCCCAGACTTGTCGTCCATCTAAAGCTTCATGTCGCCAAGTTACGCCGTGGTCAATACAAGCATGAAACAACGCTAACAATGCTCCAAAACCAGTTCGAAATGAACTAGTGAGGCCTAAGGTAACTTAAAATACAGGCGCAACTTGAAATTATTTGGAATAACTTATCTAACCCTCCTCACTCCCTCAAAAAAAAAAGAAAGAAAAGCTTCTAACACATCAGGCTGAGTCCCTCGCTGCGCGAGAGAAGGTGGCACCACTTAGGCAAGCACGTGATTTTCAAGGGAATCGCTGGGTCGCCTGTGCCACCTGCTTGCCTCAAGTTTCATGCTAGTAGAAGCTGCATTAAGGGCAGGATTTACAACTAAACCAATACCTACACAAGGATGACGTCAGCGCAGGAATTCGTGAGGCATTTACGTATGACTTCATCAACACATACCGAAGTACAATTTTTCATTCTCTTTTTTTTTCTTTTGTAACAATTTAAACACTCTTGTCAGCTCATAGAGGATACCAAGTGCGTTTTTCATATTCCTCTCCGTTTATAATAATCTACCCAACATTTACAGGCACCGACTATCATAATCAAATCAAATCATATCAAATAAAGTTTTATCATTTCATAAAAAGATGTTCAAGAAATGAATATACAGAAGGAGGTCCCGCAGTGCACACTGAAATGGGACCTCCTATGGAATGTAAACAGAAGTATTTGGTTAGCAACAACAGTGCGAAACTAAGCGAATACAAGGTTAAAAAAATTAATTACAGATACATATAAATGATGATGCTTTCATCAACTATATGCAGTCGGAAATATAAATTGTAAAATATATTTATATACTTCTATATAGATAGCATGACATAAAAAAACGAGAGACTGAAAAGGCAATGACATGACGAGGGAGAAACCGGTTAGGCAGAAGGGTGAGTGTCGCATAACAAAACTTTTTTCAATTCATGGCAAAATTTATGTGGCTTTTTAATTTTTATTAGAAATGGGATTGTGTTCCATAATGATATGGCCACAAAGTGAACTGTCTGTTTGCCAAAATTAGTTCGTGCTTTGGGCAGAATGAAGTCGTTATGCTGCGCAAAACGAGTTGGGTTAGTATTTAGTAAAGATGATGAATGAATTGATGATAACGATATTTGTTTATTGATTACGTTGTTTATTTTGATTACTTTGTTTATTATGGATTATTTGTTTATTGATTTATTATTGATAATATTGTATGGCACTTTATTTGCCGAAACCACGCTGCTCTTACGAAGGACGCCATAATGAATGGATCGCCGCATATTTTCGCCATCTGGTGTTCTCTAACTTGCAATGACATCACACATTGCAAGGGCCTCAAGATTTTCGTATTTATCAAAATGCGACTACCGAGCCGGGATCAGAACCACGATCTTCGGGCCAGCGGCCGAGCACCGTTACCGCTGTAGCAGCGAGGCGGAGATGCCTTTGCGCGTACTCGAAGCTATATCGTTCTGGAGAACAATGGAGTAAACGAAATACGTGGTTTGCCTGTCTACATATTTTACAAAAGAACGATGTGTTGGTAGTTTAGGATGCCCACGTTTCACGCATCGTAGCCATTAAATTCGAGGTGAAAAGCCCACACGTCCGCAAAGAAACCCTCCGCTCCGACGCCTAGCAACAGCGAAGCCATAGATGAGCACCACATGGGTTTTTCCCAGACTACTCGCACGTGCGCCGAGACGCAACCACCACTAAGCCAGTCCTCGCAGCGGCCACGCCGAGCTCACCCAGTGTGGTGTGAACCATAGAGTTTCCCAAAATTAACTGCAGGGCACTCTGGCGCTGCGATCGTTCAGCGACCATGGGAATGATGGGTAGTACACACATTTGCCTGGTCTTCGTACTTGCGGGCGGCGAATCGTACTTGCGGCTTCGTTTACTGCTGGTTACGGTTTCGTTTTGAAAGAAAGAACGAACCCTTTTGAACTTAGTGACTTGATTTGAAATGGTAAGCCAAAAAAAATAAAATTGTGAGGCGCAAACGGTGAACATTTGCTAATTTATGTTTTCGTGAAAAAACAGCTCCAAGCCACACCAACACACACGGAGCCAGAAGCAGGCTAGAAGAACGAAAATTAGACAAATGTGTGTACTACCCATCATTCCATTGTTCGCTGAAGCGCCGTGTGTTGCAGCTCCCATAGACACTAGCGCCAGAGTTCTCTCTAGTGTATGTTGAGAAACTCTATGGTGTGAACTGAGCACGAGCGACGAAAGGCCCATGCTTCTACAGGGGGCGTCACAGCCAGCACTGCGTGTTATAGCCGGCGACAGCTTTTCTTGGCACTGAAGGAAAAGCTACAAAGGTGGAGCTTCTGCACATATAGCACTACGCGAAGTAGTCCGTTTTGGCGTGCGTCTCGTAACGCTACGGAAAGTGACGGGGGTGCCACATCAGCGTTTCATGAAGACGCAGACGCGGCTTGGCGTTTGAGGTGCACGTAAAAAGGCGGGACTTGCTCACGCGTTCACAAACGCGACGTCACAACGAATAAATTGAAGTAAATACGACCATTCCAATGGTGGGAGCTGCGTGCTCTCTCAAGTAGCTTCACGTAGAAAATAAAAGGGGAACATTTATATATCACGGTGAAAGTATGGGCACTTTTGTGGAATTACATTCAGTGGCGGTAGGATACCGTCGATTGGGCTCTGTAGCCTTCGCTCCAATGCCAAGAAAAGTTGTAGCTGAGTACAATTTTGTAGCTGGAGCTCGGGAATCCTTGCAAGGTCTGTGACAGGCTATAGTTCGACCCGACTCTGCCCACGATATGGAAAGACATACCATCAATCAAGATGGGTATACGTGAAGCCACTAGGATTGACTAGCTTATCGTAAACTTCATTGTTTCTTTGTTAGTTGAATACTTTTGGGATCCGACTGTAAGACAGCATATACCTTCCCATGTTAACACATCTAATTAAGCAGAAAAAAAAGAAGGTAGCACCTAATGTCAGACTGTGGATGGAAAAGTAAAGCACGCGCTTAACGGCCATCGTGATCACAATGCTTTTGTTCAATATATCAGCCACATGTTCACGGAATCGCGGCGACTGTATCACGTTGACTGATACACCATCGACGTAACGTGAAGTTGAGAAACACCCCCTTAAGCTTACTTGTGGCGAAATACGTGCTGTTGACAATTTGAGCTAGTTTACCTCGCATTCTACTGTGTCCATGAGTCATAAATCTCTCAAAAAAAAACTAAGCGCAGACGTTATATATAGCGTACCACGTTCAGTGAAAGATGACATTTGAACGGCACGACAATGGGTAAAAGGAAGAGAAAGCAGAGAGCTTAGGGAGTGTACCGGCTCGATAATCTGCCGGAATGATTTGAGTGTCTCGACTAGGGGCCTACGAACAAATCGGTATGCAATCTTATATTGTCACGTTCATATGTCGAAAGCTTTATATGACCCATGAGCCGGCGGATTCGGTATCTGTCGTAAACACGAATAGTAGCAAAAGTCGTTTGACTGATAAAAGACGCCATCAATGATGTTGGGTTGTTAGATTACAGGAAGACGTCGTCAGAAGACATTGTCGCTTGATCAAAAGTCGGCCAATGCCGAAAACTGTGCGAAGCAGGGTGACGGGAAGATAGCCTCGAAGAAGGAAAGAGGGGACCATGGCAATCGACTGGAAGCGTCAGAGTGATTTCATCATTGCCTCGTGAAAGCACATGTTTTCGCCTCATCTCTCCGAAGTGTCATCTAAAAGAACTGTAAATGTTTGTGATGAATTGCGGGTGCGCGGCGTTTGTAGTCGTTCCGCAGTTGCAACGTTAACGGGGGTTAAATGAGTGCACACAAAATTGAGAAGAAGGTTATGAAAACTTCCGTTCAATACACGTTTAGTCGAGGCTGACAACCCATCAGTTTTTATATATTTCTCCCTTACCTTGACAGAGAAAAGTGTCCTTGTGTCATGGGCAGCACGCAGAACAGGAAATGTATACATGTGTGCCCTGGAAGGCATCTCCTTCGGCGCACTTGCTCTGAATACCGACAGATAAATCCTGATTTTCAGGCACATATAGCAGCGATGCACTGTACGTACAGAATTAACGCCAAGCAGAAAACCACTCATTTAGTGATTGCTGATTTTGCGCGAGCAGTGTCAGTGGTCCGATGGTCACTATAGTTCTCGGTGAGATCTACTTTTTTTATCTATTAATATGTAACTGAAAATTCCGATGAACAACGAAAACCAAATCGAAATCATGTACATCTGAAAAAAAAAAGCCATTTCTGTCAAGATTCCACCAAAGATCTCCAGATCTATCCGCCTTTTTTGTTCACATTTGACCGCAAAGCAATCTCCCTGCAACCTTCACGTAAAAGTAGGTCAAGGCGATGTTTTGTAATTTGTTATCCTTTCCTGAAGTTCCATCTTTCTCTCTTTTTTACGTCAGACTCATAACATACATACGAGGAGCATAAATTTGCTGAAAGTTGGTCTCCCCCAGACGACTCATTCTCTGACAGAACATTTATTACATATTAAAGATGACCTCTAGCTGCGTTTATACTGTACCACAAATGAATGCCTGAAGACGAAATATGCGACGGCTGGAACGAGATTATAGCGACCTTAAGCTCCATCAATATTATGACAGGTTTTATTATAAATAAGGAACGTTTACTTTTACGACATGTCTCATTCAGGAGAGGCTAATATTTTTTTTGTATAAGTTAAAGCTACGTTCTATGTCAGCATTACCTAAATAAACTCAGGAGATAAGTGAAATATATAACAATGCAAATATTGAGAAGTTTACCTACAGTGCTTAAACTACGAACATAATCTCTAGCTGCTGTTCAAGTACGTTCTTGATGTAAGCTATTATTTGACAAAAAAGAGTCGAATATCACGATTTTTAGAAATCACACGCGTCCCTATTATAGCTGTGGGAGCTGACGCAAAAGTTGTCACAATCGCAAGATGTCACAATCGTGCAAACTGCTGCGGCTGATAAATCTAACGTGCACGGAACTCGCGTTCTATACAATGCCACGATGCACACCACCAGTTTGTTATAGATTATTTGTCAAAGTAATCGTAAACTGTTGCAACAGTATAAGGGGAGCTCTTATTCTCACGTGCAAAAGTTGTCTTTTTCATTCCTATTACTAGTCCCAGCATTAAGAGTTGTTATATTTGCGTTGGTTTAGAGTTAGGAAGCTGTAAACTAAGCTGCAGACTTTCCAAGTCTGCCGAATTTCCGCAATTTATTTAAAAATTTGAAGCCATAAATGAAATTTTGTTTCGTATAGATAGTGACCAATAGTAGGACTTTTTTTTTTTAGTGGAATAAAATTATCCGGAATCGTCATCACGAACTGCCGTTCTTGATACAAAACAGCCAAGTGCAAGCTGAAAGACTGTACATTAGATAACAGCATTAGATGTAGTTTTTCATCTTTTTTTGCTTTAATAAATTAACAGTTTCGGAAGGCACCGCCTCTAAGGACAACATGAAAAGAATGTGGCCTGCACATGGTTTCTATGAAGGGAAAGTTGTTTGCAGCTGCAATCGAATTCCTAAGCGTTCTAGAGTTCATCCTCGACTCTTGTTGCAAGTAAAATAAATTGAATCTTCAGAGGTTGATTATTTTGTGCTCCACTCAGTAAGGCTGTCATACGAGGCTTTCTGATACCTACGGGCCTGTCTGAACACCGTCGCGCGAGTGTGTGTGTGTGTGTGTGTGAGTGTGTGAGAGAGAGTGTGTGTGTGTGAGTGTGTGTGAGTGTGTGTGAGTGTGTGTGAGTGTGTGTGAGTGTGTGAGAGTGTGTGAGAGTGTGTGAGAGTGTGTGAGAGTGTGTGAGAGTGTGTGAGAGTGTGTGAGAGTGTGTGAGAGTGTGTGAGAGTGTGTGAGAGTGTGTGAGAGTGTGTGAGAGTGTGTGAGAGTGTGTGAGAGTGTGTGAGAGTGTGTGAGAGTGTGTGAGAGTGTGTGAGAGTGTGTGAGAGTGTGTGTGCTTTTGTGTGTGTGCTTTTGTGTGTGCTTTTGTGTGTGTGTTTTTGTGTGTGTGTTTTTGTGTGTGTTCGTGTGTTTTTGTGTGTGTGTGTTTGTTTGTGTTCATGTTTGTTGGTGTGTGCTTGTGTTTGTTTGTGTTTGTCTTTGTATATGTGTGTGCGTGGGCGTGAGCAAGGGCTTGGGCGTGAGCGTGCGCGCGCTTCCATGTGTTTCAAATCTGTTCATTTTTCATGCCTGAAAGTGAAAACTTGATGGTGAGGTGGGACGTGACCGATTAGCCTGGAACATGAAGTAAGTGTCCATGACAGTTAAGAAGCCGGGTGTTACACGCACCGCACTTGTAGATGTGAAAAAAAGAGAGAGGGGAATATAAAATAGAAAAGAGGTAAACAGAAAACAAACCTCATCATCCGTAGAAAGGAACGGAAACGGATGTAATCGTACAAAATGTCACAAAGTCACAAGGAGGCAAAACATCAGAGTCAGCATTCTCCAGGGCAAGATAAAGTTTATTTCAGCATCATCATAAAAGGGCCACGAAACACAAGAAAAAAAATAGACTTCACGTAGCTTGAAAATCAACGTTATGCAAAGCATGCGGAGGGAAAGTGACCATGTGGCAATTTTTTTATTGAGGGAGACGTTATGAAATCATGGTAAATATATGTACTAATGTTGCCCGCACAGGCATATGTTGAAAAGTGTCAGATGTTTATAGAGCCAGTTTTTTCCCCTTGCACAACAATACCAAGAGGAGCTTGAGTATTAGCAACACCAGAAGCAATAAGCTGATATGAATCGTTGGTGCTCAGGAGGATGGTAGCCCTGGACACTGCTATATAAATCAACTTCAGTGCATGGCACTTACAAATAAAACTGACGGTAACCCGACGTGAGCTTACTCATAGGAGAACATACTTATGTAATGTTTATAAAATTGAATAGCCAGCACTGCAACCATGACTGACGTTTCACGAACATTAGGGTACATTTGAAAAGTAGTTTCGAGACCTGGCATGGCTCAGTTGTAGAATGCTTGATTGTCAAGCAAAATGCTCGGGTTTGATTCCTGCTGCGACCCTGACATTTATCTTTTGCATTAATCACGTCAACGCTGCCGATGTCAGGTTTTTCTTAACACTCACGCGTTAAAATTGCCCTTGTGTGTTCTTGTTGTTCCTGGGTACATAAACTGTCATTCGTCTGTGGCACATACCCGCATACCAATGGCACATATGCGCCCGTGGGTATGTGCCACTGTTTGGCGGGAAGTGTTGGACGACGTAAGTGACGTCAAGCACATCATATTGGTCAAACCATCTTACCTTCCCCTACTAGTTTTGATTCACTACAAGTTAAGGGGGTGATCATGAGAGCACCCATACGTAAGCGGATATATATATATATATATATATATATATATATATATATATATATATATATATATATATATATATATATATATATATATATATATATATATATATATATATATATATATATATATATATGTCATATGTATTTGCAGTGCGCAAAGAAATCCTTCGAATTCAGTAAATATCACGAAAGAGCAGGTAAACATTGGCAAATAATGCTCTGCACTTTTCACTTGAAGGATGAGTGGACTTGTTTATACTTTTTTCTACCTTCAGTTTTTTTCTCACTCCAGTTTTCCTACCACAGTGCGGGGTAGGATACCAGATACTCGCATTTCGTCAACCTCCGTGCCTTACTGTTCTGTTATTCTTATGTTGATGACAAATAGTATTTCGTCGAAGAACAAGAACGACAGTAATAACTATGAGATAGATATAATATAATGCAACACAGTGATAAGACGCTGCTATGAAACAAGCGAAGATCAACCCCGTGTCGTAAAATAAAACTTGCGGCAACCGGGACCACGAGCCGGAAGCTTGAGAGCTTGAGCCTAGAGCAATAACGCTATAAAGAGTGGACTGACTAACAGAAATGAGTAACGGCTCTGACAATGCACTGGAACCACCCACTCCATAAATCTCACACGTGCAGCTTTGACGACGTAACTCCATAATTGGGCATAGACGCGAAACCCTAGGATAGCAGAACTCAGTAACCAAAACGAGTATTTAGCCACTCGTGATGGCCAGCAGTAGCTAGTCCTGTTTTTTTTTAT
This sequence comes from Rhipicephalus microplus, assembly GCF_013339725.1. NCBI lineage: Eukaryota > Metazoa > Arthropoda > Arachnida > Ixodida > Ixodidae > Rhipicephalus > Rhipicephalus microplus. The sequence continues at coordinate 250,438,766 of NC_051165.1, forward strand.
TTTTCGAATTTGCTTGCGGATATATATAGTTAACCTCCCTGTAACAGAAATGAGTAACGGCTCTGACAATGCACTGGAACCACCCACTCCATAAATCTCACACGTGCAGCTTTGACGACGTAACTCCATAATTGGGCATAGACGCGAAACCCTAGGATAGCAGAACTCAGTAACCAAAACGAGTATTTAGCCACTCGTGATGGCCAGCAGTAGCTAGTCCTGTTTTTTTTATTTTTCGAATTTGCTTGCGGATATATATAGTTAACCTCCCTGTCTTCTCTACCGTTTTCTTTATACCCTCCTTCTTTACGGGCATACCAGAAAGGGGTTTATTCTGGTGGCCATAACATTGATGTATAACCATGCTGTCATTCATCTACATTAGCAGGAACATGGTGTCACTGCATGTGTGCCTTGATTTATCGATGTGTGCCGTATAGAGTTATTCGCACACAGTAGAGCGCGGTGTACAGTGCTTATGATTACTTCTCCTTTTCTTATTATTTCAGTCTTTCTTGCTTCAACAGCGGAGCTGTTGATGCCAGCTGCTGATTGCCATCCATGTCCTGTCCAGAAAATTATCATCATCATAGTCTGGCAGGCGCTATTTTTGTTCTCTTTCTAGCTCGGCTAAGCCTTCATCTACTCGTTTGCTCACAGAACACGCGCGCCGATTTTTCCGGCTCGTGAGTCCTATAACTGATTGGAGAGAGACCGAGTACAAAGAGACACATAGAAAGAAAATTGAACGGAGAAATGCATGGCGGAAAAGGATTGAGACCCGTGTACACTAAGAGTTTGCCTTGGTTGCTACTCTTCTACCACTGTAAATTCTTGCGCTACGTGAACGGTTACACGATCCAAAGGCGAGAACAGTAATCGCACGGCTATCAAGACATCCTATAGCTGATTGTGGCTCAGGACCTCACCTCTCATATACTGGCCGTCCTTAGGGACCGGACGAGGGTGGTCCGGTTTAACCTGACCATCCCCGAGTGGGCCTAGCCTGGTGACGCCGAGTTATCTCGCATCTTTTGTGAACCCAATAAAGTTCTTTCACTCAATCGTGATACAGCAATCCTGAATGTTCGTCGTCGGGATGGAGATTTATCACTGAGTGTCAACGTGGATGCATTTATGTTAAACGTTCTTTAGCTGTCAAACACCAAGAGACGCAATATAGACAACGGACTGCTCCAAGCAGTCCGTTTACATGCGATTTCGGTTTCGGTTTCACAGGCGCATCTAACATTTACGTTTTAGCACGAGCCTCCAACGTTCATGATGTTATTTTTTGGAGCAGTTTTTGAAAAATGGGAATTAATTAGTGTTAATCGGTGACTTTGCCAAGCATTGATATATACATAGATACACTGCGAAGAAAAAAATACATGGACCGAATTCGACCAAACACATGGGTCTTGTGGGAATCGGGCTCGCCCTTCCCTTTGACGCCTCGTTCCCCCAGCTTGTTCGAGCACCAGGAACATGTCATGAGCGGAAACACTGGAGCGCGTGGGAAATAGCCTTAAAACCGACGCCCAGTGATTCGCGGCGGCTGCTGTCAGAAACACCATGAAAAAGATGACGCGGTCCCACTAACTGCTGACACTCCCGCCGTTCGATGATCGATGCAAAAACAGTAGCTAATAGCGCGTTCTCTACCACTCGCGAATATGACGGGGGTTTGCCGCCGTGGCAACTTGCTGCTTCTAACTTTACACAAGATACCGCTTTTCTTATTTTCTTCCACCAAGACTTATTGTGAGTAAAGAGGACTAAGCAGAATAATGTTACTGTGTGGTCACGTATACTATTACGAGTAGAATGTCCATACAACATGAAGATACAGCAATTGGATGTAAGAATTGTAATTCTTTTTGACCCGGGTCTGCGCTACAAGAGGCACTGAAGATGCAGGTTTTCCCTGTCTCAGGTGTAAATGAGAACTAGCTGAAAAATCAATTATCGCAATTAATATTAAACAGAGAGTCAATATCGTATCTAACAAAGAGAAAAACTAGCCCTTAAATTCACACTTCTTTCCTGCCTCAGGTGTGTTACATTTCGTAAAAGCAGACGCGGGGTGACAGCAGTAGATGAAGAAGTGTGTTACCCTTTACACTTCAATTATTAAAAAAAATGGCAGCATATCCACGAAGTGAATGATGGATAGTGGGACGAAGTATCCGTCCGTCCATTCGTTCTTGCTTCCGTCCATCCATGCGTCCTTCTGTGTGACCGTCCGTGCATCCATTCGCCCGTCCGTGTGTGCGTCTGTTCGTGCGTCCGCACGTCCATCTGTGCGTCCGTCCCTGCGTTCGTCCATGCATTTACCCCTGCGTCCGTCCATGCGCCCATCCGTCAGTGCAGCCATCCGTGAGTCCGTCCATGCATCGGTCTGTGTGTCCGTTCATCAATCTATTCAACACTCCAAGTACCACCATCTCGCATCTTTTCATCATATATTCCCCATATAGAAGCACCGCCATCCAGTGGACATTCCAAACACTAAACGAGATGCGGCACACGCACACTTTCTTACGGCTTGCGCTTCGTGTCTACTTCCCACCTTTAACCACCTCGAGTTCATGGTATATACTAGTTCACTGTATTCATGGCACTGTGGCTAAACGCTCACTAAACGTTTCTAAAACCAAGGAGGTTATGCCCAGCGAGTATAACGTAGCAACCCTTTCTTGTCTTCTGTGCGTTGTTGAACAATAAAAAATTTGCAGCGTACGCGTTAACTAAAAGCCGAATTTTCCTGTCTCTCATTCCCCCTTAGCAGCCATTGGCATGTACATTGAGCACCTTTTATTGTTCAACAACACACAGAAGAAATCTCTCACCGGCACCGCCTTGGAGGTCAAAATGTTATACTTGTTACACACTACCACAACGTACGAACGGGTGTCAGGTTACACACTACTACTACGAGTAGTAGTAGTGTGTTACACATGGGTTACACCCTACCACGGCTTACACACTACTACTACGAGGGACGAACGGGTGTCGCTATAAGCAGCCTCGCCCCTAAAACCGCTCGAGAACACGTCTAATTTGAATTCGAGGCTATTCGCCACACGCAGCCGTGTTCCCGCTCGAATCACTCGATATGCCTATCTCTAACTGTTAAGCGCGATAGAAGCAAAACGACATATAAATATCACCTTTTCTTCTCTTTTTTTCTTTTTTTTGTAGCATGTGCAATGCAGTGTTCAACGAGGATATATACACACTACACTCATGAAACTCAATGTGTCAGTCATTCTGATACAAAGCCACGTGTTCAAGGTGTGGCGACACAAAACGGTGCTGTGAAAGTAGTGCCAAGAGCACACACGCGGGAACTTTTAGTTCGAGTTATCTTCGAGCAGATACCATATAATAAATGATAATTTGTTGTTCGGGAAGCGCGATGCCCAGTCGCCTGGCTCTGCCACGAAGCGCGTCACCATGTTGGTGACCCAGAATTTTGCCGCAGCGGTGGATGCAGCCAGCGAGGTTCCGTACCAAAGTCATTAAGACGCCGTTGAGCGACCCCTCATCCTATCGCGACTGTCTCCTCGGTTAACGGTAAGTTGCTTTCTTTTTGGACTGTGAACCTCAGAGTTTAGTTCATGGAAATCGAATCTAAGTTCGCAGCATGGCGTATTATTCATTGCCCCATTTCTACTTGGCATCATTTTTCTTCCCTGCCATTCTAAACACCCGTTCGTAAATATCGCCGCCCAAGAACTCATTACAGATGGTTAAGCATTGAAGCAGGAACGTGTGGCCCCGCTCTTCGTCACTGGGCCAATGCCGACAGTTAACAGCTTTCTCGATAACTGGTTAAGTCTGTCCTCAAATACTAACCAGTGTCGGCCACCCACATTTTGCTTTCATTCTTAGTCGACTAGCGGAAAGTAGTGGGAATTGCCTAACTTTCTTGGCACATACGCTCTAGGATTTTTTATCACACTGGACGAACGAACAGTAAACTTGAAAGTATGGCCTGTTGGTGACAGTACAGTTTAACGTGTGAAGCAGCAGCAGCACACAACAAGGCACGAAACGGTTCCGTTCAATCGTTTTTTTTTTTGGTCTGTGTATTTTCTGCGTCCGCTGCTCACAATGTAAACGAAAATTCGGCAAGCCTTACGTACTGTGAGAATTGATGTTACGCAAAGCATCCATAGGTAAGATAACTAAGGTGTAATTTTAACACAATATAGTCAAAAAGCTCGTTTTGCAGAAATGCCAGTGTCAGCGGGGGAATCGTTGGATGTGAGCGAAAAACTAAGCACCTTTGCGTGACCGAAAAATCCAGAAAGATGCAAATAACACAAATAACAAAGACACGATGGGCCTGAGTGGGGATCAAACACGGGGGCGTTTGCGTGTCAAGCGGATGTTCTGCGACATAACCACGCCTCTGCTGGTGAAGGCAGTGAAAATAACTTCTCCTTGAAAATGCAGTTAAAGTAACTGTTGCTTTACAAACACAAACGTCCAGTATACGTGCTTCACAATACAACGTGAAATATCGCCGTAATAATGCGTGATACAAGTGTATATTACCATCGGGTACCATAACAAAGAATTATCATGATGACTTCGTAGTTCAAAGCCACTTACCCACTACAAAAAGCACACACGCTACTGCATCCTTAAGGGCACCTAATGGGTTCATAGCAAGTTCAAAATAATTTCATACGCTAATTGTTTAAAGTCCGCACCAGGAACGCTATATCTCTGTCACATTCAACTTCAAAAGGCGGAGCTTAAGGGTCTTCCAGTTTGTTTGTTTGTTTGTTTGTTTGTTTGGAGGTATATGTTATGAAATGACGCTAGAGATCTGGGCTAATGTTGTACGCGCAGGCATATGTTGAAAACTCGTTTATATTTTAAGCGAAAGCGTTGAAGCGATCGTTTGGCAGAAATTCTGGTGTTGGTGTCGCATGGTTGAGAGTGCGAATTCATTATCTTGTCTGGGACCAAAAAAAATGAGAAAGATGTAAATAAAATAAATAATGATTTCTGGCTCCTAGCGAGTATAGAACCCGGGTTCTTTGCGTCGAAAACAAATGTTTGACCACACAGGCACGTGTCTTTTGTTTTTTTTTTATTCCTGGTTGGACATTCCACACAAGGGCAGAAGATAAATATATCACAATATGTAACAAACATCACAGAACAAACAATACCACGGCCGTCAACAGTGCTAAAGGACATCACGGCTCAGACTTCGCTCATAGCAAGCAGGGCTTCTTGCCGTGGCACGCGTCTGCAGTTGGTGATACGGTGAAAATAGCTTCATCTGCTTAGAAATGCAGTGAGAATAATTTGCGTGCTTTACAAATACGCGTTCCGTATACAGGCTTCACTATACAACATATTTGTGGGTATAAATTAGCGGCAGCAAGCACAGGATCGGGTTAACTGGCAAAACATGGGAGAGGCCTTTGTCCTGCAGTGGACGTAGTCAGGCTGATGATGATGATGATGATACAACACATAATATCGCATTAATATTGTTTAGTCGAAGTAATCGGACGTCAGAACAGGTGATAGTCATAATTAATGACTTCGCGGTTTGATGCCAGTCACCCATTACAAAAGGCACACACGTTACTGCGCGTATTATCTTAAGACCATATAAATAGTGGGTGCATATCAAGATTGAAAACATTTCGCTCGCACAGTTTCTATTGATTTAAAGCATACTACCCATTACACTACCAGAGGGGGCTGTTCCTGCCAGTGCGCATCGCTTCCACTGGTTTCCGGCCTCACCGTCGTTTTGCCCTGAGGTGATGTCAGTATCGAAAACAAGAACTTTGCGAAAGCAAGCAACTAGGGGCGATGCGCAGTCACGTAGAAAGATGGGGAATCCAAACTTTCTCCCAATAACACGAAAATATGCCACTATTGGTGCCAGTACGCAACCTCTCAGTGTGCTCGGTCATGGGCTCGTGGTGTAGAATGAGCGTGATAAAACATTGTGCATGTACCAAGCCTGTGCGCGTTGTATCCTACAAGTACACCTGTGCAAAATGTTTGCGTGTGGTTCTGTTCATATCGAATATTTCTTTCTCTGTAACGGCCCTAGGAGTGATTGTATGCGCGAATTCGCACTAACAGTACCATTCTCATTCTTATTCCCTTAATTACTTTACCCAAAATTACAGTAGCAAATTAGACGCACGTCTGGTGGATGTGAATTCGATGCTTTCTTTTCTTTCCTTTTTTTTGTTTAGGCTTTGCATGACCTCGAAAACCGTTCCTAATTAGAGACATCAACGTCACTTTGATAAAAAACAAGGCTAACTGACACGTGGCTTCGGCCCACATGTCACAAGTTTATTTACTGCAGTAGACACGAATTGGCGAATAGATCCCACGAGTGCCTTCTTCCTCTGACGCACAAAGTAAACACGCACAAAAACTTCCTTCAAGCAAAGAAACAAAACGGTTTCATTTATTCCTGTGTTGGTTTCTTTTCTTGGCGCATTATTGGATCGTTTATGTAGCCGGCCTTATCACAGCATTCGTGAGCACCCGCTCTGACCGTTACATCACATTAATTAAAATGTGGTGTTTAACCTCCAAAAACCACTATATGAACATGAGAGATGCCGTTGGGGAGGACTGCGGAAATTTAGGCCACCTGGGGTTCTTTAACGTGCACCAAAATGAGAGCACATGGGCATACAGCATTTTCGCCTCCATCAATAATGCAGCCGCCGCAGCCGGGATTTATACTGGAACCTGCGGGTCAGTGGCCGAGTACCTTAGCCATAGACCACCGCGGCAGGGTCTACATAGGGACCCGATTTCGCACATTTCTTCTGTCATTATAGGTGTCTGCACGATTACACCGCACCTGGAAATTGCATATATCTTGAAACAAGTCAAAACTTGCTGTATATGCCTCGTGATTTGCTAGTTACAGGAGGCATACATGCTTGCATGGCTTAATTCGTTTTCTCGCTCAAACTTCCATGGCACATTTGAAAAACCAAATTTCAGTGCTTGGAGGCTTCGCTTTTTTTTGGCGAAGTGCATTTGAAAAAAAAAAAAGAAGATTGAAGTGCCTTATTCTTTTACCCTGCGAGGAGCATCCTGAAAGGAAGGAGTGTTCTCTCTGGGCTGCTTGTTTTCATGGTGGAACTGTTATACGCTAGTTTACAGGGGATGGCTGCATGCGTGGTCCAAAAGCAACAACCCTTGCAGTTGCAGGGCCCCGCCACGGTGGTCTAGTGGCTAAGGTACTCGGCTGCTGACCCGCAGGGCGCGGGTTCGAATCCCGGCTGCGGCGGCTGCACTTCCGATGGAGGCGGAAATGTTGTAGGCCCGTGTGCTCAGATTTGGGTGCACGTTAAAGAACCCCAGGTGGTCTAAATTTCCGGAGCCCTCCACTACGGCGTCTCTCATAATCATATAGTGGTTTTGGGACGTTAAACCCCACATACCAATACCAACAACCCTTGCAGTCTCGTGACTGCACGCCTATTGTGGCCACAATGTGGTGTGGTAGAATTGAGGCCCCCTGCAGGGCAACACGTAAAGATGACATGGAAAACTGCACGCCACGAAAATTCTGCTTCGTGAAACTAGGAGGCCAAACGTGCCGTTTTCCCGCTCATAGGGGCCGCTCGAAATGCCGACGAGTGCTGTAAAGAATACGCGATTTTCATGCCGCCTAACAACAGCGTTCTGAGGTAAGACGCAGTGCACAATATTACTCTGCTCTTGTGCATACGTTAAAAAACCTTGCCCTACCTTAACTAAGTAAAATGGTCTAAAGTTTCATTTTTTTTTCTATATGTCAAATTTATACTTCTGTGCTTGCAATGTATATGTCGCCATACCTGCCATAGGTATTAAAATCACGAAATCTTTGCAGAAAATATAAGCAATACAGCAGAATTTGGAACTGAAATGACATTTTTCAATTCAGCCTGCATAATCCCACTCAGTCTTGCTTTTGTGAGTAACAAAAATAAAACAGACAACAACGAAAAATCAACAACAAAAAACGTCTGGTTTGTCCAGATTGTGCAACACAGTCACAGCGAAAGCTGGAAGACTGGCCTTTATAGAGTTTTTTTGAACACGATTGAGCATCTTCTGCCAGCACATTTATGCGGTACCTATACTACGCGGTAAGTCTTATTTTTTTGTGCAGTTGGAGAAGGCCCACTATATGCCATTATTAATCAATCTTTGGGAAAGCTTGCTACTCACGGTTAAGCCATTATGTGCACCTCGTGGATACTGCTGCTAACGACAATCGAGAATTACACATGAGGCTTTTTGTAATGGGTTGGAGCATTCAGCGACTCACTCGTTACACAAATTGCCTTGCGCGACACCGGGCCATTATTTACCGTTCTCAAACGCTTTGTCACACACGTTAGCACAATTTTTTACGCGTCACAAAGCCAGCACGTGTTGTCAGTTCGCAATTGAAGTTTCACGCACCGCCGTAGCTCAGTGAAGAGCCCGAAGCCCTAAATCTGGACGAAAATAAAGATTTCAGGTGGCGAGGTGCGAGAGCTCTGCGTATTTGGGTTTAGTTTCACGTTAAAGAAGTGTGTAGGTGGTCAACACTAATCGGAAGTCGCCCACCTCAACCTGCCGCATAAATACATTGCAGTTCTGGCGCAAAAAACTTCGGAGCTTGATTCTATAGGCTTCTGAGACCCATGGAGGAAGAACCGCAAAGCAGACTGAGTAGTGTTGCCATTTTTATGTTACATCAGAAGGGGAGACGTCGACCTATTTTGGAGCTCGCTGCACACAAAACCGCAATTACTTTCTTAAAAGTTGAGTTCTGACGGCGGAAAAAATCGTTATTGCAGAAGAATCTCTGAAAACAAGACACCTCGAAGAAAACATTTTATCGTATTGCACTGCATTAAAATATAAAAATGGTTAATGTAACGCTAGAACACTGTGGGAGGTGTTTTTTTTTCCTCTTACGGGCGAAATGTTTCGTGCCTTGTCGTTGTGTGCTGCTGCTGCTTCACACGTTAAACTGTACTGTCACCAACAGGCCATACTTTCAAGTTTACTGTTCGTTCATCCAGTGTGATAAAAAATCCTAGAGCGTATGTGCCACGAAAGTTAGGCGATTCCCACTACTTTCCGCTAGTCGACTAAGGATGAAAGCAAAATGTGGGTGGCCGACACTGGTTAGTATTTGAGGACAGACTAAACCAGTTATCGAGAAAGCTGTTAACTGTCGGCATTGGCCCAGTGACGAAGAGCGGGGCCACACGTTCCTACTTCAAAGCTTAACCATCTGTATGGAGTTCTTGGGCGGCGATCTTTTCGAACGGGTGTTTAGAATGGCAGGGAAGAAAAATGATGCCAAGTAGAAATGGGGCAATGAATAATACGCCATGCTGCGAACTTAGATTCGATTTCCATGAACTAAACTGTGGGGTTCCCAGTCCAAAAAGAAAGCAACTTACCGTTAACCGAGGAGACAGTCGCGATAGGAAGAGGGGGATGAGGGGTCGCTCATCGGCGTCTTAATGACTTTGGTACGGAACCTCGCTGGCTGCATCCACCGCTGCGGCAAAATTCTGGGTCACCAACATGGTGACGCGCTTCGTGGCAGAGCCAGGCGACTGGGCATCGCGCTTCCCGAACAACAAATTATCCTTTATTATATGGTATCTGCTCGAAGATAACTCGAACTAAAAGTTCCCGCGTGTGTGCTCTTGGCACTACTTTCACAGCACCGTTTTGTGTCGCCACACCTTGAACACGTGGCTTTGTATCAGAATGACTGACACATTGAGTTTCATGAGTGTAGTGTGTATATATCCTCGTTGAACACTGCATTGCACATGCTACAAAAAAAAGAAAAAAAGAGAAGGAAAGGTGGTACTTATATGTCGTTTTGCTTCTATCGCGCTTAACAGTTAGAGATAGACATATCGAGTGATTCGAGCGGGAACACGGCTGCGTGTGGCGAATAGCCTCAAATTCAAATTAGACGTGTTCTCGAGCGGTTTTAGGGGCGAAGCTGCTTATAGCGACACCCGTTCGTCCCTCGTAGTAGTAGTGTGTAAGCCGTAGTAGGGTGTAACCCATGTGTAACACACTACTACTACTCGTAGTAGTAGTGTGTAACCTGACACCCGTTCGTACGTTGTGGTAGTGGGTAACAAGTATAACATTTTGACCTCCAAGGCGGTGCCAGTGAGAGATTTCTTCTGTGTGTTGTTGAACAATAAAAGGTGTTCAATGTACATGCCAATGGCTGCTATGGGGGAATGAGAGACAGGAAAATTCGGCTTTTAGTTAACGCGTACGCTGCAAATTTTTTATTGTTCAACAACGCACAGAAGACAAGAAAGGGTTGCTACGTTATACTCGCTGGGCATAACCTCCTTGGTTTTAGAAAGGTTTAGTGAGCGTTGGGCCACAGTGCCATGAATACAGTGAACTAGTATATACTGTCACGGGGTCGTGACGTGGCCGAAGACAGGAGACTTCGCGTTGGGATTTAACTGTTTATTTTGGCGAACCTGTGCCCGGTAAACGGAAAGTCCAATTACAGCAGCAGTCTCGCACAGATAGCAGTCTCGGACTGATAGCGGCGAACGGAGCGTCGGCCTTCGATCAACAACTCACAAGCGGCGAAGCGCGTCGGCATTTATACCCTTGCCGTCGAATGTTCTAGCGTTATCGCTGGCGGTGGCGTAAGTTCCAGAACAATCTGTACCGTTCGCATAGTGGGCGTGATCTTATCGAAATGATCTACTACAGTCCGGAACCTTCTCGAAACCTGTAGGCGCGGTTTGCGCCGAGAATCGTGTGGTGTTTCGGAACGATAACAAAAACTTGTGAAATGGAACGTGGCATTGCCCCCCTCTTAAAAAAGGTATCGTCCCGATTCTTTAACTAAAGATGAAGGTACAATAATAATGCAAGAAAGTACAATGAATAAACTACAATACAACAATAATAAAAAAACACTGTTTCAGTTTGTTAACGTGCATGAAACGGCTTGAGGCGCGCGACATGGACGACTTCAGGTCGCGATCGGCGTCGTTGAGAGTTCGTGATGCCGTCGGGGACAACCTCGTAATCAAGTGGGCCGAGACGTCGAACCACCTTGTACGGTCCGAAGTACCGTCACAGAAGCTTTTCACTTAGTCCACGTCGGCATATCGGCGTCCAAACCCAAACACGTTCACCGGGCTGGTATTCTACGCAGCGTCGTCGAAGGTTGTAACGGTGGCTGTCCGTCGTCTGTTGATTCTTGATACAGAAACGCGCAAGTTGTCGGGCTTCTTCGGCGCGTTGAAGGTACTCGCTCACATCGAAGTTTTCCTCGTCGGTGACGTTGGGTAACATGGCATCGAGCGTCGTTGCCGGGCTCCTTCCGTAGACCAATTTGTATGGAGATATCTGCGTCGTCTCCTGCACCGCCATGTTGTATGCGAAGGTCACATACGGAAGAATGGCGTCCCACGTCTTGTGTTCGACATCGACGTACATTGACAGCATGTCGGCGATCGTCTTGTTAAGCCGCTCGGTGAGGCTGTTGGTCTGTGGGTGGTACGCTGTCGTCCGGCGGTGGTTGGTTTGGCTGTGTGCCAAGATCGCTTGAGTTAAGTCGGCAGTGAATGCCGTTCCTCTGTCGGTGATAAGGACCTCCGGGGCGCCGTGACGTAGGACGATATTTTCGATGAAGAACTTAGCTACCTCGGATGCACTGCCTTTTGGCAGGGCTTTTGTCTCGGCGTAGCGGGTGAGGTAGTCGGTAGCTACCACGATCCACTTGTTTCCGAAAGCCGACGTCGGGAACGGCCCCAGTAGGTCCATACCAATCTGCTGGAAAGGTTGGCAAGGTGGATCAATTGGCTGCAGAAGTCCCGCTGGCCTTGTCGGCGGCGTCTTGCGTCGCTGACAGTCCCGGCATGTCCTCACATAACGAGTGACGTCGGTGGTAAGACGTGGCCAAGTAGTACCTTTCTTGTATCCTCGCGAGCGTGCGGAAAACGCCGAGGTGCCCTGCCGTCGGATCATCGTGCAGGGCCTGCAGGAGTTCTGGTCGCAGAGCTGAAGGCACCACAAGGAGGTACTTAGCTCGAAGCGGTGAAAAGTTTTTTTTTTGTAGAAGACCGTTTCGTAGAAAGGACGACGCAAGTGTGCGCTTGAATACCTTCGGGACTTCGGCGGTCCTGCCTTCGAGGTATTCTATTAGGGCTTTAAGTTCCGGGTCGGCTCGCTGTCGTTCAGCGAAGTCATCGGTAGTTATCGTTCCCAAGAAGTAGTCGTCATCCGAGTCCTCGGGTAGCGGTTGGTCGACAGGCGCACGAGAGAGACGGTCAGCATCGGAGTGTTTTTTTCCGGACTTGTAAATGACGGTAATGTCATATTCTTGAAGTCTCAGGCTCCATCGTGCGAGGCGACCTGAAGGGTCCTTCAAGGTGGCTAGCCAACACAAGGCGTGGTGGTCGCTCACAACTTTGAAGGGCCTGCCGTAGATGTAGGGGCGAAATTTCGACGTAGCCCAGATGATGGCGAGGCACTCCTTTTCTGTTGTGAAATAATTTGCTTCTGCTTTGGATAGCGATCGGCTGGCGTAACTAATAACCCTTTCAAGTCCGTCAGCCCTCTGCACAAGAACGGCGCCAAGACCTACGCTGCTTGCGTCAGTATGTATTTCTGTCTCGGCGAAATCATCGAAATGGGCAAGTAACGGAGGCGTCTGGAGGCGATGTTTAAGCTCCTGGAAAGCGTGTTCCTGTGGCGTTTCCCACTTGAACTCCGAATAGGCCTTGGTGAGGTTAGTGAGAGGATCGGCGATGCGGGCGAAGTTTTTCACGAACCGCCTATAATAGGCGCACAAGCCCAGAAATCGGCGCACGGCCTTCTTGTCAGTGGGCGGCGGGAAGTCGGCGATGGCGGCTGTTTTCCGTGGATCGAGACGAACTCCAGACTTGCTGATAACGTGCCCCAGAAACAAGAGCTCCTCATACGCAAATCTGCACTTTTCTGGCTTCAGTGTGAGTCCGGACGTCTTGATGGCTTGAAGTACAGCTTCAAGGCGCCGAAGATGCTCGTCGAAACTCGAGGAAAACACGACTACGTCGTCCAAGTACACAAGGCAAGTCTGCCACTTCAATCCTGCAGTACTGTATCCATAACGCGTTGAAAAGTTGCCGGCGCTGAGCAAAGGCCGAAGGGCATCAAGTTAAACTCGAAGAGGCCATCCGGTGTTATAAACGCCGTCTTCTCTCGGTCTCTTTCGTCGACTTCGATTTGCCAATAGCCAGTCTTGAGGTCCATTGACGAGAAGTGCTTGGCGTTATGGAGCCGATCAAGTGCGTCGTCTATTCGTGGGAGAGGATACACGTCCTTTCTTGTGATTTTGTTCAGGCGGCGATAATCGACGCAGAAACGTAGGGTCCCATTCTTTTTCTTCACTAACACCACGGGGGATGCCCACGGACTCTTGGACGGCTGGATAATGTCATCTCGCAGCATTTCATCAACTTGTCTCTTCATTGCCTCACGTTCTCGCGTCGAAACCCTGTACGCACTCTGACGGAGTGGTCTGGCATTTTCTTCGGTTATGATTCCATGTTTCGTGATTGGGGTCTGCCGAATTTTCGATGACGACGAAAAGCAATCTTCGTATTGCAGGAGCAGGGCCTTGAGCTGTTCTTGCTTATCGTTCGGAAGTCTGGGATTGACGTCGAAAGCTATGGGAGGGGCTTGGTTCCTCTGAGCAGGTTCCGCAGAATCGGCGAGGGCGAAAGCACTGGTGGCCTCGGCAATTTCTTCGATGTATGCGACCGTTGTTCCTTTGTTCACATGTTTGTACTCATTGCTGAAATTCGTGAGCATAACCGTTGCTTTGCCTCCCCGCAGCTCTGCAATTCTTCTTGCGACGCAAATATTTCGGGTGACCAACAGATTGCTGACTGCCTTTAACGACGCCTTCCAAGTCAGGTGATTTAGGAGCGCCGACTGAAATAATGACGCTTGAGCGAGGCGGAATGGTGACTTGTTCTTCCAGCACATTCAAGGCATGGTGTCCTGACGGCGTGCGCGGTGGTAGTGCCTCTTCTGTGGATAACGTTATCGACCTTGTTTTTTGGTTGATGACAGCACCATGGAGGCATAAGAAGTCCATGCCAAGGATGACATCTCTCGAGCAACGCTGTAGGACTACGAAGTCTGTAGGATAAATACGGCCGTTAATAATGAGTCTCGCTGTGCAGATTCCTGCAGGCGTTACGAGATGACCTCCGGCTGTGCGGATTTCAGGGCCTTTCCAAGCTGTCCTAACTTTCTTTAACTTCGCGGCGAACGACCCACTGATGACAGAATAGTCGGCTCCAGTATCGACGAGAGCAGTCACACTGTGGCCGTCGATAAGAACGTCGAGGTCGCTAGTTCGCCCTCTCGCATTACAGTTAGGGCGTGGCGCCGGGTCACGGCTTCGTCGGCTTGTTCCGCTGCTTCCATGTTGCGTCGTCCGGCCACCTTCGGTAAGTGAGCTTTTGCCTTCAGGGCTTTGCCTGGTTGGTGTTGTGTTCAACAAGCTCCGTCGCGTCGGCGTCGTCGTCGGAGGATCTTCGGTAGTTCGTGGCACAGCAACCGCACCTCCATCGATTGCTGCCCTTAGTTTGCCGGATACGGGCTAGGAGACCGGCCCCACGTTGGGCCAGAGTACTGCCGGGGGTGCGGTGACATGCGGCGGCTGGGCGACGGCGAACGGGAAGGACTTCGTGGTGTCCATTGAGTGTCTGCCAGGTAGTCGGCGATGTCACGTGGCCGATCTCCTGGCTGCGGACGCGGTGCATTGACGGCGAAGCCACGCAGTCCCATCTGTCGGTACTGGCAACAGCGGTATGCGTGCCCGGCCTCGCCGCAGTGGTAGCAGAGCGGGCGGTTGTCAGGTGCACGCCAAACGTCCGTTTTCCTCGGTACACTGCACTGGCCCGCTGGGGAACGGTAGGACGTCGGTTGGGGTGGTGGCGGCGGTGGCGTCTGGCGACGGAAGTGCGACGGGGCGGCGTTTTGGCGTAGACGGGGAGGAGCGTTGTGGCGCACTGCAGCGGCGTAGCTCATAGTTTCTGGCTCGGGCGGCGGTGTTTCGGGAATTCGAAGCGATTGCCGGACTTCTTCTCGCCCAATGTCGGCGATCGAATCCACTTGAGGCTGCGCCGAAGGCAACATTTTGCGCAGCTCTTCCCGCACAATCGCTCGGATCGTTTCACGCAGGTCGTCGGAGTCACTGGTTTGAGCAGCAGCGCATTCTGGAGTCAGGCGACAATTATACTGTCTGGTGCGCATGTCAAGGGTTTTTTCGATGGTGGTCGCCTCGGATACAAATTCTTGGACGGTGTTCGGTGGATTCCTCATTAGTCCCGCGAAGAGCTCCTGTTTGACCCCTCGCATGAGAAAACGAACTTTCTTCTCCTCAGGCATGTCTGGGTCAGCGTGACGAAATAGGCGGGTCATCTCCTCTGTGAAAATTCCAACCTTCTCATTTGGTAGCTGAACCCGGGTCTCTAGTTGAGCAGCGGCCCTTTCTTTGCGAGCGACGCTCGCGAACGTTTGCAGAAATGCGCCGCAGAAGACATCCCACGTTCGGAGCGTGGACTCACGACTCTCTAGCCAGGTCCTTGCGGTGTCTTCCAGGTAGAAGTACACACGACGGAGCTTTTCTTCGTTGTCCCAGTGGTTGAGGGTGGCCACACGGTCGTATGTTTCTAGCCAGGGCTCCGGGTCTTCGAACGATGACCCATGAAAAATTGGTGGTTCCCTGGGTTGATGCATGATCATCGTGGGCTGGGATGCGGCGGTTGTCATTGTCGCTGCAGTCGCGGTCATGGCCTTGGTCTTCCGCACCTTGTCTTCTAGAATCCCGTACTCCGGTGATAGCCCTTGCTGTCGGCGGCTTGTTCGGTGCTCCTGGTTGGCGTTGGTGTCTTCTCCGCGACGTGGGCTGGGTTCACGGCTTGACGGGGCCGTCCGGTACATGAACGAAGCAGCACCTCCACCAGATGTCACGGGGTCGTGACGTGGCCGAAGACAGGAGACTTCGCGTTGGGATTTAACTGTTTATTTTGGCGAACCTGTGCCCGGTAAACGGAAAGTCCAATTACAGCAGCAGTCTCGCACAGATAGCAGTCCCGGACTGATAGCGGCGAACGGAGCGTCGGCCTTCGATCAACAACTGACAAGCGGCGAAGCGCGTCGGCATTTATACCCTTGCCGTCGAATGTTCTAGCGTTATCGCTGGCGGTGGCGTAAGTTCCAGAACAATCTGTACCGTTCGCACAGTGGGCGTGATCTTATCGAAATGATCTACTACAGTCCGGAACCTTCTCGAAACCTGCAGGCGCGGTTTGCGCCGAGAATCGTGTGGTGTTTCGGAACGATAACAAAAACTTGTGAAATGGAACGTGGCAATACCATGAACTCGAGGTGGTTAAAGGTGGGAAGTAGACACGAAGCGCAAGCCGTAAGAAAGTGTGCGTGTGCCGCATCTCGTTTAGTCCTTGGAATGTCCGCTGGATGGCGGTGCTTCTACATGGGAAATATATGATGAAAAGATGCGAGATAGTGGTACTTGGAGTGTTGAATAGATTTATGAACGGACACACAGACCGATGCATGGACGGACTCACGGATGGCTGCACTGACGGATGGGCGCATGGACGGACGCAGGGGTAAATGCATGGACGAACGCAGGGACGGACGCACAGATGGACGTGCGGACGCACGAACAGACGCACACACGGACGGGCGAATGGACGCACGGACGGTCACACAGAAGGACCCATGGATGGACGGAAGCAAGAACGAATGGACGGACGGATACTTCGTCCCACTATCCATCATTCACTTCGTGGATATGCTGCCATTTTTTTTAATAATTGAAGTGTAAAGGGTAACACACTTCTTCATCTACTGCTATCACCCCGCGTCTGCTTTTACGACATGTAACACACCTGAGGCAGGAAAGAAGTGTGAATTTAAGGGCTAGTTTTTCTCTTTGTTAGATACGATATTGACTCTCTGTTTAATATTAATTGCGATAATTGATTTTTCAGCTAGTTCTCATTTACACCTGAGACAGGGAAAACCTGCATCTTCAGTGCCTCTTGTAACGCAGACCCGGGTCAAAAAGAATTACAATTCTTTACATCCAATTGCTGTATCTTTATGTTGTATGGACATTCTACTCGTAATAGTATACGTGACCACACAGTAACATTATTCTGCTTAGTCCTCTTTACTCACAATAAGTCTTGGTGGAAGAGAATAAGAAAAGCGGTATCTTGTGTAAAGTTAGAAGCAGCAAGTTGCCACGGCGACAAACCCCCGTCATATTCGCGAGTGGTAGAGAACGCGCTATTAGCTACTGTTTTTGCATCGATCATCGAACGGCGGGCATGTCAGCAGTTAGTGGGACCGCGTCATCTTTTCCATGGTGTTTCTGACAGCAGCCGCCGCGAATCACTGGGCGTCGGTTTTAAGGCTATTTCCCACGCACTCCAGTGTTTCCGCTCATGACATGTTCCCGGTGCTCGAACAAGCTGGGGGAACGAGGCGTCAAAGGGAAGGGCGAGCCCGATTCCCACAAGACCCATGTGTTTAGTCGAATTCGGTCCATGTATTTTTTTCTTCGCTGGTGTATCTATGTATATATCAATGCTTGGCAAAGTCGCCGATTAACACTAATTAATTCCCATTTTTCAAAAACTGCTCCAAAAAATAACATCATGAACGTTGGAGGCTCGTGCTAAAACGTAAATGTTAGATGCGCCTGTGAATTGGATTGGATAAACTTTTATTTGGTCTTCCAAAACACAGGTCACTGTGTTGCGGGCAGCTCCCACGTGGGTACTGAGATGCCAAGCTCCTCAGCCGGCTCGCGGGTTTGGTGGACAGCCCAGAGCTGATCTGCCAAGGACGAGCTGCGGATTGCCGCCTCCCATCTGGCAGAGGTGATGTGCGATAAATGAGCGAATTCAGTGCACTGCCAGAGCATGTGTTCTAATGAAGCTATTTCCCCACAATGTGGACAGAGATTACTTGGGTATAGGTCAGGGTACATGATGTGTAACATTTTCAAAGTAGGGTACATCCGCGTTTGCAAAAGCCTTAATGTAAGTGCTTGGGGCCGGGTTAGATTTTTGTGAGGTGGAGGGAAAATCCTTCTAGACAGGTAGAAATGTTTAGTGAGCTCGTTATATGTTGTAAGATTTTCCCGGTTATCCCCTTCACCGGTAGAACGCATCCCCGGGGAGGCGCGGTTGGAGAGTTCTCGCGCCGCCTCGTGTGCTGCTTCGTTGAGATTGGGAGGGGAATCGTTGATTTGTCCAAGGTGAGCTGGGAACCAACTCAGAAGATGATGTGTTATGTTCTTGCCTTGCAGTAGTTTCAGCGTTTGTTCACAGACCGTCCCCTTGGCGAACGCCCGTAGTGCTGCCACGGAATCACTGTAGACCCCTTCAATGTTATCTATCTTGAGTGCTAAGGCGATGGCCACTTGTTCCGTAATTATTGGGTCTTTCGTCCTGACCGTCGCTGAGTTGACGACATGGCCAGCCCCGTCGACTACCACTGCCACAAACGCTTTCCCATTGGCGTAGGAAGCCGCGTCAACAAATACGACCCCTCGTTCCTCATTTGAGACTTGACGAAGTATAGTCCTGGCCCTCGCTACTCTTCTTCCGACGTTGTGTTCTGGATGCATGTTTCTCGGTATAGGAGATACCGTGATAGTCACCCTGATGTTGTCAGGGATATCATTGTAATTGCGTCTGATTGCTATTGGGTGTTGGCCCAGCTCCTGCAGGATCATTCTCTCCGACCTTGTAGTAGATAACCTTGCAAACTGTGCTCTCTCTTGGGCTTCTGCTATTTCTTCGAGCGTGTTGTGTATGCCAAGCTCAAGCAGACGCTCGGTGCTGGTATGTATGGGTAGGCCCAGGACCTTCTTGATAACTTTCCTGAGCAGCACATTCAGTTTCTCGGACTCTGCTCTTGACCAGTTGTGCATTGCTGCCTGGTATGTGAAGTGACTTAGAACAAACGCATGCATCAACCTGATGAGGTTGTCTTCCTTGATCCCATTTCTTTTGTTGGCCACTCTGCGTATGAGGTGCACCGCACTGTCTGTTTTCCGAGTTAACTTGACTATAGATTTGCTGTTGGCGCCGGTAGACTCTATCAGCAATCCCCGGACTTCGATGGAGTCGACCCTCTGGATGGCATCCCCTTGATTTGTACGGAGATGGATGTCTATCTGGTTTAACGACTTCCATCCCCTGGGCTTCGGTCCCCGGCGTGCAGTCCGATAAAGCAAAAGTTCTGACTTACTCGAGGAGCACTTGAGCCCGGAAGGGCGAAGGTAGTCTTCTACGGTGTCAATCGCCTCTTGCAGAGCGCTCTCAATCTGCCCCTCGCTTCCACCTGTGCACCAGATGGTAATGTCATCTGCGTAGATGCTGTGCTTAAATCCTTCAATGCTCGATAATTTCTTTGACAGTCCAATAATGGCAATGTTGAACAGCATTGGTGAAATCACTGCCCCTTGTGGCGTGCCCCTTGCTTCTAGTTCGATTGCTGCGGTCTCAATATCTGCAATCTTCATCACGGCTTTCCGATCTGTAAGAAAGGACCATACGTAGTCATAGAAGGCTTTCCCTAGACCAAGCTTGGAAATTGCTTCGAGTATGAATGAGTGGTGGATGTTGTCAAACGCTTTTTCTAGATCTAGGCACAGAATGGCTCTCACGTCTCTGGTTTCATTGTCAATGACCTGGTGTTTGATAAGCTTCAATGCATCTTTTGTGGATAGCCCTGCCCTGAATCCAACCATATTGTGTGTATATGTGTTGTTATCTTCCAAGTACTTGTTTATCCTGTGCAGTATGGCATGTTCTGCGACCTTGCCAATACATGATGTCAATGATATTGGCCTCATGTTGTCCAAGTTAGGGGGCTTTCCTGGCTTAGGAATAAGGATCGTGCTGGCCAGCTTCCACTCCTCTGGCACCCTGCCTTCTTTCCATGCTGAATTGATCATATCCCTCAGGGTTTCAATTGAATCGCCATCAAGGTTACGCATGGCCTTGTTTGATATACCGTCCGGGCCAGGGGCCAACCTGCCGTTGAGATCATGCAAGGCTCTTCTGATCTCCTCGATGTTAAAGTCGCCCTCAAGACCTGGATTTTGCGTGCCCTGGTACTGTCTACTTGGTGGTGCCAATCCTCTTTTGATTGGGAGGTACTCATGCACGAGCTGCTGGACAACTTGCTGTTCTGTAGTGCGCCCTATCTCTTTATGCAAAATTCAAGCGATGACATGCTTTTGATTTGTTTTGGTGGTGTTTTCGTTGAGGAGATGCTTTAACATATTCCATGTCTTGCCATTGCGCATCTGACCATCGACGGAGTTGCAGATTTCGTCCCATTGCTGCCTCGATAGTGCGCGACAATGTTCCTCGACTGATCTGTTTACCTCAGCTATCTTATTCCTCAGTCTTCGGTTCAGGCGCTGACCCTTCCAACGGTTCAGTAGTGCTTGCTTTGCCTCAAGAAGAGGAGCAAGCCGGCTATCCATTCTTTCAACCGGAAGATTTGTGGTAATGGTAGAGGAGACGGATTTGATGTCATCTTTAATTTGTTTGACCCACTGCTCCAAGCCTTGTCTGTGGCCATCTTGTTCCCTTTCCATCCTTATCTTCCTGAACTTATCCCAGTCTGTGAAGTGGAATTCTCTCTGCTTTTTACGCTCCACGGAGAAGGCAGTGGCAAGAATGAAGTGGTCACTCCCTAGGTCTACAGCAAGGTTCATCCACTGGGCCTTCTTGATGTTCCTTACAAATGTAAGGTCCGGGGTGGAATCCCTGCAGCAAGATGGACCAAGCCTTGTTGGTAGGCTGGGGTCTGTGATTAGGGTGAGATCAAGTTCACTGCCACTTTGCCAAAGTCGATTTCCTTTCCCAGTGTTGTACTTGTAACCCCATGTATGATGAGGGGCGTTGAAATCACCTGCTATGACGAGTGGACATTCCCCGGCGATATTCACAGCTTTCTTTAGAACCGTCTTGAACCCTTGCTTTTGTTCTTTTGGACTGCTGTATATATTAAGAATGAAAATGTTCTGACGGTTGCTGGTACCCGGCACGATCTCTACCAAGACGTGTTCCAATCGGCCTGCTTCTATCTTGAGGTCATGGGTTACGTGCGTTAGTTTGTTGCATACGAAGGTGCAGACTCCCCTCCCTTCAGTATCCCCTATTACAGGCCGGAATCCAGGCAACGTTGCTTGCGGTGAAAGGGTCTCTTGTAATAATATAATATGAGGCTTTTCTTGGCTGCTCCTGATATACTGCTGCAGGGTTGCCTTCTTTTTAAGGTAACCTCTACAGTTCCATTGCCAAATACGAAATGCTTCACGTAGCGCTGCCATCATGGTTATTACATGGGCGGCCAGAGCCTGATGCTGCACCTGTCGACAGGTTTGGTACCACTAGTATTGGTGGCCGAAGGGGTGAGCTTGGTGCATGAGGAGGCCTTGCTGTGTTGTGCAGATATGCTTCGACCTTTATAATGCGCAAAGTCATATGCTCTTCCAGTGCCGCCACGCTTGATTGTAGCCTACCCATCTGCTCGCTAAGATTGGCTACTACTTTGCTGAATGTGTCAAACACCTCTTTCATTTCTGACATGGTCGTTTGGTTGGCTTCTACGTGTTCTGCCATGACTGCCCTCTTTTTCGCGGTTCTCGAGTCCCCCACGTTTTCAGCCACAGGGACATCAACTGGCTGAGGCATTGGCTGTGAAGATTGCGCGCTGGTTAGCTTAGTGAGAAGAATTTTTATTTCCTTTAACTCAGCTGATAGCCTCTCATTCGATTTTGTAAGTCTCGCGTTTTCTTGCTCTAGCTGTGCAATTCTATCATGCTCTGGCAGCTTACCTGTCATCACCTCTGCCCCGCCGTTGCGCACTCGCTCAGCCCAGCTGCCTTTCGAAGTAACTGCAGGCGTCCTCCCCGGGTGTGAAGCCGTGATCTCGAACTGAACGCCAGGTAGCTGGCCATTCGGGTGCCGCCCAGGCTGATCCCGACCCTGATGGTGACTTTGAGAACTCGAGCGCCCCCGTGATTGGGAGCGGGCCTTGGGTCTAGAACCTCTTCTGGAACGCGACCTCCCCCTTGGAGTGGGGCCGCCTTTCCTGTTCTTGTGTAGTCTGGATGCTCTGGGTCCCGTAGGCTGGAATAAGCTGCTTGTCATTGATGTCTGGACTCGATGTGATTGATGCGTCCCGGGCTTCTGCGGCTGCTCGCGATCTTCCCAACGTCTGCGTCTGACGATGTATGGCACTAAGAACCTGTTCTTGCACTCCTTGTCTGCCGTGGGATGGTGACCGTCGCACAGCCTGCATCTTGGATAGCACTGGTGCAGGCTATCTGGGTTCTTGATTTCGCAGCCTCTGCAGATTGTTTCAGTTGGGTTCGGACAGACGTCAGACCGATGTCCCAGCTTTCCGCAGACGTAACAAATATCGATGTTCTTGTGGTAAAGGGAGCACTGCAAAAGTGAAGGTCCATATCTCACGAATCTGGGCACCTTGTGTCCTTCGAACGCTATGATGATTGTCCCGGTGTCCTTGATTCTCTTGGCCTGAAGAGCGAGCGGGTTGTTCGCGTTCACAATCTTTCGGGTCAAAATGTCCTGAGTATCGCTTACGGGGATCCCGCGAATCACACCTTTACAAGTGTCGTGGGGTGCCTCGGCGTACGCGCTAACCTCGAAAACTTTGCCTCCAATGTCAATTTGCTTGACCTTGAGGTATCTTGAAGCTCTGTCTTGGTCCGGAGTGCTTGCCACCATAATGTTCTGCTGCAAGTTGGAACAGATGATGTCCTGCATGGCCTCTTCCTCTTTGACGCCGGCCGCCAGTACTATCGCGTCTGCCACGGCTCCAGTGTCGATTCTCGAGATATTTAATCCTCCACGTGGTCGTAGCACAATTTTGCTGAAGTCCTTAGGTAGTGGCGGCATGCGTCCAGCTCGCACGATTGTATGCTTGGTGTCATACCTACTACGTCTGGCTCGAGCGTCTCCCGCAACGCCGGCCTCGGTCGAGCCCTTGTCAGCAGGAACGCTAACCGCGGCTTGCTTATTCCTTGAGCGTCTCGTTTCGGCTTCCTTCCAACCCATTTCTTCCGTGCAATCCTCTGGAGAGATGTCCTCTCCATCTACTTGGTATTCCATTCTCAGTTGCAGATACTGGAACGCGCAGAGCGTTGAGTCGCGTTGGCGCCGGGCCGGCGCATCGGCGACAATCGCCTCCTTGGTTAGGCCTAAATCCCCCGGTGGCGTTGCCGTGTAAAAATGTCCCAAAAAACGGTTTAAAAGTCCACTCACCGGCACAAAGGTGGTATCTGCGGATTTCTTAAGAACTTAGGCACATGATGAGAGTAAAAACTCGGCGACAAATTCGTGAATACCACAGGAAAGCATTCTTGAAAGCAGGAGCCGATCTTCGCGCGTCCGCACTGGTCGGCACCTCTCCAGTCATGCCAGATGCGCCTGTGAAACCGAAACCGAAATCGCATGTAAACGGAGTGCTTGGCGCAGTCCGTAGTCTATATTGTGTCTCTTGGTGTTTGACAGCTAAAGAACGTTTAACATAAATGCATCCACGTTGACACTCAGTGATAAATCTCCATCCCGACGACGAACATCCAGGATTAACAATCGATTAATAATTAAACTGGCGGAACATGGTAGAGGCCTTTGTCCTGCAGTGGACGTAGTCAGGCTGATGATGATGATAATGAATAATTAAACATGCTCTTGTGGTCATGCATGCCTGTGGTTAACGGTGAGAGTGGAACCAAAGAAAGTGGTGTGACAGCCAGAAGAGTGTGACTAATTGCACGCCGTCTACTAACTGACAGTACGCTGTCACTTAATTTTGCAGTTGTTTAGCAACCAAACTGGCCGCGTCTTGACGAGACGCGGTTGTAAGAAGTGCGAACTCGATGCAGTTGTAGTATCCTGCTCTGCCTCGGCAGTCTCGAGACGCGACATCTGCGTGGAGCTGATGATAAGGAACGCTCTGCTAAACGCGTCTCTTGTCGTTCTTCAATACAGCCCAAGAAATGAGACAGTGCGTGCCGTAAAAAAAAGTGAACACTACCACTCGGGTCTTTCAGGCATCTGACGTGCGCATTTAGATGTAGCCGGCACGTTAAAGCAGCTCAATTATTGTGGCTAGTCCAGTTGCGATGTATAGTGAATTTATACGTTACTTTTGTTCAATCCCACCGTTTCCACAATCGCCACGGCTAGCAGCTGCCCATGAGCCTGGAGGGCGCTTTCAAGTGTAATTGATTACAGCGCCGCCGCTAATTTCTACACAAAATAAGCCGCTCCACGGCACCCGGTTTCTCCACTTAGAACACTCTAGTGCACTCTAACGTAGAGGCAGCGTTCTGCGTCGTATCTGTTCTGTGATTTCATTCGAAGGGGTTGAGCAGTGTGACAATGCTTAAGCTCTTCTCCCTCAAGCAGCAGAAGGACGGCGAGGCGACGGGAAACAAGTCGACAAGCCAGAAGCGTGCCTCAGCGGCCCAACTACGCATTACGAAGGACATCAACGACCTGAACCTACCCAACACTTGTCGCATGGAGTTCCCCGATCCGGACGACCTGCTGAATTTCAAATTGGTCATCTGCCCCGACGAGGGCTTCTACCGAAACGGACGCTTCGTCTTCAGCTTTCGCGTAAGTCCAAACTACCCGCACGAACCGCCTAAGGTCAAGTGCGACACTGTGGTTTACCACCCGAACATAGACCTCGACGGCAACGTCTGTCTGAACATCTTGCGCGAGGACTGGAAGCCTGTGCTCACAGTCAACTCTATCGTGTACGGCCTGCAGTTTCTCTTCCTCGAGCCAAACCCCGAGGACCCGCTCAACAAGGACGCCGCGGAAGTTCTGCAGAGTGACCGGAAACTGTTTGAGAAAAACGTCAGGAAGGCCATGCTTGGGGGCAACGTCGGCACGACGTGCTTTGAACGGTGCCTGAAGTAGCCCGCTACGCTGTCTTCTCGTATCCTGCGGGAGATTGAGGGTAAATAATAAATGTTTTGATGCTCCTGCTGCTGCTACTGGTGCTGACGCCGCCACCGTTGCACTGGGTGCTCCACTTGTGCCAAACATGTATGTATGGGTCAATGGGTTGTTACAAAACCTTCGTGTTTCCTTATAACGGATAGTATTTGGGAGGGTTTAGAATGTTCTCGAGGGACCCCTGCTTTATAGCGTGTTGAATAACCCGGCCACCCGCGAGTACGTTTTCGCGTTTAGTCGAATTTCGCCAATTCGTCCCCGTGTGTTGTACACACAGCACAGCGCACAGTTCTGCCACTTCTACGTAGTTTTCTTGTGACGACTTTATGAGACGGGTATACGCCTCGTCGACGGCTCTGTTGGGGTGGCTACCATGCACTGTTTACCAGGTATGTTCTATGTACTACATGGTACTATGGTTCACCAGTCGTGCGTTGAAGTGCACTTGATTTCAACAAATTGGCAGAGTTGTGCATGTACATTTACCTACAATGTTGTTCTACAATGTATGATATAACATTCGTTATATCATACATTCATTGTGTCTGTCACGTATGCATGGGAACCTAAGGTGTTGATTGCGATAAGATTGCTTGATCTGTCATATGTCTTTAACTTATACAACCTGATTATCAACCTGATTGCGTGAAACATTGACTTTGTTACTTTTAACACAGTGGAACCCTCTGATCATCTTGTTTACTGTAGTACGATTTTGACTATTTTAGTATTCTTAACACAAAGCAAATTTTTGATATTTCGTGAAATCTTGTACGCATAAGCTGTTTCACTGTTGTCAGCATGTGGTTGTGTGCAAGAAACTTCTCCGGTACTCTCTCCTGTTGTAGTTCCTTTGCTTTGCTTTTTTTCTCACTTGGCATGACGTGTAGGACAGCCACATTGAACCAGCAGTCTCACACTGGCAAAAAAAAACAACCAAAAATGGCGCGTGGCTAAAGGGTCTAACGCGGGGCACTTCGAAGCGAGGGTTCGCTGGTTCAAATTCGCGGTCATGGGCCTCGGAATTTTTCGCTAATTAATTTCTTGAGCTTATTTAAATAAATACGGCACATACATACATACATACATACATACATACATACATACATACATACATACATACATACATACATACATACATACATACATACATACATACATACATACATACATACATACATACATACATACATACATATGCGGGGCATGACGGTGATGGCGAAATAGGCTGAGGGTGTCCATAATTTCTATCACAATAAAAATAAATTTTGAAATTAGTACCGACGCGTGCGTTGACTTCAACGCCAAATTAAAAAAATGATGGTCATATTAACGGAATTGTATTTCTAGGAGTACACAGCTTGTCAACCTAAACCAAGTGACTTCACTTTAGTATCCTAATGTCCCTTTGAAGTGTTCAAGTCGTCCCCGTAGGCCCACAAGTGACCAACGTCGCCTGCCTGTTCCTGCCATTGTTCGTCTCAAACGAAGCTCTCGTCCAAGCGTTATCCCCATATGGCAAGGTGCTCACTGTCACCAGTGGTTTGATGAGTGGGCGACGCGGCGTACTCACTGGAACGCGGTTTGTTCGAATGGAGATTAACGCCGCTAATCCTGTGCCGAACTACCTGCGCATCTCCCGTCACCGTGTCGCGTTCGACTACCGTGGTCTCCAGCGTGTATGTCGAAGATGCGGCTCAGGGGACCATCTACGAGCCCAGTGCACAACACCGTATTGTGGTCGCTGCGGTGTGCACGGTCACGTTAGTGAAGGATGTGACCGCCCGTGTCGACACTGCGGGGACGGCCACCCTACTGTGGTTTGCTCTGTCGACCGGTCTTACTCAGTCGCTGCCGCTGGTGCCTTTCCACCACTGACACCGGCAACGGAACCAACTGCCTGACTCGGGGGACGCGGAGGAGGTCACCGATGCTGTGCTGGCCTCACCCCTACAAGTTTCTTCGAACGAAGCGCACACCGAAAGCGCGATTAGTCGATGCGACGCTTCGGCGCGTTGGCCTTCCTGCTGGTTCAGGAACCGTGCGCTTCGAAAGACGCAACGCACTGCCCTGCGAACGGCGTCGGCAGTCTCTTCTCTGACGCCATTTGATGTTCAGTGCACAAATGACTCCAGTTCTCAGGCTGCTGTTGTTGGAGTTGACCCTGCAACCCCTATTATACCGGAAAACAGTGCCGAAAATACCACAGACTTCTGTTGCTGCCGCTCCGACCACTTCGATATCGCGTCGTACACGTAAAAAAGTCGCCCACACAAAGGGTGCCTACACCGGCCTGCCGAGACTGTGACAGTGCTGCCAGCATCAAGGACGTGGATCGAAGCTTGCCGGCGGCTCAGTCCCTACCTCCACAGGACACGTCTTCAGAAGACGGCTTCAGCCTGGGACTAGATAGTAGCATTGGACTGTTTAGCCTTGCCGAATTCGACGTCAACATGGAAGCTCTACGTGAAACCAAGCGAGGGAACACTTCCAGCTCTTGCTCCGATGAACGCAGTGATGGCCGTGGTAAATCCCAACGGTCCAAACAACATCGACCCTCTTCTGGAGGGTTGAACAGTGCGTTGTGATTTGGTTGAGGAAGTTTCCCCTGGACACTTTCCAGGACACCGTCTAGAACTATGCGTCCAGGTTAGTCCTTTACTTTTCATTATGGCTACTACACTGCATATTATTTCATCGAACGTTCAGGGTTTTCGCAGTCCGGCAAAGCAGGCTTAAGTGATTAGTGTCGCCCGTGCTAAAAATTGGGATGTTTTGTGCCTGCAGGAAACAAATTTCTTCTCGCCATCTGACGTGCTTGCTTTTAAACGAAAGTTCAACCTAGATTGTTAATTCTCTTTCGCTACATATTGTTTTACGGGAGTAGGTATTATTATTTTTACATGGGCTTTATTACGGAATCATCATGCTTTTTACGATGTTGTGTGCAGGGTTTTGGCTTTAAACTGCAAAACTGCAACTACTTTTCTTTCACATTAAGGATACTGTGTGTGTATGGGCCATCACAAGCTAGACAGCCTGACTTTTTTAGAGACCTGGACGGATTTTTTCTTGATGGTTGTAATGCCATTCTGATTGGCAACATTAATTGCGTTCTAAATACGCGAACAGATGTGCAAGGCCCTGGTTTGGGTCGGTATGTTTGGAATTCATGCGAGCTGCGACGCTTTGTCCACCATTTTTTATTACTGGACGCGTACGATGTAGTGCACGGAAATACCTTTGTTTGGACATGGCGACGCGGACGATTCTCCAGCAGGCTCTACCGAGCTTATATCCCACATGCGTTAGAGGCGTTCGTCTCTAATTTATGCGTTCCGTCCTTCCCACCTTCTCCTGTGTACGTATCTGATCAGCGGCCTATTGTCTTGAAGCTCGAAGTTTCATTTTTTTTTTCGGAAAAGTCATTGCGTCTTGATGTTCGTGTCCTGCAGGACTCGCGCTCAAGATCAGATTTGTCACGCGCAATACGTGTGTCGCTTACGGCGTCTGGTCCTAAAGATTGGGACGCGCTTAAAACACAGTGGCGCCTGCACTGCGCAGTAGAGGTAGAGTGTACTAGAACTTTTGAGTGGCGCGACCGAAACGCTTTCCCCTTGCTTTCTCCATCCCCAACTTGTGGCGAAAGTAGCGGCGGCGCTGCCATCGCCCAATCTTCCCACTTGGTTTACTCGGCTGGCTCGGCGGCATGGCCGGCATCTCAGTTTTAGTCGCGAAATGACGAAGAAGTAGCGTCTAAACGATTGTTACGCGCCAGGTTGCACAACTGGATATCCGCGTGTTGCACAACTGGATATCCGCGTGTGCAACAAAGTCGAAAGTTATCACTTTTTAAGGCCCCGAAAGACGAAGAACGACGACTTCTTTGGGAGCGGAACCTCCATCGGCTTGACAAGCCGCTTGACGCCGATTGTGCTGTGTGCGAGTTACATTTCAAACCGCATTTCATTGTGAGAGACTACGTACATGTTATCAATGGTGTTCAAGTCCGAATTCCTAGGGGAGCGCCGACACTCGCCCCTGATGCAGTCCCGACGATCTTGCCCAACCTGCCTGCATATTTGACGCTCAAAACTCCGGCTCCGCGGACCCAAACAAAGCGGCGTGTGTGCCGGCTGAGAATGACAACAGAAAACAGCGACGCATTAGCACTCCTGCACAGCTTTTTGTGGATACCAACGGTGCAACTTCTGCAGATGGCGACGAAGCTGACGAGGCAAGCTCAAGTCCCTCGTCTGACGCGGTTGTCACTCTCGGTGACCTTCGTGGTCTTGTCCTACCATGAAAGCCATGGGCGCTGCACGAGTTTCCTGGATTTGCTTGCGTGTCGTACGTAGCGTGCTCACTGAATCTTAGCACTCGTGAACTTTGCATTCAACGAACCGTATACTTCACCTGTGCAGACAATGGAATCGTGCAATGTGAAGCATTCGTGCAAGAGAAACTAATCAGCAAGTCCATTTTAGTAACTGTTCGAGAAGCCTCAGATGCTCTACAGCTTGTTGCAAGCGCCCCACTCTGTTGTAGAGCAGCAGAAACTTCATTTTTGCCACCATCGGACCTTACCCACGGTCTACACGCGCAAATGAAGTCAAGATGAGAAATCTTCTACAGTGTCAAAAGCGCACAGAAGCACCTAAAATTGAGTAGGCTATAAATTGCTACAGTGGCATAAAAAGGATGTCATTTTTCATGCATATTTTCTTACACTCTTAATTTTTTGACGGTACACCAAGAAGAAAAAGAATTTTTCCTAGAAGAGGCTTGTAAGCGAGAGAACGTGCAAATATTGACGCGAAATCTCAAAATAAATCTTTGATCTTGAATCTTTTTGTATTAAACCAGTGATGGTAAATTTAGCAGCATTAGGTATCTCGGTGCATAATTCATCGATCTAACCAATTCATTGTTGCACTTCAGTGTCCCTTCAAACGATCTTTCGACCAAAACATCTTTTTTTTATAATGCATTTTGGAAAGACAACCTTAACTCTGTCATTCTGTTTGCTTTGCTTTATGTTATCTTTTGTATCCTGGCTCTATATATTACGTTTTTTACAATTTACCTAATTGCAAATGTATTGTTTTATAAATATGTAAACCTTGCATTTTTATGTTATCAATTATGATTAACATTAGTTACGACTCTGCTTTGCAGTGTTGTTGCGTTTTTTTAACTCTCAAAATCTTCCACTACTATGTTTCACCTAAGACATTCTTTTGCAGTATTACGTATTTGCATTTCTGTCGGTCCTACAACAATGAATCTATTCCCATATTTTAAAACCAAAGGGATGTTTGGAAAAACTCTGCTGTTCTTCAAATATTATCAATAAAGCCTACTTTTTTGTCGTGTGTGCACGCAGCCACAAGCAATGAGCCTTTTATTTGAGTCCAGCTTTGGTGTTTTACGTGGAATGGACCAAGAGTTCTTCGTTTTGTGTGCACCATATTCCTTTTTTTTTGGGGGGGGGGGGGCGCTTCCGGTGTGTACCGGCCAGCTGGTTTCTCGTTTAAAATGTGTACACTTTAAAAATTAAAAAAAAACGCGCTCGTTATATTGTACAATGTGCTATGCTGCTTCGGGCTGCAGTGCGGGCCTCAGCAACTTCAATAACAATAATGTCAAATAACCTTTATTTGCGCGAAAAAGGGGAGGTATGTGAATAAGAAAAAAAAGAGAGAGATCATCTTCACACTAGGCGTGACAGAGAGGTACCAACACGTACGCGGAACGCCTGCCAGCCATCCGCCCAGGTAGATTGGTCGACGCCAGCGACACCGCATCATTCCACGCCGAAACGGCCGCTCCCAGGCAGCTGCTCGCGCC
Source organism: Rhipicephalus microplus (assembly GCF_013339725.1). Lineage (NCBI taxonomy): Eukaryota > Metazoa > Arthropoda > Arachnida > Ixodida > Ixodidae > Rhipicephalus > Rhipicephalus microplus. The sequence continues at coordinate 250,469,749 of NC_051165.1, forward strand.
ACTCAAAAGCTTCTAGTACACTCTAGTAGAGGGGAGTCCGCTTCGTCGATGCGTTTCTGAAGAGCTTGCTGATACTGCTATGAAGTTACCCATTGCTTTGCGCGCCGAAACACCTTCTCCTCTAATGCGAGCTTGGCAGCGTGAACTGCGTGAACGCTTTCAGCGCTTGACTGCTGCTTCGTGCCTGGCGGCAGCAGCATGGCGCTGTAGACACAACCCATGTGCACATACAACGGTGCTGCGCTACGCGAGACATTTGTTTTTTTGGGCAATTACAGCCATCTGTTTCTACGGCAGCACAAATACCACCTGCGCAGCCGCTTCGTACGCGTGATCGATCTGTTGTCTTGGCGCATTTTCAAGCAATGTCGTGTTCGGCCATGCGAACAAACTGTGATGAAACACCGCCAATGCTAAGAAGTTTGCCCCGTATTCCCCAAGGAGCTGCAGATTGCCTGCACACCCCTCCGTCGGCTGAAGAGGTAAAGGCGGCACTGAAATCTATGAAACGTGACACAGCCCCTGGGCCAGACGGTTTTCATGTTGAGTTTTACTTGACATTTTGGAATGACATTGGTGCTACCTTTACCGCGGTTATCCGGCGATGTTACGAGGACGGTGTCTTTCCATCCAGTTTTCGAGATGGACGCATTGTGCTTATTCCAAAAGGCGATGCTTCCTCTGTTAAACCTGAAGATTGGAGACCTATCACGCTCCTCAACGTTGACTATAAGATATTCGCGGCGGTAGTCGTTCAACGTTTGAGGGGCCTGTTGAACGCCCTGGTAGGCCATCACCAGACTTCATCAGTGCTTGGACGAGAAATACACAGCTTGTCATTTACCACGCGTGATATCATAGCCTATACTCTGTCGCGATCTGCGCGTGGTATCCTTGTGTCTTTGGACCAGGAAAAAGCGTTTGACCGACTTGAGCACACGTATATCTTTAATGTGCTCACAGCCTTCGGCTTTCCTCATGATTAGAAATACCGACCTTCCATTGGGCGTGCGAAAGAGGCGCTCTGTTCTTAATTTCTCTAAACACAGTTCGATGAACTAGAGGTGGCGAAAGGTGGGAACTAAGCACGAAGCGCAGGCCGCAAGAAAGTGCGCGTGTGCCGCTTTTCTAGTCCGGTCGTGTCACCTCTCATTTAGTCCATAGAGTGTCTGCTGGATGGCCGTACTTCTATACAATTTATATATGATAAAAAGTGCAAGATGGCGGTACTTGGAGTGTTCACTAGAATGACGGACGGATGGACAGACACACGGACGGAGAGACAGACAGATGCACGGACGAACGGACGGGCGCACGAACAGATGAACGGATGAATGAATGAATGCACAGACGGACGGATGGATGGTCACACAGATATACATAGGGAAAAACGGAAGCAACATCTAACGAACGGACGGCAGCGCAAACAAACTGATGGGTGCTTCGCCCTACTCGTGATCATTGCACTCTGTGGATATGTTGGAATTTTTCAAAGGATAGCAATGACGGCGAGTGAAGAACACTCTTTTTGTTCATGGTGATGTAATGTAGCACGTAATCTAATCACAGCTTACCAATACTCTTTGGCATATTACCTCAGGGCACCAAGTTATTTTTCCGTGCACTCTTATTTGCACTTTCTAGTGCAGTGCAATATAGATAGGAACGAAATACACTTACGCTCATGCATCTATAGCCTGCCGCCACCTCCGAGCAAAGAAAGAAAGAAAAATGAAAAGAATGTAAAGCGAAGGGGGTGCAAAAGGTGAGGTTTTCAGTCATAGGATGTGGTAATATGGTGATTGCAGGGAGGACTAAGCGACCGGCCAGGAGCCCACCGTTAGCACGGCATGTAATAATGCTGTACATGAATTCACGTCATGATTTTTATGTTACTACATGCGATTTAGTTTCATCATACAGATATATCTCGTCCAAAAAAGTTTGTCATATATTCATTATTCAAATGACTGCAAGTGCGCCGAGACACGAGAGAGGTTAGGGAGCTGGACGTGCGGCGAAGCTCCCTGAAAGCGTGGGGTGGAGAAGAGAAAACGAATGCGGTACTTACCCCGTTCGACTAACTATGTCGCAGACTTATCCAACAAAAAAAAAAACATGAACAACTACCGATGACTGTCGGTGAAATGAAGAAAAAATGAGTCAGTACCTTTTGAATTAGCGATAAAGGGCGGCAATGTAAAGATGCGACTTTGTTGCCCAGCGTCTCATTTTGCTCCACTTTACCGTAAGTTTGCCTATAACCTCCAGAGAGTAGTGACCTGCGGCCATTTCTATTACCATCCGCATGACAGTTCCGCCTTAGGGAAACTACAGAAGTGCTTTAAACGTGACAATTGTTCTATACGTAAGAACAAACAATGAAGCTGTCTTCGGTGTGGCGAAATCGCAACTAAGGAGACTCAGTACGATAAATACGAGAGAAGTGAGCGCTGCGGAATACTTTTCAATTTGTTCGTTTTATGCAACGTAACATACAGCTAGATAGTACTGTTTATCTATACCACCCATTTTGTGGTCCACGCTAGCGCGCATAGGAATAGCGATGGGAGTAGGCGATTCGGTTTTAGTAGGCGCGCTCAAGGTCATCACGCCTGCTGTCCTTTCTTAACCCCGAGCCATTCCACCCATGCAACTTAGCTTTCGGCGCACTCGTCGGAAAGAATGAAGAGAAGGAGCTTTAAAGCAAATCCTGGTAACCCAGCTCATGCTTGACGAATACGCGAAATTTTGTCGAGAATAGATTCGTGAGACAAGAAACTCTGATACTGAGGTCATTCAATGAGAACCTAGCTGAGAGGTTATGAACTCCATTATTTTAGATCGGAGCAGAGCGCAAATGCACGGGCGCAACGTTAATAAAATAAAGTCTAATGTCATATGGCTGTGATGGACGGGACGCGAGAGATGGATTTTTTACTGGATATCCCGAGGCAATGTGTGAAATACATTGATACAAAGATAAACACCCACGGCTTACAGCGGTGCACTCAGTTTCAGGCCAGATTCCACTATTTGCCCAGAAGTGTACGCTTTCAGATAAGCAAAGCGCACACCAAGCAAGGTGATATTTTTCTATACGAGTGGAGGATGAGGGCAGCGCGACCAAATACAGCTTCACCAGAACCGATACGGGCCATAGACATCGCTGTCAGACAGCATACGCGAGAGCTGTAAATAAAGGATCTCAACATAGTGAATACGCTTGAGGGGCCACCCCAGACGACCGTTCCCGCTCGGAGTACCATTGACATGTCGGGCCAATGCGACAGTCAACCTCTCCTCCTCCTCTCTCCTCTCCGTAGGTCGGACGATGGCTTTAGCGCGTTGGGTTCCCAGTGCAACAGCCTACGTTATTTCAGTGTTTGATACTTTGCGCGCCGCGGTACGCTATGAGCCTAAAAATGGCTGGTCGTTGCCATATTTTTCCACCGTAAATGTTCGAGCAGTGAAAATGACATAACGCTGAAGAGCTCGAAATATATAGAGACGGACGAAAAACAAATCAACAACCGCATCTTTTACTGAATAGTTCTTTTTTTCGTGAACCTGAAACAGTATACGCTCTGATCTCATGTCTGTTGTAGGAAATCAGTCATGAATAAAAAAAAATGGCCTGCACAATGGCACACTGTCTTTCCTTCCGAGACTTTGTCGAAAATAGAGGAGTTCTTTTTATTCTGAAAGAACTTATTGCGAGAAGAAAGTGGAATAAAATCTCGCAAATCACCGTTGGCTCGAAACAGCAACAAGATATCTGCGAGCTTACCGTAACTTTCCCAAGAAACTCTGTTGGACATTATCGAGCTCCACTTCAGCGTACTTGTCACGCTGCCATGTCACGTGTTTGAGAAAACTACAACCGTGTGCATATGGTGATATGTGAGCGCTTTGTGCCACGCCGATACTTCTAGGAAGAGTTGTAGCATTATGTAGGTACTTCCGTGTAGCCAGTTGTTCATTGCAAACATCCTAAATAATCACTGAGCATTGCTTTTCGCTGCTTTCACGTTAGAGTATGGCGTATTACTCTCCACAGAAAGTTGGTTTTAGCGGCCAGCGTTTGACGACCACAGAAAGCGTGAATAGAATGAAAGACGACTTTCTAAAAATCATCTTCATGCTCCCATCATACCTAAATATTTCTCGTTTTGGGACTCGTCAATTTCTTCGTGTTATTGGAAAGCTAGATTCTTAGAGCTAAAGAGCCTGCCTAAGGGAAGCCGAATGAGAAACAGCATTATAAATACAAAATCTATCTATCTATCTATCTATCTATCTATCTATCTATCTATCTATCTATCTATCTATCTATCTATCTATCTATCTATCTATCTATCTATCTATCTATCTATCTATCTATCTATCTATCTATCCATCCATCCATCCATCCATCCATCCATCCATCCATCCATCCATCCACCCATCCACCCATCCACCCATCCACCCATCCACCCATCCATCCATCCATCCATCCATCCATCCATCCATCCATCCATCTATCTATCTATCTATCTATCTATCTATCTATCTATCTATCTATCTATCTATCTATCTATCTATCTATCTATCTATCTATCTATCTATCTATCTATCTATCTATCTATCTATCTATCTATCTATCTATCTATCTATCTATCTATCTATCTATCTATCTATCTATCTATCTATCTATCTATCTGTCTGTCTGTCAAGTGACTCAATAAATTAAGCATAATAACAAATAAACAGCATTAAATTTGGTAGCAGCCCTCTCTATCACTTCACAATCTTTTGCTGAAAACAAGAAGCTTCGGTCGAAGTGAGACAATTCACTACGAATGGGGGGGGGGGGGCGCTGCGAGCGCTCGATGGTGACGGACGCACTCCACATCGCCTCCGTAGGTTTTCTGCTATTTCTGCGGAGATCCACCTTGGTACCCCTGAAACTTGGGTTTATGGTCACCGCCAAGTTCTCCGCTTCGCCTAGACAAGACCTTCGTCCAGGTGGGTCCAGTTTTGACAACTTGAGGGACATCCTTCACTCCCGGCTACAACGCCGCCTCGCTAAGGGCTCTCGGGCCGGCGATGGCGGCCGCTAACGTGGTTACTGGGCTATGATCCTACCTCAAGCCAAGTGCTGTCCATGGAGATTTCATCCTCCGTAAACACTATGCCAACAGAAGACGAATACCTCGACGACATGGTGAGACTGTGGCAACGCAAGCAAGCGAAATCGAAGTCTGCGTCTCAACAACAACGAGACGCCACAGCGGGCCACCATTCCCCAGCCTTGCAAGGAACGCCGGCGCGCCATTCCTCCGGTGGTGTGCCTACCTCTGCTCCGTCCTCGCAGCCAGCGAAGCAACGCAAGTGGCGTCCGCGTCAAACTCCTCGCCTCTCTCGCGACGACTACATCGTAGTAGTGAAACCTCGCGTTCCCTGCGAGCTACGCACATTCGTCCCGGCCGATCGCGCGGGCGACGCCATCCGCAGCTACCTCGGCGACCGGACTACCACGCAAATTCAAGTGTGGCCGATCTGGGAACAAAACATCTTGGTCTGTAGCACCACCATTTTGCCTATGGCACAGCGACTCCTCGGGGACTTCCAGCTGCAAGTGGGGGATCAGCAGCTGCCCGTTCGGGGCCACGCCAAAGCACCAGGGGATACATGCAAGGGCGTCATCAACATAAACCCTGCTGAAAGCCTGGAGAAGATAAAGTCAGAACTGCATTGGCCTCGAGGTACTATCCTCGCGGTCCGCAAACTCGGAGATTACGCGGCGGTGGTGGTGACTTTCGAGGGCACGAAGTTACCCCGCTTCCTCTTCTACCACTGCGTGGCGACGAATATCCGCGCCTACAAGAAAACGGTCCCTGTTTGCACCAAGTGCGGTACCATCTGTCATCGACCACCTCAGTGTCCTCACCCCGCTCCAACCCAGTGTGCCAAATGTGGAACCCCCGCACCTGCAGGTCTCAATACCCACGACTGCCACCCCAAGTGCCTCCTCTGCCACGCCGCCCATGAGACTGGGACCAGTGGCTGCACGTCAAAATATCGAAAATATCGCAAATGCAAGCAGCCTTCAACATCTCCTCGATGGACCACTTCATGTTCGTCACAGCCAGACAGCGGCACCAACCTGCATCATTCGGCTCCACCACTCCACGCCGACACTCAGGCATTCCCACCGCTCGAAGCACCAGCGGCGGTACCTCAGGTGAGCAGTTGGGCAGGGAATGCTGCTTCTAAGCCTCTCTCACCCCCTTCTGTCAATCCTCCTTCTCCCGAACTTGCGGCCCTTCGCCAGCAAGTTGCGGCACTTCAAAAGCAAAATTATCTTTTAACTAAACAACTCGAACTCTTAAATAAGCGACTTCAACCCCAACAACAGTGTACTGCAAGGCCATCCGATATTGCCTCTTCTGTCCAGGCGGCTACGCCAGCTACGTCCAAGCTTAGTCCTCGCGCTAAGTCCACTCCCATTAAACCGCCGGTTCAAGCAGCCATGTGCACTACTCCAGAACTCGGAACCGGTGCCGCATCTACTCCAGAAGCTCTTGAGGCTGCTGGGGCAACTCAGGTTCTCTTGCCCGCTAACCAAACTCTCCCTAGCGAAGAGCGCGCCCCGCGCGTAGAGGAACGCCTCACGCGCGTCGAAGCTTCGATTAATCACCTCCTCACCAGCTTCTCGGTCCAACGCATAGTAGTAGAGCTTACCCAGGCTATTCAAGCCTGGGCAGTCACCCAGTTTCAACCCAAGGCATCGCGTTCCCGTTCCTGCTCGGTGAGCAGTGAGGGTACAGCTCCACGGCGTCGTCGTAAGGTGGCTACCACCACCCCGCCGTCAGACAATCCGGCCTCCGTGCCCCTCCCTGCCCCTGAGGATTCCGAGCGGGACATGGAGGACCAAATATAAAACATAAGACAGTCACGATGACTACCAATCGTACGTCCCGTTCAATCATTGCGTCTAAATTCGAGGTCATACAGTGGAACCCTGGAGGCTTCGGGAACAGGCGAAAGCGTTCACATCTTTTCCTTTTCCTCAGCTCACATGGCTCTCAGCCGGCCGTCTTGGCGCTCCAAGAATCTGGCCCTGCTCCATCCCTTTCTGGATACTGCTCCTATGTAGGCGGCACCACCACATGCCTCCTCGTTCATAAAGCTTACACGGCGATACAGATTGACCTCGATCTGGATCTTCCTTACGACTACTGCATGATATCAGTGCTGTCTCAGCGGAGGGGCCAACCATCAATACATATCTTAAACGTGTACTGTCCCCCTCACCTTGCGAGGGCTTCATTTGCGCATCTCATCCATCGGGCGCAGCGTATAGCGGCCCGACATCCACTGGTGATTGTCGGGGACTTTAATGCCCCCAGCCCTCACTGGGATTACCACTACGAGAAGGCCCGGGGCAGAGAGCTCAAGGAGCTCATTTCCTCGCTGAGCCTGACGCTTCTTACCGATCCGGCACAACCCACACGTTCCGGCAACTCGGTCACGCGAGACACATGCCCCGACCTCTCCCTCACCCGTCACATTCGCGATGCTACATGGGAAAATTTAGGCGACACCCTAGGCAGCGATCACTTTTTACTCCGCATTTCGTTCACACCGCGGCAGAAAATGCGCCAACACTGGGGCCAAGCCCGTCTCACCGATTGGACTCAGTTCAGAATGCAACAATTCCCCGCCTTCCTCTCCTCGACCGAATATGCAGCGTGGGCATCATACGCCCTCCATATGAAACAAGCGAACACTCGTACCCTTGCAACTTCTAATTTGACTCCTGCAATCGATCCACACCTCCTACATCTTTGGCACGCTCGCCGCGGGCTCGTAAGGCGCTGGAAACGCAACAAACTTAATCGGAAACTTCGCGCTCTCATTGAGGTGCTCACTGCAGAGGCGGCCGCATACTCTGCACAACTTTCCGATGCTAACTGGGCAGACACCTGTTCGAAGGCTGCAAACCAGATGAGCTCTAAGAGTGCGTGGCGACTCTTTAGAAGCCTTCTCGATCCCTCCACCACCAGGGGAGAAACGCAACGCCAGCTCCACCGTGCTCTGCATGCCTTTCAGGGCACTACGGACGAACTCGCGCGAGAACATTGTGAACGCTACATCTGCCGCACAATTGATCCCGCAGGCCCAGCATATACGTATTCCGGCGCCCCTAACACCGACCTCGACGCCCCATACACGCTTTCCGATTTACGATTTGCACTCACGAAAATGCGACGGGGCACGGCCCCTGGACGCGACGCAATCACAGTATCGCTCCTGACAAATCTTCCCGACTAAGCACACCTCTCGCTACTCCACCTTATAAATTCGATATGGGACGGCTCTCCGCTTCCAACGGAATGGACCACATCGGTCGTGACATTCATACCAAAATCGGCAAAGTCCGTTAGTATTGAGGCACTGAGACCCACCTCACTTACATCTTGCGCAGGCAAACTCATGGAAACCATGGTTCGCGAACGCCTTTCTGCCTACTTGGAGGCCAGGAGGACCTTTGCCAACACGATGTTTGGCTTTCGCCCGCATCTGTCGGCGCAGGACGTCCTGCTTCAGCTTCAACACGATATCATAGAGCCGACTACTATGAGCCATAACGATAAAGCCGTGCTCGCTCTCGATCTCCGCGGGGCGTTCGACAACGTCAAACACAGCACTATACTCACTAACCTGTCTACCACAAACTGCGGGCAGAAGACTTTCAACTACATTCGCGCCTTTCTATCACATCGCACCGCCTTCATTCACCTTAATTCTACCGAACACGGCCCGTACTTATTAGGCACGCGGGGTACACCTCAACGGGCAGTCCTGCCTCCTCTGCTTTTTAACCTGGCGATGATGAACCTCCCCTCTCTTCTAAGCGAGGTCGAGGGAATACAACACGCACTATATGCGGACGATATCACAATCTGGACCAACACCGGCTCCTTAGCGCAAATCGAAGAACGCCTGCAAAAGGCTACCCTTCTGGTGGACATCTACGCTGGTTCATGCGGCCTGGAGTGCTCTCCAGCTAAATCTGCTCTTCTTTCAGTCTCTCCGCTACCGCCATTTCAAATTTTTCTTCCGTCCGGGCCCATCCCGTCAGTGCAAAATATTCGGGTTCTTGGCCTTCACCTCACATCGTCCTTGGATCCAAAGGACACAATAGCAGGCCTCAGACGCACCAGCGAACAGGTGAGCCGCATGATACGGCGAGTTTCTACCAAGCGCGGCGGCCTCCGCGGGTCTCAGTCCCTCCGATTGGCCCACGCGTTTGTGACCAGTCGCGTCCTTTACGCCTTGCCTTACCTTCGCCTGCGTCGTCGACACGAGCACCAGCTGGACGTTCTTCTTCGTTCAGTATACAAACGCACTCTGGACCTACCTATTGCAACTTCCAACAGCCGATTCGCGGCTCTGGGGGTACACAACTCTTTTGCAGAGATGCGCGAAGCTCATCGCGTTAACCAAATCAATCGACTGTCGCAGACGCTTTCAGGGCGCCGTCTTCTACACAGACTTGGCCTTAACCCGATATCTGACCAAGACCCTCTGCAGCCGGTACCAGAGCTCTGGCGTCAAAAGCTATGGGTGGAACCTCTACCCCGTAATATGAACCCCGACCTCCATCCTGGCCGTAGACTAGCACGTGCCGCGGCCCTTCATACGTGACACTCCGATCGTCCTGGTGTTTTCTACGTGGACGTCTCGGGTCCCTCCCCCTCGGGTCACTTCACGGCTGCCGTGATTACAGAGGGCAAACACGTCGATGGCCTCTCCTTTCGAGCAGACACAGTAACGCACGCTGAAGAGGTTGCCATAGCTTTGGCCGCCTCTCACCCTGCCTCACGCACCATCCTGACGGACTCGCGCTTGGCCTGTTCTCAGTACCTTCAGGGTTCCATTGCCCCGCTGGCGGCTAGCCTACTACAGGCAGCCTTTTGGCGCTTTAACCCTCATCCCATTCGTATAGTCTGGACCCCAGGCCACTCGGGCCTGCCCGGCAACGAGGTGGCAAATGCCGCTGCCCGCGCTTCTCCTGTCCGGGCCGTTGCCCCTCCATGTCCCGAGACGGAATCTGGCAATACCAACCTGACGCGCTTTCGCGTAATTTTGGCTCATACCGGGCTTCGCGCCGCCTCTAGCCGGACCCCGCACGCGGTTTGGAGAAAGCGGACGAACGACTGCTACGCCGCCTGCAGACGAACACCTTTATCAGTCCGGCGGTCGCCAGGCACTTTTTGCCGGAAATCAAGGGCACCTGCTCGACCTGTCATGTCCTCGCCGACACATATCACGTCGTAGCATCGTGCCCAGTTAATCCCGTCCCTTTCTCATCCCCTTTTCCTATCCCAACAAGAGAGGCTTGGGAGGAGCACCTGCTCGGCTGCTCTACCTTGGCTGCACAACGCTCCTTGGTGGAGCGCGCACGGGCAGCTTCCAGCTCCACTGGCGTCCCGGAATAGGGTCTTGCCACTCTAGCACGCCGATGGGCCACGTCGGCACTCTCTAGTAGACTTTTTCTGAAATAAATGTTTTTACCACCACCACTACGAATGGATTTAATTACGACCACTGAAAATGACCACATTCTAATTGTCACGCAGCTGCTACTACTGTGGGTGTCGAATCTGTGAAGAGGTGTCTTAGCAGACTCCTCCTCCACAGACGTAGCTGTCTATTTTGGAGCATACGCATCTACCTGTCTACTATTCATACTTTGGAACATACGCATCAACCTATCTAACATTCATACTTTGGAGCGTACGCATTTACCTGTCTACTATTCGAACTTTGGAGCATACGCATCTACCTGTCTACTATTCATACTTTGGAGCATACTCATCTACCTGTCTACTATTCACAATTTGGAGCATACGCATCTACCTGTCTACTATTCATAATTTGGAGCATGCGCATCTACCTGTTTACTATTCATACTTTGGAGCATACGCATGTATCTGTCTGCTAATAATACTTTGGAGCATAGGCATGAAATACATAGCTGTCTTTGCTCCAATGTATGAATTTGTGACGTGTGCTTGATCGGAATATTTTTAACCAACGGGTAGTCAGGTTTTGGGTGTGTATTGTTTAAAATTCTGCAGTTTTGTCGCCAGGTATAAGTGGTTATCAAAGAATATGTTGGAATTAAGCTCATGTCCTTTAATGATCGTCTGTTTCCTGGTGGATGTGCTGCTCTGCGTGACCAAGCCGATCGAGTCGTGGCAACCTAATATTTTACGAAACCGACATGGCCTCAGGTTTGTAGATATATTTCTATGTGACTAGTTGTCGTTGTTCACGCCTGTGTTATTTTTTTTTTGCCTTTCTTTTCTCATATCTTCTTTTCCTCCATGTTAACCCTTCGCGAATGGACATGCTGGTATTGTGCTCATTTAGGTGGCAGTGCTCAGCCTCTTCTCTCGACATTGCCTCTGTGTGGTCGTGTTTCTTGCGTATCGAAACAAAGTATACTAATAATAATGGTGAACAGTTGCTAAGCCTTATTGATGCTATTGCGGTTGCAGTAGCGCTTTGAGCAATAGAACTGCACTTTTCTATCAAGCAGTTGGGTGAATTTTGCCTTTTTTTCATTTACTGTGGTTTCAAGAGCCATCCCAGAAGTACCCAGAGCAGGAATGAAATGTTCTTCAATACATCGCCCAACTGTTGCCGTTAACACATTATGCACTCATTACTATAAGCAGTCACGAAGGCGTGAAGTTAAAAATCGCTCTTGGGCACCATCAGTTTACACAGTAATCAGAATTTTTCGCTATGTGTCTCGTTCATAATATTTAGCGTTTACATTGCATATTGCAACATAATTTACAGGGAAATACTAGCTTACAGTCGAAATATTAGCGTGCGGTCCTTCATTATTTAAACCGTGATGACGTATATAATAATAGCAATAAAACCGTCAATAGAAATTCTGTGGAGGGGCGAAGTATGTCGTGTTTTAGCAGATATTTCTTTGATGAGGCACTAGTGGCACCAAGCCTGAAAGTGGTTATGTGGAAGGGGGTTACCACTCCCCCAACGTCTTTCGTTAAAAACCTGCGCTGGAATACAGCTTACCCTGACGTGCTTCTTATTCCTCTTATTACATGCCTGGTTTCACTTCCCTGTTACATGTAAGGAAGAATTTTTCTGCTTCACTAACGTCTTCACCTATTTGTTGGGCTAACCGTTCCCTTTCGCCTATTTAATAGACCGGTAGCGAATAGTGAAATTTACCCTCAGTGGTGCATGCTTGTTTTTATGATGAAAAGGGACTACATGGCACGCCGTACTGACAGGAGCTCATCCATGACTTCGCCAAGCCCGTGACGTTCATTGTGACGTCCACCGTAATGCTAACAAACCCATCGAATAAGGTGCTTCGCACCCATTGGGTAAATAATAGGGCATTGTCCGTGAATGCAATGTGGATGATCACTGATTCCTACTCTTGCAGAAGCAGCAGCAACGTTGCCATATTGTTCGAGTATGCTCGAACGAAAAGATCACACTTAGATGCAGGTTGAGTGGATACGGTCGGACTTGGTAACTACTGATTCATTACACTTCTTGTATTCTTTCCGTGGTAATAGGAATGAATACAGTCCATATAACAGACTGAAAGCCTTTTCCCGATGAAATAAGGATGAAGATGTCCTTGAGATGACCGATCAACAGAAATTAACTTGCTCGAAAAGGCTTGCTAGTTTCGCTTCATTTCATTATTGTTCGTTTGCCGCGTTTTTCGACAATCCATTTGGAACTGTGAGCGCGTTTTCGCAATACATCCGGATCTCATTAGTTAATAGAAGTAGCTTTTATCTTTTTAAATTAGGGACCATTATATTATTACATGGAAAGAGAAATTGGAACAGATACGCTAGTCCGATTGAAGGAAGGGTTACTTGCTTTGGGCAGTCGGTGTGAGTGATGTAATCAAGGCCGCGATCGAAGAAAACAGGTCCATCGTGAAGACGAACGAACCTCTTGCTTACTGCTGGCCAAACATAGTGGTCGTGGCGCTCCACTTCTGGCCCCAAGGACGTGAGCTCAAATCCGCACCATGGCGGATGCATTTCGATGGAGACAAAATGCGAGAGGTTCGTTTGCGTAGATTTAGGTTAAAAAGTTAACGAAACCCAAGTAGTCACAATTTCCGAAGCAGTTCATTACAGCGTCTGTCAATCATATCACGGTTTCAAGACGTAAAACCGAACAAATATTCTCTCGCTTATTCTGGGCGAAGTGGTCAGCTTGCCGACAGACAGTGCTAACAACGGTGAAGTAACTATTTTACCGCACGGGCATTGAAAAAAATTAAAAGAAAAGGCTTTGTGGTAGCCAGTTATATGCAGCGCCGAAGAAGAGATGGGTGCCAATTACAGTCGCACTGATAACAAAGGGATCAAAAAGGCTAATGTCTCGCTTCATACAATTACAATCCATTTTAGAATGTTGATGTTACGGTTGGTTCTGAAAGAAGCAAACAATGTAGTTCTTACGTAAGGGTATAGCTCCGTATAGGCAATATTTGTGTTCTTTAGCTATATAATAACAACGCGCTGCCAATTTTAGTAGCCTATCATAATGCACATTGTACAAACCTTCTTTAAGATTAAGTATACAAACACAAAATATTTATTAGTCGGACATTATCCGACGCGTTCTGTCATTGGAGCCTTTGAAGACGCTGCGCAGGCCTTAAATTTCGAAAGCCACGTGTACAGACCTTCGGCGTGCCCGAGAAATTGCTTGAAGAGGCTTGCAGGCATGTCTTACGAGCGCAGGCATCTGCAGCGGATCTGAGAGAGCTTGGTGGCACAATAAAGCGCCGAGCCGAGCCGCCACAATGACCTTCGAAACCGATATGTGCTCCAATAATACGCGGGAGTGGCTACCAGGGTCACGACGGTGATCTGCTTAATGTCTGGGGCAGTACAGTAGTTACCTCGCAATACGTCGAACGCAGGGCACATTTAGAACACGAGAAATGACACAAACAATTGCCCGCAGCTTCCCTCGGGGGAACACTGAGGAGGATGCGGAGCATATAATTGGTTAACGGGGTGTTAAAGTGCGACTTACTTGGGTCGATGGCTAAATTGGTTAACGTGGTTGTGAAATGGGGTGTTAAATTGCGACTTACTTGGGTCGATGGCTAAATTGGTTAACGTGGTTGTAGGAGGGGGTGTTAAATGAGTGAACACGTACACACGTATGCGAAAGGGCGGCGCTGGTCGAAGGGACGTCGATCATTGTGTTTGTGGATTCGTTGGAATTCATTTCACCGCGACCTTGGACGTCGACGCGCCGTACAAACCAACCGACGAGCGGCAACTGAGCGAGCGAGCGCCGACCTTGAGTATATATACAGCGCGACGGCGCATGCACTGTCAGCTGTCGAATGTTCGAGAAGGGGGAGAAGCGCAACGGCGCATGCGCGCGCGTCAGCTGCCGATGTTCTCGAAGCGCGACGGCGCATGCGCGCGCGTCAGCTGCCGATGTTCTCGAAGCGTGACGGCGCATGCGCGCTACATTATACAGCTAGCGAATGTTCGTGAAGAGGAGAAGCGCACGCGGTGTGTAGAGGAGGAAGGGTGCACAGATGGTGGAGGAGTGAAGAGCGCGCGGTGTGTAGAGGAGGAAGGGATGTACAGATGGTGGAAGAAGGAGGAGGAAGCTTGCGGACGGCGCCGCACTACAAGCCTCGAGTATTAGATGCTCCGCATCTAAAAAGCAAGGAAATGAATAGGCGTGGCTACATATTGCTACAAAAACATCAATAGAAGAGTCATTGCCCTGGGGTGATGTGAGAGAGCAGTGGTGGTGGTGGTTATGCTGCTACAGGCGCGTAGACCTGACGGGCACTCAGTGGTGGTAGTTTTTTGCTATACTGGAACTTGACGGCACATATGCTTTTTTCTTTAACCAGGAAGAGAGGAAGAGAGAAGGATTGAGAAATGATTTAATGAAAAGCTGAAGGTGTTACTGCGGGAGTTCGCCTGACCTGTTACTCCATGCAGTGGATGATGGTTATGATATCTACACTGATAAACACATTACAGCACACCCATCAGTATTACATAGATGAAAATAGACACTGGTGGCATGACTGGTCACAAATATTGCAGATTTGTAGAGTGTGTTATAGATTGAACAGTCGTCACCCTGCATGCAACCAATGCGTTTAAGGTGCGAGGAAACCGATGCGACGAAACGGGATTCAAGAAGTTACACGGAGATACACACACAGCTGTGCGCGTGTCTCAATGTTGCTTCTTATGTCGCGTCTGCTTGCTCTAGCATTGTTATTCAAATAGGCCGGGATTCTACATCAAACACAGTGTTCATAATGTTCAGTTATGATAATTCTTGCCTTTGGTGAGCTACTGCGTCTACAGTTGCGAATGTGACTAAAGGGTCCTGACAAGCTTACTGCGCAAAGATTTGGTGCTGAAGACGCACACGGTAGTGTCGAGGAGCTCCTTTGCGAGAAATACCGGTGTTGACGTCAGCCTCTTTGATTGTGAGGGAAAAATAAAAAAAAGACGTAAATGAAATGAATAAAAAGTTTTTGTTCAAGCGAAATTTGAGCGCATACCTTCTCTGTGAAAAGCAGGTGTTCTACCACAGTGCCACTTCATTGCCTAAACATGCTTAAAAAACTGTATAAATGTCGCGCAGCGGAAGGAATCTCTTTAACGCATGTAATATATCGTGGCAGAGGTGTAGAATCGCGGCAGGCGTCGAAAACATGTGACTTCTGAAACTATTGGATGTTTTTAAAGATGGAAACATTGAAAGCGCTCATACATATTTCATCACCATCTGCAGCAAAGAAAGCACCAACTAAGTGAGCAGCTATGAAGGTTCACGTGTTGCTTTACGGATGCATCTTTTGCTGATTCGCAACGAGAACAATTATGGCTTAGTGAGAACTTCGCTGCTGTAATTGCAGGTGGAATTGTACGAAGTAGTTTTAAACCGGCCACGTTATGATCACAAACATTCTTTCCTTACGACACAGTTGAGGTGTCCACCGAGAAGTGATAATAAGATAACCATTCAAAATTTTTTGTGAGTGGGGCTGCTTACGCTATCGCGTTCTACACTTCAAGGTCAAACTCAAACCTCCTCATGCGTCCTTCAAATATAGTGAAATAGTTATGAAGCTGCAGAACGCAGTGCAATGCAGCAGTAGTAATAGATGCGTAGTGTAGTACTTGCAGAGTAGCAGGTAGGTGAAGACTTCCAACCAAACAATCCGCTCACACTTCAGCATTCTCACCCAAAGCCACAGGAATTTTTATGCGTATCTGTGTACAATCTCGACAATATTATTATCCAGAAGAAACACAAAAGTTTGCAATTCGTATCCCTTTTTAGTTTGGACTGGTTTTCTTGAGATACACGGCCTTTAAATCACGCGTGATGTTTACTTGATTTCTATATATAGGTTACGCGAGTACCGAGGCGAAATTCCGTGAAGTGTTGCCAACAGGAGATATTTGACAGGAAAGTGCGTAGGAGAATGCTTCTTCGTCTACAGCCACGCTATCACTCGTGACGAGTGTCTCGCAATGTACCATTCCGAACAGGAACGAGAGCTTTCCAAGATTAGTCTGCCGAGAGAATTAAGAGAAGCTCGCACACTGCAAGAATAATCTAAGCAGCGGAAACCCTGGCGGGACATACTAATCCATAAGTATAGTAGCAAGCTTTCCTGCTCAAGAAGCCTTTTAAGTGATATGCCTTATTCGCATTGTAAACGATACTTCATCGGCCACTTTTTTTTCGTGGACCACTGCACACAGTAACTGTTCAGGTGACGTGCGCTGTTAGACATCCAAGTTTCTATTCCACCTTGAAGTTTCTTTTACGCCTGTGATGGCCGCAATAAACTGCGTTCGGAAGGAAGAAATGGAGTTTGGTTGCACAACATTTGTAGGACATGTCGATCTTTCGCGCCTGAGGGCCAAAAACCGTGCCACAGCATGACCAAGATCTCGCTCTGCTGAGACTGACTTAAAAGAGCTACAGTATAAAGCGTACTGATGGGAGCAATTTTTAATAAACGATGCTACATTGCAGCAGCATCTAATCTGGTAACCTATATCTGAACTCAATAGCAAGCGGAGTTACGGTAGTATTAGGGTTGTAGACTGGGTATAGGCTGGTGACACCGTTAGTGTGACGTGCTATCAGTAATCACCGACGGGGCCATTTCGAGCACAGAAGTGATTCGAAAACAAAAGTTAAGGGTGGTACCTATGCTGTGGCTCTTAAAAAAACAGTGGGAGAAGGTATGGTCGCTTTCTCTACTAGGATAGGATACCCCACGAAAGACACTTTAACGTATTGTTTTCACTCTGAAACGGGTTTGTGCTATTCGCTGGATGCTGCCTGCATACATCTTCGCGGTAATGATGGAACGTGAATAAACTCAAACCATTCGCAAATTGCAAGTCAGAGGTGATTCGAATGTTCTAGTACTTTCTTGTGATTTTTGAAGAACACAAAATGACGTTTACGATTAATGTAGACTTATATGTTCTCTGCTGTTGTCGTGGGATCAAAGCCTAATTAGGTGGGTGTAAGCTCTTGCTCTGACACCTTAACAACTCATGTCACATGTCAAAGGTGTAAATCAACTCCAAACTTTAAACCTTACGAACGGAAGTTGACGGTAGTTGAACGCATTGCACTGTGAAGCATCGAGATCTGCTATGTCTCAGTGACAAATGCTGTTTGTGGAGCAAGGATGCGACGCATTTCAGGTTATCCTTTTTCTTTCGGTGTTTTAGTTTGCAATATTTGCGCTGTAGATATAGACCACTTGATATTTACAATATTCGAATAAAGTTACACGTATTGATACCCGCGAATGTTATGCCCTGTCGAAAGCGTATCAAATGTGGCAAATTTTCATTTATTATTTGAAAATTTTTAGTGAATGCAAGTCTCTTATACTTAGCCTTTGCAGGCTAACTTCATGTCCAAGAGAGAGAAACATTTTCAACAAAATGGCGTTCAGCAAGATGTGTGGAAAGTTTCATCTGCGAAAATAGAAATGCGTATCTATAAGGCTGGTTAGAGAGTCAGCTATGTGAAAATTCTAGAATACGTCAGTTACAAGGTCCTATTTCTCTCCACCACTTATACCTGGGCTTGTGCGTACACTGAAATAAATAGATAGGGCTGGCTCTCATTTGGCATCTCTCGATAGGTCTAGTTGAAAAAAAAAAGCTTCTACACAGGCTCCCGCCGGCATATCACCCAA
This sequence comes from Rhipicephalus microplus, assembly GCF_013339725.1. Lineage (NCBI taxonomy): Eukaryota > Metazoa > Arthropoda > Arachnida > Ixodida > Ixodidae > Rhipicephalus > Rhipicephalus microplus. Next base: position 250,488,059 of record NC_051165.1, read on the forward strand.
CATACTGATTGCGAAATCAACACGCATTTATCATCAAATGTGTCTAGCCTCTTTTCTGCTGAGAGCCAACAAAACTGTTTTGATTTAAATAGCAGGTGGCAGTTTTTTATTAGGCATTTGTGTTGCGAATGAAGTTTCTATGCAACCTTCCATCAAAAAGAAACAGGTTCCTGCACAAAGCAATCGATGGCGTATATGAGTGAATTGTTTCATTATCTATTTGCACTGTGTAAGGTCGAAATGAAATTGACGCTTCATTAATAGTGCGAAGAAGCCCTGATTCATAATAAAATTAAATTATTGATGATACATTCATTCAACTCTCGATTATCGCTGTTGCCTGCCCGCTGGAACCAAAGCTGAGTGCGCACATTGCCTAAAGAAGAGAAACTGTAACGTAGCGCTTCAAGGAATAATTGCCACACTAGGACAGATGCATAAGTACTGATGCTCTGTAGTTTATGCAGTTATAGGTTTTTGTCTCATGCAGTCGGCAATGCCATTGAGCACCCATCTCGAAGCGTTTTTGTTACGCAGACGTAGCTTCGCCAACACCATAATGCTGAAGAGCAGTTCTAGCACTGTACTATATCGAGGAATTTTCTTATATGGTATTACTCTTCCACACTGTCTTTTATTCGTCGGTGGTCAAAGTCAAAGGTCCGCCGGTCTACGTATTAAGGGGATCATTCGGAATTTAAGGGTGGATAATAAGACTACAATTGAGCTGAAGGCCACGCTAGAAACGGCGCCCCAGAATAGCATTCGTAACATTCGGATACCGCTTGCGTACCGCCCGTCTGCGTGTGACCTACTTTCACTCCACTCCTTCGGCCTCACTAAAGCCACTTTGCGCATCGTAATATGTCGTCATCCGAGGAGTTCAGTATAGCTCGCAAACAACGCTTGAAATCCAAACATAAAGTTTTCTTTGGGACAGCGTAAATATTTCATAACGCTGCAGAATGGAAAATTGACATTCACTCGCTTTTAGTTGAAAGCATCAAAGAAATTCATACGAATTATTTTGGAAGAGACCTTTCGGTTGGACGAAAATTTTGCACTGGTTCAGGAAATTCGATGTAGCACGAAGCCGAACGCTGACTTGAGAAGGTGACATATGGACAACACACAGCGTTTGGGATGTGTGGCTGCACATACGTACGTTCTCGTGTCCACGTTTCGCTTCGCGCTACGTCAAATTCTTTGAAACGCATCACCAACAAGAACACATCGCAACTCTGTTTCGGGCACACCACGTCATGATAGTGTACCTTCGGTCATTGTTATATTTCACAATTATTCAATCAGCAAACGACTGCTTGCAACTCTTCCAACTCAATATTCTCGTTCAGGCTCTTCTACACCAGAAAGTTTATGTGACGTGTTTTATTAGCGAAGCATACTCGCGTTCGTTAACGCCGTTTGCTAACGCCTTATTCAGAAGTCTTTGCTACAGTTCACAGCTGCGTCCCCACTGACGTCAATGACTGACTGATGTCAATGGTCGAGGCGTTCGTTGCGTCAGACCCGGACTCCATATGGTAGCGTGGCGAGTCTCCGGGTTTAAGAAATGATGCTAGCAAGATGGGAAAGCGAAAAACAAACTGGTTTACTGACACCTTTTGTACGACCATCTAAATCATAAGAAGGTAACAGTTCAGAGAGCCATCAGTGTGGTGGATGATCCTGTTAAGCTGACGCCTAGAGTGTCTTCTTCCACTTAGCACAGCTATTTTAACCTCTTACTCAGGCCCCTCCTTCTCGATGTAACTTAGTAAATTGAAGCTTTCAGCTAGTTGGTTTTCTATTATGAAGTAGGAACAGCGCGATATCCTACACGGGGACGCGAAAGAAGTGACTTGATTAAAACCAATCGCGCACAGGCACAACCCACCATGGCACAAGCCAATAACCCATGGTCGCCGACGGATCATTTCACTCGCTGGCGCTACGTTCCAGTCAATAACACTCAAGAGGGGACCAGCTGGTCATTGCATGGTGGTCTGTCAAAGCTGGCAACATTCTTTTCTCATTGTGGCCTTTCCACCGAGAGCCTGTTTCGGGGTTGGGTCAAGCTTTCTCAAGTCGTGGGAATGCAACTTCGGTGCATTTTTTCATAGGCCGCGTTTCGCCAACGACTACAAGTCATGACAGCCTATCCCCAGAAAACTAACGATAACGATTTCAGACATCAATGTATGAAGAGCTGTGCCTACTGGTGCCTAACAGACTAATTATTCAAGGCACTCGGTATTCTCTTGAAACAAAAATGATGTCATGAATGTTACGATGAGTGGACTTTGCGAGCGGGGGGATAATAATTATATGTACTTAAGGTTGTGATTAAACATCTAGCCATTCTCTAGTCACCAATTCTCTGTTTCTTCATGTATCGAATCAAATCTCAAGATAGAAATAGAGTGCATAATAGTTTTCGGTAATACTCATTTGAAGCAAAGAAAATGTTACGCTTTTTCGTGGCTCGTTTGAAGCTGCGCGTCAAGCTAATCGAAAAGGTGGATGCATCAGGCAAAGAGACAATATTTGACACTACATTGCAAAGTTAAGGCAAATGAAAACACATTTATTACGCACGGGGTTCAGCTTATCAAGAGGCATCTCTTTTGCGCTTTTTTATCCATTAGTGGACGCAACTATAGAAAATCAAAGGTGTACGCAATCGTGTGCACGGCTCTTTTTGCTAAAAGTGGCGAAGGAAGCTGCAAATAATTTGGTTTGGGAAAATAGTGGGATCATCACTAGCATATTCATTTCCTATCACTTCCGATACCCCACTGTAGGTTTTTTTTTCATAAGAAGAAGACAAGCGAAGAACTGTGAAGTGTGTGCCAGAGATTATCATCATGATCGTTTATTTTTTCTTAAAGGCCCCTGCTGGGGTATTACATTAAAAGGTGGGGGGGGGGGTAACATAGACAGTTTTACATGAGACTCGTCAAGTCACAAATTGGAAACACGCAACCCAGTGAAATAGATTACCTGTTTGGGTGCAACATAAAAGCATTACAATTTAACGAGACATTAGGAACAGTGTAACGTTGTAATGAATATTACAGCGTGAGGTGATCAGTAAGCTACTGCTTGAACACAATGGGGTTACGCTCGGGGACAACACTATCTGGCAATATATTCCACTCTGCAATGGCGATCGGCAAAAAAAGATTGATTGTAAGAAGACGTTGAGCCATGCAATTACTGAATTCTGCAAGAGTTGACAAGGTGACGAGATGTACGGCTGTGGGGGTTTAGGAGTTAACCACGAAGTTGAGGAAAGTTGTAATAGAACCTATAAAACAAGCACAGCGTTACAATCTTACGTAGGAGTGATAATGACTCGAGTCCCAGGGATGACTTTATGGCACTGATGCTTTCATCACGGCTGTACCTGGAAGAGATGAATCTGGCCGCACGGTTCTGTACAGATTCCAAAACGTTAATGAGGTATGCTTGATGAGAGCTCCAAATAGCTGAGGCATATTCAAGCTACTCCGTATAAATGTTTCATACGCCTGTTTTCGCGTGGCTGAGGGACACAAGGAAAGAGAACGGTCTGATGTAACCAAGTGATTTAGTAGTATCGGCAGCTAATTTTGTGAGGGGGTTGGACCATGTCAATTTGTCATTTATTGTGAGACCAAGATAACGATATGATTCGACAGGAGGACAAAGCTATCGAGTTTAGGGAGTAGGTGTAATTACTGTTTGAGCGCTTACGGAATATCTGCATCACTTTGCAATTCTAGATGTTGAGTTTAATTAATGAATTAGAACACCAGGTTTTGATTAGATCCAGATCATTGTGTATGATATTGCCGCGCGTATGTACCAGTGGTGGCGACAACGAAGCAGCGTGAGTGTCCTTGTCCGAGAGGAAAAGACGAAGGAGACAGTTGCAGTCTTTTTCCTGCGATCGATAAAGCGTATTTGTTTGAGGCGTTTTGTGTGTTCGTCGATCCTGCGTCGTCCCAAGTATCATGGTCACGATGGTGTGCAATGCGACGATAAAGAATACAGTCGTCTGCAAAGAGTCGAATGGGGGATGAAATGCCGTTAGGAAGGTCGTTTATGAAGATGACAAAAAGCAGAGGACCAAGGACGGATCCCTGTGGTATTCAAGAAATCACGTCAGTAGTGGCTGAACATCGATTTCGAGGCAATTTGTCAGAAAGCAGCGGATTCACGACAATGCGAGGGGGGTCCAGCCGTAGGCATGCAAGCTCGCCCAAAAGTCACTGGTGGGGAAAGCAATCAAAAATTTTGGCAAAATCTAGGTAGATGACATCAGTTTGAAAATATGACTCTAGGTTTAAGTGAAGATCTCTAACAATTCAAAGAGCTGAGGATCAAACAATAAGCCTGGCCGAAAACCATGTTGATTGTGAAAAAAGAAGGAATGATTACTTAGATGACATGCTATTTGTGATTATAATATATTTTCCAAGAGTTAGCAAGCAATGCTCGTGGGTGAAATGGGACGGTAGTTTGAAGGACCCGAGAGGCTGCCAGGCTTGAATACCAGTACTACCTTATTAATTTTCCAGTCATTCGGAAGCAAACTGTCTGTGATAGACTGCGTGAAAATTATTTGTAATATGGATCTGAAGAATACTTTTTTGCCTTTTAGTATTTTGGTTTTACTACCTACCATCATGCCTGGGGGCGCCAGAAATCTTTATTTTTTCGATGAGTGTCAAGATTTCTTCAGAAGTGATGGTTATGGGAGGAGTTTGGGGAAGAGTAGGGGTTGGGTGGATCAGGGTTTCCCCAAGTCGCCGCGAATGCGTACAAGGAGTACGTATACCTCAACGAGTGATGTTAGATTATTTTTAAATAACAGCCAATTGTCATCTATTGAGCAAGATGGAGCCAGTCCGACGAAAGAAATCAAGGAAAAGACTTAATTCGAAGTTTTTTTTTTCGTGAAGTCGGCTTTACCATAACTGTCTGATGTCTTTAGTGGAAGGCTGTCGTACAGGACATGGGATACAGAGGTTGAATGGGACCAAGTTGTGATCACTTAGACCATCGACGGGTGATAGTGATTGAATTATATCGGAGTTTGATACAAGAACAAGGTCTAAAATATTTCCTCCACGGGTTGGTGCATTAACCATTTGAGTAAAGTTTAACGTCAGAATTATATCAAGAAAGTCTTTGGATTGGCGGTTATGTGACTCAAGTTTGTCCAGTAATTATCTGGAAAATTAAAATCGCCACAGAGCATGAAATAAGCAAAAAAGAAAACGAGAGTAAAGATGCACAAGAACTGAACTGAGTTCATTATAAAAGAGGCGTTACAATCAGGAGCACGGTAACAAGCTATAATCACAGTCGTTTTTGAAGCTAACGAAATGTTCTCACAGAATATTTCGTGGCGACAGTTCATAATAATGCCGTACGAAGGAGCACTTTCTTTAATAAAAATCAATATACCGCCCCCTCTCCGCCCCCCCCCTGTCAAGCCGGTGAACAGCGTACGCCTGGCAGTCTTGTAATAGCTCGTGGTCTGCATTGCGCGGCTGAAGCCAAGATTCCGTAAATATGGCAATGTCAGTGCTGTTACCGTTGAGGAGAGATTCAATGGCGTCTTTCTTAGGCAGATAACTACGTACATTTGCGATTAAGACGGACAGGCTTTGACACACGGGATCAGTCGTAGGGGCGAGGCAGGGCTACGGGGGAAGTGGATGATGCATATGCCTGGAATGGAGCAATAACTTCTACGACTGCAATTCAACAACGCTTTCAGACTCGGCATTGTACAAAAATTACTTGTTGTCTAGCAGCAACTTGTCAAAGCGAGTTTAAAATGGTTTGCCACTCTGCATGCCATGGCCGCAAAGTTTCCTACGTGCCTGTCGAACCTTAGCTGAGTAGTCTTCGCGGATTTGAAAACTTGTGCCTTTCAGCTTGGATGCTTCTGCGATAATTCTGGATTTATCCTTAAATCTGGCATAATTTACAATCAAAGGTCTGGTTTTGCATTGCTGGTAACGACGAAGCTGGTGTGCACGCTCCAAGTCATCCTCCGGTATGGAGATACCGAGTTTTTCAGAGCAAAAAGTTGTCACTTTTGCCTGTGACGGAAGGCACAGTCTCGCCTTTTGGGTCTGGGATACCACAGAAAAGTAGGTTAGAATGACGTAGGCAATTTTCAGGGTCATCGCACTTACCTGTAAGAACCCCGATTTCCAAAGAAAGTTTGACAAAGCTGTCATTAACATCTGCCTTTAGACCTGATTCCTTAGATTGAGATGATTGCACAATTTTTCCAGGGTATCAACACGAGCAGAAAGGCCGGTCACAAACGCCTCAACGCTACACTGAGATGATCGGATCAGTGGAAGTTCTGTCAGAACCGAAGCTTGGGATGCTTCTATGCGCGATATGGCTATTGCAATGGTTCAATGGACGGAGGAGAAACAGGTCCTGGGTTTAGTTCCACATCACCCGGCATCACCAGGAGCAAGTTTATCATGGGACATTGTTACAAAGAGACCACAGAATCCCACACAGCGAATTACAACAAGTACCGATGACACAAGTGGGGCACGACACCGCAATAAGACAACGATTTCCAGAATGCACGCATGCCGAGTTTGGAAGGTAACTGACCTGCGTTAAGAAGGGCATTTTCGTGACCACTGTCGTTGCGGTGGTGAGCCTCAAGGCGCTCGGATCCATTGTCGCTATTTGAAGGCGATGTTGACGCCCCTTATTCATAGTAGCTTGATGTTGCCAGATAAAGATGCGGATTGCCGACGGAAATGGCGTTCGCGGGTTTTCTTGCTAAGAAACTTTCCAGGCCAATGGTTGAATGTTGACGGGTGCGATTTGGCAGTAGTCCAGAAACGGGTGGCTGCCCGGAAAGCCCAATCGAAGTGAAGATGGGAACAACAGGAGGAATACCTGCGTTAAGAAGAAGGGCATTTTCGTGACCACTGTCGTTGTGGTGGCGAGGGATAACAAATACAGAGGTGAGTGAGTGAGTGAAGTAACTTTATTAGGTCCACATTAGACGTGAGTTAACTTAGCGACAGGAGTGAAAATTACACGGAAATGAACTGAAAATCACCGTTATTTTTCTTTGCATCCTAACCTCATTGAGCAAATCAGACAAAGTCCGATTCGTGTATCGAGGCACTCCACGCGAAAGTGGTTTCAGGCGAGAAACGAGAAAAACATGACGTTCTGCAAGCGGCTATTCTGCTGAATGGGAGATGACACAGTGACCATCGTTCTAATGTCGCAGCAGCATTTTTGTGCGCACTTATCTGGAGTGAACATACCGGCGGTTTCCTAATAACTAACCCCAAAGAGAACATCGGCTGCCACATTCCCCCAGGAAACCTTCACAAGACATTGTTCGTGTTAAACATGCTTTCCGTCGCAGGTGCTCAATTTCGTAATGAATTTGGGCTGCAGCACGGAAAGTGCCCTGGCCAATGAAGAAAAGCAGCGAAGCAATAGTTAAGTTGTCTTGTCAGGGAAGAAGCTCTTACTTAATTAAAGAAAAGAAGAATAAACTTGCAGTTCACTTGAGGAGCTTGGCACAAAAGTCATGGTAATCATACAGCTGCTAATGATGCAGATGAAACGTAAGCACTATGATGGACTCTTGACTAATTGTTACTTTTTTTATTACTCATAGAAGTAGGTTAGTAACACCATAGTTGAAAAAAAAAACAGAGGTCTTTGTAATACTTTTCAGCATAGATGGCATTTTGGAAGACCAAAACTAAAATGCCGATGTATTGTACCATAACTACGATACAAATTAAACTAACGTAGTATTGAGAATGCGGCCGATAAATTTCGATGCACTCATGTTTTTTGCAGTGCTGACAATGCACGGCCTTGCAGTCAACTCTCATTTGAAGGACGCCATGACGCCTTGCATCCAACCCGCGACTTCGAGCTCACCATCGTAAGACGTATCATCTGAATAGCATGACAAGCAACATAAACGAAAACGGCACGAAATGCTGCTATAGTTACTCCGAAGCATTTGTTTATGCCAGAAAAGTACGATAACTATACACTCACGTATGTACTTTGCACCGTGTGACAGGTGGTGGGAGCACGCAGCACGACGCATTCTCAAGCTGGTAGAAAGAAAGGCTGACCGAGTTTGCTGTTTTCTTTTTGGCATTCAGTCTGTAGAGTTATGCCATCTACGAGTGATAGAGTATACAGGTCACATCAACTACGTTTTCTTTCTTCATTACTTTCTTTTGCACATGCTACAGTAATGCTGCAGTGCATAAACAGTGCATAGAGGTGAAAAGCAGTATGGTTTTCATATTCATTACAATTTCTTTGTATGGATAAGTGGCTCTAGTTGTCCGAGCCACTCAAACACTGCGTTCCTAATTTTTTTTACCACGTACTTGCGTTGAATAAGTTGTCATTGCGCAGCTTCAGTATATCCTCCACAGCAGTTTTGTGGTTGTAGGCGGCCATAATATATATATAGCTGGCAGCACGTGTCCGCAAAGCTTCTGCGGACGCCGGGCCACAACTTGCCATCTTACGCGGCTGCGGACGTGCCCCTAATAGCGTAGGGCCGTCGGATTGCTCCGGGCGAACTCTGATGGTGCAGCGTGAGCTGTCCAAAGTCATAATCTCCACGTAAGAGGTCATGTTGGCTCATATAGCGACCATACAGCTGCTGCCATGATTTAGTTTCCAGTTTTTTTTCTCTCCTTCTATTCTTTTTCTTGCCTGGATGTGAGCTCTCACACGTGCCTAAGCGCCTCATTTCTACTCTTACATCCATGACGTCTTTCGAATCTCATCACTTTGCCCAGGAAGCTCGAATTACCATCGCTCAGGGTTTTTCGTTATACGTTGATTCTGCTTGTTTTTGCATCTCTGTTTCTTTCTACCTGTTTGTAGCAGCAGTGCTTGTCCAATTTTCTCGTCCACGTATTTCTTGTGGCAGTACAAACGAAAGTATAGGTTTCCCTGTGAGTTCAGAGCTCAGGCCCTTTTTATTATTGGCGTGTGGTCACCCCTTTTTAGCAGGTTTGGCGAGGCACGAACGCAATCTTTATTTTTGTCACGGCTACTTTACTTACCGACACTTGAATCCAGTTTGTAGGCTTCCGGAAATACAACACACGTCCTTTACACAACAATTTTTGTGTTACAAAGCTGACGTAGGTGCACTTATTCCGCACATTGCTAAGGTCTCTACAAACGTCACTTATTTAAAGACTTTGCCCATACCAAGAGTGAGAGAAACTTTTTTTTTAATATTAGTGTTCAATTTTCCTCGATAGGAGTTATATGGATACTCGAGAAGCATTTTTGCCATGGCTGTTATGTTCCGTTTAATACAGTCTAAACCAGCAGAATTGCGCCGCGCGTTGCATATTCTATGCGTGAATGAAAGCTGGCGTAGGCCATACAGACATAGCGGCTGAAGCAAAGAGAAAATACCCTGGCCTTCTCTGTTGGATTAAGGATAATGAAGTGTTTTCGGGGTGGGGGAGAGGGGGGAAATAAAAAGTTTTCTTCACCTGCGGTAGTGGTAAAGAACTTTATTAATGCCCTCTGGATGAAAAGTTATAGGGCAAAACAACTAACAGAAAGTCGAAGAACACGGGTCCGACGCTGTTGCAGTGCCATTCCCGTGTTGGGTGACAATTCGTGTGTTGCCTTCGCGGAACAATATTTTCCTCATAGAGGGAAGGGTCTGAGGCGTTCGGGCAGCAACTAGGAACTTTGATCAAAAGGTGGTGGTCCTATCTCGAATGACATTAGAAGACGCCATACGTGTCGTGTTCCAGCCGCTTACTTTGCATTTAGGCAAATGACATGGCGAAAACTACCTCGGTCACTGGAACGGCCATGATTTCTAACACTGGCGTTTCGTGGAGATTCGTGTAGCATCCCAATTTGGTTGTGATCGCAATAGGTACTTTGCCCTTTATTTAAAACTGTGACGTTAACATGTGATTCACATATTCGCCGGCTTAGCCAAGTGTGTGTCCATTTGGCTAATGACGTTCAAGAGCCTTTCCTGCACACACAGAAAGGTTTCCTAATCGAAGCTGTGACAAGCCCGCGTGCTCTAAAAGCTCAATGTTATTCTGCACTACACGCATTTAGAGATAAATTAACAAAGCTTACAATCTTTGTGTAAGCTTCATGAAACATATTGCCACACCAAACTGATTGTTCGAGCACCAATCAATTGAGCAATTATGCTTCAACACTAGCTATAAAACTGCCCGCGCAGGATTTCCCGTAAAGACAAAGGTTGAAAGTGGTCGAAATGTCATAGGCATTTTCCGGAGATATGCTTTCTGTCGCATAGGTTAATTGCTACAGCATCGCACGTGTAATTCGAAGGCTTTGGGATCACATCGCACAGATGGAAGGGTCATTCTCCGTCAATTTTTATACACCTTCAATTTGCGTCCCAGACACGCAGCAAACACCACCTCATGTCTATGTATTAGCCCTTTGTGTCTGTAAACGTGCCCATACAAAACAAATGGAGCTTCACGAAAAGCTATGTAGATGAGGGTTACCTTCTCACACTGTTGTAAATTAAAAAAGAACTAAAGGCTACAGTGCCGACCGGTGAGCTTCGCAGCGCAACTATAGAGGAAAACTACCACACACGCTTCTTCTGTTTTTGCCGCTCTGCTGCACCGAATACTTAAGCGTAGATTGCGTAGGTTACATGATACATTCTATGTTGGACGTCGCTGCCCGACCAGTTATCTGGGTGCATGCACACTGTAAATATACAGATTGTGTGGGAGATGGAGTGCGCTGCTCCACGCCTAGCTGTGAGTATAGAGTAGCGTGCGTTGTGCGAGAGCACGCAACGCGCGGCGGTTTATTAGGGTCAGCAATTGAAGTGACCGGGCGATTACAACACAAGCCGAACAAAGTTAGTGGACCCACCTGCGAGAATAAATGCTTCCAAAAAGAAAAAAAAAGAAGCAGTGGCAGCTCTTTACACCAGTGAAGGGGATCCTGTCGTGTTTACCAATGCAGACAAGGTGAGATTTTAACAAATCATGCTTTGTCCGTTGTCAAGACTACTGCCATGGAGATTTAGGTAATCGATACGTTTTGATCAGTGCTTATGACATACTGTCTCGAAATGTCCAATTTCGTGGCAGCAAAACTCAACTTCTTGACACTGCTTTCTAGAAGTTCGTTTCCTTTCTTGAAGAGACCTTGCGTTTAATACCAATGATTGATGATTGATATTAAGGTCTAACGTCCCAAAACCACCACATGATTATGAGAGACGCTGTGGAGAGCTCCGGAAATTTAGATAACCTGGGATCTTTTAACGTGCACCTAAATCTGAGCACACGGGCCTACAGCATTTTCGCCTCCATCGAAAATGCAGCCGCCGCAGCCGAGATTAGATCCCGCGAATCGGTCAGCAGCTGAGTACCTTAGCCACTAGACCACCACAGCAGGGCTGAAGGTTTCAAGTTCCGACTTCAACTAGCAAATGTGAACAGGTACATTACACAGCTAAATTTCAAAATGTTGGTCGTGACCACATTTTGAAATTTTCTTGCCGTTGGTCTCCACTACGCCAGGTGCTATTTCGGAGGCCCCGGTGTTGCCTAATAAATGTCTGCTAACGTGGCCATTTAAAAGAGGGCTCTTCCTATATATCATATATGGGTCACTTCTGAAGTGGATTTAGCGTCAGGATTCCACAAACGTAAAAACATATTCGTACCGATCTCCTCAATGGCTAAGTTCCTGTCGCCGACTTTGGCGTTCTGTTTCTTTTTTGAACGTAAAGCTACCGCATAAGGTGACTTCTGAAAAAAAAAGTCCTCAACACCAGTCACGGCTTTGTGAATTACCTTTGTGAAACAAAGTAAATTTGAAGGGCTCGTACTTCTTTGCTAGACACAACATTAGTGAGCACTCATTAGTGTGATGTCTAACACGAATAAAACGCAATTAATCACGATAGGAGAGAAAAAAATTGGCAGATTCCACGTACAGTGGTAATTGACGATATGCCAAGCACGAATGAGAAATGCTGATATGTCACTTTAAATCAGCACAACGTTACGAGGTGGGCGAGGATAAGCGCGCACGCCCGCAACTGTTGCTTTGCGAGAGAAAGTTAGAGCGGAGTGAGGGCGGTGCTGCGGACGCCGCGGACGACGCCGGACGCCTGACATAGCCCAAATAGGAAATGCATTCGAATTTCAAAAATGTCTATCTGCTATAAACAGTAGAGCCCCGATGTCGGGGATCAGCTGTAAGCTGTCCGGAGAGCCCACAATGCGGTGGTCGGGCTTGGCCTGACTGTCCCAATGTCGCAGTGGCCCGCTGCGTGTTGAGTCGTGCACCTCCGGACTTCAAATAGAGTTCCGCATTCATCGTAGTGGCTTTCTGCCAATGTACGGTCGTCAGCAAGCTTAACACGAACGATCTGACGAGTTACCTGGACTACTTTCACTGATGCGAGCCGTGAAGTGCTGGGTGCTGTGGCCGAGATAATACCTCGGCCACAGCACCCATATGTCGGCATGCATGGGTAACATTTCGGCAACAGAAGCCAGAGATACACAGAGCTTAATAAAACTGTTTCCGAAGGTGCCGTGGAGCGTTCGTGTTAAGGTTGCTGACAGCTGTACGTCTGGGGCTTTCAGATTGAAAATGAATAAAGTTGATTGCACGCATGCACACACGCACGCACGCACACGTATCCCCACCACACACACACACACAAATAGATGAAAAAGTGAAGCTGGAACGAATGCCCTTTTCAGAGTCCAAGTTTACCAGCTTTTAAGAAATGCGTTTTGCGTGAAATTAACTCATCCAGAAGCTTCGAATATTTGTTTGAAGATGTTTGCTTCTGGATATCTACATTACTTTTGAAGTTTTTTTTTCTATCAAAAGATGTCAATCAGTATGTACTTTCTACTCACGATGAGAAGAGTTTGATCAGGGAGTTGGAGAAACTTCGCAAGTACTAATATAGCGTTGTTGGCTTGATAGACTTTTAGGAATTACTTTGTTTCACGACGATTGAAGGCACGTACATTTTCGAAGAAATCTCACAGAAAACAAGTACAAAATAAAGAAAGCAAAAGCGATGCAACACAATGGAACAGATTAATGCTGGCAAGAGTTATTTATTAAACAAGGAAAATGTACTCGTTTCTATCCTACAAATACTATGCAGTAAACTCGTACTGACAGAGAAACGGAATTTTCACAGTCATCTTACACTTTCATAATTACACTTTCTGGGGCGGCAAAGATTCTTAGATTAAATAACTGCCGGCACTGATCATAGAGATTAAAACTTTAAGGTTTTTTTGCTAGTAGAGTCACGAAATCCAGACAAGTGAGAAAACTAAAGTAACTCCTGTGAAGAGTCCTCTACCGCTGTGGTAATTCCGAAGAGCAGCTTTTGCAAGTCATCGCGTGTAGTGATGAAACCCCACCACATTCATCAGCGAAATGAAAGCCGAAGCATGCATAAGTGCTACAAGCCGGGAAACGTAATCCTGCTTTCCACCATTATAGCATTGGTGTTAATAGCTGTCGGGATTTAACATCCCAAAATCACCATATGATGTCCCAAAACCACCACATAGAATCAAAGTGAAATTTTAAAGCAGCTTCTATTCACCCCCCCCCTCCCCATTGTTTATCGCAACACTTACGAGAATATGTCGTTCTCTCATTCATATTCGGCGTCTGTTATTAACCTTCTTGACTTGTCAGCAAAAATATCTGACCATAAACTCGGGACCTGAGTTTTCAGAAAAGCAAACTTGATATATATATATATATATATATATATATATATATATATATATATATATATATATATATATATATAATATATATATATATATATATATATATATATATATATATATATATATATATATATATATATATATATGAACAGACAACACGCCACGGAAAGTTTCTAGCGGTTATCATTACAAATAGTTGTAAAGTAAATGCTGAAGAAAGAAAAGCAGATTAAACATAACTTGCCACCCGTATGACCCGAACTTGCGCCCTTAGACTAGCGCTTTGGATGCTCTACCACAGAGCTTCGCAGTGATAGTCATCCGCCATCAACTTAATGCGCATTTAAACGCGGGAGGTTCATTCAGCCCCACCTGATGCCACTGTGGCGAGTGTGGAACCCCTTTACTGCTTGCTGTGGCGGCACGTAGTCACGTGATCATATTATGAGATTGCAGCTGACCAATATTCCCTCGCATACAACGTCAAGCATCAAGTCTGCGAGAATGAGACCCTCGCTTTTCTCGTTTTCTTTCCGAAACACAATAATAATGAGAACTAACAGACAATAATACCAGGGAAAGAATAGGGGTTGTTATGAGAACTAATTGTAATGTAAATGTGAGGAAAGAAAAGGGGATGAAAAGAGACCATGCTAAGGTAGGATCCAAACCTGCATGCAGCCTTCGAATAACGCGTTAGATGCTGTTCCACTGAGCTACGCTTGACACATTCTGGAAACAGAAGCCAGAGCAAAAAGCTTTTATCTGCACTGCTGTCGTAGCTGTGTGGCTAGACATATACGGTCGCTGCATTATAAACTAGTGAAACTGAATTAAGCGTGTCCTTTGTGTCCTTGGAACATTCAAAAATTTGCATACGCGCCTCTAACACTGTCGTTCCAGTTGTGCTCTGATATATATAGAAAAAACATTAAATAAGGTGCAAAATTATCGCTTCTAAATGAATTAGCTGACTGCACCATGCGTTTAGGTTTTGTTAACACAAATTAAGCTGTCAAACGGAATCAGACGGCTGAAAAACTTTGTGCAGCCCAGGTATTCAAGACACTTAAAAGTTTTGTTGTACGGAGCCTTAAAGGTTTTGTTGTTCGGGTGTGAGCGTGTACAATGTGGCTCATATGCTAGCCTTTCACGATCATTGTGGCCCTAGAGTACAAGACGCTACGAAATTACTACAAGGCGTAAGTACGCGGTTGTTGCTACGTGAGAGCAGACGGACCCTCACCGCTAATTGAAGTAACATTAAGCACAGGCGAAGGAGTCGAGCCAGTTCGCTTTAGGAAATGAGCAGACATGAAGTCTGGGTCCCGCCCAGCGTTACGTGAAGAGTTTATTAAGGGGGCCAAAGGTGGTCAAAAAGACTGTGCCGTGAGGGAAGGTGAGGGGAGGACCGAGTCGGGCTGTATGACTCGCAAACGCCTTAAGGCATACTAAGCTTTAATTGCTCGGATATTAAGGCCACTCGAGCGTTAATGAGAGGTTCTGTGAGAGCCGAAAACTAATTAGTCTACCCTAAAGAACCTGCAAAGCCATATCACGACTCACTCCCAGTGTAGGATAGCAAAACGGCCGCGCGTATGGTTGACCTTCCTTCCTTTCCATCTTCCTCCTCCTCCTCGTTACCAGCAATATAATAAGCTTCACTCATCCCTGCGTCAGAAATATTTAACGACATAATAAACGCTACATTCCCCTTGTTATATCACGTTTCAAGAAGTGCCATAATGTCTCGGTGGCTAGAACACATGTAAAGTGGTTATTGAAAGGAGAAAAAAACGAACTTTTGGCCGGGGGTTTTTATCGCAGAGTCATAAAGAAAACGTGGAAATTTTGCTGTAGTATCTTAAGTCGTTGATGATGGCAGGGATGAGATGACTGGGCGAAGTACTAGAATTTCCATGCCTAAATTACTCGTTCACCATTCACATCTTAATATTTTCTTCAACGTATACAGTTATCTGAATGGATACAAAAAGAAAAGAATTGAATTCATGCTAACTGCAGGATATTTTAGTAAAAATTTACCATAAGCGTGGACCGTAGGCGCATCGTAGTTAGCCAATCTCGATCATGCTTGTTCGGTTGAGACAGATTTCGCCTATTGGTCGCATGCAGAGATGTATTAAACAGACCAAAGAAAGTGAACAATACATTCTGGAAGCTAAGCTGCCAAAAAAGGTCTATAAGAGAAGGTAGAATAAAAATAGACCAAGAAAATTGAAAAAAAGAAGCATAGGCTACCGCAAACGTGCACAAAAGATGCACCGTCATCCAATCGGGCACACATGCCAGCTACCAGTTTCGCCACAAGGACGAATAAATTTGGTATGGGACACCAATTAGAATTTCATAAAAGATAAGGCTATCTGCTAACTCTTTTTGTGCGATCTCCTGTACTCTTCTTGGTGCGATCTCCTGTAGCACAAAAAACACCGTTTTCAATCGAATATGGCTGCTCCAGAGAACAAAGTGGTTGTCATGCTGTAAGGCTATCTGCTACCTCGGTATAAGACGTTGCTGATGGCGGGGCTGAGATCACTGAGTATAGTGTTACAACTTCCAGGTCCATACACTACACGTTCAACTTCTGTTCTTTCAATGCGAAATAAACGCTGTGTGTTTTCTCAACGCGAAATAAACACTGGAGGCGGAATTTTACGAGCCGTCTCCTGATATCTGTCGAGATCGCGCGCGCGCCTGCGATCGACACCGCGCCGTTATGGTAAACTTTGCTCTTGCTGCTGTAGCGACAAAGCGATGCAAATGAGTTAGTGATATGAATGACGAGCCACCCCGTAATGAAATAACCTAGCTGTCACAGCTCTGCTAACGCTACCGAGGGTTTCTCGTTTCCTTTTCGTCAATACAACGTGGAGTGCCCGAGGTCATCACGGCGTCTTCTGGGTTACGCCTCACTTTACTACACAAAGTGAGCTCTGCCGAAGTGAATGCCAAGCAGAGAGGCAAACGAATTTACAAAGAAAGAGCACCGGTTTACGTCTTTTCCTCCTGCTTTTCGAGTACACTCACGTGACATTGCAAACATGTATTCCAGTACAAGTGAGACACCGAACTTTGTTCGCACCCGTGCGGGTTCAATTGGCAAGCGTCGCTCGTGATGCAAAACTTTGCCTCCGGCTGCTTTGCAGACTAACGCTGTGCGATCGCGTGTTTCGATCGATTCTCCTCGGCGAACCGCGCGGTTGCTTCAAGACGGTGTCCCGGTTGCTACAGAGAGACTGCAAGAAGCCGACGCTTCCCGTGTAAGTGGAGCCAGGCGAGCTGCACGGAACATCCTAATTGCTATGGTGGCTTTGGGGTTCAGTTTCTACGGTAATGCCTCAGGGTGGGACCGGGTAAAGGGTATGGCCGCTAAATTGCACTGAAAACGCTATCATACTGATTGCGTTATTTCTTGTCACTTTGACTGTCGATTGGGTTGCGCTGGTTCACGAAAGCCCAACAAAAATGAACGAGGCTATCGCGTAAGAAAGCAGAAAGAAAGGGGGAGGGGGCTGCTTTCACATTATGCAAAGTGGCTTAAAAAACTGAGAGGGCTTGCACTCGTAACCTCTTAAAAGTACCTGAAATACTCAAGAGTTCAACAACAATGCATTGTTTTTTTCCTAGCCATCACTACCTTACCTACCAACGCTATCTTCTCCTCTCCCGTTATTTTTTTCTTAAAAAACATGAAAAATGTAAACCTTATAAGTTTTGAGCTTATCAGTATATTGCGAGTTACGGCTACATGATGCACCCCCCTATAGCGTACTCGAAAACGCAAAAGACCAAACGCCTGGTCATTTCCCTTCTTGCTGTGTCCCATTAGTGCTGTTTATCCGAAGTTCAGTACGTACCAACAACAAGCCTGTATCAACAGTCCATAAAAGTTTGATCAGTTGATCACGTACGATAGTCATGCGTGGCAAAGCATATAACAGGCATGTGACTGCATAGCAAGACTATAGGTAGGAGATAAATCACAACTACTATACTTCTTATAGGGACCAATCAAGGGCCTGTATTGTTGTGACCTCATGTGAATCCACTGCTGGAGTCACGATTTGTGTCGAAAATGCGGGAAACGTAAGCAGTGAATTACGCGAAAGTTCTCTGTAGTTTTACAGGTAATTTAGCGGCCTTTTATTGTAGGCAAGTTTTTATAGGCAAGTTGTTTAAGCCGACTCTGAAAACTTTGGCGTGCACCACTGTGTACAATGTTTATCACCTTCATGAACCGTTATGTGCCACAGCAATCAGAATGCCACTAATTGCGCCCGGTACACCAAAATTGAAGAAGGCAACAGACAGCCGACAACCACCAATTTAAGATTTCTAGACAGAGGCAACTAGTTATTGAGAAAAAAACTTTTATAAACAGTCATAATTAACACAATGTAAACACTCCGGTAATGCACTTGAGGTTCGCTGAAACATCTGTACTGAGTGCTTCAGCAGCACGTAGAATAACGTAACTCTACCAAAAAAGGGAAAGGCAACGGAGTCTGCGCGAAGACCCCGAATTGATATAAGCCCTACGGGACCAACGACTTGCGCGAAGGTCTACGGAGAGAGTGAACGATGGGGTATTAGTGGGGGTTTGTCTATAGAGTATAGACATTCATATAGTGTCTGTGACTGAACTATAATCTTTCTGAGCTGATAAGCTGCCTAAAAAGAAAAAAAAAAACTTTATAAGCAAGAGTGCTTGGACCCCAGCGGCCCCACGCCACGTTTACATGGCTATGCCTCTGGCCGCAATGACATGGTTAGCCCGAGTTACCTCAGAAAGCTGCAATGCCGGTTCTTCAGACGAGAGCAGGTCCTCCTAGTCCCCACAGCTTGATATAACAGGCTGTCCCTACGGTGGAGGATCAGTAGGCCGTCCAAAGCCACGCAAATCAACCCTATAGGGCCGAGCCGATTTATCCGCAGCAGGTCAGCCGAAAGGATATGCGTAAAAGTGGGTTAAAATTCGCCGCATAGAGAACGTTCAGGAAAAGTGCCACGATAGTGAAACAGCAGCTGAGTGGAAGAAGGCGTTCGGGTCTGGAGACGTCTTCATAGGATTTATTGGGATTGCGTAAGAGTGGGATTTCGATGGGGGTAAGTCCAACGGTTCAAACGGGGTATTTGAGAGAGCTCTGCAAAGGTGTGCGCCTGCTTCATCGAGAAGCCCGAACCGAGACTGGTCTGAGCCCGGCAAATTGAACGCCGGGACAATTTATCGGCAGCTTCTTTTCTGGGGTTCCCTGAATGAGCCGGCATCCACTGAAGCTCTGCCATGCGCGGTAAATTTTGCGCCGGGGTATTCAACAACTGCCAGGTAGGGAAGTGTAACCGCCCCTGGCATGCATAGTGATACAGAGAAGTTTTTGAATCGGTGAAGACGTAGAGTGCTTCTGATTGCGCAAGGGCTAGGGTGACGATGGTCTCCTAACTAGCATCACCTAGCTAAAATCTAGCAAACACCTAAATACAACTAGATTCGCCTTCGGGATAGTCCAGCTTCACTGTTTCAAGCCTGGCGCATGGATGACTGAGCTTGCAGGAAGTTTCCTTCAAGCTTAGTCATTCTTGCTTGTTCGGTTGCGTCGATGGCTCTAATTTTTATACTTTATCCCAAGTTCAGTAAGAAACGGTAGGACAAACGAATGTGCTTGTCGAAAACTCTTTACGGTCATCGCTTAAAAAAATTACTGTGCGGCGATAATTTTCCGTCATTCACTTGCATGCAGAGGCATTGTCGAATTCCGCACTCCCCCTCCCCCCGGCCCCTTTCATTCGAAGTTATGAATGGGGGGGGGGAGAAGTGAATAAAGGGGATGATTAATAATCACACGAGTTTCACTTAACAAATAATTGTGCGACGGGTTTGCGTCCCTCGCACGCATGCCCAAAGACATTGTTGAATTCCGCACTCCTGCCACCTCTCCTACCCCATTTTTTCGAGTTTTTTTTACAATACTGCAGGGAATTATTAATCACACGAACTCGTGAAGTGGGGCGAGGTGCCAATTTAGTTTGTTCGCTCTGATGCATTGGGACTTATTCAGGTCGCGAGGACGACTTCAGGAAATATTCGTGGCCGTCTCAACACTAAGATGCACTGCTTCGTGAAGCATGTCATTTATCTAACAGAATTCCTGCAGCCGTGCTGTGTAAGGACGTTATAGAAACTCTCAACTATGGTGAAGCAGAAATTAACGTATTCGATAAGATGTCGAATTTCATCGAGCTCACTTGATTTCAATGTAATATTTGTCTGCATAAGTTTTCGAAGGACTGAAATAAAAACGATATGCCCTTTTACTATGCACTATTTTCGCTGCCGTTTAAAGCGCCACAGTTTTAGCTTATAATATGCTATCTTTTTTTGACAAGTTATTAAATAGGATCAACGGAAACAGCTCACGAAGCTCTAGGCATTACCAACAATGCATTCTGTTTTTACCATGGCGTTGGCGCAAATATGTAAGGTAGAAATATTGCAGACTCAGCAACTCACATTTTCTAATGTCCTCTTCAGTAAATCAAGAATGTAGTCCACATTGCCTTCATTAGAAACTATGGAATAAAATACACCTTGAAATCATGTCATCACTCAGCATTATTCTGGATATAAATGCTATACATTACAAAATTCACATGAAGCCAAACGGTAGGTATGGCCGTTTGCATGCACACAGACACGCCCCCAACTTGGTATCATCTCATTTCGGTAAAGAGAAGGTGGCACGAGCTGCTATGTATATTCTAATCAACGACATCCGAACCAGGGTCACCTAGAGAATCAGTGAAATATACTTGTAAGAAACCAGTACTAAGACATTGCGTCGTCCGTGCTGACAGTAAGTCTCGCCTCTCAAATTATAATTATTTTGAGCAACTGAGCACCTTTTAAAATTACAAGTTAGATAAACGTGCGTTGGTGTGAAATTGTGAAATAGGCATCAGCGTGTATGTGTGTTATGTATGTCATTCGAAGGTCGCAGGTTTGGTTTCTGCTCACGGCAAGTTATCTTTTCACCCACTTTTCTTTCTTCACATTTAGATTACAGTTGGTCTGATAACTTCACTTATGAATTCCTTTGGCATTATTGTCTGTTAGATCGCATATTATATATATATATATATATATATATATATATAATATATATATATATATATTATATATATATATATATATATATATATATATATATATATATATATATATATATATATATATATATATATATATATATAGAGAGAGAGAGAGAGGAGAGAGAGAGAGAGGGAGAGAGAGAGGGAGGGAGCGCTGAAAACTTTAGACTTTCGAACTCAAATTACCGCCCCCGTGCTTGCGGACCGAATGTCAATAGACGGCGTCTTGCGATACACTTTTACACACACACACACACACGCGTATATATATATATATATATATATATATATATATATATATATATATATATATATATATATATATATATATATATATATATTATGAGACCACGTCCGGCACGGCAGTAACCAGGTAATTACTACATTTTCAATACAGGTGCACGAGCTAAAGCGGCGCAGCCCGCGTTACAGACGATAATGATCACTGGTTTGGTCATACAGATGAAGTAGTACATAGTCAGCACTCGCACCATTTTCCCCTCTTCGCGGAAGAGGGCAGCAGGTTAAAAAGGAATGGAATGCCGAATATATGGTTTGAGTCAAGAGACATGGGCGATCGCGAAAGAAAGCAGCAGGTTGGAAAAGGTTGGAACACCGTATTCATGGTTTTAGTCGAGAGTCGTGGGCGATCTCGGTGTTGTGGCGACGACGATCAAGAGCCACGTTGACAGTAGCGACGCGATAGTTGACATCAGATGTTCATTCCTGGATGATGTATGGACCGAGATATCGGTGAAGGAATTTTGCGCAGAACGCTGGTGCACGAACAGGTGTCCGCAAAAGGACTTTGTCACCTGGGCGGAACACAACAACTCGACGCTTTGCATCAATGTCAATTTTTCTCTTGTCCTGAATGATAGCGTTGTTTGATTTGGTATGGGAAAATTTTATTCGAAAGTCCAAAGGCGTGCGCCCTAGCACATGGCGAGCCGCTCCCACGATAGGAACAGTACAGCCGAGACCTAGAGCCGCATCGTGGGCACTTTGGACAGCCCAAAGTTGCCATGTTATTTCTGGTCTCTGGAGAGCGGAGTCGCACTTTCTGGACGATCCTGTATTGGTGCCGCGCACCGAAGAGCACTCCCAGAACATGTGGTGTAAGGTCGCCACATTTTGTACACGAGTTGGTTGAATAAACCTCAAGGTAGAACTTTTGGAGAAAGGCAGGGTTAGGGTACGTTTCCCTTTGAAGTAATCGCAATGTAAGCCCCTGCGCTCTATTTAGCTTCCTGTGGGGAGGTGGAAAGATTCTCCTATTTATAGCGAAATGTTGGACAATTTCATTGTATGTCGTAGCAGTGTTGGCGCGGGCAATTTCACGGCAACAGGTGACGCGAGCGGCGAACTCTTCCGTGAGAGATGAAGATGGAACGGAAGACGTGCACAGAGAGGTGATGTCCAGAAAAAACGTCGGCACACGACCATACACAATGAAAAAGGGGCTGCAACTCGTCGTATGGCGGTACTATATGCGAAAGTGACGAAAGGAAGTTTAGTGTCCCAGTTTTTGTGATCCGGTTGAACGTACACAGAGATCATGTCGGACAATGTTCGGTGAAAACGCTCAGTCAGACCATTAGTTTCTGGATGATACGCTGATGTGGTCTTGTGGATGGTGTTAGAGGCCTGGAGGACTTCAGCAAAGATATGCGAAAGAAATGCTTTACTACGGTCACTAAGAAGCACACACGGTGGGCCATGTCATAAAATAGTGGCGCGAAGGAAAAAAATTGGCGATTTCGGAGGTAGCACCAGACGGAAGAGCTGCCGTCTTCGCGTAGCGAGTAAGGTGATTTACGGCAGTAACAATTCAACAGTGACCGGTAGGCGTAAGCGGAAGAGGTCCATGTAAGTCTATGCCGACGAGTTCAAAGGCAGTGCATGGGCACAGCAGTGGTTGAAATGGCCCCGTGGGAAGAGACGTGGTACGTTTTCGGTGCTGGCATGACGCGCAGGAAGCGACGAACTTCGCGTCAGAAGTGGAGAGGCCAGGCCAAAAGCATGTGAGTTTTGAGGTGGTCGCAAGCCTTGTGGAACCCCAAGTAGCCAGCTGTCGCCTCGTCATGAAACGCTTGTAAAACTTCCAGACAAAGTGAGCGAGGAATGCATGACGTGTTACCGAGAGGATGGTAAATTTGCCGACATAATGTTTCATCTTGAGGCTTGAAGCGGGCAAGTTGTCGTCTTAGGCGGCTGTTTGGAGCACACGATAAGCCACAGAGCCGATCAATAATTGTGCGGCAGTAGGTATCGGCATATTGGATTGAGGCGAGATCTGTGGACGAAAGAAGGTCCGTCGAGGCAACGAACTCTTTCGAACCAACAGCTGTCTGCTTGGTCACTTTGGTGGGTGGTGACGAAGGGATGGCAGGTGACATTTCGGCGCTTGGCGTGAGCGGGCAACGCGACAAACTGTTGGTATCTTGATGCTGCCGACCCGACCAATATGTGACACTGTAGTCATACTCTTGCAATTTCGTGAGAGACGATAATGAACGCAGTGCATGATAGTCAGTGACGATTGTGAAATGCCAGCCGGTAAATAAGGGTGAAATGTTTGTACCGACCACACGATGGCGAGACATTCTTCTTCTGTGACGCTGTAATTTCGCCCAGAAGGTAAAAGAGTACGACTCACGTAGGCCACGACTTCTTTTTCGAAAGCGTGGTACCACTGAAGAAGGACAGCACCAATGCCAAGTTCCCCTGCGTCAGTGTGTAGCACAGTAGGTGCTGCAGGGTGTAAATGGCGAAGCACTGGCCGTGATGTGAGGCATCACTTGAGAGTGTGAAAAGCGGCTTCGCAAAAATCCGGCTAGACAAAGGGTGCACTCGCAGTGCAGAGGAGGCTGCGAAGGTCTCGATCCCGATTATATATATATATATATATATATATATATATATATATATATATATATATATATATATATATATATATATATATATATATTATATATATATATATTGTAGGCATTTAGTATACCAATCCTCTTCATCTGTACATTATCATCATTATCATGTATTGCTTATGCATCCTCATCGTTGTCACGTATCATCATCTTCTTGGTTCGTGCATCTCCGCTGTCGGCTGCCGGTTCCTCGGGCCTAATAAAGTTCTTCCAAACCAAGACTTCATACGTGGTGGAGCGTGCTGTTAGATCCCTCGTCATCTTCTCGACCACTCTACCCCCTGGAGCTACGTTCAGGTCGCCGCTTGGGCCAGGTGCCCGGAAATATGTCGCACCAAGAAGAGGTCGGTGCTCCAACCGTTCCCACTCCGCCACCGCGTGCCGCGCCTTTCCACGTCATTAACAGCCTCCAGCGTGAGCCCCATCCCTTCGCCGGTATGCGCGGGGAAGATGTGGAGGAATGGCTGGACGATTTCGAACGTGTCGGCGCTGCTAACCGGTGGGATAACACCTACAAACTCGCTTACGTGTCATTCTACCTCACGGGTGTCGCGAAGACGTGGTTCCTCAACCACTTCATCGACATCCCCGACTGGTCAGCCTTCAAAGATCAGCTTCGCCATGTCTTTGGCACACCGACTGTTCGTTCGGCTCTCGCAAAGAAAGCTCTCGCGGCTCGGAAACAGCACATCGGGGAGTCGTATACATCCTAAACATCGAGGATGTCCTTTCACTTTGCCGCCGGGCTGAAACCCCAAAGACAGAGCTAGACAAGGTACGCCAGCTTCTTAAGGGCATTGCACCCGTCGCATTCAATGCCCTTGCAATCCAGAATCCAGCTACTGTTGCTGACGTTGCGACAACCTGTCAGCGCCTCGAAGAACTCGAGTCTATGCACCTACAACCGGACAGTGACGCGGCCCGTATTACGGCAGATCCAAAACTACGAGACACAATAAGGGTGATTATACGCGAAGAATTAGAATCAATGGGATTCACACTACCTTCAGCGTGTCCCATTCAGTCTTCTTCAACGTCATTGCGGGATGTCATCAGGGAGGAGCTCACGTCCATGACCCACATGGCCCACCTGCAGCCCACTGTCGCTCGTACTCTCCCATCGTTCTCGCATGCCGTCGCCGCACCATCAGGCACCGTCAGCTCGACGTCGCCGCCACCAACGTACGCGTCGGTTGCTGCCGCACCTCCCAGAAGCTTTCCCACGAGCTTTCCATCACCACCGCCTGAGCCATCATCTGTCCCTCTCACTGCTCTCTCTCCCGGTGCATCTAACACAAGCTACTACCCTCCTTATCGATCGACTCGCCCTACGTGCTATTATTGCGGCTATCGTGGTCACATTTCACGCTTTTGCCGCAAGCGCCAGCAAGATGAGCGCCGAGGGTACGCCATACGCGAACGAGACTATACCGCAGTAGCCTTGTACCAGGGCCGTCGTTATTCGTCACTGCCGCGTCGGTCTCCGTCTCCGCCAGCATCCGGTGAACTGCGCAGTAGTCATCGATCAACCAGACGCCGTTCACCATCGCCCTACCGTCGCTCCTCTTCTCCTCTTCAGCCTGCTTCCCTCGCTTCTGATCGGCGTCCGGAAAACTAAGCGATGCAGTTTTTGGAGTACAAACTGCATTCAAGCACAATACTCCAATTCCTCCAGCGCGCCCTTACAATATGATTGCAGTCTCAGTTGAGGGAGTGGACGTTGATGCTTTGGTGGACACTGGAGCTGGGTTTTCTATTATTCGTGCCGATTTGTGTACCCGTCTTCGAAAAGTCACGACGCCTTATGATGGACCAACACTGGTTACAGCCCAGGGAACAATGATTCACCCTCCCGCTCTCTGTACTGCCCGTGTGCTGATCGACGACATTCTTCATCATATACAATGTGCTATCCCCGTGCTCCCACGAACTCATTTTAGGCTGGGACTTTCTTTCATCTGCTTCCACGGCTATTTGTTGTGCACAACGTGTCGTCCATCTTACTGACACAGACCACTTGCTTAGTGACGAAACCTACAGGCCACTTCGACTCGTCGCTGCTGTAGACATCAAGTTACCCCCAAATGAACATCAATTAGTCACTGTTTTGTCCAACGACGTTGACTCTGGTGACATTTTGGTCACTCCATCGCCCCGTTGCCTTAATAAAGGCATAGCTCTCGCATCAGGTGTGGCTCGCTTCAACAATGGATCAGCTGTCCTCGCTGCTACGAACACCACACCAGATAAAGTTTTACTGCCGCGGGGCACTACTGTCACCTGCGTTGCCGATCTGGAGCCTGTGTGTGTCGTGCCTCTTACCCCTGCCTCCCCTAAAGGCCATCCTGGAGATCATGCTGCTTCCTCGACCTTTACAGCAGCCATCAACAAGGACTTGACAGACTCACAGAAGCAGCAGCTGCTTGATTTGTTGCAAAAGCATGCAAACTCTTTTGACGTTCATTCATCCAGCCTGGGTCAGACAACTGCTACAGCACATCGTATTCAGACCGACGGAACATTCATTGTGCATCGTCGTCCGTACCGCGTCTCCCTAGCCGAACGGAAAATCATTGAGGAAAACGTAGACGATATGCTGCGACGGGAGATAATCCGACCCTCAACCAGTCCTTGGTCGTCTCCAGTGGTTCTGGTGCGTAAAAAAGACGGTTCCGTACGACTTTGCGTCGATTGCTGAGCACTCAATAAGATCACTAGGAAGGACGTATACCCCATGCCACGTATCGACGACGCCCTCGATTCCTTACAAGGTGCTGAATTCTTTTCAACCCTCGACTTGCGTTCCGGCTATTGGCAAACCCCCATGCACGAAGATGATAAAGAAAAAACGGCGTTTGCAACCCCGGACGGCCTATACGAATTCAATGTTATGCCGTTTGGTCTATGCAATGCGCCCGCAACTTTTGAGCGCTTGATTGACACCGTGCTGCGTGGCCTGAAATGGAAGACTTGCCTATGTTACCTCGATGACATTGTTGTTTTTTCATCGACGTTTCCTCAACATCTGCAACGCTTGGACGAGATCCTGACTTGCCTTGCGGGCGCTGGCCTTCAAATTAACACCAAGAAGTGCCATTTCGCCAGCAAATCTATCAAGGTCTTCGGTCATGTTGTGAGCAAGGACGGAATTCGTCCAGACCCTGAGAAAACTGCTGCGGTGCTTCGCTTCCCTCGCTCTGAGAAGCCGAAAGATTTGCGAAGTTTCCTTGGTCTCGCCTCTTACTTTCGGCGATTCATACAAAACTTTGCCTCCATAGCACCACTCCATAAGCTACTTGCTTCTGGTACGCCCTTTCAGTGGTCTCAGGAATGTGAATCGGCTTTCGACAGGTTGAAGAGTGCCCTCATGACCGATCCTGTACTTTGTCATTTTCACTATGGTGCACTGACCTTCCTCCTTACAGACGCTAGAGGCCACGGTTTAGGAGCCGTCCTCCTCCAGCGCGACAACTCTTCGTGATAGCGAGTCGTTGCGTACGCCAGCCGCGTCCTCTCCACAGCCGAGAGTAACTACACGATCACCGAGAAGGAGTGCCTCGCCGTCGTTTGGTCAGTGCAGAAATTCCGTCCCTATCTTCACGGCTGCCATTTCACCATTGTGACCGACCACCACGCTTTATGTTGACTTTCGACACTCAAGAACTTGTCGGGACGCCTCGGCCGCTGGATTCTACGCCTACAAAAGTATGATTTTGCCATCGTATACAAGTGTGGCAGGAAGCATAGTGACGCCGACGCTCTTTCTCGCTGCCCACTACCAGCGACTCCACTCGGGGTTTCCGCAATCAATTTGCACAACACGCCCTCGGAGTCCACGTCTACGGCGGTTTCCTCCCTCGCCTCTATGGACCAGCTGCCTTCGGACGACCCGCACGATTTTTCTTCTCGACAGCTGGCTGACCCATACTGTCGACGTATTATAGGCTACCTCACTGGCAGTTCCCGTCCACTTAATGCGAGGCTCCGTCGCCAACTCTCGCAGTTTAAGCTGGAAAACTCGGTGCTGTACCGCAAAATTTACCCTCCTGATGGTCAGCGCTGGGTTCCCGTTCTACCCCGATCGCTTCCGTCCGAAGTCCTCAGAGCACTTCATGACCATCCGACGGCTGGTCACCTTGGTTACCACAAAACCTACGATCGCCTTCGAAGTCGGTTTTATTGGCCAGTTATTACCACTAGTGTCGCTCGGTACGTTGGGTCCCGCACTACCTGCCAATGTAGAAAACTACCCCCATCTGCTCCAGCCGGTACACTACAGCCTCTTCTATGCCCAGCCACACCATTCGAAGTTGTAGGCATCGATCTTTATGGCCCCCTTCCAGTCAGTGCTGCGGGAAACCGATGGATAGTAACAGCCAGTGACCATTTGACGCGCTACGCCGAGACGGCATCTGTCACTACCGGTTCAGCTTCTGAAATTGCCGACTTCGTCCTCCGTGCCATTATACTGCGTCATGGTGCTCCACGTGTATTGCTCAGCGACCGTGGAAGGGCCTTCCTTTCACAACTAGTGAACGAACTTCTTCGCGCCTCTGGCACAACTCACAAGAATGCCTCTAGTTATCATTCCCAAACTAACGGCCTCACTGAGCGATTCCACCGCACTCTTGCTGACATGATCGCCGCCTACATTCAACCAGACCACAAGAACTGGGATGTAGTTCTACCATTCGTCACTTTCGCCTACAATTCGGCTATTCAGCGGACAACCGGCTACTCACCATTTTACCTAGTTTATGGACGCTCCCCTACTTCTTTGCTGGACGTCTCTTTCTTTACCTGCCATGCGGATTCATCTCCATCCTCTTCAGAGGAATACGTTTTGCGGATCGCAGAGAGTCGCCAACGTGCTCGTATAAACACTGAAGCCCGACAGCAAGACAGAAAGCTAGTTTATGGTGAATCGCATCGTGCTGTATCCTTTCAACCTGGAGACGAAGTGCTCCTTTTGACGCCTATTTGCACACCTGGTTTTTGCGATAAGTTCCAGCCACGATTTATCGGGCCGTACACGGTTCTTGAAGAAACTTCATTAGTAAACTATCGCGTGACGCCACTTGTAGCCCCAGCAGATCGCCGTTATCGAACTACTGAAGTCGTCCATGTCTCCCGTATGAAGCCCTTCATGCGACGTTCTTTGTCCCCTTGACTTGCCGCGGCCAGGCTGGCCGCTTTCACGAGGGGAAAATCAGTGTGGGCATTTAGTATACCAATCCTCTTCATCTGTACATCATCATCATTATCATGTATTGCTCATGCATCCTCATCGTTGTCACGTATCATCATCATCTTGGTTCGTGCATCTCCGCTGTCGGCTGCCGGTTCCTCGGGCCTAGTAAAGGTCTTCCAAACCAAGACTTCATAATATATATATATATATATATATATATATATATATATATATATATATATATATATATATATATATATATATATATATATATATATATATATATACGTGTTTGTGTGTGTGTCAATCACGTATAGGTAAATAATGTTTCGCCTGTGATATGCCTGGCCAAGCGGCGTGCGAGTTCAATTTACCGATTTATTTATTTATTTAATTTAATCAGATATACTGTAAGTCACTTGATGGACTAGAACAGAAATGGCAAAAACAAAAATTATAAAGGTAGCAAGTGCACATGTTACACATGCACACATACTTATATATACACGTACATGGGATCACGAGACTTAGTGCAGATTTTTGTTTGACCTTATCCGCAAAATTATATGCAGCAAATAACATTGCTAGTATGACTACCAGCTATACAAAATCATTTTAGAACGTCAAGTTTAGCGTAGTCTCCATACTATTTTACTTTGGTGAAGAATCTCGTTGCCAGCCTGACATATGGCACGCTTTCGTTAGTGTTTCTTTTTTTTTTCTTTTTAAACGGACGGCTCTTCAAGAACAGCTGTTGAAGAGCTCGAGTAGAAAAAAAAAACAGCGCTATAGAAAAACGAGCCGAGAAAAGACACAAACCACGGCATCGCCTAACAACCAAATGCCACGGCCTGTATAGCTACTGCAATGTCCCGTATTTTTAGCACTTTTTTGTCCGTTCGAATACATATTCTAATCAACCCAAACGTCGTCTGAATACCCCCGAAGAGCAGTGGCAAACATTGTAAAAATGACCTGTGTCGAAGAGCACTTGGGAGAATTAAAAGTAGAAAGCATTGAGTGTTGTGTTTAAAACTCGAATAACCGCGCCTCGTATAGTTATACATAACCATACCATACCAGGTATCGAGTAGACCTCGCATAGCTGTAGTCTTTACGAAAAAAAAAAACGGTCTGGTGACGTCTTGCACAGAGATTGGAATCTTGTAAAACGGATTCTTGCTATTCCACTACTACCGCATGTCTAGTGCCATTTATATATTTTTATTTTCTCGCAGACGGAGTTAACTCGAGGTGGGCTGAAAAGACCCAACCTGCGTGTAGCAGTCTTCTAATTTGTTTTAGTTATGACATGAAAATCGTCATAGATTTCGTAGGGTAAAGCGACGCTTGTGACAAATCCATCTGGCATCGCCTCCGCCGCTTTTGGTGCAGACAAAAGAAATAAAAAAGAGCGTAGCACGTGGAAAAATCATCTAGAAAACTAACAAAAGGTAGAGGCTCGTAACGGCACACGAGCTGTTTATTGTCTGCAGTGGTCACTCCGCTCTTTTGCTGCAGCGAAAAGGTCACGTAAAGAAATGGGGGGGGGGGGGGGGCATCGACGTACTGATGTACGCTTCTGGACACATGCAGCGATGGTGTTGTGGTTAGAGTATCACTGTCGCGTGCATGAGGTCCGCGGATCAAATCCCGCTACCACGCAGTTTCCAAACGTATAAAAAATTATCCGCGTGATGATGAAATTACATTGAGAGGCCTGTGGTGCGGCCTCACCGGTGACCACCTCCGGTAACGCACTCCTTCCCCAGAGAAGAATTGGCCAGCATGGTGCAGTATCTGGCCACTATACATACGTCAATTCACACATGGTCCTCAATCCCCAGCGGCTGCTAAGCAGCTGACCACGGCGGTGGTCAGATCAGCAACGCAGCATAGGGCGCTAAGAATCTCTGTTCTGGCGGGCTGCCATTGGAACCTTAACTTGGCAACGTTTAACGCTAGAACCTTATCTAGGGAGGAGAGTCTAGCTGTAATATTTGTGGAGTTTAGAGGGTGTTAAAGGTGATGCAATAGAGCTCAGTGAGGTTAGGAGTACAGATGAGGCTTATTCCTTGCTAAAGAATGCACATGTCCTTGCTATCGTGCCTCAGCTGACATAAGAGAACTAGACGTGGGTTTCCCTATCCACAGAAGTATAGCTGGTAACATAGAAGAATACTATATCATTAATGAAAGTGAGGTAGGTATCGTAACTAACCTCAATAAGAGATGCAAGATCAAGGTGGTACAGGCTTACGTGCCTACATCCAGCCATGATGACGGGCTAGCTGAAGGCTTCTATGAGGACGTGGAATCGACAATGACTAATGTAAAAACACAGTATACTTTACTGATTGGCGACTTCAAGGCCAAGGTAGGCAAGAAGCAGGCTGGAGACCAGGCGGTGGGAGATTATGGCATCGGTACTAAAAATGCCAGAGGGGAGTTATTAGTAGAGTTGAATAAACGCACTAATTTACGGATGTTGAATACCGTCTACCAAAAACAAGGGAATCATAAGTAGAGATTGAGGAGCCCTAATTGCGAAAGTAAGAACGACAAATACTTTGTACTCAGTGCTAACTCAGGCATCGTGCAGGCTGTGAAATTACTTGGCAAGGTACGATTCAGTGACACAGAATGGTAAGGCCTCGAATTCGCCTAGACCTGAGGAAGCATTAACAGAAACTAGTACGCAAGAAGCCAATCAATGAGCTAGAACTGTCAGGGACAGTACAGGAATTCAGATGCTCGCTTCAGGACAGATACTCGACTCTTATAGAGGAAACCAGCCTTAGCGCTGATTCAATGAACGATAATCTGACGAGTATCATAACGGAGTCTGCAGTAGAAGTTGGAGGTACGGTAGCTATACAAGACACTGGCAAGCTGTCCCAGGAGACGAAGAATCTTTTGAAGAAATGTCGAAGCATAAAAGCCTCAAACACAACAGACAAACTGGCAGAGCTTTAGAAGTTGATTATTAAGCGCAAAGTATCTGATGTAAGAAAGTAAAACATGAAGATCATTGAATACGCTCTAAAGAATGAAAAAAGTGTAAAAGCGGTGGAGAGAAAACTTGGGATAGGTAAGAATGAAATGTATGCAATCAAGGACAAGGTAGCCAAATTAAGTACCAATATGAATAGGATAGACAAAATAGCGGGATAGTTTTACAGAGATCTGCACAATAGCCGGAACAACCACTACCATAATGTAAAAGTAACCCAGATGACATCCCGCCTGTAATGGCAGAATAAGGAAGAAAAGCCTTCAGCGAATGCAAAGAGGCAAAGCTGCTGGTGAGGATCGGGTTACATCAAATCTGCTGAAAGACGGAGGACAGATTGTGCTAGAAAAACTGGCCACCCTGTTTACGAAGTATCTCCTGATGGGGAGGGTACCAGAATCTTGGAAGAATGCTAACGCCATCTTAATACACATGAAAGGAGATAACAAGGACTTGAAGAATTACAGATCGATCAGCTTGTTATCAGTCGTATAGAAGCTATTTATAAAGGTACTTGCTAACTGAATTAAGACAACGTTTGAATTCAATCAACCAAAGGAACAAGCAGGACTTCAAACAGGCCACTCAACGATCGACCACATTCATACTATCAATCAGATTAACTCTTGACTTCGTATTTAAGCTGATATATTTGAATGCGAACTACTAATTCTAGTTTTGTGTGGTGCTATCACGTCATGCGTTTTCACAAGCACGTGAATACAAGATGACTGCGGAAGCATCGTTTCTGGGATGCAAATGAGTTTTTTTGCAGAAGGTTTACAAACACTCCCTCCTTCTAACACGCACGAAGGGGTCTTGCCTTAGTTCCATTGAAGCTAATGAGCGACCTTTCGTTCTTTTCTCCCTCTCGCCTCTTTCTCTCTCTCTCACACATACACGCACACATGCACACACACAAGCACACAAAAACGCACGCGCACTTTTCACCCAGCATAAAATACGATCTCGCATGCGTCTGGATTTGCTGTCATCCATTAAGGTTTGCTTACAACGAACAAAAGGTCTTGAAAGTGTGCTGCAATGATGTTTTGCTGAAAATGAGCTAGAGACCTTGAACACAGGTTGCTTAATATGTTGTCTAGCAGATGAGACTTCATCGATCAAACTACAAATTTTAATTCAAGTGATGTTGCTAAGGCACTTTGCCTCGCACTTGTCAGTGACCAAAGGAACTCTGGAAACCTTTCTCGTACAGGCATGTGAACTTGTAAGGTAGCGCTATTGCGTAAGTATACCAGTCTCAAGACGGGCACTACTGCACTTATAGTGAAGCGCGGCCCTGCACCGCGCTCTGTATAAAAAAAAAATGAAGCCTTATAAACTGCAATGTCGTCTCCCGCTTTCTTATTGCTTCTTTCAGCGCTTGTTTACGATGTTTGCGCTTCGGCGGCAAATTGTGAATTGTGCGCGCCAGCCGATAAGACCTCGCCACTGATAAGGCCTGCCAGCCCTCTTATTACAGAGCAGGTACTGTTCCTGCCTCCTTAGCGCGAAAGCGTTAAATAGCTCTTTATCGTAGAAATTCCGGCGTCGACGTGGGTGTCGATGGTAGTGATGGATAAATCAGCGTTTTCCATGAGCGAAACTTTGAGATGGATGCAAAAATAAGTGATAATACGCCTTCGGACCGACCGAGAATCGAGCCCGAGGCTTTCTCCGTGTCAAGCAAGTGTTGCACCATGTAGCCACAGCCACTGCTTGAAATGTGTTAGAACGAGTGAATGGCGTTAACGAGTGGGTGGTTTAAAGCTTTTCACCCGTTCAAACAACTGCAGCTGCGCGGGTCGCGTGGCATATTGGGCTCGAATAGTGGTTTCGTAGCGTAATTGCAATAGGAAGACTTATGAAACAGCAGGCGGTTAGCAACTGCACATGCAGGAGACATTGTTGAATAGTTTGTAATGACTAATGTCATGCAAACAAATGTTCTTTTCTTTGCGGCACGGTTGAAGGAGATGAAAACGAGGCCAGATTACGCTATCGCGTTCTAGTTTTGAAGGTGAAGCTTCAGCATCGTCCATTTGTTTCGGGCCGGACGGTCGGTATGGTCTGGTAGATAAGGTACTTTGCTGCTGACCCGGGATTGAATCCCGGCTGCGGTGGCTGTATTTTCGATGGATGTAGAAATGCTGCAAGTCCAAGTGCTCAGACAGCACCTAATTTATTTCTTTTTTTTTTCAGTGCCCGGGTAAACGCTGTTTTCAGGGCCGTCGAGCGCGCACCTCGCCTCCGCTCGCCACTGCCGCACAGCGGCGCAGCGCGAGTAGACTTCGCGATGCTGGCGCTGAACGGCCGCGCGTATTAGGAAGTTCGCGAATTCGTGTTTTCGTGCGAGTTAATTTGAAGTCGTGCTTCTAAACGGTTTTCACGGATGCAGGGAGGATGAAAAGTAACACGAACATAGCGGCGCGCTGATTTCACCGGGCTCTGTCAGGCCATGCTACCGGTTCGATGTATGCGTTCGAGCTTTATAGTATTCGCGTTTTATATTATCTTTCAAGCTATCGCAACCTCACCATTTGCATGCCCCAGTACATAATTTTGCTGTGTACGACTCTGCATATCTGGCAGTAAAAAAATCAGCATGTCTTTTTTCATTTCTCATTAGTTAAAAGAAAAACGCTGGTCCTCTTATGAATTCACCTGAGACGACTGAAAGGCAAAAACTATCCTCGTTTTTTTCCGATTCAATGCACTAAAGGTTTCCTACTTCCCTCCGGGATATTTCTGCACCAAACATGGTTTTCTTACTGCCTCAAGGGTTGGAGACAAAGCTAGCTTTCTGCCCCTCAGCTGGTTATGCAGGGCCCTCATCACCGACTCATTTCAACTAAGGGAAGATGCTGTATGATGCCGTCAAGTTACGTGACCTTCCGATACGTCACAAACATTTGAGATATGGGACGTCATATGATGGCGTTTTCACGCGATGATAATTTATTGCGTCCCTCGAGTTCACACCGCTGACGCGAGAAGACACCGGATGCCGCCGGCGATCAATCTTCGCTTTTGATAAAGCATTTAAAGCTATCACCTTAATGCACTGTACGGCTGTAGCTCCAAGATATTGCAGCTTCCGCTTGTGTTCGGGGAAGCATAGCAGTAATCAGGCACAACAATTGGTATCCTAACAATATTTTATACTAAAATCTAATATGTAGCTATTATTTACAGTCCGACTATTTTATTGATTACTGGTAGTGGTGGCTGAAAACTTTCCGTCACGTTTGGCACCATGACAATCGGAATCACCAAGAGAGAGTGCGCCGCATCCGAACAGTCAACAAATGATTATCGGTAACAATGCTGCCTCACGATCACTGCCGTTTGCAACGCTAACATGATGCTCCGAAGCTGAATGAGAGTCCGTAGACACCACTCAGCCAGTCAGCATCTACTCTCCTCGCTACCGAATTAAGAGGCCAGAGGGAAGAAGAAACAGAACTGAGCAGCCAGATATTAAGGCTACAACAATCCGTCCACGAATACGCCAACGAACTCAAGCAACTGACCACAAGCCGCATTTTTCATGCCTGTTACTTTGGCTCAAGTTGAGAGACGGCATCAGAACAACGCCGGTTCAGAACATAGGCAATCATCACAGAAATCGCGCTGCATATGGAGCCGTTTTTGTTCATTTCATGGTGATTTCGTTGTTTAAGCTCTCAAATTGTGCAGTCACCTGCCATAGTTCATTATTTTGTGGCACTTGCTTTTTCTCGGTGGCAACACATTTATTGCTTTACGAAGGGAACGAATTATGACCTACATCCCTAGAAACAGTCTAGTTCCGATTTGTGCTATTTGGTGAATTAACTTTAGGCTTGCGCATAATGTGCTACGTCAGCAGGGAGTAAAAAGCATCGGGGAACATTAGGCATTCAAACTTTTAATATTAGCTCCTGACAAAGGCTTCTCTGAATAATTTAGACTAAAAAAGGCAACTCTCAGTCAAGCGAATGCCATGGTGACAAAACGATCTTTCGCGTATTACTGGCATGAGCTATCTGGTATCGGCCTAGCAGACGACGAGCGAGCGCCTCCTTTAAGGAGTCGCGAACGACACATGCCTTTAAAATTAGCTGGGTGTAAAGAACAACAAGTGCTTCACGATTATCGTTTCCAGGTTTCCATTACACCTCAAACAATGCGAATACAGCCGAAAAACCGAACCCTATATCAGCTTCGAATGCAGCTGCGGCATCCGTTTGCGTGAGAGAAGATGTGGCGGCATCTCTGCTCCAGTTGTGGCGTCTGGTGGGGAGACGCCGCACCAGCACCGGCGGCCGCTTCCCATTGAAATCCGCTCCTTTGCCTGGGCACTGAAAAAAATTGGGGGACCCTTTAGCTTCACCTTTAAGAGTTGAACGCGATAGCGAAATCTGGCCTCTATTGCGCCCTTCAACCACTAAGTGCATACTTACCAATATGTTGTGTTACATACACACACATGCACGCACACACACACGCACACAGTAGATCACACCAGCGCGCGCGCGCGATTGGTACATACAGGTTTTTGATCTAATGCAAGAGTCGCATGACCTCCAAGATACACGCCGCGCGCTCGCCATCTCGGCGGCCATAAAGAGTCTCACAATGCCTCACATATAGCAGCATATTACATAGCGTTCGCTGTTTGCTTGATCAATGCCTCTGGAAAGACATGATAAGTTTTCAACTAGATGGACCTAGTTGTTCATATTTAGAGCTGTTTGAAAGTTACTGTGTGTTTTTAGCGGTGATGGCGGTACTATCCCGGCCTTTTTCGATGTATTTTGCGGCTTCCCAAATGCGCCTACAAATCGCCGAATGGGCTTGTTTTCGTCGTGGCAACTGTCGAACAAAATGCGTTAAACGGGCCCTCAAACACTTTTTCAAGTAACCATAGAATGACTTCACTAGAAGAGCTTATTGCTTCACGAATTCAACGCCACAAAAATTTATAGAATCCGTTCAGTGCGAGGGGAGTTTCAAAGGTTTGTGGCATGCTGCAATTGCATTATCTTTCTCTCGTCCCGACGAAAGCGCTGGAAATTAAGCAGGGATGGGTGGCAGAGGCAAAGAAATTACCCACCTCGTGACCTTGAGCACTCTTTTTTTCTTCGAATGCGTGGCTTTTTCTGTGTGATCGCGTTGGCACGCGTGGACAAGTAGCGGCCTCCCACGGCGATCTCGGTAACTTGTTTTTTCGGTCACAGAAGCACAGACGATTTTTCACTCACAACCAACTGGGCCGACAGAGACGGTGGGATTTCTGTCACACGATCTCTCTAACGCTATTGCTTTAAAAATAGAGGAGGTGCTGGCTCATATTTCGGTGCACGCTAAAGAACCCCAGTTGGTCAAAATTTCTGGAGCCCCCTACTACGGCGTCTATCGTAATCATATGGTGGTTTTGGGAAGTTGAATCCCACATATTAATCAACATTTTCGGGCCTATCAAGCACCTCTTGGTTGTCGAGTCAATCTCATTTTCCATTCCACGGCTTTTCGTTTCTTTATAGAAAGCGAACATCTATGCCACAAGTTTTCCATTATAAAACGATCAACAGAAATACAGCTTTTATACGGGCCTTTCTTGAGAAGTGATTGCGTAAGTTGAACCAGGACGCGAACATCGTGTAGCTGTTGTTCTCTTTTTTTGCACATTAGGAAAGACACATACAGGCACTGACTTTCAACTGTTACGACCGGCCCTAGGGAACCAAGCAAGTAGAGTTTGGGGGAGAACCGGTTCTTGACCGACGGGGTCGTCCACCCCCACCTCCCCATTCAGGCTCCTCCTCTCACCGGGAGAACTCCGGACTCTGCTGTGCGTTCGTGACCATGTTTGGTAACATTTTAGGGCGCCGTGACCATATATGGACTCCGT
Source organism: Rhipicephalus microplus (assembly GCF_013339725.1). NCBI lineage: Eukaryota > Metazoa > Arthropoda > Arachnida > Ixodida > Ixodidae > Rhipicephalus > Rhipicephalus microplus. Next base: position 250,526,067 of record NC_051165.1, read on the forward strand.
GTTAGGTTGTGCCACTCCATGTGTTGTGAGAGGTGTTTCCCCCTCCCTCGTGGCCGAGGTGCCGGGGACACCGTATTGGCTGACGATGCGGACAAGGCGCCCAGTGTCAACAACGTGGCGCTATAAAATGCCGAAGATGTTTTGTATCACACTCACTCTTCTCTCTTTGGGTCAGTTGACCACTTCTCCACATGTAAATAAATCTCTGTTGTTCATTCGGGCGCTTCTTCTCGCTGAATTGTTGGACGATGGATCCTGCGACGGGGCCAGCTACCGAAAACGAGACCGGCAGGACCCGGAGTCCCAACACAACTCACACTTTGCTGCGTGAGTTCAAGATTATTGCACTCGCCAAATCACTGACGGCACCCAGATGTATCATCGTATCCCCATGTAGAGTAATGCATATTTACCCGTATTGTGTTCTCTGACGATGATACTAACAAATATTGATTGGCGGATTCATCGTTCGACTAATTGAAAGTGAAGACTTATCCGTGTCGTTCTTATCGCTTTCGCAACCACGTCCGAAAAAGTCGTGCTGTTTTTTTTTAACTGTAGGTTTAGATGTATGTATGTGTCTGCCTACCGTGTGAGACATATTCTGCACTGGACTTTCAGTTCAATGGATTTGAGTGTATGAAAACAAGAACCAGCGTTGGAGCCATCAGATCACTTCTTCGAGGTTCTGTGTGTAACTGCTACTTATAGCTTTAATTTAGCCACTGACATCGCCTGAGCGGTCTTGTTTAAGATACGTGATGCATATTAGCTCATAATTTATGACAGTGGATGGCTCGTGTCTATACGTTATTACAGACAATCGTTATACTCTTTAGTAGATGGTCAAGCGGAATCCTTACCATCAGCTTAATTTTTGCGTGAAGTGCCGTAATAAATTGAGCTACGTAAGGAATCCAGCAGCAAAAAAAAAAAGAGAGCATGTTTGTACTAAGGTATAAACTTATCGGCATATGTGGTTTTGAGATGGTTCCTAATTGGGCTCAAGTCAAGGTATGACGATTCGCCAGAGTGAGAAATTAGTATAAGCGACTCTACGGACGTGGCATGTAGCTTGAACAGAAACTAAAGAAAAAGTTGCAAGTATGCCAGGAAAACAAATTTAATGACGCTGCGAAAAACTTACCCTGACTGTGCCTGAAAACCGCAAGTGTTTTTTGAATGAATTGTAATTAGAAGTGACACTGTGTATAAGCATGCTCCTGTGAGGTGAGCCTATTTATGTTAATAGTTTTGAAGGGATTAAAAAAATGGATCTGAGGTACTAAAAAAACGCGCCTTTTCAATTGCCTTGTAGTGGAAACAGCGAGCGCTGACACTAAACTGAGTCGCTCGGTTCAATGTAAAGGGGCAGCCTGCACTTTACTGGTTTGTGAATATGTTAAACATCACGAGGCTAAATAAAATATATGAAAACAGCTGACTTACCTCGGTTCTGATCTCGTTTACTGGTTTTGGCTGTTATCACACAGTGAGAAAAGCCTTTTATATTTTCACACGGTTAACGATGAAATCATAATTAACACACTTCATGCATAGCATCTAGCTCACAATAGAAGCCCAAGATTTGGAGTGCGTTGTCACACGATAATAATGAGAGCCCAAGATTAGAGTGCATTGTCACTCGATAATGAAACTAGCCACACAAAAAATTTTATTCAGCTAACAACCACCACACTAGATTTTATTCTGACGAAATTTTACTTCCCTGCATACATTTTACTTCCCCGCATAAAAATTTGCTTTTTTGCATCGCCTTTGAACATTGCAACGCATTGCCACTCAATAATAAATCCTGCCTCACTACAATAATATCTTAGAGATACATCTAATGGCATTGCTAGCTGACAATTTCATTTCTATTTTGTTGATTCATTTGTTTAAGGTATATTTACTAAAACAAAACTCTCATTCATTACGCCACAATTGTGCTAGACTTTTTGTAATTTTTGTCTGCAAATTTTAGTTTTTACGTTTGCATTTCATACTTCGAAGCATGGGCTTTTCAGTTATTTGTTAAATACTTTCTCGCGTTATTTGATAAATCCGCATGTTCATATCCCCCAGAGATGTATGTGGAGAATGACAGACTCTTCAGGGACGCAAGTCGCCCCACCCCCTCCCCCGTGCCAGTGGCAGCGTAGTCAACCGTTGCGTTAACTGTACAGTACTGCGCGTTTCTCGTGTTATGTTAATGTCAACTTCAGTTTTACAGTTAATAAGAAGCACTTTACTATTTCCTCAATTTGTTCATAATGACCATTTATTTAATACTTTCCGTATTTTGCTGTTTTATTTTATCATTACTATTCATTTATACATGTTCTGCTTTTAGTTGTTTCCTTCCGTTTTATTTATGTAAATGCTATGTCGCAATAAAGTGTTTACTGTCAAGTTATTATTAGGTGATCCCTTTGACCCCTCTGTAACTCAGGACTTTGTATTCTGTACTAATAATGAATCATGAACAGAATTCAGTACTTGTAGGGCATTCTTAATTTTATAGGTAATTTGTGATTTTATTTGCTTGTCTTGTTTGTTACATAACATTCCTGCCGCAGATTTTATAAAATATCCCAAAGTATAAAGAAATATGATTTCCTGGCTAGTCCTTCAGCAATTCATCGAAATTTTTCGTCTGTCTGTCTGTCTGTCTGTCTGTGCTAGCATATAAATAAGGGTATACTGCTTGCTCCTACAGAGTGAGAGAGAAAAAAAACAAAAGACAGTGCGACGCGCCTTTGTATATACAAGATCACAAGTACAAACAGATGTGAATCCTGAGTTGGATTGGAAGAAAGCATGACTCTTATCTCTACTAACCTAAACACGATTTTAATCACTATCAAAAGCGCTGATACATTTCAAATCTTTGTGAGTGATCCAGTAAATATAAAAGCGAAATATTACTGAACTGCACGTTACAGGATATGAACAATATCTTGCCTAGAAGAGCACAAAATATCTTGCTGTCTCCGTCATGTAGCCATCGTCTATACGCAGGAGGTGGGAGCTAGCAGATGTAACAGGTGTAGTCTGATTGCATGAATAGTGCGTCACTGGGTGATGTGGCAAACTATTTGCTGAAGCCGAGAACGTGCGAGCCAGAAGGGGTGGCCTATTAAGTCAGAGGCTTGAAAAAAAGCCTGGAACATGCTTAAAGCCATCGTGTCCTGGGTGGCGATTCGACCCTTGTCATGCCCGCTTGTGTAGCTTTCAGTGTATATATATATATATATATATATATATATATATATATATATATATATATATATATATATATATATATATATATATATATATATATATATATATAGATAGATAGATAGATAGATAGATAGATAAGATAGATAGATAGATAGATAGATAGATAGATAGATAGATAGATAGATAGATAGATAGATAGATAGATAGATAGATAGATAGATAGATAGATAGATAGATAGATAGATAGATAGATAGATAGATAGATAGATAGATAATTTACTTGACTGGCGTGATAGCTCAAGTTGTGCTTGACAGAAAATAGCTTTTGGCAGCTTCAGTGCTGTAAACCTGAGTAGCTCAGTGATTTTAATTTGTAGAGCTTCTACTGTTCCGTTTATCAAAGTGTCAATAACGCAAATGTCTGAGGTAAGTATGTAGTGTTTCCCCGGCATGAGTAGAAACTTCTTTGGTAGATTCACAAACTCTGTGTTTGACATGTGCGCTACTCTTTACTGGTATTTTTCTGTTTCCTGCTTGTTACGACAGTTTATATACGCCTCATGTACGACGAGTTCAGTCAAGTTGCCCCCACGTCAGATGTAGCCATGTAGCGACGCAGTGATGCGCTGGCGCAGCGCCGATGCACAGATGGCGCAGGGGTCGGGGCATTCAAACGCTTGGTGAGGTGGTGTCACTGTCTCTAGCTCCCCGTTGGAGTAATACGTCTTTTCCTTGAACGTTTTAGCAACCTAACTACACCACTTGCTGGCTGCTTTTAGACCTTGTTCGTTTATTTTGAACATTGCTAACTTTGTTATGGTGTGTATTGAGCGCTTTACTCTGATGGTGATCACGCTACCTGAGATGACTGGATGACAAACTAGACTTTTGAATCACTCCGAACTTAAAAAAAAACACTTGTGGCGGCATTTTTGTGAGACAACGCATATTAATGAAATAACACGTGGTTGTATGTCGAGGGAAGAACAAATGGTGAATGAGCTTGGTTCTTGATTGCAATTAAAGCGCAATAGCAGTATTACGCGTGCAAACTCGCATACTATTTCGGCTAAATATGCATGCACCGGCATGAAGGTGTACATATTATTGCGTGTACAAATACACCAACTGATCACGGCGGCCGCATTTTAGGGGGGACGAAATGCTGAAACATGTGCGTACTGGAGTTCATGTGACGTTAAAAAAACCCCGGCGGGTTCACATTAATCCAAGTTTCCCACTTTGGTATGCCACATAATTTTATTGTTAGTTTGACTCGTACCACCTTACAATGATGCATTCGAGCTTTGTTTTGAGAAACACACTTCTCGATACGGCAGTACGAGACTTAAAAAGCTCGTCTGTAAGAACTTTCTTTGCATACAGAAGGCACAGTTACCAAAGTGCAAGTTACATGCAGTGCTCGGGCTTACCAAGATTGCGGGCGCCACGAGAACGTTAATCTTACCGCATCATCACCCGGAAGCACTCAAAATTATTTGGCAAAGTTTTCCGCATTAGGGAATGCACATGAGGCCGTGATGATATAAGGTGTTTAACGTCCCAAAACCACCATGTGATTATGATAGATGCCGTGGTGGAGGGCTCCGAGCATTTTTGACCACCTGGGATTCTGTAACGTGCGCCCCAATCTGAGCACACGGGCATACACCATTTCCGCCTCCATCGGGAATGCAGCCGCCGCAGCCGAGATTCGAGCCCGCGACCTGCGGGTCAGCAGCCGAGTGCCTTAGACACTATACCACCACGGCGAGGTGCGCGTGAAGTCAGCACTGGGGTAATGTGTTACGAAACATGCAAGAACGAGATTTCACTGTTTGTGGATTGCGAGATGGCAGGGCTGATATTAAGTTGTGTTTCATTATCAACATGTACTGGGATTAGACAATGACATCGCCAATTCCTTGTGCATACAGAGAAGTGAGAATCTCTAGAAGTGCTAGTAAATGAGCGCAGTGATTATAACAGTACACGCATAGTAGAGCATTAGTATCAATTGCCTTTTTTATTCCTCAAAAAAGTAAGTACCATGCAGAAAACTGCAAAGACTGAATTCACAAACTTTTCTTCGTTCTTAGGCGCACTTTTGTTTTGTCATTGGCTCAGGTCTATCGTCATGAGTGGCAGCCGTTTCTCAAAGGCGAGTTTTGTAACTGTGTGGCAAGAATACACATACAGGACCACACTGTCGGGTTTTAGTGGATTAACAACATTGTGCGGTATAAGTTGCGCATTGTCAAAAAATGAACTGCATCTATCGAAGCTTTGTCGTTGATTGAGGCTGCCGCTGTGCGCGTTCTTTTCTCGAGCATATTTTAAAAGTTCATTAGGGTACCCGCCACGCTGGTCTAGTGGTTATGGTGCAGGACTGCTGACCAACAAGTCACGGGATGAAATCCCGGTCGCGACGGCCGCATTTCTGATGGAAGCGAAAGTTCTGGGCGTCTTTGTAGCTAGATGTAGGTTCACGTTAAATAATTCTAGAAGATCTCAATTTCATGAGCCCTCCACTACGACGTCTCTCATAATAATATCGTGGATTTGGGATGTACCAAAGATATTCTTCTTCCTAATAATAATAATATTATAATTATCTTTTTAATACTAATATTTGTTTTATATTAGCTTAAAATTTATCATGGTATCAGTATTCTCGGGTAAAAGTAGAGGCAGCGTGTGTTAAGAGTTCCTCGTAAGCTTCATACAAATCAAGGCTTTCATGAATTTGCCACGAGATAGATAGGTGGGCTCTTTGTCCGTAGTGTGTGCCCACGCTCCCAGTTTTCTGAACAAATATACCATATACTTACCTTTTTATGGCGTGACTTTTACGTTTTTTGTAGCTTATATTTTTTTCAGTGAAAGCTGTTAGGAGATCACAACTCGGTTCAAGCGCAGTTGCATGTTGTTCACCACCACCGCCACCAGTGTCCATAACAACATCACGCGAAATTAGGAAAAAAAACCCACTTGCACCAATGGCACAGTGGGGCTTGAACCAGGGTCCACTAGGTGCCACCCTAATATTCTACCACAAAGTTACGCCAGTGCTCGTAACTTGTCAAACTTGCCTTAGGCAGGCATGACGTAGCACAAATGGCACAGTGGGGCTCGAACCCGGGTCCACTGGGTGCCAGCCCAATATTCAACCACAAAGATACGCCGGTGCTTGTAACTTGTTGTCAAACTTGCCTTAGGCAGGCATGACGTAGCACAAATGGCACAGTGGGGCTCGAACCCGGTTCCGCTGGGTCCCAGCCCAGTATTCTACCATTGAACTACTCCGGTGCTTGTGACTTGTAGTCAAACTTGCCTTAGGCTGGCTTGATGTTAGGAAAGCAATCGCGTTAACACGATTTACAAAGCGTTTTACAACAGCGAAAGAACAACCAGTCGTCGCACAATGCGAATTGCGTAACAAGTGGGCCGTCCAACGCTCCAACTCATTAGAAAATCTTGCTCTTGTTTCCCTATTAACAGTGGCGTATACCCACTTCAGCCTTAATTCGTCATCGTCGTCAGCCACTGCATTTGGCACAAAATTCTTTGCAAGTGTCTAGCGGATACCACGCTTCTCAGAAGAATGGCGAAAAATAGCATAGCGAATGCCGACCTACTACCTAAAAGTTACCCAATAAGTGTTTTGAAAAAGCTCTGAAAGGCCGCTCTTCTAGCTATCGCTGTGTCTGGGCTGCGCCTACCGCGCAGGCCCGGCGTTTTTTGTCAATGTGGTCGCTCGTCGAAAGGAAATGCGCCTAGACAATTTAATACTTGTAAATGCTCTCTCTCTCTTATCGTCTTCTTACATAAGGAAACAGTTTATAACGTCTAAGTTGTCTCTCCTATATATGGTCAAACCACTCTCTTTAATTTCTGAATCATTTCTGCCAGCGTATAGATGGTGTCGTTCTCCCCCCCACCCAAAAAAAAAAAGAAAAAAACACATATGGTCTCCACTTGTTAACTGCAACATATTATTTTGATCATTGGTGTGGTATTTCAAGCTGGAGATTGAGGGTGTGATAGTTTATTTTTCTCGTATCGTAGTCACCTTCTAACAAGTTATTTTTGGAATGCCGGAAAGACCGAGCTTCACGCCTGAAAGCGATGAAAGTGCTGTTCAAGTTCCTGGGCAACTCGCCTCGCTGAGTGATTGTGACAATCCTCTGTGTGCGTGTGCGTGTGCGTGTGCGCGCGCGCGTGCGCGTGTGTGTGTGTGTGTGTGTGTGTGTGTGCGTGTGTGTTGGCGCGCGTGTGTGCGCGTGTGTGCGTGTGTGTGTGTGCACGTGTGTTTCTACTTCCGTACCTCCTTTTCTCATTCCCCTCTTTCCTACTTTTCTGTCTCCCATTACTTCTTTCCTTATGCAGTGTAACCAACCAGATATTGGTTTCCCTGTCAACCTCCCTGCTTTTCCGAATACCTACTCTCGCTCTAGGAATACAGTGTATTATGCCTTCTGGAATTCCCCATATATGAATCTTCTATACTACTTCATTGCCGCAATTTTCGCTGCTTATTATTATTTACAGATAGCCCAGTGCCAAGGTTTACAACATTGTTGGAAAACACACACACACACACACACACACACACACACACACACACACACACACACACACACACACACACACACACACACACACACACACACACACACACACACACACACACACACACACACACACACACACACACACACACACACACACACACACACACACACACACACACACACACACACACACACACACACACACACACACACACACACACACACACACACACACACACACACACAAAGAAGAACATTTGAAAATTGACCGCATATACCTTGTTGCTACAATACAGGCTAGCGTGGTATAGTAATTTACAGTAATGTGGCTTGGTTTTATCTAGTTGTGCGCTTCCGCTGCCTAGCTGTCTTCGTCTTAATTGACTGTCAATGAAATGAAACCGAGAGGCAAGCTAAAGACGAAAAGGAAAACGCTATTTCTCATTGTTGTTCGTTGTTAGCTGTGATCAACAATTAAAGCAATAGTTTTCTCGTAAGTAAAGTATTCAGTACGTAAGTTGCCCTTGTTTTCGGTATGTTGTGTCTTGATGCATGGCGATATGTCAAAATGTACGCACATAACAGTTGGTAAGCATCTACATTGCTTCTCCCTGATTGCTAACCTTACCAGTGGTCGCCTCTGTTAAGCGCAGCAAGGAAAAACATAAAGTTGTATATATCTCTCTCTTACTGATTGGCGTTTCTCTCCTGGATCGCTACCCTGTTTACGCCGTCCGCGAAATATGCATAGTCTTGCGAAACCTCGGAATCGTTCATGCATAGCTGAGACTACGCATGACTATGCTTTCGACACTGATCATGATTTCGACTCAGCTGTATTTCCGTCTCATGGAGAAGATTTGAAGGACCACATAAAGTTTCCGGGAAAATATATACGGCAGCGAGAGATGGGGAGCCTTGCAAACTTGATGAGCTCAGCGAGACATACACGCTCATACGAACGATTGAATATCATCCGTCACGCTGACGAAGAAGACAGGTAATAAAGCTGTGTGCGAAAAAAACAAGGGTGTGGGTAAGATGGAGCCTGAAGAAAGATTTCATGACGCCGTTCGATTGCTTGCAAAAGTGGCTTTTTGTTTTTTTTTTTACTGCATTACAGAAGGCGGCGAGTGAGTCGATGTCGCGTTTCCTGCGTTTCACATCTTTACGTTTTGCATCAGCATTGGGATGTCTAGAAGAACTTCTTCCCGGTTGAGTTGGTGCGTAAGACTGCTGAACATCTCATTTGTGGCGCGAAGCTTGGAACATGAAGACGGTAAAGAAAGATAGGGGTGCTGTGCAGGATTGCCCAAGATAGCGCGAAAACTTGGGATTGCCCAAGTTTTCGCGCTATCTTTTCAGGGGCTAGGCTCCTTGAGCCGTGGGTCATGCGCCCAGTTTTACGCCACTTTACGCCAGACAGTGTCACATACCCACGGGCGGGTATTTGCCACTGGTATGCGGGTATGTTCGGCGGGTATGTGCCACAAATGATTCATATTTCATATCTACCGAGAAACGGCGAAAACACACGTAGGCGTGAGTGTTAAGAAAAAGCTGACATCGGCTGCGTTGACCCGACCCATGTAAAGGAAAATGTCAGGGCCCCAGCTGGAATCCAACCCTGGCATTTTGCGTGGCAACCAAGCATTTTATCATAGTGCCAGGTCAGGTCTCGTTACTGCTTTTCAAATAGATCGTTATGTTCGTGAAGCGTCCCTTGGGAATTCAGTGATGGCGATAGAATTCTATAAACATGACTTATGTATTCATATGACACATTCGTCCCATCTGGATAAGATCAAGTGTAAGTATGCACGGTGCACTGAGGGAGGTGGAAAGTTTATATCAACTTATATCAACCAAGGAACGGTGCAAACAGACATTTGCAGTTTTAATTCGAGAGTATTGTGGGAAATCAGAGCAACTCCACGAAGTGATTGGCGACGAGTGGGCGAAGCTATAGATCTTAAGGTCTATAATGTCTACGTAGACGTCACCGACCAGTATAAAGGGCGAACAGATGAAAAGATGGAGATATGAACGTATGCATGGATCCACTAATGGTGTAGACAGACGAACGGATGTACAGATGCATGAATGGACGGACAGATGAATGGCGTGGGTGATCATGTATTGTGTGGTCGTATACTTTATTTCACTTATAGTTTGTTGTCTGCAGACATGTTTTCCGTTTTTGCTGTGCATGTGTTAATATTTGGTTTCGATTTTCTCGGACAAGATGAACACCAATTAGGTCAGCTCTAAAGAGCTTCAACCCTAGACGCTGGCATCGGCAGCGTAGACCCAACGAACACATAGAATAAATGCCATGGTCCCAGCAGGAATCGAATACTAGCATTCAGTATGTCAATTAAGTATTCTACCACTGAGCCACGCCAGCTCTAGCTGTAGACTGTAATGTTCATGATACACCAATTGAACTTGCAGTGCTAGCTATTCAATGTTGTCAATCGTACATACGTAGACCTATCATACAACCGTCACGTCGGGTTAATGACAATTGTAGTGAAGCATCATTCACTGAAGGTCATTCATCTATCAGTGTGCAAGGCCACCATCCTCACTGGCATGAGCGCTACATATAAGCTCACCGCTTCTGCTGTCGCTAATAACCATGTTGCTGTCAGCATCGTTAGGCAACAGTAAATATGCGGCTGATTAACATATGTCTGTGTGAACAACATTTGCGCGTATATTTAGTGTCATTTCGTAACGATTCTCTAATAAAAAATACAACAAAGTCACCTTCCCTTTACATGCTGAGCATAACCACGATTACCAAGGTCCGTGAGATCTACCGGACTTTTAATAATTTTATAATAAGCAAATTAGGTTATGCAGCAAATAAGTTTCACTAATTTTTAATGAATAACACAGGAAGAGTAAAAATGGTGACAGACAGACAGACAGACAGACAGACAGACAGACAGACAGATAGACAGATAGATAGATAGATAGATAGATAGATAGATAGATAGATAGATAGATAGATAGATAGATAGATAGATAGATAGATAGATAGATAGATATGCTCAAATTGCCTACTGTTCGCCAAGAAATGCTTCACATTTAGTAATAGCACAAGTAAATTGATGATAGATGTTTTGCGTAGAGCGTGGGCACTTTTCTTTTAAAACATAAGGTCCATTCAGTATATGTAAAGCCATCAGCACCTTTAACACGACCACTTCAATGAGTCGCCAGAGCTAGTAATGTAATCTAAGTAATGGTGTCATGTTCAGAGCGGTAAACCAAGGCCCATTTTCTCCGAAGGGATGATTTATAACAACACCAAAGTCCAGCGGGAAGATTTCACAATAAAAAAGCCTGTCGTGAATACAGTCAGGGATATATTTCGGGAAAGAGCTAGTCGGTGATGTTTTGTGGAAATACGGGCTTCTTGCGACATCGGAAGACACTTCCTTTCGGTTGCGGCTGCTCTATTTTGTCTTCTGTGCTCGTGGCTGAAAATAGAGGTTTTATGCCACAGTTTGCAGTGTAGGTGAGCAGAGCAAACACTGTGCGGAGGGCATCAGCGCAGAGCCCGCAGCCTGCACTTTCTGCGTCTGTTGGTTTTTGTAGGAAGATAAATTGAAATGTCAGATGCCGTCCCGGTGTATTGATACAAACTATTTTGTTATACATCCTGATCATGCAATATCTACCCACACGCATTTTTCGAGCACAGCCTACTCTCAATAAAAGAGCATTATCGTGTCGTTTGCTCACGCATCCGGCATTGCGAAACCCCTGCGAAAACTCTGCATCTAGCCTTTGAGAAATGTCGCGTAGACGGAAGAACACGCTGACACACACGAAATAGGTGGTACACATCGAATTTCAATGGAATGTTAGCTGTCTTGCACATAGTGCTGTGACAGACCACCCCAAAAAGCTTGTTGCAGCTTCTTAATAACAACGCGATGTCGGCTTCCGAACAGTCTTCGGTAACCTTGACTGTATGTATGCGTAACGGGTCATCGTACTTCCGACAGGCTTGCTTAGTACGCTTCAGAATACAGGTAAACAAAGAGGACCCTTATATTGCGTACAAGTTTCATAAGACCTGCACACGGAGGCAAGTTATTCTCATTCTTTATGGTAGCCATACTGACAGCCTTGAGCTACAACAAGGCTGATCAGGCGCCTTACTGCTTTATCGCCTATTCGCAGGACCAGCGTAAAACGGCGCGGCTGTACATTGTCGGACTCGACTGATGAGCTTGTGCAAAATGCCTTTAAAAAACACGCCATGAATGGAGGTGTTATGCATCGTCAAAGTCGTTAAAGACAAGCATCTGCTATAGACATGTTCATTCTTTATAACCAAATCTCGCCAGAATTGTGAGACAAAGCGGCTCAAACAGGTGCCTCGGTACTTTCGCGCAGGGGCAGCGCGAAAGTACCCCACAATACACCAGCAAGACAGAACTGCTTGCGTAGCCATTGTGAGTAACTCTCAACAATCCGGATGGCGTTCAACACTGCTTGTCGTAATGTGCTGGATTCGAGGATAGTTATAGCGCGAGAACAAAACGACGACATGCGCTATAACTATCGTCATGCCATACCAACTAGCCCAAGCTGCCACACTTCTAAGTGCTGCATTCGTTACAAAGTATGAATGTTTTTCTGAAGCAGGTTAGCAACATTTTCAGTGTGACGGAGATGAGGTTTCTTCGTAGACACTGAACTGCAGACATCGCGTATCTTGGTTCTGTAGGCAAGCACCGTACAATCACTGCCCCACTTCGATGACTAGTAGACTGACAGCTAGAATATGTAATTTTATAGATGTTGCTTAGGAATCGTTGATTCTTGGATTAGCGCCAGTCACACGTATTTATATATAATAAAATTAAGAAAAATCCTGTAATGAAAATAGTGAGTTTCGCCGCAAGGGCGGAGCAGTGACTGCGATAGCAACAAATTCTAATGCAACATGAAGAACGGCAGGCAGCTCTAAACTTGTGGTACACTGCTGAAGCTCAGATAACGCATGAAAAGCACACGCATGAATGAGGGCGATTAACAGCCACAGTTGTTGCTTGTTTGTGTTTGAGCAGCGGGCTCCTTTCGCAAACGTGGCCGCAACAGCAAGAGAAAAGCAATTCCTGTGCTCTGTAACTTCAACACAAAGTTTGCGGTGTAGAAACCACCTTAACTTGAGATAAGAGTGTGAGCATGGGTGACGCCAGCCTGCGTATAGGCAAAGTACAAGTGGTGGAGCGCACGCATCGCAACAAAAGGGGTGACGTCCTTTAAAACGAGCCCTTTGCCGCGGCATCTCGCCGGATATAATAACATGCTGAAGCGCTTTCGAGCTCTTCGTATCGCTAGTTGTAGATGGTGTACATTTTGTATAACTCGCCATTGTAGTATGCTGAAAGACGTACGCTTCCGCGTCATATAACGCCGCGCTCTGCGCAGCGAGGAGTTACAGGCATATATATATATATATATATATATATATATATATATATATATATATGCTATTACAACAACAAAAGAAACAACGAATTTCACTGCAAGGGTGAAGCAATGAATGTGACAGATGCATAACAACAAATTAGAATGTCACACCATGAGCGGCAAGCAAATCAAATGTGCCGCGTCTGTTCACTGGTTTACAATCCCACTCTTCGGCTGCAGCAGCTGTAGCTCTCTTTGCGATATTTCCTCGCAGCCACGGCCATCTAATCTGCGATCTGGGGGCACACCGATGTCGAAGGAGTCGTTAGCTACAAGTACTCCATTTCACGGACGATTGGGGTGAGTTACGTCGCGTGGTAGTAAACCACGCAGAGCGAGTTGCGTTAACAGCTCATAAGAAAAGCCCGTCGAATCACATTAGGCCGATGTGAGGTGGCCTGTAGGGGTGCAACTCCTTGCCTGTTGTGTCCTCTCTTGAAAATAGGGTACAAAAGAATCTATAGAATCTACAGAAGGACCATGCTGGCTGCGGGCAGGTTTGACCTTGCAAGATGTGCCAGTAGTTTGCCTGAACGCCACCACTGAACGACGCTTGCTGGCGCTTTCCCAACACGATGTGTGAGACAAAAATTGACGCAGCGAGGCTCTGTAGATTGAAACTGATAAAATTTTGAACACACCCTAAAATATTATATTTAAATAGCGATAACATCGTTGGTACGTCTAACGTCGCAAATTGGCAATTGCAGGGCATCTTCTTATTTTAAGGCGAGAGCCTCAGATGCCTCATAAAATGAGAAATATACCACTAGCAATGAAGGAGGACTGATAGTTTTGTGCGTTTTTATCTCATGTGTTCAGATAACTTGTACATTTATATAAATTCTTCAGTTGATAGTCAGCGCTTGTTTGTGTCTCTTCTCTTCATCCCGTGAGTTTGTGCGCTGGTACTGCCCATAATGCACCAGCAATGTCCGTCCCACGGCGCAAGGAATGTGTTATGCGAAGCAACATCATGTAATACAATCCCGGTATGTCGTCATCATGACGTCATAAATTACAAAAGCTTGTGTGTCCTTACGACGTCCCAAACTGTCACCCCAAGAGAAGAAAAGGAAGACTGCGCTTTAGAATGGCACGGGAAGTCACGGTGCGTGTTTCCTGCCCTCTCATGCATCCACGCCTATCCCTGTCCAATCTTTCTGAGTTCTTGGATTTCTTTTCACGCACGCTACTTTACCTTATACACCCCTCAGAAGAAAAATACCATCAGGGGTGTCTGCGTAAGCAGGCGTTTGGTGTGTAGCGAAACCACGGACCCGAGCTAGCCGGGAGATTCTCACCAGAGAAGGATTGGCCACCCGGGTGCAGTATCTGGCCACTACCTCCCACATGCGAACGTCAATTAACTCACGGCCCTCAGTCCCGAGTAGCTGTGATACAACTGACCACGCCGGCGGTCAGATCTGCAACGCAACAGAGGGTGCTAATAATCTCTGTATCCGGACAGGCCACCATTGGAACACGAACTTTGCAACGTTTAACGCTAAAACTTTATCTAGTGAGGCAAGTCTAGCTGTGCTATTCGAGGAGCTACAAGGTGGTAAGTGGGATATAATAGGGCTCAGTGAGGTTATGGGGACAGATGAGGCCTATACAATGCTACAGAATGGGCACGTCCTTTGCTATCAGGGCTTGGCTGACAGAAGAAAACTGGGAGGGGGCTCCTAATTCACAGAAACATAGCTGGTAATATAGAGGAATACTATAGCATTAATGAAAGGGTGGTAGGTAGTGTAATTAAATTGAATAAAAGATACAAGATGAAGGTGGTACAGGCTAACGTGCCTACATCCAGCCATGATGAAGCTTAGTTTGAAAGCTTGTATGAATTAAGACGTAGAATCGGCAATGAGTAATGTAAAACACAGTACTATACTGATGGGAGACATTAATGCAAAGGTAGGGGAAAAGCAGGCTGGAGACCAGGCAGTAGGAGATTATGGCATCGGTACTAGAAATACCAGAAGACAGCTACTAGTAGAATTTGCAGAACGCAATATTTTGAGGATTTTCAATGCCTTCTACCGAAAACGAGGAAACAGTACGTGGACATGAAGAAGCCCTAATAGCGAAAATAAGAAGGAAATAGACTTTATAATGAGTGCAAACCCAGGCATTGTGCAGGATGCGGAAGTGCTTGGCAAGGTACAATATAGTGACCATAGAATAGCATGGTCTCGAATTCGCCTAGACTTGAGAAAAGAATTATGGAAACTGATACGCAAGAAGCCAGTCAATGAGCTAGCACTGAAAAGGAAAGTACAGGAATTCAGAATCTCGCTTCAGAACAGGTACTCTGCTCTCAGTGAGGAAACCAACCTTAGCGTAGATACATGAATGATAATATGACCAGTATCATTACGGAGTGTGCAGTGGAAGCTGGAGGCAGGGTAGTTAGACAGGACACTGGCAAGCTTTCCCAGGAAACGAAGAATCTCATTAAGAAGCGTCAAAGCATGAAAGTTTCAAGTACAACAGACAAAATAAAACTGTCAGAGCTTTCGAAACTGATTAATAAGCGTAAGGTATCCAATGTAAGAAGGTATAACAAGGAGAGAATTGAACACACTGTGAAAAACGGAGGAAGCGTCAAAGCAGCGAAGAGAAAACTTGGAATAGAGAAAAATCAAATGTATGCACTACGGGACAAAGAAGGCAAAATAACTACCGATGTGGATAGGATAGTTAAAATAGCGAAGGAGGTTTACAGAGATCTGTACAGTAGCCGGGACAACCACGACCTTAATACTATCAGAACTTGCAGTAACCCAGATGACACCCCACCAGTAATGACAGAAGAAGTCACAAAAGTCTTGGAGAGCATGCGAAGAGGCAAAGGTCCTGGTGAGGATCAGGTAGCATCAGATCTGCTGAAAGATGGAGGACAAATTGTGTTAGAAAAACTAGCCAGCCTGTTTATAAGGTGTCTCCTGACGGGAAGAGCACCAGAGGCTTGGAAGAAGGCTAACATCATCTTAATACATAAGAAAGGAGATGACAAGGACTAGAAGAAATACAGCAGGCCGATCAGCTTGCTTTCCGTAGTATACGAGCTATTTACAAAAGTAATTGCCAACAGGTTTAAGAAAACATTAGAATTCAATCAACCAAACGAACAAACAGGATTTCAAACAGGCTACTCAACAATTGACCACATTCATACTATCAATGAGGTAATACAAAAATGCTCAAATTATAACCAACCACTATACATAGCCTTCAAAGATTATGAGAAGGCGTTTGATTCAGTAGAAATATCAGCGGTCATGCAGACACTGCGGAATCAGGGCGTCAATGAAGCACATATAAAAATTGTGGAAGAAATATACAGGGGTCAACTGCTACCATAATGCTTCATAAAGAAAGCAACAGAATACTAAACAAGAAGGATGTATGGCAGGGAGATATAATCTCCCGAATGATATTGACCGCGTGCTTACAGGCGGTTTCCAAGGCCTAGAATGGGAACAGTTAGGAATAAGAGTTGAAAAGGAGTACCTTAGTAACGTGCGCTTCGCCGATGACATTGCATTGCTGAGTAACTAAGGGGACGAATTGCAACTCATGATTACGGGGTTAGACAAGGAGAGCAGAAAGGTGGGTCTTAAAATTAATCTGCAGAAAACGAAAGTAATGTACAACAACCTAGGAAGAGAGCAGCACTTCGAGATAGGTAATAGTCCACTTGAAGTCGTAAAAGACTATGTCTACTTAGGGCAGGTAAGAACCGCGGAGCCGAACCAAGAGATTGAAGTACCTAGAAGAATAAGAATGAAGTGGTGCACATTTCGCAAACACTCTCAAATTTTGACAAGTTGATTGCCACTATCCCTCAAGAGTAATGTGTATAACAGCTGTATCCTGCCGGTACTTAGTTACGGAGCATAAACATGTAGACTGTAGACTTACAAAGGGGGTTCAGCTTATATCGTGGACGACGCAGCAAGCAATGGAAAGAAAAATGGTAGTGTAACCTTAAGCGATAAGAAGAGAGCAGAGTGTATTGGGGAACAAACGGGGGTTAAGGATATCATAGTTGAAATCAAGAAGAGGAAATGGACCTGGGCCGGGCTTGTAGTGCCAAGACAGGACAATCGCTGGTCATTAAGGGTAACTAACTGGATTCTCAGAGACGGCAAGAGGGTTAGAAGGAGACAGAAAATTAGGTGGACAGATGAGATTAAGAAATTTGCGGGTATAAACTGGCAGCAGCAAGCACACGACCGAGTTAACTGGCGGAACATAGGAGAGGCCTTTGTCCTGCAGTGGACGTAGTCAGGTTGATGATGATAATTATGATGATGATAATTATGATGATGATGAACAATAAGATGACTTCCACCTCCGAGTCATCTTAGGTGAATGCACTAGGGACCCTACCAGTTTTGGTGACTCGACGTACTATTGCTACTTATTCACGTTCACTGTGGTAACGTGCACTGCCTTAGTGAAATCACCTAGTTTGATTAGCAATCGGTTGAAAGGTTCGACACAGCTTCGCCGAGTCATAATTTGTCTCTCGCATTGGGTTAGTGTCGCATATTGGTGCTTTATCTATAAAGCAACCATGTCATCGCGTTGCCTTGCTGATATCACTTTTGAAAACACTGAAAGGGTTTATAACTACGCTTTTAAACGAAAGTGGAGTTCTCGCACGCTCTTTGCATAACAAACACTGC
Source organism: Rhipicephalus microplus (assembly GCF_013339725.1). NCBI lineage: Eukaryota > Metazoa > Arthropoda > Arachnida > Ixodida > Ixodidae > Rhipicephalus > Rhipicephalus microplus. The sequence continues at coordinate 250,544,071 of NC_051165.1, forward strand.
ACCGTAGATAAAAAGTTTTATCTCACCCTAATGAAGTTAAAATGCAATGACTTTTTCAAGGAGACTTTTTTTTATTTCAGGACTGCAGCCCTTAGTAACAATAGATAAAATTAAAAATATTCAGTTACTATTCCACTTAGTCAATAAAACTATTATCATTTTGCACACATCATGAAATATTACATCTAAACGATGATAACAATAATATCTGCCATTGAATGTGCCGAAACCACGATACATGTATGCGGGCCACCGTTTTTCGTAAACTTGAACCATCTGGTGTTATTTAAAGTTTACTGAGCTCGCACTATACAGAAAGCTGCAACTATTCGCGTCAATCTAAATGCGACTGCCTAAGCCGGGACCAAACCAACGAAATCGCAGTGCCACTGGGGTGAACCTTAAAAGAGAGAAAAGGGGCGTTTACATCACATTAACCTAGGAATCATGCAATCAGTCTCTGAATGATGCTTCTGAATACCCTCGCAGGTACTGCCAGTATCATGTAAGCAATATGCTTTTTTATCAATCTAGTATGTTGTCAGTGATGCTATTTACAGATTAAATGGGAAGTGTTCATCCTATGTTAACGTTACATCAGGCGTGCCCCAAGGCTCTGTCCTTGGGCCTCTCTTATTTCTTATTTTTGTAAATGATATTTCTGTGGGTATTTCGTCGCGCATGCGTTTATTTGCCGACGATTGTGTGTTATATCGACAGGTTCAGAACGAAGGTGACTGTGCTTATTTGCAGAATGATTTGGATTGTATTGTACAGTGGTGCCAGAAGTGGCAAATGACGCTAAACCCCAAAAAGTGCGTTCATATGCGTGTTTCCAAAAAAAAAAAGAAACCAATAGTAACGGCGTACACCATAGATACGCATACTGTTATTACCGAACCAACATGCAAATATCTTGGCGTTGTTTTGTCGCATGACTGCTCATGGAATGCGAATGTTGATCACGTTGCTGGCAAAGCGGCAAGGGCTCTAAACTTCATTCAGAGGAACCTAAGATTGGCACCCCGAGCTATAAAAAATACAGCCTATCTCACATGTATTAGACCGATTTTGGAATACGCATGTCCTGTGTGGGACCCGATGCAGGCGAACTTGATTGATAAGCTTGAAAAAATACAAAACAGAGCTGCGCGGTTTGTTTTAGGGCGGTACGAGCGGAGAGACAGCTGCAGTGCTATGAAAGTTGAATTGGGTTGGGAATTGCTTTCTTTACGCAGGAAAAAACTGCGTTTGAAGTTTTTCTTTTCTGTTTTTCATGGGCGGACTGGGATTGACCGTCATAACTATTTCAGTGAACCCAGTTACATATCTAGTCGACATGGCCACCGACGCAAAGTGAAAGAGTATCATGCAAGAACGACCATGTTTTATAATTCCTTTTTTGTGATGACCATTAGAGATTGGAACCGGCTGCAAGACAAGCAAGTGTGCTGTATAAGCGAAGAATTGTTTTATTCCAGTCTGTAACCCCCCCCTGCTGTAACGCCTTTTTGAGCAAAGCGGGGCACTCACCGAATAGAGAAAATCTGCGATACCCGTTTTCGGCAGAAAAGTATATATATATACTACAGATAACTTGCATATATATATAGATAACTTGCCCACGGCAAGTTATCTTTTCACCTACTTATCTTTCTTCTCATTATTTACATTACAATTGGCCTAATAACTTCCCCTATACCTTCCTTCGCGTTATTGTCTGTTAGATCTCATTAGTATTGTGTAAACACGAAAAACGAGCCCTTAAGTATACACTCGTTTCCCTTATTCATTAACGAGGGTCTCGTACTGGCAGACTTGGTGTCTTTAGGTTGTATACGAGGGACTTTTGGGCAGCTGCCAGCTAGTAATAAGCTCACCTGCTACGTGAAGCCAAACAGGCTCATAGAGTGTGCCACACTCGCCGCCATGGCTACTAGTGGCGCTGACTGACACTGCTACGTTTAAATTGACATAGATATCCAATAAAGTGGCTGGGGGGATAGCTTTCGTGGTAGCTCCGTGGTAGAACATCGAACGCGTCATTCGAAGGTCGCAGGTTCGGATCCTGCCCACGGCAAGTTATCTTTTCACCCACTTTTCTTTCTTTTCATTTACATTACAATTGGCCTAATAACTTCCCCTATACCTTCTTGGCATTATTGTCTGTTAGATCTCATTAGTATTGTGTAAACACGAAAAACGAGCCCCCTTAGGTATACACTTGTTTCCCTTATATATATATATATATATATATATATATATATATATATATATATATATATATATATATATATATATATATATATATATATATATATATATATATATATATATATATATATATATATATTGCTGGCTTTCTATTTTGCGTGGGAAGTTTTTAGCAGTTCTTTCTGAGAGATTCGGCTCAGTGACCGTAAATACTATTCCAGACTTGTATAATGAATCAGGTGACAAAATTATTGTAGGAAAACATTTTATATACGGTGCCCCAGAGCTTCCGATGACTAATCAAAATTGTCCATGAAACCTAATGGAGGCCCTTTAAAAGATTTTCAATGACCACTCTTACACTGTGTAAAGCCATATGAATGAGATGTTTGGCTGGAGCATGAAAAATGTGTGATGTAAAAAAAACTTTCCGAGAGTTTTACTCTGCTACCTCTTTATTCACTAACCAGTACAAACATCTGCTGTACTGCTATTCAAATTACAGGCCAAAACATTCAAGTGTCCAGCCTCGTCAACTGCTAAAGGTATTGGGATCTTGGAAAACGCCTTCACTATTCTAATGCAAATTATTTATAAGAACAAAGGAATGAATTCTGTGCACACTCGTTCGCAAACGTGCAAGCAAAGTTGAGAAACAACAAAATGCTGGGGTCACGACTGCTGCCACGCGTTACAAAACATGCAAAGCGGTACTTGCCAAGAATGCAAAGCCAATACAACATTCTCGTTCTATTATCCTCCTTCAGAAAAGTCTGAGATCCGAAGTAATTTGGTATTGGAATGAAGAAAACAATCCCTAAGAACTAAAAATGAGTCATGCACAGCAATATTAAAAATAAGGCCTTGGTGACAGGTGAGACTCCATTCAAATTGAAAACTACAAAACAAAAAGAAACAAGAAGACATGAGGGACCCTGTGGCAGGAAAAAAAAACGGAACCGGCAACGTTATCAACGAACGTTTCAAGTTATGTTTTTCAGTTTCGTTCGCCCCATAGAAATGTATACACGTGTACCTTAAAGCATAGAGTTTCCTAAAATTAGCTTGAGGGGACTCTGGCGCAACGGTTGTCAAGAAACTGTAGTAACGATGAGTATAGTGCATATATTGGTCTAGTCTTGGTGATTGCGGACTTCGAACAAACGGCTTCATTTGTTGCTGTGTTTGGTTTTGCTTCAAGTAAAAGAACAAACCGTTCGGAACTTCGTAAACTGATTTGCATTGGTTAATGTGGTGAAGTGCAACTGTTAAACCCTTTCTGACCTTGATTTCGTGACAAAGCAGCTCCATGCCGCGCGAAGCCAAATGTGGCAGAAAGTACGAACAAGAGTGGCAACTTGGGCTAGTTGGTGCGTAGTCATATTTGCAAGATGTTTCAGCACGCGAACAAAGGAAAAAATTACGGCATATTCACAGGGTGAATGATGATGAATGGGCGAAGCTCCGGAGGGATTCATCGGTAAACTGTGAATCTTCCGTGTAATTCGCCCAGTCGATCATCATGTAAAGACGTGAGAAACGCTGTGTGTGTATATACACAAATCAACTTTTATTTGTTCTTAGACGATGAATGGCTTGCGATGTCCCTTTCCTCGCGCGCTCGCACATCGGGATTCTGTCTGCGAGCGCGCGCTGCTGCCGCCTTGCGCTCTCTCCGCTGTGCAGCCTTATCCATCCGGCGACTCCGAGCGCGCGCCAACAGCGAACGGATTTTATTACAACGCTCCCCCTAGCGTACGTCGCCGCACTAAATCGAACGATTGCCTTCAACCAATGACACGCGCCATATGTGACATCATTCCTATTTTATAAGATCTCGCGCCTTTCATCAACTACAAGTACCGCTTTCTAGTTTATAACATCTTGCATCTTTTCATCATCAGCTACAAGTACCACCATCTAGTAAACACTACAAGAACTAAACGAGAGGTGGCTACATACAGGAGACGGTACCGCCATCTAGTGAACACTGCAAGAACTAAACTAGAGGTGGCTACATACAGGGGACGGTACCGCCATCTAGTGAACACTGCAAGAACTAAACTAGAGGTGGCTACATACAGGCTACAGGGGACGCACAGCCCACGCCCTAAGGAGCTTCGCCCCTAAAATGACAGGGTAGACAGAATCAGCGCTCTTTCTGTCTACCCTGTCCTTTTTCTTTTGTTCGTGCGCTGAAACATCTTGCAAATAAGAAAGTACGAAGATTAGGCAAATCCATCTCCTTCCCCTCATTCCCATGCTCGCTGAAACGCCATGCATTGCAGCTCCCATAGACATAGCGCAACAGTTCAATCTAGTGTATATATAGAAAACTCCATGCCTTGAAAAACACTGGAATGATATTCAAACTTCGAGAGAAAGACAAAGATGCGCATATTTAGTTCCAAACTGTTCTCTCATGTCCCTCGTGCGCACGTGTATTGCGCTAATGCAACGTCTAAGAAACAGTGAAGAACAATTTTTTTTTTAGTTTACCATTCAGCATATAGGAAAGTTGCGGCTCAACAAAGAGTTCGAGCGCGTGCCTACAAGTTGTGCCAAGCTTGCGAAGAAAAGCATGAGAAATGCATCATAGCACAGACATGTCCTGGTCGACAGATTTAAGCGACAGATATCTCTATTCTTTTTGAATTCAGCCCATGCGTAAGGTAAGATTGAAAATGTTATCTACCTTACCCACTGCCTACGATGGATCATTCGGGCATCTGGTTTGGACCGATGAATTAGAAGTGCAGTTTACTGACTAATGTGGGCTCTCTTAAAATCGTGTCTTACAAGCGAATCTTAACGGTCTCCATTTTTTTTCTCTTGATTAAAAATTGGCAGCATATCCACGGAGTGATTGATGGAGAGTGGGGCGAAGCATCCGTCCGTCCATTCATTCTTGCTTCCGTGCGTCCATGCGTCCATCTGTGTGACCGTCCATGCGTCCATTCGCCCGTCCGTGCGTGCGTCTGCTCATGCGTCCGCGCGTCCATCTGTGCGTCTGTCCCTGCGTTCGTCCATGCATCCGCCCCTGCGCCCGTTCATGCGTCCATCCGTCAGTGCAGCCATCCGTGAGTCCGTCCATGCATCTGTCTGTGTGTCCGTTTGTCCATCTATTCAAAACTCCAAGTACCACCATCTCGCATCTTTTCATCATATATTCCCCATACAGAAGCACCACCATCCAGAGGACATTCCACGCGCTAAACGAAAGGTGGTACACGCACATTTTCATATGGCTTGCGCTTCGGGTCTACTTCCCACCTTTAACCACCTCGAGTTCATGGTACATACTAGTTCACTGTATTCATGGCGCTGCGGCCCAACGCTCGCTAAACCTTTTTAAAATCAAGGAAGTTACGCCCAGCGAGTATAACGTAGCAACCCTTTCTTGTCAGATAGTGCTCAATGTACATGCCAATGGCTGCTAAGGGGGAATGAGAGACAGGAGAATTCGGCTTTTAGTTAATACGCATGCTGCGAATTTTTTTATTTTTCAACAACGCACAGAAGAAATCTCTCAACGACACCACCTTCGAGGTCAAAATGTAAGACGGGTTACACACTACTACTACGACTACGAGGGACGAACGGGTGCCGCTATAAGGAGGTTCGCCCCCAAAAGGTATTTGTGAAAGTTAGGTTTGTTTGGATGTTCGAGAACATTGGTGCGCGTAAATTTCACCTTTTTTGGTTTGCTTCATTTATGTGTGCCTCGAGAATTTCGCAAAGTGTATTTCACAGTGTTCTAATACGTGTGTAGGTTTGGAGAACCATTGGCGCCTGGTTCAGGACATAAAACACACAGTGATAACTGGAAAAATTGGTTATAAAAAACGAGCACTAGCACTGAAATTTGGTGATCTATTTCGTATTTCCTTTCACGATGAATCGTAATGAAGAGTATTGCCACAAAGACGAACGTGGTTGCAATGCAATGTGTTATACGATCTGATTAGTAGAAATGTACCTGCGGCATATGACGCAATAACATATGTCACTCAACGGCTCATTGATAAGAACAATATTGTTCGTAATATTCTGTCTTCCTTATCGTGGTATTTATGTGTGAGGCGAGAAAAAGAAAGCGACAGGTGGTGGCGCATTGGGTTAGCTCACAGAGTATGTGCACATCCCATACCCCTGCACCACCCCCACCACACACACATGCAGGCAAAAATACTAGTAATGACTCGTATATACTTTACGTGAAACCACATTATTCACAGTTGGCAGTATTTCAAATGAATAGTTTATGCAGTGCTCGGTACACTGTTAACGCAAAGAAGCACGCGTGCTACTCATGCTGATAGAAGCGCCTGGTGCAGGAAGTGAACAGTAAGACAGAAAAAGAAAAGACTTCGCAAAACGCTTCTTATGGCGGCGCACGTCGCGCACCGTGTGCTGTCGTGTACTCCTGCCTTTCGCCAGCGCACGTCAGCAGCCGCTGTAGCGACGACCTCTTCTTAGAAGGGAAACGTTGCACTTCGTTGATTGGGAAAGCCTTACAGAAGATATAGAAAACTAATCGCGAGTGGACTGAGTTTCCGGTGAAGCCTTAGCGTCACCGTGTCTTCCTTAACGGAAGGAAACTGCGCAATCGGCTGGTATTGTTGATAAGCAAGGCGCCTTAATTTCCGAGAGAAAACATAGTAGAAGGTCATTACAACGTTATTGGAAGGGTAGCGCTAGTGAACGCGGGCTAAATGAAGGATCATGGGCACACGGATAAAGTTTGTGTGTTCGTGTGCCTTGCTTTAGTCCGCGTTTAGTAATATACCCTTCCAAGAATGACTTTCCAACTCACTCAAGAAACAACACTGGTAAGTCATTATAAGCAGTCAACGCATGAGAAGCTTGTTCTGATCACTTTTACGAGTCTCATTGGAAGGAGAAATATAAACCCTTTCACAGAAACAGGCGTTCCCATCCCGATCAGCGCACAAGAAAGTGCACTACTGAAACAACTGAAAACAACTGAAAGGTTAGTGTAAGGAACGTGTCATATATATGCAAAAAGAAGGCATAAAATCTTGAGAACCCCCACTAAGCGCGTGGTCAAGTACGCTGTAGATACAAAGTCTCAGCATCTGTGAGAACGATTGAAGGCTGGTTCGCCGTTTGAATATATGTGATATATTTCTTGTGGATTGTATACCACTGCTCAGGTAAATCAGGTGGAGGGTTATGTGCAAACGGCTTGCTCGGTGTGCACTCTAATACCGTGTGGATGATAGCACACAGCACCGCACATTTATTGCTGATGTTAACAAAGTTGTTTGGATTTACTATCATGATCAGACACGCCAGCTTAACTTTCCGCTGGTTGAGAGATACAAAGCTTTGCCGTGTAGGATTCGCTGACGGAGCAACGTGAGATTATTATAATCCCTGAACTGGCATGAAATCAGCTCGGCCTTGTTACGCATATTTACGTAAATGACTAACGCTTATTAAAATGCTCCGATGAACCATATGTTTTTCTGGTAAGAAGGTGAAGAAAAATTCCTGAAAACCATGGCGGTCATCAGTGTGCGGCACTTTCTGGTGTTCTGTTGGAGCGTCAAATACAAATACATGTTCTCAATAAACAATGCACTGACTCTGTCCAGTTCGAATATTCGGGGCTACCTGCTTACAGTTTATATGCACTGGTCAGTGTGTAGTTCTGCGAATGCCTGCAATGTCCAGTTCTCCGGCGATGTTTGCTTCGAAGTCGTGCCAGAGCTACGTCATGTCATGTCGGCAACTTCATGCAATAGCGTGCAAAGAGTAGTACGCGCAGTTACCTTTTGACCTTTGAGCAGCATACCCTCAGAATACAATGCTTCCACACAGAGTAGAGAGATAGATGAAAGGGAAAATGCAGGGATGTTAACCATGTAGCAGTAACCTGTTTGCTACCCTAGAAAGGGGTGGGGAAATAGGAGTTGTAGAGAGGACAGAGAGAGTATAAAGAGCACACACACCCGCCCGCCCGCACGCACGCACGCACGCACGCACGCACGCACGCAGAACATTCAAACCAAATCTGTTCTGAGACGCCACTTGAACGCAGGAAGCGCAGTAGCGCTGGCACAACCTTCTTCGAGATGTTAGGATCGGTTGATGGCGCAGGATTCGTTCTTCCGAAAGAGTTCAACCGTCCAATTTATCAAGCGCGTTGCAGGAGCGACTGGCAGTACTGTATACAGTGCTGTAGGCACTTACAAAATATGTTGAATAGTTTCAACATAGTCACATTGGTCGCATGCAGCAGGTGGTCGTACATCTTTATGCGAACCGCGTACGCGTGCGTTTAGTACGACACCCAGCCATAACACACACAAAAAACTACCGCCCCCTCGGTGAAGTCCTGGAGGAATTCAAAGGGTGAGAAGTGGATTCATACGGCCGTGGGTGCTAGAGGTGTGGCTAGTTCCACTGCGACGTGATGCATTACCAATCAAGCATGCGGAGCTTGCATGCAGCGTCAGTCATCTGACTGTTTTCTACATTAGCTGGGCGGGCAGTTTCATCTACCTGTTTATTTGCCGATAATCCCCTGGGGACTCAAGGGCTATTTAAAAGTTATTTCATATCCATTTACAAGTATATGGTGTGCCTCTTTTGTTCATCTCAAATACCACTTGCTAGGGCGTGTCGTGGTGTGAAGGTGACAAGGAATTGCAGTGCTACCTTCGAGTCCCTGAAGTTTGCCCACTGTGGTACCCGTCCATGAGTAATGAGATACAATGCGACACGAAGTGTTGGGAGCGCTGCTGCTATCGATGTTGTCAGGTGATATGTGTTATAGATCTGACTGTTGGCGTTTTCACAGGTATCACGATGGCTGCGGTTGAGCTGCTCGGCAAAGCAGAGCCATCGGTGTATGCTCGCGTTGAGCCTCGGTACTTATCATATAGACGGAGCAAAGCGAACTATAGAAGATCCGGTGACGAAATGTATGCTTTTTTATACGGATGCCAGGTAGCGGCAGGTTGACGCTAGGCTGAATCAGACACTACAGAGCGATCGAAAGCCTTGTGGCAGGTGCGAAACTCGTTTAGCAAATGTCATCGATACGTGGCAGCCGTTGGGTAATAAGGGGTGCGTGGTATCGACTTCATATCGTATAAGTCGATATGAAGTCAGTTACTTCTTACGTGTACTTCTGAGTTCTGGCATAACATCTCAGTTTGGCTTATTTGTTGTACTGCTGTATGTAAAGCCTTTATTTATCTGAAAGAAAACACGTGAGCGCATAGCAGACAGTCTCGTACCGCGCATGTAGTGCAACACCATCATGAAATATTAAAATAAAAAAGTGAGTAATGTCATTTCTTCTATACTACCCGCAATCCCGTCATGAACGTGTCTTCAATTTACAGAGTCTTTTTGATGTCTATCTTTTACTGGGAAGTCTCAGCGAGCAAGAATTGTTTTCTATAAGGGTCGTTCCTATTACATCTTTGGTTAGTTGTTATCACAGAATTTAAAAATCAAGTAGAAAAAGATTTGAAAACGGCAGGAAATGGACCGAAAGTACCACTCTCTCCTTGATTCGATTGATGTGTGGGGTTTAACGTCCCGAAACAACCATGGAATGGAGGCACGTGGCAGTCGTATCTTTTCGTGAAAAGCGACAAGCCACACTATTTGCGCCAGCGTATTGCCGTACCTTTCATCGTAGTGTTTCGTGCTTACCTGCTTCTTTCGAGCTTTGCTTATAAAAAGAGCACTCTGCAAACTTCTTCTTTGTCTGGGATTCATAAAACTCGGTGATAGCCCCTTTGGTGCTTCTTGCGGAAAGTTGATATTGCTTTTCGCGCCTGTTCACGGTTTAAGAAAGAAAAAAAGGAGCTGTCTACTCGTTCATTTCAGAAGGCTTGCCGAGTTTCTCGATCCCAACTTTCTCCGGTGCACCTTGATTCAAATTTCGTCACTTCCTCGTGATGGGTATCGTCGCGGTTCAATGTAAAACATAGTTCACGTTTTCTGTGCAAGGAATGCCGCCAGCTTCGCTTTCATTCTTAATATTCGACAACGAAAGTCCGCATAGTTACGTGCAACTTTCATGACTTCAGAAAATATAGATGTGTCATAAGTCGAACACGCTACTTTCCAATATAAACTGCCCTCATGATATAATTTTTGTTTTTATATATGATTTGAGTAAACCTAGTTTTAATTTTACCCACACAGGAACACACGTAGAGAGAGCGAGAGAAAGATAGAAAGGAGAGCAGCGACAAGAGAAACACTTCACTAAACAAGTGTTCCTTAGCTTTTTGCAAAAATCAAATATGTAAAATCAAAGTGTTATCAACCCGCGATTTAGAAGCAAATATCTGATACGCAAGAAGAGGCGTAGTAGTTACATTCAGCAAACGTTAACTAGCGAAAGCTTTAATCTGTTCGGGAAATCTGAAAAGAGAAAGCTAATTATGGTCTAAGCATCGATCTTATTCACAAAAGGCCGATATGGCACTTTTATAGCAGTAAGGTCAACAGCAACACTCCTGGTAAGGTCGTTTATTTTCCCGATGAGGGAGTTGAGAGAGTCTTTTATTCGCTTCATGAAACGTTACTAACGCCGTGTATTTCTTTACCTGTGGGGCAAATGGGGGCAAGCATAAAGTTTACCCCTGTATCTGCTATCAACTATCACGTGTTTAGGGCTTCATAGTTCAATTTGATCAAAAGGCTCAAAACATCCTTGGAAGTGTGGTATCAGAACAAATAAAATTTACTCGCTCATGAGATAAATTTTCCATCGCGTTATCATATTCGTGACAGCGACCAGCTTTCATGAAGGCTAATAAAACGAATGTTTAGGACGAAAGTTTAGCTATACTCTCAATGCATTATGCAGTGTAGAAAAACGAGGTCACAGTGAATAGATAAGTTAGAGTCAGTATTACTATGGTGTCAAGAAACAAGCTAAGGCTGAAGAAAATTGAGGGATCTTTAAGCCTCACCTTCAAAAGTTGAACGCGGTAGGAATATCTTGTCCCGTGCGTACTTCAACCACATATTGCATTCCTTTTATACTGTATGACGTTACTCGAAAAGTTCAAATTGTGGATTAATTCGATGTATTCAATAAAGTCTAATGTGACTTGTGTCATTGAATCTTTTGCATGAGGCTACATTCATTCCATGTAATAGGCAGCAGTCTTTTGAACCACAAGCAATTATGCGCGTGAAATGTTTTCCCACTTGCTGTGCACCCACTAGGTGGAGTTGAGGGAGTATGCGCAGTAACGTGTAGGCCTTTTGTAATGAGTAGCTGTCTTTGAGACATGAAGTCGTTAAGGCAATCAGATGTTCTGACGCCCGATCACTTGTACCATGCAATATTACTGCGATAGTGCATGTTGTATTGTGAAGCTTGTGTACAGGATATACAGAACGCGGGTGTTTGTAAAGTATGGACATTATTCTCTCTGCTTTCCAAGCAGACGCATGGAGGTGCAGCATAGGACTCCTGCTTCCCACGCAAACGGGCCGGGTTTGATCCTCACTCAGACTCTTAAATGTTTATTATTTACTTTAATTGCATCTTTCTCAATTTTTCAGTCCCGGACAAAAAAGTTTTTTTCCTCACAACCAACCACGGCTATGCCGACTCCAGGATTTCAACTAAATGAATTCTTTAGGGCTATCATGTTATAAAAGTATAAGTAATCTGGCGTGGATCTTGTTGTTTGTCCTCAAACAAATTAAGGATTCTGGGTAGAAAAGTGATTTGCAGTGATATTCTGCGAAAAACATGCACGAAATGCACGCAAAGTTGTTGATTGTGCCCATGTGAGGTGGTTTATTAGATCCGTCGCCTTATGTAGAACAGACGTTGTAGGACAGACAGGGTGATGCCTCAATGGTAGGCTGTGTGAACAAACATGCCACATTTGAAATTCTTTCGGGATCACTCTTGCCGCGTGGGCTGTATATTGAGCACGCCATCCTTCATTCGATCATTGATTGATATGTGCGGTTTAACGTTCCAAAACCACCATATGATTATGAGAGGCGCCGTATTGGAGAGCTCCGGAAATTTCGACCACATGGGGTTCTTTAAAGTACACGAAAATTTGAGCACACGGTCCTACAACAATTCCGCCTCCACCGGAAATGCAGCCGCCGCAGCTGGGATTCGATCCCGCGACCTGCGGGTCAGCAGCCGAGTACCTTAGCCACTAGACCACCGCGGCGGGGCTCTCCATTCGATCAATGCGATGTGATAGGCTGGTATGCGGACAGGATGAGACACGAACTTCAGGATGCCTTCGAAAGTGATGTAAAGGAGATCAACAATGCGTCAAGTTTCTCTAAATCACCCGTTCATCAAAAATATCTAAACAGGGGTCGTGTGCTTGAGCGTTGTGCACAAATTTTCGAATTGCGAGCTTTCATTATGCTTGTTCTAGAGAGGGGGGTTTATTCTGACAGAAATACTTTGACGTCAGCCTGGATGGATTTTCTGACCTGTTACTCAGTGTCAGAAAAAGGGAGGCGAATAAATAGAGAAGATTGAAAAGTTTCCATAATCAGGGGGAAATGTTGTGATAAAGCAAAGGCTATTTGAAGTCTCTTCTAGAGTTCTGTCTCATGCAAAAAACGTGTGGGGTGCTTTTAGAATGTTAGTTACGTACGTAGGTATAAAGAGATATAGAAATAATGTAAGTATACATAGCTTCAGACATTTCCCCGGGTGTGAAAAAAAGGAAGGAAAGGAAAATGTACAACGCAAATGAGTCTCCGAGCACGTTTTGTGTATCTTTTAAGACACTGACTTTTCTTATGCCTTGGGACAAAGTATTCTATTCCAGGTATAAATTATCAAAATTGGGGGTTGATGAGTGCTATAGTCAGTTAGGTGTTGCTTTTTATTCCATCAAGCGACGGGTATGTTTTTAAAGTATTGTCGGACAATGTTGACGCATTGTCCTGCAGAGCTCTCTCATTCTGCCAACAAGAAATAATTTAATGAAGCAAACATAGCAACGGCTGTGCTTCCCTTTTGTGTGTGTGTTTGTGTCAGCGGTAAAATGCATTCATATGCTTCAACTATGTTCCCACTGGGCAAACACAGGCAATTGTTGCTGTCAAATGTGTACTGCTAAATTTTTTAAAAGTACTATCAAATATGTTGCAATTTGCGATGTTAATTCTCACTGGGTCTAATTAAGCCTATGTGATATGCTGGAAATAATAAACCGTTGTTTTCTTAGCTGCAAAGATGCTTTTATCTTCTTCGACATTTTTCAGCGAGCACTGAAGAAAAGCGTTGGATATTTTAGACTATATACATTATCTTCTGCCAACATAACTCGATGAAGGGTCATATGATATGTTTTACCTCATAGGTATGCACAGCTTGTGGAAGACACGTATGAAAAATCACGAAACGTATGCAAGGCCATCTTTATTCATTGTAGATTTGCACTCTTAAAAACGGGCCGCAGGTTGCCACGAGAAGCATGTGCCAAGTTTGAATACCTGTTTAGCACATATAATTCTGTGAAGCACAATATGAGCGGATAATTTGCCATGTGGGGAACAACCAAGCATGCTTAGAGCTACATGCAGCCACAACCTGTCTTATAGGATTGAAGGCAAACGCACGAGAGCCACGTACGCGGGTGCCTCATTCAGAGCTGTAGATAGTTATAGTTTGACATAAGCATAAGTGTTTTTTTTCTGGGGGGGCGAGATTTTAATATTTTTTGATGCTCCTCATTGCGCAAGAGAAAAACAGAGAGAAAGGTAAATGTAAAGAGCAAGTTTTCCACGATTGCCAAACGGTGCTCTTTCGATTGTCATCGGGCCACATTGATATGAAATTGTTTGGCGATTTCCTTTATTCTGCAGCATTTACAAAGGGGCCGATTGCAATCGAAATACATGTACTCAGTGGACCTCAATTGCGATAGCAATTGCACCGTGTGCCAGCATGGCCACACTAATTTGCGCAGTTGAATGAGTATGCTGCAAGGTTTAGTTTGCATTGTATCAGCGTTTACACTAATCACTTATAAGCAGTATGAGACATCGCTGACTGCTGTTAAGAGGTGCATCAGTGTTCGAAGCTGACCATGTTTTCGCTTGTGGTTTAAAACAACATATGAAAGAACAAGTGACAAGGCTATGGGTAAATTCTACTGAAAATATCTATAAGGATCGAACCTCCGGAGCTGAAGTCGAGAGATAGAGAAAATCCGGTGTGGTCGGGGAAACACAAGCAGGAAAACTGAATTGCACAACCATGGTTCAATCGAGATGTTTTTAGGGGCGAAAAAGGGAAGTTATTGTACACTTAACTTGTACGTACACAAACGAAACATCGAAAACAAGTAAAGACAGTGTATACATCTTACAAATGAGCACGAAGCTTCTTATAGTGGCACCCGTTCGTCCCTTGTAGCCGTTGTAGTAGTGTGTAAAAAGTATAACATTTTGACCTCCAAGGTGGTGCCGGTGAGAGATTTCTTCAGTGCGTTGTTGAACTATAAAAGATTTTGCTCAATGTACATGCCAATGGTTGCATAGGGGGAATGAGAGACAGTAGAGTTCGGCTTTTAGTTAACGCGCACGCTGCGAATTTTTTATTGTTCAACAACGCACAGGAGAAAAGAAAGGGTTGCTACGTTATACTAGCTTGGCATAACCTCCTAAGTTTTAAAAAGGTTTAGCGAGCGTAGGGCCGCAGTGCCATGAATACAGTGAACTAGTATATACTATGAACTCGATGTGGTTAAAGGTGGGAAGTAGGCACGAAGCGCAAGTCGTAAGAAAGTGTACGTGTGTCTCCTCTCGTTCAGTCCTTGGATTGTGCGCTGGATGGCAATGCTTCTATATGAGGAATATATGATGAAAAGATGCGAGGTGGTGGTACTTGGAGTGTTGAAAAGGTGGACCAACGGACACACAGACAGGTGCATGGACGGACGCACGGATAGCTGCACGGACGGATGAATGCGTGGACACACGCAGGAGCGGATGCATGGACGAAAGCAGGTACGGACGCACGAACAGACGCGCGCACGGATGGGTGGATGTACGCACGGGCGGGCACGCAGACGCACGCATGGATGGACAAAAGCAAGAACGAATGGACGGACGGATGCTTCGCCCCACTACACATCATTCACTCCGTTCATATGCTGCCATTTTTAGAACACCACCATCACCAGCTATACACCGGTCAGTCAACGCAAGCTTCGCTTGAAAGACAATCATTTGGGCCTTTGATCTTATTAGAACGAACTTACAAGACCTAACTTAAAGGTGCACCAAGAGTTCTTGGCGCTTCACCGATTGTTCACCGTTTTGATGCGTTCCCTTGAGGCGTTCGAAAGACGCGCGCTATGCCGCCATTGGCCGCCACCTACGCGCGCGCACGTGTCGCGATCGATGACGCTTGCAAAAGCCCACGCGTTCTCTACCGGGACCCTACAGACCAGTTGCAAGAGAGAGCCCACTGCGGTGACCACGAGCCGCGGGACCCGAGGCGCGGGTCCAGGCACTTGAGCTCTTCGACGTAGACTCACCATTCTCCGTGCGGGACTTTTCGCTATCTAAATTGCGCGGGCGTGTGTCGCGTTATTTCCCGAGTGACTGAATGGTACCGTATACTTAAAGCGTTTTTTTTTTTTTGTGCGCGCATCGGTGACATTGCATAGTTACTTACTCCAGCTGGGAAAATGAATTCGGACTAGAACCGGCGCATTCACCATGGTATGACCGATGGCTGGGAAATTGAATTGTGAGTGCATCACTTTGAAGGCATATTGCAGAGGTGGTTTCTAAGAAACGCCTCATGTACCGACGTGTCATCCTTCTGAATGCTCTTTAACCAACACGAGGTGGAACAAAGAGCGATATAATTAATTTCGCACTTTGTCATTCCTGACTGGTCTGGCAGCTGTAGGAAGGCGGGCAAAACGTCCTGTGTTACTGTGGTTTCGAAGATACCAACGACAATGCGAACTTGTGCTAACGAAGCGGTGTTGTCAAGGTGTCTTTTCAATAAGCGCCGCATTTAGATCAACTCCTGCTTCCTGAACGGGACACAATACGCAGTTGTATTATGCCGCTCAGCAATGAGAAAGTTGATTAGGCGAGAAGTTAATGAGCGAGGGAGAAAAACAGAAGTAATATTTACCTGCGAAGTCACTTCAGAATGGAGTCCAGAATTGAACTCGACTTTTCGAGAGAAGAGGAGGCGATGTCGTTTAACACTACATTCCAAAACAGCGAATCCCTCTTGGGCGAGAATGGTTCTGCAGTGTCGCTAGCCGTTGGTGAAGAACTGACGTTCACAACGCAGTCCCTAGTGCAGGTTATAATTTACTGCATTCTGTTCGTTATAGCCGGGGCTGGCAACGTACCGGTGTTCGTCAGTTTGCTGAACAAACGGCACCGGAAGTCGCGCATCAAACTCATGATTCTGCACCTGGCCATCGCGGACCTGATTGTGACGTTTGTGATGATTCCCTTGGAAGTGGTGTGGAGGCTCACGGTCCAGTGGGCTGCGGGCAACGCCATGTGCAAACTGATGCAGATGCTCCGTGCTTTCGGCCCGTACCTCTCGTCAATGGTTCTGGTGTGCATCAGCGTGGACCGCTATTACGCAGTGCTGCACCCGCTCAAAGTGCATAGTGGCCATCGACGAGGCAGGATAATGCTCACTTTCGCCTGGTACGCAAGCCTGCTTTGTAGCGTACCACAGGTGAGTGACGTCAGTGCGACAAGCGTGCATGCAGTTTGTGCACTTGTTCTGTTTTTGCGCTTTAATGCATGTGATAAAAAAACGTATTCCTCAATTGCTGACGCTGGCCACCGAGGCAGAGGAATTAAGTGATAGCTTCAATTCATTTTAACAGACTTGCATCCTGGTGGTAACATTATGCTACAATCTGGAAGTAAGCATTTATTATAGCGCACTGTCAATGAAAAGGCGTTTTAACATAACTATACGGAAGCGATAACTATCACTTATTTATAACTATCACATAACTATCACATAACTATTACATAACTACCACATAACTGTCACTTATTTTGTATTTGAAAGCAGGCCAAAATATACGTTATTGCTATTTGAGCCCGTGCGCATGCATTGAGTCACCAGTACACAAGAAGTAAACATGTCTAGCCTCGTTAACTTCCGTAGATATCACTCGTCGCTGTGGTAAAGTGATTATGGGGCTCGACCACTGACGCGCAGGTCGTAGGATCGAATCCTGCGTGCAGTGGCCGCATATTATATGGAGGCCAATATGCTTGAGGCCCGTCCACTTAGAATTTCAGTGCAAGAACTTCAAATGTTTTAAGAATTCTGAGCTCTCTACTACAGCGTCTCTAATCATATCACGGTTTTAAAACGTGCCCCGACAATTATTGCTACTTCAAATACTATACACCTTCGTGATTGGATGTAGGTAAGGTTAAAGAACGCCAAGTGGTAGAATCATCGTGGACCACTTGTTCGGAAAGCGAAATGTCTCAAGCAACTTCAACGGCACGCAGGTTACCTTCTGGCTGAGTCAGTTGGCTTACATTCAAAATCGAATGGTGCGTACGCATTTTTTTTTGTGCCATGGTTGACAGAAATTAGAAAAAAAAGTGTTCACTTATTTTTGTTTATTTTTTACTTATTTATTTATTGATTTATTTCGTGCTGCCTGTTTGTTTTAGCAGTCATACACGGGAGTGGTTTGAATAAATGAAAATATTCAGCAATCTATAACCACATGAAACACAGAAACAATGGAATCCGATTAATTACATAGGACACCGACTGAGGTCAAAATGTTCACCGGAAATGTAGATATCACAAGGCGAAATAATGACAATGTAGGATGAGTAGTAATAAATACAAGAGAACGAAATGGCAAGAATTTACTTTAAAGCCTACGTTCACATTGTTCGCCCCAACAGCGAACAAAAAGTGTGCTTTTATTTTTGGAATTCGACAGCGCAGTATCTGGAAATAAACAGACGGCACAAGGAACACTTCGGGGAAGCATGAGCGTACATGAACAGCGATAAGGTAGAAGTCTACAGTACCACTTCCAGGAAATGCGCTCCCTTACGATATATACGAGAAAAAAGATTTGAACAAGTTGACTACGCGTGAATATTCGCATAAATTGAATGAGATGAACACTTTGGGCCGACTAAATCATGTAATATGCATTTCTTACTATTTTTTACGTGTTCATAATGACCTCACTGTATAATTCTGAATCTCTTTTGATATAACCGCAATTCTTGAGTTTCTAGGTTCACGTCTTGTGAAAAAGCGCATATTGATGTGCATCAATAGTGGCTCTACGAAAAAGCACACATCGATAAGTCCAATGTGGCTCTAAGGAAAAAAAAAACTATTTTATCTACGTTCGGGAAGTGTCATCCCCTCATTTTTCCCGGGTTTCTTATTCACTTGAAAAAGGCTGCGGGATTACGAAAGTGAGCACATGGCGTCTAAAAAGGCGCAACGCTTTTATTCATCGCTAAACGGCCGCATTCTGAAATCAGATAGCTCTCGCATCTCGTTTCCCAGCACATATCTTGGCTCAAGACATCAAAATAATGTGCATTGGGCAAACGAGGCAAGCAACGAATGGGATCAGCGCGCTTTTATTTCTCAAACAAAATGTCTTCCTAGGCTTAAGATGCGTGCTTACGTGCGCATGTGGTTAAAAACTGGGCGGTATTGTTGCGTCAACATTTTATGTCTAGGAAAAGACTTAGGATGGCAAAAGACCCACCTTGATTTGATTGATATGTGGGGTTTAACGTCCCAAAACCACTACATGATTATTAGAGACGGCGTAGTGGAGGGCTCCGGAAATTTTGACCACCTGGGGTTCTTTAACGTGCACCCAAATCTGAGTACACGGGCCTACAACATTTCCGCCTCCATCGGAAATGCAGCCGCCGCAGCCGGGATTCGAACCCGCGCCCTGCGGGTCAGCAGCCGAGTACCTTAGCCACTAGACCACCGCGGCGGGGCTAAAAAAAGACCCACCTTCGGTGCGTCCTTGTGCAACGTTATCAACCGCAGCATTTTGATTGATATGTGAGGTTTAACGTCCCAAAACCACCATATGGTTATGAGAGACGCCGTAGTGGAGGCCTCCGGAAATTTCGACCACCTGGGGTTCTTTAACGTGCACCCAAATCTGAGCACACGGGCCTACAACATTTCCGCCTCCAGCGGAAATGCAGCCGCCGCAACCGCAGCATTTTTTCAAAGTTTTTTATATTTTCGTACTTCCAGAAAGTATTTCCACAATGGCGATCATAGCGGTAGATCTACGAGGATCTTTATACCCTCTGCGCAATTTTACATAAGTCTTCGTTACGATTGCTTTTTGACAATGACCGGTTGTTTATGTTCATATTATGTACTGTTTAACGTTTAAATGAAACTTTAAGGTTGTTTCTAGCATGAGAGCTTAGTCTGAATGGGTGCTTTTCATCCGAAGCCTTGCTATCCAAGAAAAAGCACAAAACGTGCTTGAGTGAAAGCACATCCTGCAAAAATAAGCAAAACAGCTTCCTTTTGCGTAAGCAACCGCCTAAAAAGTTTTTATAATAATTTTTTTTGTCATGTGGAAACACAGAGATGGGGAACGGCGGACAATGCCCAAGGGATCAGGAACACGATAAAATGAAGCTTGAGCATTATTCAATGTAGGGTTTCACTTCAAGTGCTCTTGTACACCACAATTTCCTAAAACTAAGAAAGATATGAGCAAAAAATAAGTCACGTGATCAATTGTGAGGTATAGTTGAGCCATTCCACACTTTATGAATGGTAAAGCATTGCTTCTAAGCGTTATCCTACGAAAAAGAGAATGCGAGTTCACCCCTGAATGCTTTCCATCAAACGTGTCCTTCTGATCCGTCACGGCGGCATAAAAAGGAAATGTAACATATTTTAAAACAGAAATGAACCAACAATAAATATTTTTCTTAGTCATAGATAATAACTTAGATAGGAAACATAACCTAAATAAATAAATAAATAAGAAAAGTTATGCATATGAATCGACACAGAAGGGTAATAATATAGATTAGTTTGTTGGTCTTTTGGTCTCAGTCAGAGCATTCCGCACAACCACGGAAACTTTCGCACTAGCAAATCCAGAAAAAGAGGCCCCAAAAGACAGAATCACAGTCATGGTAAACCCAATCTTACGGCTCATAAACTACATTCTAACTTGGATCTGCGAGCTTTAGTAAATCGTCTACAAGTAAAAAATAAATGACTTATAGTTTCTAGCTCTCCACAAAAAGCGCCCATTAGAGAAATATATCTGGCATATTTCTTCATCGTCGTCAGCTACAGCAGAGAAAACTGCGCAAAGTTCATTGCCAGTGGGCAGCAAGTACCACGCTTCTCTGAAGAATGACGAAGAATGGCATAGTGAATATCTTCCTACTACACAGTGATTATTGGCGCAATAGGTACACTGCAAGTGTACTCGAGCAGCTGCCCGAAAAGTATTAAAAAAGGCATTTAAAAGCTTCTCTTTCAGCTTTCGCTGTGACAGTGCTGCGCGTTCTGTGCAGGCCTGGCGTTTTTTTTTTTTCATTAAAAAGTTCAACGAAGGAGTGCTTGTTGCCATTTTTTTGTTTTTTTTCCCTTGCACTTAACGTTCACCGTCGCTGTCGACAATGGTGATCTATGGTGTCGAGAGTCAATATTCTTTTTAGAAGCCATTCAGTTTTGTACTATACAACGTTTTTTCAGCATGATCACTGACTAGAGGAATCCCAAAGAAGTTCGAAGAATTCACCTTCGCACTGTCAAAAGCACTACTAATGTGAGCTCTTAGTTAAGCCTGCGAACGCGAGTTTATTCGATATATTAACATCGGTTTGATGTGCGTAACAGTACGAACACAATTTTTTTTTATTTTATTTCATCGTGTCCTTGTGGTGACCATGCGTAATAGCCATTTTCTTATGCGGTGTGCTTGTACACAGTGCACGTACTTTTCTGCTCCGAATCATATTACGTCAATAACAATGAGAGATCGCGAGCTGATGTAAGCAGTTATAGCACCTTGTCCATAAACGCTGTCATGTTAATAGGCCGTTAATTGAAAAAGAGCGTAGTATTTTTATTTTGGTCCTTTAGATGTCCCCTCTGAGATGAATAATTTATTATATTATGACGTAAAACTAAATGAGATAGCTGTCATGTCATGTAAAGAAGACGCTGTCATGTCAATAACTCATTTGAAAAAGAGTACAGTATTTTTATTTTGCTCTTTTAGATGTTCCTTTTGAGGTGAATATTTCATTATGTTACGACATAAAGCTGAGATAGTCATTTGCTGGCACTGCGTAGTTCCGTGTTCTCACATGATGTGAAGAGCTCCACGTGTTCTGTTGGAAGGTATGGAGGACATCAGACTGCAGGATGCACTACATCCGTTCTGCACTTCTCACGTTATGTTTCTCTCTTTCTCTTTTTATATTGTTGCCCTAGTAGTACGGAAAAACAAAGCTTTTTCATGGTTCTAGCACACAGTTTTTTGTACACAGTAGCAGACCCTATGAGGCAAGTTTGAAAATTCCATGAAATTATCCAGCGGCAACAGAAATAAGCTGAGTCAATATTCATAAATATATTCAGCCCCACATTATTTCAGCTGGTAATGTCTCGCTAGAAAGCAACAACAAAAAAATAACAGCTTTCAAGTTTGGCGCTATCGAAAATGCGTATGTGTATTCGTTTTCTTTTGTGACGTCATTTTTAATAGAGCGGAGGTATTTTGTTATTTGTCATTGACTGCACTGCCAACCAACAGAGATAACACATCTATAAGACTAATGCTACATTGATAGTGTAGGTATTTGTGATGCAAGTAAATTATGTCCACATCTTGGCATCTATGAATCAGTGCTCTCCAGTTCTATAGTATCTTGTGTGGTTGGAGTGTACGCGCAGTAAATCATGCGCAGTTTTACGCCTTCGCGCGGGTCAGGTGACCTCTCCTACACCCCTCGAAACAGACCACTTTTACAACCGTATATCGGTAACATCCTGGACGGATGTATGATAGCAACAGAACTGTTCAAACGTGGGACAACTTCTTCAGGCGTTAGCATAATTTCGAGTAAAGCTAGCTCGGCGAGTAATGGTTGCATTTCGTGTCGCCTTGCAACGCGCCGGAGGAAGTAAAGCTATTGATTGCAAAGCCAGGAAGGAACAAACTGGACAGTTAAGTCCGAGCTTGAGCGCAACCGAAGACCAAACGAAATCTTGCGCAATCGTGCCTCGCGTCGCACAGCTATAAAGGGTTCGCTCGCTAACGACAAATCCTCACACTGCAGAAAGCGCACCAGTGAGCATTGCCGCGCACTCGCACATCGTTAACGTGAACGACTCTAATGACGTGGCACCGTAACCGGGCTTCCAATTACAGATCGTCAGCGGGGAGTCGTAGTAACCATAGCTTGAAACTCTACGTTCTGGTTCTGCTCCTGATGCGACAGTAAAGCGTTACAGTAAAGCGTTATCTCTCTGTTTTGTTAGCCTGATAGCGGCCCCCTTCAGTTGCGTCTGGGCGACCCTTCTTCAAAAGTGATCTGTCTTTTTGGTTGGTGTTCAAATACATACATACAAACAAACACACACACACACACACACAGATATATATATATATATATATATATATATATATATATATATATATATATATATATATGTATATATATATATATATATATATATACGAACAAAACAAGACCCGCAGCCAGGAGTTCACTTGAACCAGAGCAACGAAGATGTTCTCTTCTTCTTCGCGCCCAAAAACGCGTATGAGCCACTGTGGCTCGTTTATCAATGGTGGCATTACCCCCTCTCCCAAGAAGCATCGTCTCGATGCTGTACATGAAGGCAAAAAAAAGAAAAGAAAATTAAATGAAAATTAGCATGCGAGCAAAATGAATGGCGTAAGGCGGAATAACGTAGTTGGTTGTGGGGACAAAAGTTAGAGAAATAAGAAAAATAGGAAAAATGTAAGGAAAGGACGAAACAAAAAGAAAGACGCGAAGTTACTAATAAAGTCAGTCACTCACTGGCGATTCACAGCGCGAAAAGTATGGTTTGAGACGTGAAACGTGAATGACTTCACTTTGCGGGTTGAAACGGGAACGTCTCGAATTGCCTTGTGGGAGAACCTCGTAAGTGACGTCACTGAGACGTCGCACAACCTTGTAAGGGCCGAAGTAGCGGCGAAGAAGCTTTTCGGAACGTCCACGCTGTCGGATAGGGGTCCACACCCAGACTTCATCACCTGGCTTAAAAATTACTTCACGGTGGCGAAGATTGTAGCGGCGCGCATCTGCGGTTTGGTGACGCTGAATGCGGTGACGAGCAAGTTGACGGGCCTCTTCTGCGCACTGCGCGAATTTGGCGGCATCCGTGTGGTATATTCCTAAGTTGTCTGGCAGGAGCATGGCGTCGAGCATCGTCGTGACGTCACGACCGTGGACTAAGCGAAAAGGCGTGAAACCGGTACTTTCTTGAACAGCAGTGTTATACGCAAAAGTTACGTAGGGAAGTATGGTGTCCCAGTTCTTGTGATCGATGTCCACGTACATTGACATCATGTCTGCAATCGTCTTATTGAGTCGTTCAGTCAGCCCATTTGTTTGCGGGTGGTAAGCCGTTGTTTTACGATGTTCCGTGCCACTTAATCGCAAGACTTCCTGCAGCATCTCTGCGGTGAAAGCTGTCCCACGATCAGTTATGACGACAGCTGGAGCACCGTGACGTAAGACGATGCTGTTAACAAAAAATTGGGCGACATCTGCTGCGGTGGCTTTTGGAAGTGCCTTGGTTTCACAGTAGCGTGTTAAGTAGTCTGTAGCGACAACAATCCACCGGTTTTCAGACGAAGACGTGGGGAATGACCCCAGCAAGTCCATGCCAATCTGATGAAAGGGCGCCTTTGGTGGGCCAATTGGGTGCAGTAGTCCCGCTGGTCGTAAAGGTGGAATCTTACGTCGCTGACAGTCGCGACATGTGCGAACGTAGTGCTTCACAGTCTTCGCGAGACGTGGCCAGTAGCAGGAGCGTTGAATCCGTTGCAGCGTGCGCGTATAGCCGAGGTGTCCGGATGATGGCTCATCGTGACACGCAAGTAAAATGTCACCACGAAGCGTAGTTGGGACAACAAGCAGATACATAGCTTGTGTAGGATGAAAGTTCTTTTTATAAAGCACTCTATCACGGAAACAAAAGGAAGATAGTGAGCGCGCAAAGCTTCGGGGAAGGTGGGAATTGCGTCCTTCCAGGTAGTCAATGAGCGGGATGAGCTCCGAGTCATGACGCTGTTGCTCCGCTAAGCTGGTCGCTGATACGGCAAAAAGAAAAGTGTCGTCATCTTCAAGGTCAGTGTTGGCATTTTCGACCGGTGCACGTGAGAGACAGTCGGCGTCGGTGTGTTTCCGCCCAGATTTGTGGACGATGGTGACATCGAAATCTTGTAGCCGAAGGCTCCATCGTGCTAGACGACCTGAGGGATCTTTGAGATTCGCGAGCCAACAAAGGGAATGGTGGTCGCTAACTACCCTGAATGGGCGGCCATACAAGTATGGGCGGAACTTTGTTATGGCCCAGACAACAGCGAGGCATTCCTTTTCGGTTGCAGAATAGTTTTTCCTCCGCTGGGGATAACGTTCTGCTCGCATAAGCGATCACGCGCTCTATGCCATTTTGCCACTGAACTAATACCGCTCCTAGTCCAACGTTGCTGGCGTCAGTGTGTAATTCCGTGTCAGCGCTTTCGTCAAAATGACCTAGTACAGGCGGAGCCTGGAGGAGGTTTCGGAGGGTGTCAAACGCATGGCACTGATCGGGACCCCAAACAAACGAGACACCGTCTTTTGTAAGCTTGTTGAGGGGTTCAGCAATCTTCGAGAAGTTTTTGACAAAGCGCCTGTAATACGCACAGAGCCCCAGAAATCGGCGTAGGTCGCGCTTATTTGTGGGCACGGGAAAGGTGGCAACGGCGCGGGTTTTCTCGGGATCTGGGCGAATGCCAGCATGGCTCACAACGTGACCAAGGAACTTCAGTTCTTCATATCCAAAATGACATTTGTCGGGTTTGAGAGACAACCCCGCTGTTCTAATTGCCTGAAGAACTGCATAAAGGCGTTCGACGTGTTGTTCAAACGTGTCTGCAAAGACCACGACGTCATCAAGGTAAACAAGGCATGATTGCCATTTGAGCCCCGTGAGAACCGTATCCATCATTCTTTGAAAAGTAGCTGGCGCTGAGCATAGACCGAAAGGCAACACTTTAAACTCGTACAGACTGTCGGGAGTAATAAACGCTGTCTTTTCGCGGTCGCGCTCGTCCACTGCGATTTGCCAGTAGCCGCTACGCAAATTCATGGAGGAAAAATATTTAGCGTTGCGTATACGGTCCAACGAGTCATCTATCCGGGGTAGAGGATAAACGTCCTTTTTGGTGACCTTGTTCAGTTTACGGTAATCAACGCAAAAACGCAACGTACCATCCTTCTTCTTTACTAGCACAACTGGCGAAGCCCAGGGACTGGTCGATGGCTGAATGACGTCGTCCTGAAGCATCTGCTGGACTTGGTCACGTATAGCATCTTGCTCTTTTTGCGACACCCTATAGGCATGTTGTCGGATGGGTCTCTCAGTAGGTTCCGTGATGATACGATGTTGAGCAAGTGGTGTCTGTTTAACCCTTGACGTAGTGGCAAAGCAGTCTTGAAATGAGCCGAGTATACGCAAAAGGCTTTCTCGTTGAGCCGAAGGTAGTCTCTCTCGTTTACGTCGAGAGTGCTCACGAAGGCCTCGTCAGGGTGGCCATTCGATGAAAATGAAGCTAACGTAGATGGACCATCGGCATCGGCAAGTTCTTCACAATATGCGATGGCAGTGTGTCTCGTTAGGTGGCGATATTCGTCGCTGAAGTTCGTGACCAGCAGGTGAGCATGCCTATTGCTAGGCTGAATGATTCCTCGGGCAACACAGATTTGTTGTGAAATAAGGAGAGACAAATTGGCCTCCGCAATTACCGCGTCAGACAAGTCCTGTCCCAATTCTACTTTGACAAAGAGGCTGCTTCGAGGTGGGAGAGTCAGAGAATCGTCGGTAACACGGAGCGCTCTTTTCCGGAATTGCATACTGTCAGTTGCAGCGCCAAAAGGATCCTCGAACGACACAAGTAATTCACGGAGGTCGATGACGGCGCCGTATTCACGAAGGAAGTCCATTCCTAGAATGACTGGCCGAGAGCACACGCGCAATACGAGGAAAGAGCCGGCAAATGTTGACGTACGTATTCGAATGCGTGCCGTGCACATACCAGTAGGCGTCACCAGATGGCCACCTGCCGTGCGCAACTGAGGTCCTTGCCAAGGCGTCATAACCTTCCTCAGTTCAGATGCCAGTGTTGCGCTCATTACGGAATAGTCGGCACCGGTATCGACGAGAGCGTTAACAGCATGATTGTCGACGAAGACGGCAATTTCGGCAGAAACAATCTTTTTGCTGTCGGAGAACACTGCAAAACCGGAATCGCCCTCGTCTGGTCGTTGCGTCGAAGGAGGGTCTTTTACAGTTCGCCGGGCCGCGACTTCACCCCCAGAAGTCGCCGTTCCTAGTTTCCCCTGCGGGGACTTGGTGACCGGCTCCTGAAAGGAGCGGAAGACGATGAGGGCAACTGGGTGACGTAGACCGGCGAGGCGATGGTGATCTCGATTGGTGGTGCCGAATAGTCGAAGGAGTACGTTGGCCCGTGAGATAGGCTTCAATTTCGCGGGGGCGCTCACCGTAGCGCGGGCATCGAGCATCAGGGTGGAAGCCGCGGAGACCTAGTTGCCGGTATTGACAGTTCCGGTATACGTGACCCGCTTCGCCACAGTGATAGCAGAGCGGACGGTTATCCGAGGTGCGCCACGTGCTTGCCTTGCTACCACTTTGTCTTGAGATGGACGGCGGATAGGTGGGTGGGCTCGAAAACCTTGAGCCGAGAGGTGGGCTTGAAGCAGTGTCGTGAAATGGCTGCATAGCCTGGTACCTTGGCCGCATAGCAGTATCTGTAGCCGGTGGCGCAGGGGATCGCAATGCCGCTGCGTATGTCAGGACTGGGGCCTCGGGAATTGGCGGTGCGATTGGGGCTAGGGGTGTGACGGCCTGCCGGACTTCTTGTCGGATTACATCCGCGAGGGCTGACACGGGTGGATGGGATCCCACTGCCTGCAGCTGTCGCAATTCGTCCCGAACGATACTTCGAATGAAGTCTGCGAGGGTCTGTCTCTCGCTGTCAGAGCCGATAGAGCATGTGGTGGCCGGGATCTGGCGTTCGTATTGTGACGACCGCTGCTGCAGCGTACGTTTCATCGTAGCCGCCTCACTGATGAACTGGGCGACTGTCGTCGGTGGATTGCGCACGAGCCCAGCGAAAAGCTATTATTTTACTCCGCGCATTAAATGGCGCACCTTCTTTTCCTCAGGCATGGCAGGGTCCGCGCGCTTGAAGAGTCGAAGCATGTCCTCGACAAACATGGATACACGTTCGTTCGGCCGTTGGTTTCTGCTGGATATGGCTTGTTCGGCCCTCTCCTTCCTTTCGGTGTTGCGATAGGCGTCACGAAGCTGTCGGCTGAACTCTTGCCATGTTGCAAAGGAGCCCTCGTGGTTCTCGTACCACGTCTTCGCAGAATCCTCCAAGTAGAAATAAACTCGGCGCAGCTTGCGAACATCGTCCCATTCGTTGATATTGGCAACCCGTTCAAAGTGGTCTAGCCAGTCATCAACATCCTCGAAGATGTCTCCATGGAACGGCTTTGGTGTCTGTGGCACGTGGAGAACATGGGCGAGAAGCGAATCATGGCCATCGCTGGTTTGGACCGCCTGGCTTGTCATCGCAGTTGCCATCTTTCTGGGTGTCGATGCCAAGGGACCAAATTCAGGGGGTAACCACGCAGCCGGCGGCTGATTCTTGCTCTGGGAGATGTAGCTGTCTCCACGATGGCCGACACAGCCGAAGTACACGTACCCAGCACCTCCACCAGTAATGTCACGAACAAAACAAGACCCGCAGCCAGGAGTTCACTTGAACCAGAGCAACGAAGATGTTCTCTTCTTCTTCGCGCCCTAAAACGCGTATGAGCCACTGTGGCTCGTTTATCAATGGTGGCAATGTATATATATATGCGGTTCCGCATTTGATTTATGTATTTGTATTTCAGGAGACTGCAATGTTGAGCACATTTAAGGGCGTAGTGAGGAAACCCTTTTAAGTTGAACCGTCTCAGTTCAAGCATCCCGACACTGCGTCCATCATCGCTTAATACAATATAAAATTTATGATAAACGAACTTCCTATAGTTTTCTTATTAACCTGCGTTTGTACAGATAAGTGTTACACTCGCTCAAGACAACTTGAATGATCGCTCAGGCAGTCGAAATCTATTTCGAAAAAAAAATGATTCCCTAAGGTACAGGCAACAATATGTAAGACTCCTATTTGAACGAAAAAGAAACCATGTTTCCTCGTTACATTCCAGTGACGGCATCTGTTGTTTCGTATTATACTTTACCGTGAGGCATTGCGCCAATTTCGTGCCATTTTTAGCAACTTCTAGGAAAACTTACAACGTTTACAACGGCAACACAGCTAGATTTTTTTTTGTTTTATGCAGCTCAAGGTAAGTGCGCCAGTGAAATATTGAAGTAGATAAATGAGCAATTTAGAAGCTGCACAGCAATTAACATTCAGAACAGCGTCAAATTTTTCATGTTCAGAAAGTCCAAGAAGAAATAAACGCTTGGCTACTCTCGAAAAATTAACAAAATGCATTTACAACTGAATGTTTAATGAAGAACGTGGTCTTTGCGAGTTATTTTTTTTATTTAGTGACTCCTACGGCCTGCCGGGGCATAAGTCCCCTTCACTGCATGCGTCACCCGCATCTGCGCAAAACTTCAAAGAAGCAGTAGCTAAGCAGACAGAAACTGCATGCCTCCTCGGGTTTTCATAAGTTTGCTGCCTCGTAACGCTAGCAACCCTAATAGGCCGCTCGTCATAGTGTTGGATGCCGAGCCACAGTGCCGCCAATGAAGGGTGTACAAGTAAAACCGCGAGCGATGTAGGCCGTGGTGGACGGCGCCGCCTGTCAATCACTTAGCTTGGCACATCGGCGCACCATGGACTTAGAGAGAGCATGCGATGCCTGCTGGTTGTCCGTGCGCGTTTAAAAGGCAAACTTCGAACTAGCATTGAGCTATAAGACGATCATATTACAGCTGCTCCTCGCGTGGCTAATATAATGGAACGGTAAAATAGTAGTCGGGGTGCCGGTGCTTCTATAACTTACACTTGTGCTATCCGCGTCAAAAGAAACCCAAACAGCAGCAAGCCTTCGCGATGGTATAGTGAGCACCGTCCAGTTATCACCATTCACAGGCGCGCGCATCCTGTTCTGAAGCTCTGTGCATATATGTGTGCCTGTCCATGGTGATGAGTGGACGTCGCACACTATGTCGTCGCGAAGGCTAGCCACTGTTCGGGATCCATTTGACGCAAATAGTACCTGTGATAGTAAGAATCAAAATTATGAGAGCGTTCGCGTTCCTCGGTGCTGGTATCAACCTAATAAAACTAGGAGTGTCTTAGTTCAGCTATCCCACGACAGCGCCTCCTCTATTTTATCAAAGTCAACAGGATGTGCCCAGCCCAGCTGTTCACCCCCATGCTACCGCCACCTCACAGTGGTGCTGTGAGGTGGCAGTGGCATTGCTTCCAGCCACAAAGAAGCAGCATGAAGGAACAAATCTGACAGACGTATGATATTGGAGATCGACACACGTCTCCGCGAGAAAGCCCTCAGAAGCACTTGTGATGCAAGCAGCCCTTCCCCTCATGTGGCGTCGCATCACGACTACTCTCAGATTTAAGGCGGACCAACGGCTCCTGTTGAAGAGCGTGCGTTTCACTGGCATTGAATGGAACAAAAGAAGCGTGGCGGATAACGAAAGACGTGATGCTAAAACTGACGAGCACAATCCGAAGTGACCAGCAGAAGCTATCTGCAGTGCTCCGGCGGCGTGAATTATGCGCCATTTTCACTTCGTGCACTGTCCTATCTCGCATGCACAAATTAAAGGAGTCGGCCAAGTATCGTGGTGTAAAAAAAAGAGAAAGAGTTCCGCAAGCTTAGAGAATCACCCAGGCCTGCGCGAAAGGATAACTGCTGCAAGCACACTTGCTACAGCATTAATAATAATTAATTCTGAGTAGCAGACCAGCATACGCTTTTCTATTTTTCGTTATTCTGCTGAGCAGCGTTGTATGCGCTAAACACTTGCAAAGAAGGAATGAAAGAAGGAAGGAAGAAAGGAAGGAAGAAAGTAAGAAAGAAAGAAAGAAAGAAAGGAAGGAAGGAAGGAAGGAAGGAAGGAAGGAAGGAAGGAAGGAAGGAAGGAAGGAAGGAAGGAAGGAAGGAAGGAAGGAAGGAAGGAAGGAAGGAAGGAAGGAAGGAAGGAAGGGAAAGAGGGCCTGGAAACTGTGGCAATCACCCACGCTGGGAGATTGGCTAAGAGCTGGGAATTCTGACGAAATACTGCAAAATACATGCAAGAGAGAGAGAGGGGAGAGGGAGAGAAAAGAAAGGCCGGGAGGTTAACTAAATATTGACATCTGGTTTGCTACCCAGCGCTGGGGGCGCGGAAATAGGGGCAAGAAATAGGGGGTAGATAAAAAAAAAATCGCACGCGCACTCATGTGAAAAAGAAAACACACACAGAAAAGGCGTCCTAGCTACAACCGTTCAGTAAGGCCGGTCGATCACAAAAAGTGCAGTAGTGCTCTCAGGGCCTTCTGTGAAGTTGCATCTTGTCGATATTGTAGAATTCCTTGCTCCGACATAGGTTGATTATGTAATTTGCTGAGCTCCTTGCGAAGGCATAGTCGTTGTTTACCATACTCTAGGCAGCCACAAAGAATATGTTGGATAGTTTCTTGTTTTCCACAGTGGCCACAGGTTGCGGTGTCAGCCATCCCAACGCGGAAAGCGTATGCGTTGGTAAACGCAACGCCCAACGACCATATTTGCCATAATGACGACCATATTTGCTTGCCCGGCCTCCAATTCAGATAAGCGGACCCCCCCCCCCCCCTCTCCCCGCACATCTAAAAAAAAATCTGCCCACATCACTGCGTCACTTGCTTCACCTCTGCGCTGAACGTACTATTTTAAAAGCCCACCATCAAGCGAGCAATTTACATATGGACAGAACAACTGGAGGAGGAATGACCCAAATCTTTCAGATTTCTTTAGTCATGCAAAACCTTCGGAAAACTGAATATTGTAAAAGACAATCATAAATGCTGTATGTTCTCGTTAGCGTTGTCATTATTCTGCATCATGAAATCTTTATGCGCTGTGAAAATTTGGCATGCCGTTGAAGTCACATTTTGACGTTAATACCAATCGACGAAAATTTCGACAACCTGAATAACGCCGTTTGGGATTTGCCGCATGCACATAATTAGGCTGATTCCCACTTGGCTGTTCTTAACCTGACTTCACTGCTACCAAATGAAACAATATTTGATGCATGTCTTTTACTACTTTTTTTCAGGAATATGACACAAATTTGGTTATAGTGCAGATAAAGATGCTCCCAACGATGCTAAAGTACAGAAAGCAAGTGAATTTTTGTAAGTGCAGACTTTTTGTACTACGTATGTGAAAGCATCGCTTTTTAGGGGCAAACTGTGCATGTGTTGGCCAGAAAATAGTTTATCATGCCACATGGTTACACTGGCACTGACAATTTGACATGGCTCCGCTGGCCCGTGTGTGTGCTCGCACTGTTACCGTTAGGATAAAATGTTTATGTTTTCATTGCAGGGATTGCTGTTTGTACTTTTAGAAAGCCAACTGCCAAGATTTGTTTACGCTGGTGCTCCTAAAAGTACGCTTTCCCTATTTACATGGATTTTAGCTTGCACAAAGCATAACACTTGGGCCTAGATTCACAAAACTGTCCATGCGCAGGTTTTCATAACAGCGTTTCTTGACTTGACTTTACCCTGTTTTCTGTAGATGTTTCATGGGTTTAAAAGTGCCACAGCATGTTGACCTCCCCCACTCTGAAAAATTCGCGTTCAAGGTTCTGCAAGAGTGGGCTCAACTTTCTAGTGCACCTCCTTGCTGTTCCCAAGATCCTGAAGTGTTATGCTCTTACTAGAGGTAACAGTGTTTCTAATGTTTGTATTTCCATCACATTGACCAAGTATGCGATCTTGGTTTGACTGGTAGCACATCCTCAACAAATGTCTTTGTGGCACATGTAGAAGGCAGTACAAAATAAATAGGCAGACATTCACACCGGGAGCTAACTTCTAATAATGCCTTTTTTGGGAACCACGGTGCGCTCATTTCAATTTGTCTAACAGAGCAGTAACCTGTTTGGCTGTGAACCAACAAGACGTTGAACTAATAAAAGCTTCACATCTTGTTGCTCTCAGATATATATGTATTGGCAAGCTATCTGTGACACTATCAAACAAAGAATCAGAATAGCTGTGCATGCCTTAAGATATATTGCTTCGTTTACATATCTCGTGGCTGTGACTTGTCAACCGAGTCAACAAATGCACCCTAGTTTACTAAATTTAAAGCATTTTTTGAATGTAGCACGGTCTACATTTATTTGTCGATAGTTTTGTCCAGCCGTTTGCGTCAGGTACAAAGAAATATACTGAAGATTATCATGTAGCCTCTGCAAATGGTCGCTTTCAAGCAGGCTTTGCATGCTTGGCTTGTGCCTACAGGTATTGCACAATTCAAGACGCAGCAGCGTATGATAGAACAGTAGAATGGAGAGCAACTATGTGCTCGAGCTAAATAAGTATTTTAACATGAGCGGACGGTACGTGTTATTTGTGTGTTATTTGCCACACACATTATCTCACTTAGAATGCCCATTGGTGAATGGGCTCATAGAAATGTCACTCAGCTGTGTATAGGAAACAAGTTAACTGAACCTAAGGGTATCTTTAACTGCTACAAATATGCCTTGTTGAGGTGCTGCACATTTTCTTCCAGAATATTGCTGTCTGAGACATCATGTGAAAAGAGTCTACCACATCAGCATTTATATGGCTTCCTAGTAACGTTTAGCCAAACCTTCCTTTTTTTTCACATTTCGTTTTGCAGTAGACATCCTAAAATGTAAGCGCTGCTGCAGTGTGTGTGACTCATTGTTATGTATTGATTCATAGGTTGATTATCTAATTTGCTGAGCTCCTTGCGAAGGCATAGTCGTTGTTTACCATACTCTAGGCAGTCACAAAGAATATGTTGGATAGTTTCTTGTTTGCCACAGTGGCCACAGGTTGCGGTGTCGGCCATCCCAATGCGGAAAGCGTATGCGTTGGTAAACGCAACGCCCAACCACAGCCTATATAACAGGGTCTGGTCTGCTCGGCAAAGCCTCGACGGGACTTGAAGACTTAGCGTAGGGTCAAGCGAGTACAGTCGGGCATGCTTATAGTGTGGCTGATTCCATTGTGATGCGGTTTGCTGGCGAGCAAGCCTGCGAAGCTGTCGTGCAGCATCAGTCCTAAGAAGTGGTAGTCGTATTTTATGATCTTCTGTGTGGGCTGAGCGGGCAGCTTGATCGGCCTGTTCATTACCGATGATTCCGCAGTGACTGGGTAACCACTGAAATGTAATTTGGTGCCCTTTCTCAGTCAGCTATATGCAAGAAATTTTGTGCCAATCATACGGCGGCTTACAACGAGGAGGAATTTTGCCTGAAGTGGGTATGCGCCGCAGTCAGTGGCGTACCAACTCTTACGCGAGGTGGGGGGGGGGGGGGTCAAACCTATTTCACTTGTCGGCCGTGGCACACACACACACACACACACACACATTATATATATATATGTATATATATATATATGTATATATATATATATATATATATATATATATATATATATATATATATATATATATATATATATATATATATATATATATATATATATATATATATATATATATGTATATATAGATATAGTGGGAGTAATAATTTAATGGGCCAGTTAGTCTTCGTGAAGGTATTGGGATATGGCACAACGGGAGCGTTTTCAACAAGGATAAATATACTTATTTCCCAACAGTTTCGGGAGGGGTCCTCCCTTCATCAGGGGATGAGTTATACTGACATGAACTTCCAAACTTCGTTGCTGCCTTCTTTCAAGGCGAGACGGACGCGGCAGCAACGAAGTTTAGAAGTTCATGTCAGTATAACTCATCCCCTGATGAAGGGAGGGCCCCTCCCGAAACTGTTGGGAAATAAATATATTTATCCTTGTTGACAACGCTCCCGTTGTGCCATATCCCATATATATATATATATATATATATATATATATATATATATATATATATATATATATATATATATATTACTACTACATGCGTGTTATGCATGTAGCATTATTACTCGCGACGTTTTTATACATGACCTCAACACTTTCCACATAAATACAAATATGTACATAGCGGCCTCCTTAACACTATATATTTTGTCATACTATGAAATGTTTTAATGGCGACTTTTTAAATGCGAACCTATTTCTAGGGAACCAAAGGTACCTTGAGCATCTTTATATAATTTTCTACCTATCTGGTTCCCTATACGTCTTGGTGCTCTCGTAGTTGCCGCATTACCTTAGTATAGTCCAAAATAGGCATAGTAGGCACGAAGGCATGACGAAGATAAGTGTCCAGTTGCGACATAACTAACGGGAAAGCCGTGTCGTGTACGTCATGAAACTTTCCTTCAGTCGTGTATGTCGCATACCCGTATAACACGGGCTGCTGTATGAGCCTTGAAGTTTGTATCTACCAAGGAACGGCGACCACAAACTTGGGCAATTTAAACGCGAGAGCTTTAAAAAAACTGTCATCTGGAATGTTGATGCGACGAGTGCAAAGAATAAAAATACAGCGCATGCACAAAATTAGCGTATTCACGTGCTGAGAAAATTTGAAAACTTTTCGGACTAGCCGGAGCACGTTTAGTTTAAGTAGGCTAGTCGCTGATTTACATTAAGTGTGCCTACTTGTACAGGGTGTTTCAAGAAATGTGTCCTATATTCTTTAAAAAACAGAAAAGAGGTACTGCGTGCTACTCGTGGCGTTGCCTTCCTGTGGCAGGAGGCATTTTTAAATGGGTACAAACATTATTTACGGCAGTACTTATAGAAATTAACACAATGAACTTTTCAGCCTGTGGTAATAGCCGGTCAAGTCAAATGGGCGAATTCAGGCCCTTCCTACGAATACTCTAAAGCCACTTGAAATTTTAGAAAAGCGGCTGTTTTCTAGGCCAGTCTTGATATTTGATTTGATTTGGTTTGCTCTTATTGCGATAACAATTATATGGACACTGTGAACTGGATTTGGCTCTGGCGTCCGTTGTCGATGTCAGTGCACCGTATATGTATCTATAAATATGAAAAACGCAAGAAAGAAAAAAAAAACCCGGAAAACTATTGGCCCCTTAGCTGCATGTTATCTGCAAATGTCGTCGAAAGGCGATAGTCTTGCGTGTGGAGAGAGTGAAAAAAACACTTATCTGATGTTCTACGCAGAAAATCGGTGAATGGTATTCTGGAGGCGCTGCGTTAGAGTGCCTCGGGCATGCAGAGAAGGCGAAGGAGTGCATCAACTCACGTCACACGGGAGACATGAGCGCTATCTGGCAATTTTCTTGGAAAACGTAGCACGTGGCTATGAGACGAGCGTGCGCGCCCGTCTCAGAGGTAATAAGGTGTAGAACGCAAGGTGACACGGTGACACGTAGGTGCCACCACCGTGTCGTCTTAGCAAAGCGTTGAAAACACTCGCCTTTTCGTGCAAGCGTTGCATCGTCAGCGGAGCGTGATAAGCGCTACGGTCCATAGAATTACTTTTGTATGCTTTTCTAGTAAAAGACGCACGTACAGAATATATACGTGTGTTATGGTGCCTTAGATATGCGCAATAATTGTTTTTTAATTGACAATCGCACAAGTATGAACGCTAAACCTTGAGCAACATTGGTGGGTGCTGCGGATGGGGTCGGCCGTTTGGAGTAGCAGCTGGCTCGTTCAGAGTACCCGAAACCGTTAAGCGTGCACAAACAGACAATTGTACAGACAGACAGACCAAAATTTTTGCGTCGAAGGTCCCCAAGAAAGATAGTCTTCAAAACTCCGGCGCCCAGAGTCGAACGTGGGACCTTTGCGTCGTGAAAGCAAGGCGTTAGCCACATAGCAACCCGGGGCACGTCCTTCACCGTTTATACGGAGAGCTACTTATATCTACCACTTACCGCTGCTCACAAGCATATCGGGGGCCGGGGGGGGATTGTGCTTTTAACATTACCAGGAAGATGGCGCAATAAGCGTGCGTCGCCATATCGCGTGGTGGCGCCCGCTCTAATCTCCTACGCGTACTTTGCCCGGCTTAAAGAAGGTGAGCGACGCTCCCTCACACGCCTTTATCTCGCAGTGGCAAGTAGGGGAAGGTCGTGCGCCTTGGCTGACCTTAGGCTTTACCTGGAACGATTCTGCTGTACTTACCGGGTGCACAAAGGTCACTGCAATTATTTCAGTCTTTGCGTGAAAGCGCGTGCTTTTCAAACACAGCAAAAGTAACAAATGAGACGCTTATTCGCGTGCATCCGTACCTGCGAGTACGTTTTGTGCGTCACTTGTGCGTGAGGAATGCGGGGCATGTTTTGATCGGCTTTCCATTCTGTGCGTGGCCTTTCAACTTGTTGCTAGCGCGTTCATTGCTTCGCCTTTCCGGCAAAGCTGTGACTTTTTTCTTTCTCTTCCATGCTCATACTATTATACAGAAGTGAGTATGTAGTATGCAGTTGATGATGAGACTTTCGACCAGTCGGAGGGTGTGCTGCTCTCTCATGCCCTTACAGTTGGATGTTACACGTGAGATCATACGTGACTTCGCTGTAGCGCTGTTTTGAAAATATTGAGTGTGTGCAGACATATCTGATTAGATTGCCGCCCCATACCTAGTACTTTACGGTAACTTTTTCCGGAAGGGTATTTCCTTCGAGTCTTACTTCCAGGCTTAGAATCGGCCCTATTTGTTGGTTTCCCCAGCGTGCAGCTAAGCGTGACCACTGTCGAACGGGGGGGAACTTTTCTGCGTGAGAGGGCTCGCGCCCCCTTTCCCGGTCCCCCCACCTCGGCTGATACGCCTATGGCCACAGTAGGGGACCAAGAAAAAGCTTTTGTAATAGGTTGGATGAGTAGTAAGCCCACTCGTTGCGCCATTTGTATTGTGCAGCGCTTCGTTGTTCATTTGCTGTTCTGAAACGTTTTATTACTAATATTAACGTGATTTCTTTCTAGAAATCAAGCCTGCGTAAGGCAAGTTTGCGAACAAGTCCCAAGCACCGGCATGCTCAGTGGTAGATTACTCGGGCATGCTAAGCACGGCTCTCGATAAACCACGCGAGACTGCTTGAGCTCGGCCAATGCTGCTTACGCTACGAACCATTTAAAAACGGTTAAAATCGAGGTGTGTTTATATAAAAATCACAGCATATCCACGGAGTCAGTGATGATGGAACGGGCGGAGCGTCGGTCTGTCTGTCTGTGGATGGGCTGGCTACGCTGGAGGAATGGACTGTCCTAGACCATAAGAAATTTCGCCCCTAAAAGAAGCGATGAATACTGCACTAACATGGAGTGCGCACGAGGGGCACAGGGAGGCGCCCCCCCACCCCCCCATCATCTCTCTAATCTTCCCTGATCATCGAAAGCTTCATTTTCATTTTTCGCCTGCACCATTGAAGAGCTCGTTTTCTATCAGACTCGACTAACAAGGGCGGGAAGGCTCATCGCTGAAACTTGATCCCCTTTGAAAAAGAATCTTACGCACTCCTACGTGCTCTGAATTGCGCTTAACTACAGTTCATCTTAAGCCGATGTGACGGCCGTATCGTAGGAGTACATACGGAATGTTTACAAAATCAGATAGCCATCGCAGCCTTCCTATTTGGTACATCACGAACATTACGGTCCATTGCAAAAGCAGTTGCGAGACCTGGCATGGCTCTGGCTTTTTCTCAGAAACAACCAACAGCCCGCAGATAAACCTTTAGCATGTGAGACACACACATTAAACTGAGACAGAAAAGGCCGCAGGGCCTTCTCGGTCTCTTCCTCGCTCTCGATCTTTGTCTCTTGGATGGCGACAAAGTCGAGACGCTTCCGATTGAGAAGTCTATGGAGCTGTGCTTGTTTCTGCGAAGACCTAAGGCCGCGTACGTTCAAGGTGGCAAATATGAGTCGCTCAGATTGCGCCATGGTGACTACCTTCCGATTGGCTTATCGTCCCACTTGATCAGTCCCAAGAGTTGGCGCTGAGGCTTTCCGTGAACCCCCACCAGGCCTCCTAGATCGGGATCGGCGACACTTCCCCTTTGGCATGGACTTTCGACGACGGCGTGACTCCCTAGTCAATGACGCTGGGTCACTCCCTTTGCTTGAATCCGAGCTGGACGATGCGCGACGTTTCAGTATTGCTGCATCCGTAGAGATCTGCATATCATCTTTCGACACTGCAGCATGATGAAAAAGCTGCTGCTGTTCAGCATTCTGCACTAGTGTTGATGAAGAGGGCAGGTATATATGCTGTGATTTTTTGTTGCAAGGAATGCCATGGAGAATTATCGATCTATATGCGTTTAATAATGTTCCGAAACGACTTGAGTTATTTGAAAAAGTGCGTAATTTAATTGACGTCGACAGATGCACGGTACTTATGGGAGATTTCAACTGCGTATGTGAAGCTATTGATCGTTATAATTCGTCTGGAGAGAGAGACAGGAGTGGTGAGCTTTTATCCGGTATTG
Organism: Rhipicephalus microplus; assembly: GCF_013339725.1. Classification (NCBI taxonomy): domain Eukaryota; kingdom Metazoa; phylum Arthropoda; class Arachnida; order Ixodida; family Ixodidae; genus Rhipicephalus; species Rhipicephalus microplus. Next base: position 250,583,246 of record NC_051165.1, read on the forward strand.
TAGATAATGCAGGACTAATTGACATCGGGGTCTCGAATCGGGCAACAGCATATACAAGAGTACAAGGCAGTTCTCATGCTCGCCTTGACCGGATTTACGTGTCCTCATCAATCCTATCTCGTAAAATTTCCTGCAGCACCGAAGCTGTTTCATTCTCAGACCATTGTATTGTCATAGCGCAAATTGGTGAAAATCCTCACAAACAATTCCGTCCCCAGTGGGCCCTTTGGAAAATGAATGCGAAGCTCATCTGTGATCAGAAATTCATGAATCGCGTGCAGATGGCATTGAGGCAATCTTTTTCGATTGGTTTTCATATCTTCGCTGCTTGGGAGCTGTTTAAACAAGAAGTTCGTGCTATAGATTTAGAAATCGGGGCTGTTAAGTCTTTCTATAGAAAGAATGATGAAAAGATAATTGTTAAAAGTCTTTGCAATTTTTATGAGATGGAATGCGAAATGCCGGGAAAGTACATCAAAGACATTGAGAATATTAAGTGCCAACTACAGAGATATGATGCTGCTCGCTACCAAGGGGCACGTATTAGATCTCGGAACCAGCGCACTTTAAATTCTGAGCAACCGACGCACCAAGCTTTACTTGATGAGCAACGCCATGCGATTTATAAAGTTATTCCAGACTTGTACTTTAACGATGTGCTCATAAAAGATAACGGAGACATTACTTTGGCGTTCGAAACGTACTATAACAGCTTATTTAACTCTCCCCCTGATGATCTTGACGCTCACCTCAAGGCTAGTTTTGTTTCTCTTGTGAACCCCTTGAAGGACAATGATTGTGCAGTCATTAATGGGCCCATTACTATACAGGAAATCAAGCAAGCAATCGACAACTTGCCTTTATTGAAAACACCAGGCCCTGATGGCATCTCAGGCGAATTTTACAAAGCTTTCAAGAAAACGCTTGCTCCTATATTGCTGAATATTTTTCAGATGAGTTATGACATGGATACACTCCCAGAATCTTTTTGCAAAAGTAACACTGTGTTAATACCGAAAACAACTGACAAGGAAAAACTTCGCTTCGTCGAGGACTACAGACCAATATCGCTGTCAAACGTGGACTACAAAATTTTCGCAAAAGTATTAGCAAATAGGTTGAAATTTGCTATGTCGATAATCATTGGGTCTCATCAGACATGTGGGATCAGAGGTCGATCCATACGAACCAATATACATGTCGCTCGAACAGTGCTTCAATACTGTCATTGTTCTCAAAAACATCTTGCAATGCTACAGGTAGACCTTGCAAAAGCTTTTGATCGTGTTCGTCATTCCTTCCTTTTTTCTCTTCTCGAACAAGCTAATGTTGGCAAAGTTGTTCTTAAAGGCGTTAAATTGTGCTATAATGAATGTTCAACTCGTCTGATAGTTAATGGTCAACTCTCCAAGCCAGTTTCTATTCGCTCTTCTGTAAAACAGGGATGCCCGATGTCACCTCTTTTATTTGCACTTTATCTAGAACCACTGTGCTTAAGCATAATACAATCGAGTTGCATTCGTGGCTTTAGGATATTAGGCAGTGAGGTCAAAGTATTGGCTTATGCAGATGATGTCGCATTTTTTTTGCACAGATAAACCAAGTGTCGAAAATGTGGTATATACTATTGAAAAGTTTGGCGTAGTATCAGAAGCTCTTTTAAATGTCTCAAAAAGTTTAGGACTGTGATTTGGCTTGGGGGTAGCACACCGAACCACTTTGCAGGGATTAATTGGACAAGAACTCCTCCAACATACCTCGGTGTACCATTGCATGCATATAGATTCAGTGCGCATTACTGGAAGGAACGCGTCCCTAAGCTTGAACGACAGGCCCAGACATTTGTTCCCTATCGACTTTCAATATTTGGAAGAGCTGAAGCTTGCAATACTTTCTTAGCGACAAAGCTTTACTATGTATTGCAACTTATTCATTGCGCAAGATTCTATATACAACGCTTTCATCGGATTTTCGCTACTTTATCTATGCGTTTTGGATAACATTAGGCCCATTGCGTTAGCCTCAAACTTTTTAAAAGTAATTCAGAGAATCCTGAACGTTCGAATAACAAATTTCATCAATGAGAGAGAAGTTCTGAATCCATCCCAAATTGGCTTCAGATCCGGATGCTCCATATGGCAGGCCCATATAGACCTTGAAAGTCGCATAAGAATAGCTAAGCGGGAAGGAAAATATGCTGCGCTCGTCACTCTCGATATATCAAAAGCGTACGACAGCGTTGAGCATATAGTGTTAATCAACCAGCGTCCCAACCTTATCTTCCCAAACTATATACAATCATGGATAGCAGAATTTTTGTGCAATAGAACGCTTTATTGTTACAAAAACGGCATCTCGTCTTCTAAATATGTGCAAACAAGAGGTGTCCCGCAAGGGGCCGTCCTTTCCCCGGTGTTGTTCAATATCTTGATGAGCTCTGTACCTCGGCACCAGGACGTCCACACTTATATATATGCGGACGACATCGCATTCTTTTCAGCAGCAGAGGACATTCATAGGCTATTTAAAATATTACGGACATACCTATCGGCCATAGAAATGTGGCTTAATAGCTTACATCTGTATTTAAATGTCCAGAAATGTTCTTGATTGATTTGTGGGGTTTAACGTCCCAAAACCACTATTTGATTATGAGAGACGCCGTAGTGGAGGGCTCCGGAAATTTTGACCACCTGGGGTTCTTTAACGTGCACCCAAATCTGAGCACACGGGCCTCGACATTTCCGCCTCCATCGTAAATGCTCCAGAAATGTTCTGTTTTAACATTTCCACTCAAAGATCTTTTTCACATTTCGCTCTCCTATCACCTGGATTCTATCCCTCATGTAGTGAATGTGAAATATCTGGGGGTTATCTATGACCAATCAATGTCTTGGAAGACACACATTGAATACATTGCAGCAAAGGAAAGCCGTGCGATGGAAATATTAAGCAAAATTAGTAATAGTCGCTTAGGTATGCGGAAAAATACTCTTATCTCAGTGTATTGCATGTATATTAGCCCGGTGCTTGAGTTTGGGTGTGTGTTATACGCGGGGGCACCTGCCTACAAAGATACATTCTCTGGTAGACATAGAGAGACAAGCCTTGAGGCTATATACGCTTAGGTGTTCCCAAGTTTGTTTCAATCAAAGTCTCGTATCTTGAAGATAGGCTACACCCACTTGCGACCCGTTTTAAATTGTTAGCTACACAGGCATTTCTTAGGCTCTATGAATCGCCGGTAAGACACTTCAAAACAGTTTTTATTGACCGTCCTGACTTGTTTTTTGACAATACTGGCCAAGATTTCGTATACCCCGAATTCTGGTTATACAGCGCTTTCTAGACAATTTAGATGTTCAAATTGATGCTGTTCCTTTAACCAGTACCATTAACAATGCTATTAATTTACAATTTGATGATAAATTTCCGAAAACTTCAAAATTGATGCCGCTCAGTTTTTTAGAAGCTTTATTAAGAGATTAGCTGGCACATATGCCAATACAAGCAGTCATAGCAACTGATGCGTCACAAAGGGAAGAAAAATGTGGAATTTAGTATTTTTTCTCCTGCCTTATACTGGTCCTTTTCGTTTCGCCTTCCCGATTTTGTGCCCATATTTGAAGCAGAATTGTTTGCGATAATTCTAGCTCTCCGTAAAATAACTGCTTCTATAAGAACCGCAATAATTTTAATAGATTCACTATCAGTATGTGCCTCCCTTACTGCAGATGAGAACTCGCATGCTCAGAGTGCTTTCAAAGCATTAGTTCTCTCGCATCTCAATCTGATCAAACTGGTCTGGGTTCCTGAACATAAGGGCATTTATATGAATGAAATGGTAGATGCGTTGGCCAAGTCATCTTTAAATGGGCCTGTTATTGATGTATTACTGGCATTGAAATTCTTGATAGACGCTAAATTAAGAAGCAAACTACTGTTGGAGGAATTTTCTACACCTTCACTAATAGCCACACCAGAATTCAAGCACTTGTTATACCATTGGAATAAGAAAATATGTCAAACGCGAGGAACGGAAGTTGCAATCACTAGACTGCGCTGTCAAATTCCATATCTGAATTTATATTTACACAGAACTGGTCTGGCAGCCTCCCCTCATTGTCCTGTCTGTGGAGTAAATGAGTCAACTGAACGTTTCCTAATTTATTGTAATGAATTCTCTGCCTTACGTAAAAACACTTTAGGTGCCGTTTGCCACGTTCTCGGAATAGATTTATATGCTGAAAATGTGCTTTCTTTCGGGGCTTTCTGTCTAGGCCACAGCGACGGGAAGATTGTTGACGCATTGCAGGAGTTCGTCAAAAGTTCAAAGAGGTTTAAGTGTTGAAATCATTGATCGGTAGGTTTTGAAATTTCCAATATCATATTAAATCAAATACGACGCTTCATTGTATTACACTACACATTATTTACAATTCAACCATCAAATTCGTGTTGTTGCATATTTCTTTTATTTCTCCTAAATGATTATTTATTCTGTCATTTAAGAAGAAATTGATGAAAACTATCCGGTTCTTGTTCAATCCCCCAGCGTGGGTATGCGCCACATCGTCAAGGATCGTGTCTTGTCTTGTCTTGTCTTGTATGAGCCAGGCCACGTCTCCCATTCATCATAGCGTCACACGAGTCGACAGGATGAAGACCTGGCCACCGCTCATCAACCTCACATCATTCACGAAGCCGCCGGCAGTACGCCTCAACTGAATATCCGCCACAGAAGAAGTGATCCTAGGCGCATGCAGTTTCCCGCATCATGACAGAACCATCGACTGACCTTCCCATCCCCAAGTACGCCGGAGCAGCGGATGATGGACCTGTACAGGACTGGTTCGACCTGTTCGAGCTCCACGCTACCGCTGCATGTTGGTCAGAACGGGAGATGGCTACGAAGTTCAGCGACTACGTACGTCACTGGTGAGGCTTTTAAATTTTACCTCACCCACATATTCGACAACGACGAGTCTTGGCAAAAGATAAAAGAAGAAATGATCATCTAGTTTCAAGACTATAATGCAGATTAAAAAGAAGAAATTATCATCTAGTTTCAAGACTATAATGAAGATTCGATTAGAACACACACTCTCAATTCATTCGAACTCAGTCATCGCATTCATAAGCAGCCTTCAAGCATTCGAGCACAGAGCATGAATTTACAATTCCAGTCAGGTGAAGTTAGCCACATGCTCACGGAAAGACCACGTGGTCGTTTTCCCAGCCTTCCACCTGGCTCCTCATCCAAGCAAATATCGCCAGTGCTTAACTCTCCGCTGCATAAAAGAATGCAATCCGCTATTGATGACCAAGACGAATTCAGTACTTCGTGGCACATGCGTACTTTGCAAATCGACTTAGTATTCAGCTCAGCAGTTCCACAAAGACAGAAGCATTCACAATCAGCATCTTGTGAAGAAAAGTCTTCTGCAGAAGCGTCTAGTGTTCATCAGCCACAAGATAGACGCGACGGCAATCCAGCATACAACCTCACTGCCAACACTGAAAACAAAAGCGCAGGTGTGACTTCTGATGACACAAGTACTATTCAGGCAACCACCAACAATAAGCGGTTTATAAATACAGAAGATTCAAGTGTACGAAACCTCCCACATTGTCTTGCGCCAGAAACAGCTGCATTGGTTGGCGTTGTAGAAAGCCTGCGGAGGGCTTGCTAAGAGTCCTGGCACACCACTATCAATTTCACACCACACGCAACTCGACGAAATCAAGAAACTACAACGTCAACGTATACTTCAACATTGTCAGCGACGAAAGAAAACTTCATCGAAACCACTCTTAAGGCCCAAAAAACATTGCGAAAAGGCCCATCGTTGTGGATACATTCTCCACCAGAGATTGAAAATGCGCCTTCGATTAAAACATCTGCGACATCGCTATAGAAAAATCTCCAAAAGCCACAAAAGCACCCTTTGTACCCGGCAGGAACACAGGCAGCGGCCAATCAACCTCGATCAACGCTCTCGCAAGCTGCTTGCACGGCCTGTGTATCACCCACGACGAGGAATTTGGTGCCTACAATATCGGAACTGTCGATTCGGCAAGATGTTCGAACCGCGTTTGTTCTTCACAAGAATGCCAGCTGTGATTACCCTTATCTCCACGTCCAAATAATTTTCGTGTTATCCAGGTCGCAACCAGCAGCCTCACCCACCAGAACTCCTGCGTTAACCGGACTGCTGCACTCTCCCCTGAAGTCTATGAAAGTTTACGGAACTTCCCTGGGGCATAGAACCAATTGTGAACTTTGACATTTGGGACTTTTTAACCTCTCCTTGTTTACTTTTTATTGTTCGTAATCCACGATTTCTTTCGGGGGGAGGGGGAATCGTGTGACATATGAAGTCATGGTTGGTAGAGGTAGAAAAGGAAGAAGGAGAATGGAATAAACATGGCGTATGAGCCAGGCCACATCTCCCATTTATCAGAGCGTCACACACACACACACACACACACACACAAACACACACACACACACACACACACACACACACACACACACACACACACACACACACACACACACACACACACACACACACACATATATATATATATATATATATATATATATATATATATATATATATATATAATATATATATATATATATATATATATATATATATAGAGAGAGAGAGAGAGAGAGAGAGAGAGAGAGCGACTCCAAACGTGCTTTCAGTAGGCGAAGAAGAAATGCTTCGCATAAAAAAAAAAGGTTTTGTTCTGAGCACCCTGCACTGATTGCTATAGAACCTGCGCAGCTGGAAGTAACTGAATCGCTTTAGCAAAGCCTTTTTTTTTTCTCTTGTGCCAAAAGACCTGGAGTGTGGTCGTTCTAAACGAAGGCATTGAAATGATAAATACAAAGCATGTACAAGTCAGTGGCTCATTTCACCTCAGCGCTGCCTCACTTTGGTATAGTAAATTAATTTAAACAATATCTAACGTCCAGAGCACCCTTTTATGTGGCTGTCAATAACAGCCCAGGGAAACGTTGCGGTGGCAGACACGGAAGACGGAGCTTTATCGCGTTTAGTAAGATATGGTTTATTCTCGTAACGTGCTACCCGTTAGAGGCAGCTGCACGTGATGTGAATGAGCGGAAAGGGCGAATTGTTGGCGCAGGACATCAAAGAAGCTATGGATTTCGTCAAAGCGAGGAATTAAAAAAAAACAGTAGCAGTTTATTCAGTTTAACCTGCATCGACAATATCGATTTCGAGTGAAAGTGGTCACATGACGACGTCATTTAGGTTCAAAATTTTAGTGGCTGGCAACTAGCACATAAAACGATCGTTAAACTATGCTCGACTTAAACTATCGTGGGCCTCCACAAAGCGCTTGTACATCACTCTGCTATCGTGTGACGTATAATTACTGTAACCTATTTATTGAAAACTTGCTAAAGTTTTATTCTTAACTTTACATACAAATAAAAGGCTCAAGAAATATACAAGTACTTCACTTGGTCATCCAGGAGTCATGGGAGGAGGTAGAAATTCGAGAAGTTTACTAATGAATGCCTTTAGAAATATGAGAGTTTCGGGGCAACAACTGACCGCTAGAGAAATCAACATCGGAAACGACAGATGTAACTCCGTTTTGGGATAAGGAGGACGAATAGTGGAAATACCTTAGACACGCTGGCTAACTTTTATATTGAAGGACGTACCTTTGCCATCTCCTGTGGTGGCGCGTGTCCCTGTTGGTAACCACTGTCTGAAAAAAAAAAGAAACATCTTTAAAGCAGCGTTTTCGCACTAGCTTTTTTTTTCTTTTCGAACGGCAATTATCAACAGTGACACCAGCTACCGCCGGATACGACGTCAATACTAACGTCCTTAAAACCAACACGCGAAAGATCACAAGGCGTTTTTGACAAAAATGAGTGTTCCTATGAAAATGTTGGCCAGCCTTTCTGAGGCACTTTCACTGTTCATCCTACTTATCCCACAAGCCACTAGCGAGAAATAATTCACTTGTAAATGGAGAAACCGTTCCACTCTGTTAAGGTGGATGACTGACGAATATACTTAGCGCAATATTTCGAACCATAGCCTAACACACCCTTGAAATGAATGCAAAATCGACCCAGAATGTCCGTTTCGAATTTAGCGCGTGCACTGCACAAGTGATGGGGCGAGCGTATACGTGGACTCAACGTGCCTCATCATCCCCGAAATTCTTTTCAAATGCGAAGCATTTTTTTTTTGCAAACTGCAGGCCCTTTAGGCGTCTATCTATCTATCTATCTATCTATCTATCTATCTATCTATCTATCTATCTATCTATCTATCTATCTATCTATCTATCTATCTATCTATCTATCTATCTATCTATCTATCTATCTATCTATCTATCTATCTATCTATCTATCTATTTGCTTACGTCTGGGGTGCTCCCTCAAGTTGGGATGAAGGAAAAATAGTCTGAAAAGATAAGATGGTTTGACGAATACGACGCACTGGTAATGACATGACTAATATCACAATGCTGTGGCGTACGTCGTCAAACACTTTTAGCCAGACAGTGGCACATACCCGCGGGCGGGTAGGTGCCACTGGTACGCGGGTGTGGGCCACAGTTGATTTACAGTTGATTTATGTATCCAGAAATTGCGACAACAGCCATTGGTAATTTAAATGCGGGAGCGGTAAGAAACAAAGACATCGGCAGCGTCGATCTGACGGACATGAGGGTGCCAGGAGGAATCGAACCCAAGCGTTCTGCGTGAATTCAAGCATTCTATTACAGAGCCACGCCATGTTTTGGCAATGCTTTAAAAAATGCTCTTATCAGGTGTAATGTTGGTGAAACGTCAAATGTGGTTGCAATGCTGGGTAACCAATTTTACGAACATTACATATGTACTAGTATGATACAGCCATTTCAACGGGTTAGCGTCAGTTGTAGGTAAGGGCCACCCACAGAAGTTATTTTATGTAGCAGTGCCCAGGGCTGCCATGCTTACGAGCCCAAACATTACATATCAGCTTACACCTTCTTGTATTGCTAATGCTCATGTTACTGTTGGCATTGTTGCGCAAGCGCAAACAACTGCTTACATAAAACATGTGCGACTGTTCAACATATGTCTGTGCGTACATTTTTGCACATATGCGTCATTGCGTAACGTGTTGCTCAAACACAAAAAATACAACACGGTCACCTTCTCTCCACATGCTTCGCATCGCGTCGATCCAAGAGTTATTAGGTATCAATCGAATTTTTCTATTTTGCATCTATCTATCTATCTATCTATCTATCTATCTATCTATCTATCTAGCTGCTTATGTCTTTTAATTCTCCTGGCCGTTTCAATAATGGTATCGATACCAAACTTGGTGTAGATTATATGACTGTATGAAGGACATACTTGACTAGTCATAACATGAAAATCATTTATGTATGGTTTCAGGGCCACTTCTAAGCAGTCTCTATTTACTTCACTTGAGGTCACGCACTCTCCGGGTTTATTTGCCACCCAAAAGAGGTCACTACAATGGCATCGTGTGGCCGTACATCACATGACGTCACGCAAGAATTTGTGACGTTGTGATGACGTCAGAAATTATTGGTATCTATAACGTCATGATGTAGAGGGCACTGCCAGTGTTCCTTGCAGCATGTGGCCACAAGGAGGCACTGCTGTCCACCAAGGGTACATATGCGATTTGGGGAGAGGGAATAAAGTTTTTTTTTGTTTCCGCTTGTCAGCAGTCCGCCTCTTTTTTTTGGCTCCCGGGCTGAACATGGTGTCAGAAGTGGGATCACACCGTTAATCCGACATGCCTAACGACGCGGTATCGGCCCCTGCCAAAGCCAAAGTGAACAACGTTCACGCAGGCATATCTGACCTGTGTCCTCCAGCAATCTTCATTTTTTCTAATTCCGGAGAACGGCCCACGTGGATTGCAACGTTCCAAGACTACGTATTCATAGCCGGTACAATGCCAGCGACGAGGCCCAGGTACGAACACTTCTTTACTGTGTGGGACTGCAAGCCAGATCTATTCTTTCGTCCTTTGGGGTATCGGCACCTGAGAATCTTCCGTTCGCACCTGTCAAATAAAAATTGCATTCACACTTCGTGCACCCTATGAATGAGATATACGAAAGTAGTCGTTTTCCCCGCCGCATTCAGCAGCCAGGTGAGTCTGTGGATGACTTTTTCACGACGTTACGTAACCTTGTAAAGCGCTGCAGCTACAACAGCTCGCTTCTCGAGGACCGTCTTGTTCACGACAGATTTGTCGTGGGTATAAGTGACGAGAAGCTGTCTGATCAATTATGCCGCTGCACAAAACTTACCGTCAAAGAAGCGCTGTGCGAAGCCCGCATTCATGAGGACGCAGAGAAAGAGCGGTTATCCCGCCAAAGATTGACTGCGGATAACGCCCTTGCTGAAACACTGAACATCGATTCGGCTCGTTGAAATGATACGCCCACCCCTTCGTCCTATTCTCGCTATCAGTCTGAACACTCGGCTGCGCTATCACGTCGCTTTTGTGGACGTCAGCGACACCTCTGCAAAGACTGGCCGGCCCGAAAATCGGTGTGCCAGTATTGCAGAAAGGTAGGGCATGTTGTCAAAGTTTGTATGAAGAACAGAAACGACCTGCTCGGATTTATCGAACTTCACAACGTGGATTCACGCCAAGCAAGGTGCACGGGAATAGTTGTTAACGGGCACCCGGCCGAGTTTAAGATTGACTCTGGCGCAGAAGTGTCTGTGGTCTCGCCGTCTTGCCCAGGTCAATTGCGGGTGCTAGATTCCTTCGAAGGGGAATTCTTAGGCCCTAGTGAACAGACTCTTCACGTTCTCGGTACATTCAAAGCAACTTTACAGTAGCACGACAGAGCCACAGTGCAGACGTTGTATGTGGTTGACCGTCAGCGTACACACCTACTTGGGCTGCCTGCAATTGAAGCCCTTCGGGTCGTTCAGTTCATGGATTCTGCCGAACGCGTACATTACCCTAAAGCAAAAATTTTCCAGGAACTCGGAAAATTTTGACAAGCTGAATACCGCATACACCTCAAACCAGGCGCTCGTCCATTTTACTTGAGTGCCTCATGGCGGATTCCAGTTCCTTTAAACGACATTGTCAAGAGAGAGCTGGATGAATTGGAGTCGCAGGATGTCATACAAAAGGTAGAGACGCCAACGGAGTGGTTCTCCCGATTCGTGGTCGTGCCCAAGTCTTCTGTCGACTACAGGATTTGTGTTGACCTGAAGAAGCTTAATGCGGTAATTGAAAGGGAGCGCTTCATATTGCCAATGGCAGAGCAGATTCTTGGCCAGTTGGCTGGAGCACGGGTGTTCTCCAAGTTAGATGCGCTGTCTAGCTTTCATCAGGTGAAGCTGAGTGCAGACAGACAAGAACTGACGGCTTTTATCACTCCGTTCGGTCGGTATTGTTACAAGAGACTCCCTTTTGGTATTGCAACGGCCTCTGAGTACTTCCAACAGTTAATGTCAAGAATCCTTGAGCGCTTGCCTGGAGACATGAACATGATTGACGACATTCTAATCTTCGGCAAAGATTGACAGGAGCACGACGACCGCCTGAATGCCGTTTTGTTCCACTCGGAAGAAAAGGGTGTCACCCTCAACGAAAAGAAGTGCGCGTTTCGGGTCACTTCAGGGAAGTTCCTGGGTGTAGTAATTGGAGCATACGGCATTGCACCAGACCCATACAAGGTTAAGGCTGTCAAGGGCCTGCCGCCCCTGACCGACGTCAGTGGAGTATGACGGTTACTTATGGCCAACCACGTCGCACGCTTCATACCTCATTAATCCGATGTCACAGAGTCCATTCGTTCCCTTTTGAACAAGAACATCACCTGGACTTGGGGTCCCAGTTAAGAAGCTGCCTTCTCGCGACTGAGGTTGTTGCTGAGCTCCGACATGAGCATGGCAAAACACGATTCCTGCTACCACACAGTAGTATCCGCGGATGCCAGTTCCTACGGCCTGGGAGCGGTATTCCTACAGGACCAGCCCAAAGGTAATCGACGGGCCGTTGCGTACGCTTCAAGAGCGCTCACTTCCACAGAAGTGCGCTATAGCCAGACAGAGAAGGAATGTCTCGCAGTCACTTGAGCTGTTCCACGATACGATCAGTTTCTTTGTGGACTCACCTTTGAAATAGAGACAGACCGTCTTCCTTTGGTTACATTTTTGGGTAACAAGGACCTAGAGCTCGTGCCATTTCGCATATAACGGATGCGGATAAAACTGATGCGCTATCAGTATGTGGTGAAATATGAGCCTGGGAAGTACTTAGCTACAGCAGACACTTTGTCACGAGCGCCCTCTGAAGTGCCGGCAACCCCCATAGTAAAGACTTTGAAGCTGTTCATCAGCGAAGTGTTTCTGCAATTTCCGCCTCTGGTAGCAAGACTCCTAAATGATGCGCGCAAGCATCAAGCTCAAGTTGGTGTTTGCTCTGCGGTCATGACCTATAGCACGTAAGAATGGCCTGACAAAACAAAGGTGCCTCTGCAGGTCACTCCGTTTTGGAAGGAGAGGGACAGACTGAGCGTGTATCACGGCATCTTTCTGCTTGACCGACGACTTGTGATTTCTTCAGCCTTGTGCCAGGATATTCTCACCCAGTTACACGAAGGGCATCAGGGAGTGCACCGTTTCGAAGAACTGGCCAGGGAGGCTGTTTGGTGGCCAAACTGTTACATCCACGTGGAACATATACTGTCGCAGTGTGCTGCATGCGCCGAGACTAGACTTCAGCGATCCGAGCCTATGTTGCCAACGGTTACACCTGACAGGTCATGGCAGCACCTGGGCATCGATCTGTTTCAATTGAAAGGGCGCCATTACGTCCTGTTTGTGGATTATTATTCCAGGTTTCCCGAAGTAGTCTCCATTGGGTCCACCACCACACCAGCCGTCATTTCAGCAATCAAGAGCTGTATCGCCCGCTTTGGCGTACCAGACGTGGCCTGGACCGACAACGGACCACAATTCATGTCACGTGAGCTTGCAGAGTTTGCACAGTCATATGGCTTCCGTCATGAGACCAGCAGTCCAGGGTATCCCCAGAGCAATGGAGAGGCGGAGCGCATGGTGCACACGGCAAAAGACTTGCTCTGCAAAAGTTCTCACCCTTACCTGGCTTTGCTGACATACCGTGACACACCCAGTACAAACGGTATTTCTCCGGTCAAAGCCTTGATGGGAAGGAAATTGCAAACACGTCTTCCACGGCTACCGGAACAACTAGTGCCGTCATTACCATGTCATACGGGTTGCAGGGAAAATGATACGAGTTACTGGGCGCAGCAACAAAGAACTACAATCTCCGTCGGGATTCAAGCGAGCGGACCCCTCTAAGTCCTGGTGACTGTGTGTGGGTCACCGACACGTGCTGCAGTGGGGAAGTGCTTACAGGCCAAGCGTCCACGGTCATACCTTGTTCAGACTCCCAGAGGCGTTCTGCAGCGTAATCGTCGACACCTGGTGCCTCGTTCGACAGAAACGGGTTTGCACAACTATAGCAGCTTCTCCGCCAGCCCTTCCCGAGAACTTGCAACCTGAAGCTCCGCAAGAACCCATGCAACCAGAAGTAACGCCACGGGAAACTGTGACGCGGACTCGCAGTGGCCGTATGGTGAGGCCGTCCCGACGTTTAAACTTCTAAGGACCTGCCCCATAAAATGTGAAAAGGAGGGATGGAGAGGGCACTGCCAGTGATGCTTGCAGCATGTCGCCACAAGGAGGCACTGCTGTGCACCGAGTGTATATATGGGATTTTGAGAGAGCGAATAAAGTTTTTTTTTGGGGTTTCCGGTTGCCAGCAGTCTGCCTCGTTTCTCGGCTCCTGGGCTGAACAGTTATCACCCCTAAAATTCGCGCTATAGCAGTTTCAATGAAGTGACAACTGGTCCAGACATGCATTTAGGAAAGTCATGATGATATCCTGTGGTGACGTTATCATGTAATTATAATTTCTTGCGTCACACGTCACCGACGCCTCGGGATGGTCACTGCTGTTGGTCAATTATTTCCATTCGATGATGCATCTGAGGCAACCATCTTGAAAAAAAAAGTCATGCCTGCACTCCCTAGCGTATATGTTCCTTGAACGTTTTCTATGGATTCTTGTGTGGTTTAAGGTTACAGTACCACCACATAATCATGAGAGACGCCGTAGTGGAGGGCTGCGGAAATTCGAACCACCCAGGGTTCTTATGCGTGTACCAAAATCTGAGCACATGGGCCTACAGCACTTTCGCCTCCATCGAAAACGCAGCCGCCTCAGCCGGGATTCGATCCCGTGACCTGTGGGTCGGCAGCCGAGTAACTTAGCCTTTAGACCGCTTCGGCGATGCGACGTTTCTTATTCCAGCAGCATGTGTCTCCTTGGGGCGAGAGGCGTCGTCTTGTCTGCCTTGCCGCAGGTGCACGGGGTTTGAGCTCGACCTTGAAAAGCCCTTCTGAGCGGCACAAGTCTTTTTGCCACATCCTCCATTTCGCGGAATGCGGCCCCATGTCGGGCATGATGCGAACGCTTTGCATTACGTGGTCTATATAATAATTGGTGTTTGCGAATCGTCTGTTCTCTTCCACAATTTTATCCGACCGGTTGAGTGTTGTGGTGATCGCCAATTTCCGTGGCAAACATGTTTTTGCACTAGCCTTATACAAATAGTAGTAACAAAATTATCAGAGATGTAACGTCCCAAAATAACGCTATGATTATGAGAAACGCCGTAGTGGAGGGCTCCAGATATTTCGACACCCTGGGGCTCTTTGATATGCATCTAAATCCAAGTAAACGGCCTAAAACATTTACGCTTCCATCGAAAATGCAGGTGCTGCAGCCGGAATTTGATCCCGCAACCTCCGGTTTAGCATTCGAGTGCATAAACCCTAGACGACCGCGGTGAGGCGTAGTCACACACTGCATCGCTGTAAAGTGCGGATCTGTTACTTTATTTCATTACTTTATTACTTTACTGTAAATGCGGATCAACTTTATTTTGATATTCGGTTTTCAATGGTAATCCTTGCTTCTTGGAGAGTGTTGATAATTATCCTGCAGTGTTAGCTTCCTTTTGGATTCTCTGTAATATCGTGACACAAAAGCTACCCAAAAGCAGATTGATGGTGTACATGTGAAGATAACGTATCCCACACAATTTTACTTCCCTAAAACAATCAGTGGCCGAAGAACTCACGTCTACTCACACGGCGAAGCAATCCTGGTCAAGTATGCGAATGAATGTGTCGCAGATATCGCTCGAAATTGCTGTGCCTGAGTGTTTCTTTCCGCGTCAAGTATGTCAACTCTAGAAAAAAGTCCATTGTTTACGTACAGATATTACTGCTGACGGTCCTATATCTTCGAACATGTGAAACTTCGTTCCTCGCAGTTGAGCTATACAAACATGTAACCAACGCTAACGACGTTTCTTCTTTAGTTCATGCCCAGCTCCACACCACAACGCTAATAGCGACCATTTGTTTAGGCTAAAGGATGGAGAATCCTGCACTGAAGACAAGCGAGACACCCCGCAAAAGAGCAATGTCCTTCAGATGTTTGATTACAATCCTAAAGAACCTAAGCGAATGTATAGTTATGGATAATCACGTGCCTAGTACTAAGTAAAGGCTTGAAGATGACGAGTGTGATTTCCTTTAGCGAATGGGCTTTTCCATGGTCATAAACTGAAAGTCCAGTAATGACGTCGGACGCTGGCTGGCAATAAGTCTGTTGTTCACTCGACATGGTCGATGGCGTAAAAGACGCGAGGGTGCGTTAAATGAGGCGTCGTCTGGTGAGATCTCCATTCTGCCACCAGCAATGGAGAACGAACGCCTTCGATGGCGTGCGCGCATTTCCCGAACAACGGCTTTTATTACTCGGGGATTTGGTCTTCCGTTCTCAACGGCTCCATTATTACATGTTAGCTCTGCACAAGCGCTACACTGAAGGTCTTTCACAATGCTGCGGCACGGCATGATAGCTGTTGTTATCCAAAGCAGTGTGTGTAAGCGAAACGGCCCCGAGTCAATGCTATGGGTTCGTACTAGAAGTGAGTGTGCAGAGCAGAAGACGAGAGAACGGAATAACATTAGGGAAACGAGAGTATCGACTGCACATACGTTGTTGCTCATTTCCCTAACCTTGAAATAGAAGTGCAGATAACGAAGAATTATAACTTGCAAAAGGGATACAATGACATTGGTGACTATTTCGAAGTATGGTTCGCGAAATCGAATGCTATGTAAGGTACAAAGAGAGAAAGAGAAAGACCAAGGTATGTGCAGCGTAACTGAACACCGTAATATCCCTACTCTTTTTAGAGGGCTGGCTTCGCGTCTAGATATATTGTGTAATAAGGCACGAGTCATTCTATGAGTATCTTGTCCTCAACTTTTATTAGGAGTGTGGACATTAACCATTACAAGAGATTAGTCGTGTTTTAACATGGGCGTTGTTTATCTACGGAAACCGATACAGCAGCCGAGACACCATTACGCGTATATATCAGTGTGACAGAAAGCAGCATCAAGTTTGTTTGGCAATTAAAGACACCGATTCGTTACCTAACAATCTCGTGCTGCAATAGTAATTTGTTACCAAGCGCTCATCCACTGTATCAGTTAGTTCTTGTTTTGAGTGAAGTCCGCAGGGCTTTTAAAGTACGCGCTATAGCAAGATGCAGAGAAAGAAAGCGACAGCAAAACTATTAAGGGCGCGAAAAAGTAAAGAAAAACAAGTACCTACCAAGAAAAGCCACACAAATCAAGAGATCAAACGAGAATGATGCCAGAAGCCACAAATAGTTCAAGGCCATGCTATGTGAGAAGTAAAAAAACCGTGAGGCGCAACTGTGACAAGAAGACAATGGAAAAAGCACCTAAGACGATTGGCCACGTTACTCGGCTGTCAGGGTTCCGGACCTGAGCCGTCGTGACCGCCTGCACCTGGAGCAACCTGCCACGTACTAGCTGAACATTGCCGGGTGTCTCTAACGAGATATTGTTGCGAGTCGTCCTGTGTGCATGGATACGTTGAACTGCCAGGCTTCGGGCGCGAGCTCTATAGAAAGCCAAATCAACGCATGGTGGCTCTGCGATTCTGGACAGGCAGTGCCATCTCTGGTAGATTAGTAGAAATCAGGGATGTATACCGAGCATTTTCCCTTCCCACCAATGCGCTGTACCTCGCTTGCGTGTTCGTGCAGAGAGCACGCGGTGAGTTTGAGTCACCTCACAATGTACCAGCTGCAGGCTTCATAATGTTCTCTGAGCTGGACAAGCACTTCCTAGAAGCGAATCTAACAAATGGAGTGAAGCTCGTTAATAAAGTTTATGTTGTTGAGCAGATGGCGGGATACCAGGACGCCCGAGTCACTGCGAAATGCATTTCTCGGGTCCTCCGTGACAATATCGCATACGACGTATACGCCTCGAGGTAAATCTCTTTCTGCTGACATGAAGCCGCATACTCTATCGATGTGCGGCGTTGATGGTGATGAAAACGATATAATTGTTGTTTTGATGTGGTATCTAGCAGTAAAAGTCATGTGCTGACATGTGCAAACGTTTGCAGCATGCTAAAAATAAATAAAAGCTAAAGCTATACGGTCATGGCATTAAAATGTCCGATAAGTATTGAAGTCATGTTCTCCGTGCCGCGGGAGCATGATCCGCTGACTTCGCCGCGAAGAAGCAAGCGGAGCTTTACCCAAGCGAGTCAAGTTGAAGTGCTCATTTCATTTTTTCCCCCGGCTGTCATGTCTCTCTTGCTCAATCTTTCGCGAACGCGGCTGTGTTCACCGACTATGACTTGCTGGGAAACTGATACAGCTTTACACGTGGAGAGCGTTCCTTGATGTTGTCTGCATTGTTGTAGCCACCCACAACACAACAATATTTGGGACCTCGCTGAAGCTTCCGTGGATCCGCTTCTTTCATCACGCAAAGGCAACTTCGCACAGCGACCGTCTCATTTAAGCGGTCCAAGCTATCTGCACGGTGCCGAAGATGCCCGCACCGACTGCAGAACAAGTTCTGCGCGTGTCTCACGCGCTCCAATTTCGGCGAAACACACCGACTCGCCTGCGCCCTCTCCAGCGCCTATCCTCAAATTTTCCGGAGCTTGCCGCTAGAGCTGCAGGCGCGGCGTTGTTGTCACTCCAAAAACTTTAGCTTCGGTTCCCTATTCACAATGCCCACGGACTACGCGCCGTGCAATGCAAGATGACGGCGGGACAATGATCAACCCGTGCACTCGTATAGGAAAAGATAGGATGCACGGATGTATGGCCCGCACCGCTTCCACTGAATGAACTCCTGATCGTCGAATGAGTGTATATAAAACCAAAGTACTTTCCCAAATAATAGGAACTGCTAAATGTTCGCTACCTCAATTTTCTCCGCAGTGAGAAGAGTAGTGTAGTCAGCTGATCGACCATGCATCAACGACACCTTGCGTAATTCTGCGTGTGTTACAAGAAACTGCGCAAACTCGAATTCACGTATGACCAGAATGGTAGTCCAAGATAATTTGTGCCAAGCCTGCCTGACAGATCCGCCGCAGTAGTGGGCCATAGCGGGTAGCGTGCCGTCGCAGCTGCATGGGACTAAGAGTTTAACGCAGCGATATGGTTTGCAAACCCATTACGCCGTCATCATTTCTTGCGCTGTAAACACCATGGAGCGGCTTCTTCAATAGAACACAAGCATTTAACTTTTTATTAGGTAGCACTTGTCACACAGCCATGATCAGACTAAGAGTGCGCCATTCACTGCACTTGGTTGTTGCAGGTTACATCAGATTGAATTGATTTGATTTCTGGGGTTTAACGTCCCTAAACCACCATATGATTATGAGAGACGCCGTAGTGGAGGGCTCCGGAGATTCAGACCACCCGGGGTTCTTTAATGCGCAGCCAAATGTGAGCACACGGGCTTACAACATTTCCGCCTCCATCGGAAATGCAGCCGCCACAGCCGGGATTCAAACCCGCGACCTGCGGGCAGCAGCCGAGTACCTTAGCCACTAGACAACCGTGGCGGACATTGAAACGAATACACGCGCATGCATTCCGCAATGTTGAAATTCTGAAAATTCGTCCAACAACGACATCGTTCGAATGGTACCGGTGAAGTTCAGGAGAAGTTAGCAGAGAGGCATGGACTGTTGTAACTGCACATTTCATTGTTCTAACCATAGCTTATTCGCTACCACACCGAACAATAAATAAAGAAAAATCCGTCAGCTGGAGGCAAATTCAAACCGGAACATTTCCAAATTTGCACATCCTGAGTAAAATGCAACCCTCGGCATACTCTCCTCTCTGCCCATGGTGTTCAGCTAAAGCCACTCTGTACCACGTCACGTGGGAGTGTCAGGCCATTACAGCCTTACAACCAGTACAAAATCTTATAGCGGAGCGATGGGAGGAGCTGCTGGCCAGCGAGAACCTGGAAGATCTGTTGAGTCTGATCAACCGGGCCCGCAGAGCGGCTGCTGCAAGCGGAGCCCTGGACTAAGCCCCCCCCCCCCCCCCCCACCGCAAGCCAAGCATCTCCGACTACTCGGAGCTTCTCCGCAGAAAATTTCATGTAAACAAATAAATAAATACGTTTTAACCACTATTGTTCTAACCATTTCACTTCACTGGTCGAGCTCGGGCATGTTGGCGGCATGCGGCGCTCCGTAATATCCACTGTAATTGAGCTACATGCAATGCACAAGAAAAGCTATGCTTTTATTTTGAGCTCGCGGAAGGATATTATAAAATAAGCACAATGAAAGTGACTACGAGGGTGAAAAAAAAACATTAACGCACGAGGTAACGTGGGAAACCACTCGCTGCTCGTGAGTTAGCAGGTGATCTTTTTTTTTTTCGCTATCACTCTCGGTGATTTTGACGTTGAGTAAAAACTCTCGACGTAAAGAAGCTTTATTTGAACACCATTGCTGAAAGTAATCTTAGGAACTCTCCGCCGGACGACTTCAATTACACCAAAGATGCGTCACTCGCTACACACAACACCAACACGGTATCACTCAGCACATTCATTTGGTCGCGGATAACGATTTGCTCTAGGCGAATTCGCCTAGACTTGAAGAAGGGACGACAGAAACTGATACGCAAGAAGCCAATCAATGAGCTAGCACTGAGAGGGAAAGTACAAGAATTCAGAGTGTCGCTTCAGAACAGGTACTCGGCTCTTAGTGGGAAACTAACCTTAGCGTGGATGCAATGAATGATTATCTGACGAGTATCATTACGCAGTGTGCAGTGGAAGTTGGAGGCAGGGTAGTTAGACAGGACACTGGCAAGCTTTTCCCGGAAACGAAGAATCTAATTAGGAAGCGTCAAATCATGAAAGTGTCAAGTACAACAGACAAAATAGAACTGGCAGAGCTTTCGAAGTTGATTAATAGACGTAAGGTATGCGATGTAAGAAGGTATAACATGGAGAGAATTGAACACGCTCTGGAAAACGGAGGAAGTGTCAAAGCATTGAAGAGGAAACTTGGGATAGGCAAAAGTCGGATGTATGCACTAAGGGACAAAGAAGGCAAAATAACTACCAATATGGATAGGATAGTTAAAATAGCGGAGGAGTTTTACAGAGATCTGTACAGTAGCCGAGAAAACCACGACGTTAATACTATAAGAACTAGCAGTAACCCAGATGACACCCCACCAGTAATGATAGAACAAGTCAGAAAAGCTTTAGAGAGCATGCAAAGAGGCATAGCTGCTGGTGAGGATCACGTAACATCAGATCTGCTGAAAGATGGAGGACAGATTGTGTTAGAAAAACTAGCCACACTGTTTACGAGGTGTCTCCTGAAGGGAAGAGTACCAGAGTCTTGGAAGAACGCTAACATCATCTTAATACATAAGAAAGGAGTTGACAAGGACTTGAAGAATTATAGGCCGATCAGCTTGCTCTCTGTAGTATACAAGCTATTTACAAAGGTAATTGCAAACAGAGTAAAGAAAACATTCGAATTCAATCAATCAAAGGAACAAGCATGATTTCGAATACGCTACTCAACAATTGACCACATTCATACTATCGATCAGGCAATAGAGAAATGCTCAGAATATAACCAACCACTATACATAGCCTTCATAGATTACGAGAAGGCATTTCATTCAGTACAAATATCAGCCGTCATGCAGGCACTGCGGAATCAAGGCGTAGATGAAGTATATATAAACATTCTAGAAGAAATTTACAGGGGATCAACTGCTACTATAGTGCTTCATAAATAAAGCAACAGAATGCCAATCAAGAAGGGTGTATGGCAGGGGGAGACAATCTCCCCAAGGCTATTTACCGCGTGCTTACAGGAGGTTTTCAGAAGCCTAGAACGGGAACAGTTCGGGATAGAGTTAATGGAGATTACCTTAGTAACATGCGCTTCGCTGATGACATTGCATTGCTGATTAACTAAGGGGACGAATTGCAACTCATGATTACGGAGTTATACAAGGAGAGCAGAAAGGTGGGTCTTAAAATTAATCTGCAGAAAACGAAAGTAATGAACAACAACCTCGGAAAAGAGCAGCTCTTCGATATAGGTAATAGTGCACTTCAAGTTGTAAAAGACTATGTCTACTTAGGGCAGGTAGTAACCGCAGAGCCAAATCACGAGATTGAAGTAACTAGAAGAATAAGAATGGGGTGGAGCACATTCGGCAAGCACTTTCAAATTATGACAGGTAGC
The DNA here is from genome assembly GCF_013339725.1 of Rhipicephalus microplus. Lineage (NCBI taxonomy): Eukaryota > Metazoa > Arthropoda > Arachnida > Ixodida > Ixodidae > Rhipicephalus > Rhipicephalus microplus. The sequence goes on from NC_051165.1 coordinate 250,605,016, forward strand.
TTGCCACTATCCCTCAAGAGGAAGGTATATAACAGCTGTATCTTGCCGGTACTTAGCTACGGAGCAGAAACCTGGAGACTTACAAAGAGGGTTCAGCTTAAATTGAGGGTGACGCAGCGAGCAATGGAAAGAAAAATGGTAGGTGTAACCTCAAGAGACAAGAAGAGAGCACAGTGGATTAGGAGACAAACGGGGGTTAAGGATATCATAGTTGAAAAAAAGAAGAGGAAATGGATATGGGCCGGGCATGTTGCGCGTAGACAGGATAACCCCTGGTCATTAAGGGTAACTAATTGGATTCCCAGAGAAGGGAAGCGGGTTAGGGGGAGACAGAAGGTTAGGTGGGCAAATGAGATTAAGAAGTTTGTGGGTATTAATTGGCAACAGCAAGCACAGGACCAGGTTCACTGGCGGAACATCGGAGAGGCCTTTGTCCTGTAGTGGACTAAGTCAGGCTGATAATGATGATGATAATGAACAATTTGCTCAGACACGAGGCAAGAAGCGAATCACTTGCAGTGTGCTGCAATCGATCAAAGAACGTAAATATCAAGCGGCGCAGCGCTGACCAAGGTCTAGAAAAGTAAGTGGCGAACCTGCGCTACTTTCATCGTGCAAAGAATGCTATGGGATTCATGCACTAAAAAAGCACCGACGACTGCTATACGCACGTCAAACTGAGTTTGAATCGCAAAGGTGAGACGATGACAATTAACCATCCAACGTGGCTGCACAAAATCTTGCGAAGCTGATATGCGTACTCTGCGAGTTATATTCGAACGCGTGGGTTGCCACGTATTTTCACAACACCATCGCGTCTCGCAAGAACGAAACAGATTTGTCGCGTCACGTACGGTCCGGTATATTGAATGATGCACAAAACATACAAAGTGGTTCATGTTCGTTTTTATGCTAACGCGTTAGCACTGAGACTAGTGCAGCCGAACAAGGGATTGTCTGCCTTGTTCTCCTCCTCGAGAGGACGCTCCCAAATTCTGCTATGTGGCGCGACACTCTATGAACATTGCGAATGGTGTTCGCCACGACACGGCTATACGGCAACGGCGCCTCCGTTTAAACCAGCAGCTTTGGGATGCCTCGGTTCAGCGGGCACGAATGGTCATCGAGATCATCATAGCCAGCTTGAATTAGGGATCCCACCCACATGCTTTGTTTAAAAATCTTTAATAACATGTCTTTTTTTCTTTATCTGAGAAGCTATTTCGCCCATTTATCCAGGGGCTCCTGTACAAGGTCTGTCAACCACCATGAGCCTTGGTGAGACCAGTGTTAGTGCTTCATCGCTCCACTCTACTGAAGCAGCTTTTCGATTAGGACTTTGTCTTCGTGGTTGAGCGGTGCGTGGTTACTTAACTTTGGTTTTTGTCAAGTGTTTTGTGCATTCCCTTCAAGGGTGCAAAATAAATGTCGTGCGAGAACAGACTTTTCCTCTGTTGGGTGCCTGAGGCGACGCCTCGGGCACTCATGCAGTGATTAAACCTGTGCGCTGTAGAATGAACAAACTAGTAAAGCTTGTAAAATGATAAAAGCACTGTTATGGCGTTTATTAGCAGGCACACAGCGAGTATACACAATGGCGACAGTAACGGCCAAGCACGGACTCTCAGCGAGAGCGGTGTCCTTTTTTTGGGTAGACCCACTAGAGAACACTTGAGAGTTTGACCCACTTCAGTGTTCGGCGGCTTCTCTACAATTACCCTGGGGTCGAAGAGGGAGCCGCCTGGCGACCTAACAGCTTGTCACTACGAGCGGGTCATAGTAAGCCTTCAGGCGCTCCACGTTGACTATGTCGCGCCCGCGACGGCGCATGCCCGAAGATTGTTCAATTGGCTCGACAAGATAGTTGACTGGAGATGTGCGCTCGATCACACAGTAGAGACCTTCATAATTTGGGAGTAGTTTGGAAGAAAGGCCAGCTACATAGGTCGAGATTGAGAGCCATACAAAGGAACCAGGAAGGAACGTGGGTTCAGAAGTGGCGGAGCCATCACGAATACTCTTCTGCTGCTCTTGCTCATGCGTCGTAAATGTCTTGGCCAGCTCGCGACATTCTTCAGCAAGCCTGGCTGTCTCGGAAATAGGTGCACACTCAGATGGATCCGGCGTGTACGGGAGTATCGTGTCGATGGTGTGTGACGGGTTCCTTCCGTACAGCAAGAAGAAAGGCGAAAAACCGGTCGTGCTCTGAGGGGCGGTGTTGTAGGCGTAGGGGACGAAGGGCAGTATAGTATCCCAATTCGTATGGTTGGCGGCGACGTACATCGAAAGCATGTCGCCGAGGGTGCGGTTAAAGCGTTCGGTCAGACCATTCGTCTGCGGGTGGTAAGCAGTTGTTTTGCGGTGGACAGAATGGCACTCCGTCAGAATGGTTTCAACGACTTCTGACAAGAAGACACGGCCTCGATCACTGAGAAGCTCCTGATGTGGACCATGGCGCAGTATAAATCAACGCAGTAGGAAGGACGCAACATCACGCGCAGTAGCCGTAGGGATAGCGGCGGTTTCGGCGTATCGCGTTAAATGATCTACGGCGACGATGGCCCAGCGGTTACCAGCCGACGTCAGAGAAAGTGGTCCATACGAATCGATACCTATGCGTCCAAACGGACGCTCAGGGCAATGTAACGGTTGCAGACTGGCTGGGGACATGTGTGCTGACGGTTTGCGGCGTTGGCAAGCGAGGCAGGAGCGAACGAACTGCTGCACGTAGCGGTACATCCGGTGCCAGAAGTAGCGTTGTCGAATGCGACGGTAGGTTTTGAATACCCCAGAGTGCGCGCATTGCGGATTAGAATGGAAGGATTCACATATCTCTGACCGCAGACTGCGGGGTATCATGAGTAACCACTGCCGGCCATCGGCGTCGTAATTGCGTCGGTGTAGAAGGCCGTCACGGATGGCGAAATGGCGAGCTTGACGACGCAAGGCACGCTTGGATGGCGCTGCGGATGGATCAGAGAGCAAGTCGATGAGCGGGCCGATCGAATTATCCTTTCGCTGTTCGGTAGCGATGATGTCAACATCAATGGCAGAAACAGCAGCCGAGGATACTGAGCAGAGCACATCACCTTCAGGCAGAGGGGAGCGCGAGAGGGCGTCGGCGTCAGCATGCTGGCGTCCGTTGCGGTACAGCACGCGGATGTCGTAGTCTTGTAAGCGAAGAGCCCAACGGGCGAGACGGCCTGAGGGATCCTTCATTGATGAAAGCCAGCATAGTGCATGATGGTCGGTGACGACATCGAATGGGCGACCATACAAATAAAGTCGAAACTTTGTAAGGGCCCAGACGATCGCCAGGCACTCTTTCTCCGTGACGGTGTAGTTTGTCTCGGCTCTCGTGAGCGTACGGCTTGCATATGCTACGAAATATTCAGGGAATCCGGGTTTGCGCTGCGCCAGGACAGCGCCGAGGCCTACACAACTAGCGTCTGTGTGCACCTCCGTCGGGGCCGTAGGGTCGTAGTGGCGTAGAATAGGAGGAGACGTCAGCAAATGGCGGAGCTTCGCGAACGCGTCGTCGCGCTCAGACGACCACGAATTGAGGGGCCCGTTACTTCCAAGGAGCTTCGTCAGCGGTGATATAATCGTAGCAAAGTTTCGTATGAAGCGTCGGAAGTATGAGCATAGGCCGACGAAACTACGCAGTTCTTTGACGGACGCAGGTTTGAGGAATTCAGCCACGGCCCGAAGCTTGGCTGGGTCAGGAAGAATGCCATCCTTAGACACGACGTACCCTAGGATGGTGAGTTGCCGTGCTGCAAAGCGGCACTTCTTCAGATTTATTTGCAAGACGGCATTGCTCACACGTGCGAAAACTTCTTTCAGACGTTGGAGATGAGTGGAGAAATGTGGGGTGAACACAACAACGTCATCGAGGTAACACAAGCACGTGTGCCATTTCAAGTTGCGCAGAACGGTGTCCATCATGCGCTCAAAGGTCGCAGGTGCATTACATAGACCAAACGGCATGACGTTGAATTCGTACAAGCCGTCGGGTGTGATGAACGCAGTCTTCGGTCGAGCGTCATCAGCCATGGGTACTTGCCAGTACCCCGAGCGCAGATCGAGAGAAGAAAAAAATTCGGCTCCGTGAAGGCTGTCAATTGCGTCATCGATGCGCGGCAGTGGATAAACATCCTTGCGAGTGATCTTATTGAGCCGTCTGTACTCCACACAAAACCGCACAGAACCATCTTTCTTCGCGACAAGAACAACAGGAGACGCCCATGGACTGTCCGAGGGCCGAATAACGTCGCATCTGAGCATATCATCAACCTGCTCGTTAATTTCCCGACGTTCAGTAGGCGACACGCGGTAGGGACGTTGCCGTAATGGTGGATGGGCACCAGTGTCGATACGATGTGTAACAGCGGACGCGCGACCGAGAGAACTTCGCCCGACATCGAAAGAAGAATAATATTCTCGCAGCAGGTCCGGAAGCTGGGAATGCTGTACCGACGTAAGATTGTCATCAATGTAAGGGCCAAATACATCAGGAGATGATGAATCATAAGTGGAAACAGCGCTGACGGTACACGAACTGGGACAACGCGAGTCATCAGGTACGTCCCGGACTTGTGCGTTATCCACTGGTTCCACTCTGCCGAGACATTCCCCTCGAACCAAGGTAACAGTGTACGGGGATGAGTTGGTCACAAAAATAGCGGCGTTGCTCTGGGTGATTTGCATGGTCGCGAAAGGTACTAGCAACCCTTTCCTTCGGCAAGCACGGTCGGATGGCGAAACGAGTGCAATTGTGTCGGAGAGTTCAGCGCAGTAGAAAGATACACCCATTGCCGAGCTTGGAGGCACTATGGTATCGTCTTTCACGAGAATCTTACTCAGTTTCGAGGGACTGTCTTCCGGCGCCAAATGCGAGAAGGGTGAGAGTTCAATTTCGGCAGCGGCACAATGGATGACGGCGTCGTTGGGGGAGAGAAAATCCCACCCAAGGATGACGTCATGAAAGCATGCAGGAATGATGGTGAATTGGCCGACATACAGAACGTCCTGAACGACAACGCGAGCTGTGCACTCTGCTGAAAGATGGATACGATGTGAACCGGCCGTACGAAGGGACAACCCAGAAATTGGCGTTGTCACTTTTCGAAGCAAGCGGCAAAAGTTTTTGTCCATAACGGATACTGCAGCTCCAGTGTCAATAAGAGCAGATGCATGAACACCGTCCACAAGCACGTCTATGACATTAGATGGGCGGCTCTGAGGGCTTTCACATCGCAATAGCATCGCAGTCCTTGCCTCGGGGACTGCGACGACTAGTTTTCCCGCTCACGAAAAGCCGAACTTGGCCTCATGGGGGAGAGGGAACGATGTCGTGGAGACGGCGACCTTCGAGGAGGTGGACCTGGGCGAGACGGCGGTGGCATAGACGGTGGTTCGTCGTGATAAGGACGGCTGAGATGGCCAGCAATAGGCGAAGAAATTGGAGCCGGCTGTACACGATGGCAATACCGGGCTACGTGACCGGCGTAACCGCAGGCAAGGCAGATGGGCCGGTTGTCGGATGTGCGCCATCGGCTCGCTGGGGTAGGTCTTGTCCATGACGCAAGAGCCGATGGACGAAACGGTGGTTGGAAAGGCTGCAGGGGGTGCTGGAGCTGAGTCTGAGAGGTCACGTCAACATACGTAGCCGGCATAGCCACTGCAAAGGATGGAGGTCGTGCGGCAGCTTCGGCGTAAGTCAGTGGGGCGGGCGCTTGAACGACTGGAGGGGGCCTGGCGACCACTAGGGCGTAACTTGGGGGCGCTGGGGCCGGAAGCTGTTGTGGTTGGTACGCAGGCATGACCTCTGCTATTTCCTGCTCAATTGCTCGGCGGATGGGTGGAAGAATGGTAGTGGCCGATTGTTGCGCAGCCGGTGGGTGGACGAAGGGCAGGAGAGAGAACTGCCGCGCGATTTACCCACGTATGAAGGACTTGAGGTCTGCCAGCAGCGCCACCTGATCACAGCTCGCCTCCAAGCCTGTAAGCCCTGCATTTCGTGGTGTGGAGCGACGGGTCATCGAACGCTGCCGGCGGAGCTCCTCGTAGCTCTAGCACAGTGTGATGACCTCAGCTACTGTGCCTGGGTTTTTGGCAAGCAGCATCGTGAAGGCATCATCGTCAATGCCCTTCATGACGTTCCGGATCTTGTCTGATTTGGACATGCTGTCGTTGGATTTCTTGCACAGGTCCAGGACATCTTCTATGTAACTGGTGAATGATTCACCGGCCTGCTGAGCGCGTTCACGTAAGCGCTGCTCGGCTTGCAGCTTACGAACGGCAGGGCGGCCAAAAACGTTTGTAATAGCGGTCTTGAAATTGGACCAGATTGCGAAATCGGACGCGTGGTTGTTGTACCACAAGCTTGCAACGCCCACAAGGTAGAACACCAAGTTTGTCAACTTGCCATCCTCGTCCCATTTGTTGCGAACGCTCACGCGCTCGTAAATAGCGAGCCAGTCCTCCACGTCAGTGCCATCGGCGCCCGTGAAGATGGGTGGATCTCGGATCCTGGGGACACCGGGACAAGGGGGTGGCATGGGAGGAGGCGTTTGCTGAGAGGCGTCGTGGGACGTGGTAGATTGCAGGGTACGTGAACGCAGCTCCCAGGGCATCAAAGGGGATCGTAGCACTCTCCACCAATTCGTTATGGCGTTTATTAGCAGGCACACAGCTAGTATACACAATGGCGACAGTAACGGCCAAGCACGGACTCTCAGCGCGAGCGGTGTCCTTTTTTGGGTAGACCCACTAGAGAACACTTGAGAGTTTGACCCACTTCAGTGTTCGGCGTTTTCTCTACAGCACTTATAGTGCCTGCAATAATTTACGGATTTTGAATACTTTCTTCCGAAAACGAGGAAACTGCAAGTGCACACACAGGAGCCCTAATCACGAAAATGAGAACGAAATAGACTTTACAATGTGTGCACACTCAGGCATCGTGCAGGATGTCGAAGTGCTTGGCAAGGTACGATGCAGTGACCATAGAATGGTACAGTCTCGAATTCGCCTAGACTTGAGTAGAAATATCATTCAGTAGAAATATCAGCCGTCATGCAGACACTGCGTAATCAGGGCCTCGACGAAGTATATATAAACATCCTAGAAGATATCTACAGGGTATCAACTGCTACCATAGTGCTTTATAAAGAAAGCAACAGAATACCACTCAAGAAGGGTGTAAGACAGGGGGACACAATCTCCCCAATGCTATTTACCACGTGCTTACAGTAAGGAGGTTTTCAGAGGCCTAGAATGGGAACAGTTAGAGATAAGAGTTAATAGAGAGTACCTTAGTAACCTACGCTTCGCCAATGATATTGATTTTCTGAGTAACTCTGGGGACGAATTGCAACTCTTCATTACAGAGTTAGACAAGGAGAGCAGATAGGTGGGTCTTAAAATTAATCACAGAAAACGAAGGTAATGTACAACGACCCCGAAAAGGAGCAGCGCTTCGAGATAGGTAATCACCATCATCATGATCATCACCAGCCTGACTACGTCCACTGCAGGACAAAGGCCTCTCCCATTTTCTGCCAGTTAACCCGGTTCTGTGCTTGCTTCTGCCAATTTATATCAGCAAACTTCTTAATCTAAAAAGCAGTCAAAGCTGTCTTGTGCTTTTTGGGGACTACAGGTCTATGTGACCACCTTTAACTTTTGTGTAGTGGCACCGCTGCATACGCGCCAGCCGATTGACTGACAATCCTCCTTTTTTCTCTCTCTCTTTCTCTTCTCTTTCCTCTCTCTCTCTCATCTTTATGCCCCCTTTCTATTCCCCCAGCGTAGGGTAGCAAACCGGGCATGTGCCTGGTTAACCTCCCTCCCTTCCCTCTTGTTATTTACCCCCCTTCTTAATCTCATCTGCCCACCTAACCTTCTGTCTCCCCCTAACCCGCTTCCCTTCTCTGGGAATCCAGTCAGTTAGCCTTCATGACCAGCGGTGATCTTGTCTACGCGCTACATGCCCGGCCCATGTCCATTTCCTCTTCATTATTTCAGCTATGATATCCTTAACCCGCGTTTGTTCCCTAATCCACTCTACTCTCTTCTTGTCTCTTAAAGTTACACCTACCATTTTTCTTTCATTGCTCTCTGCGTCGTCCTCAACTTAAGCTGAACTTCTTTGTACGTCTCCAGGTTACTCAGCAATGCAATGTCATCGGCAAAGCGCAGGTTACTAAGGATACTCTCCGTTAACTCTTACTCCATACTGTTCCTATTCTAGGCTTCTGAAAACCTCCTGTAAGCACGCGGTAAATAGCATAGGGGAGCATTTTACAACTTGAAATGCACTATTACCTATCTATGTTTCACGAGATAGGTAATAGTGCATTTGAAGTTGTAAATGACTATGTCTACTGATGATTGATTGATATGTGGGGTTTAACATCCCAAAACCACTATATGATTATGAGAGGCGCCGTAGAGGAGGGCTCCGGAAATTTCGACCACCTGGGGTTCTTTAACGTGCACCCAAATCTGAGCACACGGGCCTACAACATTTCCGCCTCCATCGTAAATGCCGCCACCGCAGCCGGGGTTTGAACCCACGAACCCACGAGCGTTCAGCTGAAATTGAGGACGACGCAGCGAGCAATGGAAAGGAAAATGGTAGGTGTAACCTTAAGAGACAAGAAGAGAGCAGAGTGGATTAGTGAACAAACTGGAGTTAAGGATATCATATGTTGAAATCAAGAAGAGAAAATGGACATGGGCCGAGAATGTAGTACGTAGACAGGATAACCGCTGGTCATTAAGGGTAAATAACTGGACTCCTAGAGAAGGCAAGTGTGCTAGGGGAGACAAAAGGTTGGGTGGGGAGATGAGATTAAGAAGTTCGCGGGTATAAATTGACATCAGCAAGCATAGGACCGAGTTGACTGGCGGAACATGAGAGAGGCCTTTGTCCTGCAGTGAACGTAGTCAGGCTGATGATGATGATGATGATGATGATTATGATGATTTGTGCTTATATATCACCAATTCACACAGAATGTGGGATCTAACAATTTTTCCCAATCTCTTACGTATTCAACATCATTGAAATACCTATGAATTTTTCCACGCTGTGTAATGTCTTATAGTTGTTTTGGGGCGTACTTAAATTTACCTTCTTCTACAGGAATGAAACCGATGGTAGCACGTCCTGGCCAAGGTATGCTTTGATACCCGCAGAGAAGAGGCAGCTGATTAGTTTGACCTCCAGAGGCACTACCGAATGGCCACTCAACCTTATATTCCCTTACATGCCTGAAACCGGAAGGGGTAAGATTGTAGACGGGCTTGTTTACTTTCTGTACGAGAGCCTAGAGGGAACGTGCTTCTTTAAAAATGCAATGAAATGTTCGTGAACAGCAAGCAAGTGCGCCTTTTTGGAGGGACTTCCACAAGAAACGGACGAGAGACGCTGCTACTAAGCCCAATTTGGAGCTTATTTAGGATATATGATAGTGTTTAACGTATTTTCCATTATCTCCCGAGGAAACTCTGGTTACAAAACTTTCTAACATCGTACGTGTCCATTGTATTCGACAAGCACTTCCTCAATAAAATTATGTTTTTGCGTTGAAGATGACTTCACCTTTCTTCGCGTGCCATAAAGACATCTCCACTTTCTCTCAGTGTGATTAGAATCTCACATCTGAATAATGTCTTCAACCGAACTTGGACAGCCACGCTAGTGCATATTACAGCTTCAACAGGGAAACTTCGTACGTGCTGCGATACGAGCGTGTCTAAACCTTTACATGCATGATGTCTGATGCTCTACATGCTTTTTTAAATCGCATACTTTATTACTTTCGTGAAGGTCCTCAAAAGTGCTTTCGAAATTCACATGTTGATAATGGCTTGCGTGTATGGTTAAATGCTAATAATAATATCATTATAGTGGATTTTATAAATGATAACCATGCTCTATGAAAGACGCTGTAGCGAAGTGCTCTGGATGTGTCGACCATCCGGTGTTCTTTAACATGGTCCCAAGTTTAAGCACACAGCCCTCACGTTTTTCACTTACATCAAAATGCGGCTGCCACGGACCGGAAATCAATCTGGTGGCCTTCGGATCAGCAATCAAACATAAGCACTATACCAACGTGGCGGGTGCAGTGAACAGATGTTAAACATCGACGCTGCATGACGATGCCCAATAATGATGTGCCCTGTTAGTCATAAACCATTTCGTTTGTACTAATTGTATATGCTACTCGGGAAAAAACAAACGACAATGATAGTTTCCCTAATGAAACTATGGGATTGGCTTCTGCGCGCTGTGCGATATGCCATAGATGACTAACCAACGAAGGGCACAAACCAAAATGCACCCGGCCGACGGCTTCGCGTAAAAGGGCTCGTGAATAATGGTCGATAGGGTCATTATCAGCAAGCAGGGTGCCCGGCAGGATTTATGACCTCGCACTTCGATCAAAGCGTGCGCTCCTTTAAATACCCTGAGAGGCTTCGTAATAAAGGTTCCCCAAGGGTGATCACGTCATGGTCTGGCAGTCTTCTCGCTTGCAACAACTGTTCAACGGCTGAGAGGCTCGACACCATGGGAAACGAAACGCGAGCTTTCACCGCGCACGTAAATAGCGGATGTTTTTGAAACCTGACGCACTTTATGACGGCGTTGACATTAAATTTTATCGCGCGAAAAAAACAAAAGCTGCGCGTTGAACAGAGGTCACAGAAAACAAAATACCAACGCCAGCTCCAGCTCCGCGCCTGTGATATCTGAGTAAACAGACGAGCAGGCAGTCATGCACCGCGAGCTCTGGAATACAGAAAGAGTTCCTGCTTGGGCTAATGGCCTAATGTTGCGAACAAGTGTATATATTTCTTATACACTTGTTCACAAGTGTTATGTACTTGTTATATAATCAATATATACGAACAAGTGTGTATATAATAACTATGGGCACTTTAAAAACAGTTACATCTCCCGCTAAAGGAAACAGTGTGTAGGGGCAAAGCCATTTGGAAGGACGAGAGAGTAACAGACACGCACAGCTCCCACCGTAAGCTGCTTCGCACCTAAAATCCCAAATTTACCTCATGCCCGACACATAATCCCCAACTCGGTGAAGTTATTGATACACAAGTCGCTATTTAGTTCTTGTCTTAACTATTGCTATTTGGTTTGTGGAACAACTACACAAACAAACTTAACAAATATACTGAAAATACAGAAAAAATTACTAAGGCTGATATACAACGCTGTATTTCTAGAACCTAGCGACCCACTGTATAAAAAAAATGCAAGAAATTCAAAGTGAATGACCTATATCAATATAGACTGCTACAAGAGTACAGTCTTAGCTGCAAACGCTCAAGTTCTTTGTTTACTGAGATGGCGAATCTTTTCTTAGAGAAAAAGGCGTATAAAACAAGAATACAGAAATGTGGAACGTTTTTTTCTTCCGCGCTAATTATGGTTTTCAGATGCTTCGATGTACTCTTCCAAGAATTCTAAATAATTATATTACCAAAGGTAGAGATCTGTTTGATTTGAGTGTCACCGAATCAGCGGCTCTTTTTGTTGTGTAAACTATGCAGTGATTTATTTAGGTGCGAAAGATCGCATCAGGTCTCTTTCTTGTGTAAGTTATGTATAAACCACGTTTTCAGTTTTTCTTTTACGACATCATCTTCACGCAGGACAATGTGACAGTTTTAGGGAAAAAAAACATACCATATTGTGATGCCTTGTACGAGGTATATGTTATTGTGACAATGATGTGATGCCTTTCAGCTGCTACCATTGTTCACAACAGGGACGAAGGATCTCTCAAGTCGTCCTTACGGCTTTTCCCTCCAGCTCCTGTTACGCTGTACTGTGAGGAATAAAATAAAGCAATCAATCAATCAAATAAAGACCACCCATTAATTTGTTGTACCCAGGAAAAAAACTTTCAACAGCTTTTAGTTGATGGGATGCTATTACACTTCTCAGCGATGCGAACAATTATTTTATGTCTTAAAGAAAAAACCTACAATGCCAACTTTAATATCTCGGCCCTGCTTGTTGCTCACATTCCTGAATACCTTTGTAGTTTTCATAGAGGGAATACGCGTAGCAAGTGCGACATATGTTTATGTTTCGGCAGCGCTGGTGAATTGAAACAGTAACTCTTCAGGGCATTTTACGCGCCCGAACCATGACATGAGGCACACTGCAGCGGAGGGCTCCGAAAATGTCGACAGCCAGAAGTTCTTTAACTATCATATAAATGCAAGGACACGAGCGTCTATAATTTCGCCTCCATCTAAATGTGATCGCCGCAGCCGGTATAGAGCACGCATCTTGCGGGTCAGTAGCCGAGCCTTGTAACAACTATTTAACTGAGTTGGCCATAGGCTGTAAATCCTGTTAGCATTAGAGCACGTTAGTAGTCCCGCTAGCGTTCGGAAACAGTGTCTATAAACGCCAAGCACGGACCGAAAGCGAGTATAGAAACCACCGATCTGCATAGATTAAAGCACATACGACATCCAGAACAGTAAACATAGGACCCGACAAACGTTGCTTTATTAGTAGTATTCTGTTATCTGTTGTAGCACTATATGCCAAAAAGATCAACACCCGTGATTCGTGTTAATACGCTTCTGCAAGCGGCTGATAAGCCAATTCCTTCCTAAACAATACAACGCGTTCGAGGCAGCCGTAAAGACCTGCACTGTTAGGTGGAGAAGAACAAAAAAGAATTTGTGAACTCTATTGACAATACATGGGCGAACACACTTCGTGCAAGACTAACACTCTGCATAGTTGTAACGAGGAATCTATCCAGAGTTACAGCCTAACCCAACACGACCACCACTATACTAATGGCATTGCTATATCATACTCAGCTGGAATTTTCTCGCTCACATGCGATGTTCGCGCGTATACTAATATATTATTCCCACCAACCACCCTTCATTATGCGATCAAGAAACCTTATAGCCCAGGCGCTTTCTTTTATAGACACATATGTGTATAATGATACGGGAAACAGCTGTAGTCAAGGCGTGTACTGCCAAAAAAATTGCGTACTAAAATAGTTAGACTAACACCTATGATTAATAACCTCGGATGCGGGATACTTTGTCTCTATTTACTGTCCGCTGGCATAGAGGCATTGTATGGCATTTCTCTCGAGAATATGCTGTGATGAAAGCTTGCTCGCTGTGGGCGGGGTTGAATATTGATTAGTGGCACAGTTTTTCTGAAGGGTGCAGCTAGAAAGTTCCTAGCGAGGTGTCACTTTCCTGCCTTCAGGCAGGCGTAACGGTCGTAAAGCTTATCTTTCTCTCTTCAGGCTTCGTGTGGCACTGACTTAGAGAAGCGGTACAGATAAGTGGAGCGATTCGTTAATTAGAATGAGGAGCCACAACAGATGTCTTGTGGTTGATATATGGTAGAATCGACTAGAAATATACGCAGTTTAGCAATAGGTTCAAAAACTTGAGCGAAGCATCGATGTTACGAAATGGGAGAGAACATAGAGGACAGTATTTGTATTATTTATTGAAGCATTGTAATTATGAAAAGCACAGTGTAGCCAGCCGGTCCGTTAACAGGCTTCTCCTCCACAACATCAGACGGTAGATGTGTTTCTGCATCCCAGTGTTTTTATGCCATTGGAACATTCATTGAATTTTCGCTTTGATTTCTACTCTCGACAATGTAGAATAAATCAAATCAAATCAACCTGGATTCAACTGTAATCAACTGAGAGGCTGCAGTTGAATGTAGTGCTTGTGTTTTGTCCTTGTCTCTTATGTTTGTGTTTGCACGCCCCAACTCCATTTTGTGATGAACACCCCTTATGCTTTCCTGAGCTGCATATTTCAAATTAAGAGCACATTAGGGGCCCAAGCTGTAGTATGCTGCCTTTGCTTGGCGTTACGCAGGCGAAGACCGCGTATCGCATAACCATCTGTAGCGCATTGAGCGCTCGTTAATGTCAGGCGCAAGCACAGTACGTAAGTGCATATACACAGTACGCAACGTACTTATTCCACCGAATCATTTGCATACGCAAAAAAAAATGAACGCTAACGTAACGATACGTAGCGCAAGCTACGTGGCACTCTCGGGAGATCTCGAATAAGCCACAGCCAGATTGCGAGATGGCAGTCATGCCACAAAACGTAAAACCGTGGATCCAACGATTTGGTTTGACTTGAACTCCACTGGCCTTTATCACCACCGCTACCACACGATGTCACTATATGAAGCACTCGAAATGCGTTTCCTTATCCATACGATATACGTCTAGCTGAACATAAAGCTACCCGGTACGGCCAGTACGATAAATTAAAAGTTGTGTTGATTGCTTCGCTTGCAGAGTGCGTAACATATCGTGCTGCGTACGTAAGATAGTTGCGTACGGCCTAAAAGGGCCTTTAGTGTCGTGAAAGTCAAGATTTATATACGTGGCAGTCTGATATGATGGTGCTCAATTGCTGGCCCTAACGTCACGCAATCGAACTCCGGCCGCAGCGGCTGCATTTCGTTGGGGAAAATAAAGGTGCGTGTGCTTAGAATTTGGTTCTCGCTGAAAGGCCCCAGATGGTCCAAAAAAAAAACGGAGTCTCGCAATACGGCGTCTCACATATTGATGTCGTGGTCTTGGGATGCAAGGCTATAGTAATTAGTATTATCATGGCAATCAATATAGAATGCGCGCTTACTGCAACAAAGAAGTACTTGCGCAAGCCGCGTAAGATTCCAAGAGTTCCCTTGCTATACGACCTATTAAATGTCGCCTAACTTGAAATCACAAATGTGCTCTTCGACACCAGATATACAGTATAGGCGGTGGGGTAAGACACTGTACTAATCATCCACAGCTGTCACATGCCATCGACATCAGGAGGCAGCAGCTAGGAGGCAGCAGCTGCCGAGTACAGCAGCTACAGCTTGCCGCTACTTTTTCGTGTTTCCTTCAGCAATCACAGTGAACATTAACCCGTGGCTCATTAATTGCGGCAGAACCATTCTCAAGCAGTGCCACTTCGACGAATGTATAAGCCCACTACCTAACCTAAAATAGGCTTGGCTCGCTAAGTTCGCTAAGGTTCGCTAAGAAATACCTGACAATTAAAAATGATAGCTTGCTCTCTAAAACCAAAACCAATGTTTCAGGCTTGGGGCTGCCCGTACAACAGAGGGCATAACGCGAACATCCGAGCGAAGATAACTTGGGAACGTCATACAATGCATGCGTCAGTAACATGCGTTCCTCCAGGTTGGATGGATGTTTCCAGTTATGCCACTCTCCATTAGCTGCACTGGTGATCAGCCCCTCTTACTTGTATAATTCTAGTTCGCGTCTTATGAAACTTATATTGTCGTTTAAATTGAGAATTTTCCACAAGAAGTGGTCTTGGAAGCTTTTAATGAAGCTGAAATTCTGTTTTGCCGGCGAGTTACCGGTGTTTCCAATTAAAAGCACGGATTAACGCTGTTTCGATTTATACTGCACATTGGTGAAGAAGGCTTATAAATGATGCAGTTTTTACCTATCTTTTATTTATTAAAGCAAATCTACAACTACTGAGTTTGCAAAATGACTGTTTGCACTCGCTGCAATTATTCAAGCACGACCGAAAATTACACGACAAAAATGCATATATACAGGGGCCCATTAATCTGCTAGATAATCAATAAGACGTGGTACCAACGCAAATCCGTTACAGAGATTAAAAAAAAGCAACCAAGTACAATAAACCTCACTAAAAAGTAATATTCACAATTGGTGCACAAAGGAACGTCACACTTTCTTCGTTTCTTTTGATACTTCAAATAGTTTCTTGGAATGATAGACTGGTAAGTTCATCATATGTGAAAAGACAGCGACAGAAAAAAAAAGAAAAATAAACAGCTCTGAAAGACTAGCGAACACAGCCTAAACAATTCATTTGAGTGAACTATTTTCGAGTGCCCAGCTACCTCCAGATTGGAAGAGTTAATAAGTGGGATATTTGAGTAAATTCATAATTAAAGTATCAGGAGTGCAAACTAACTGGCACACAAGAGAGGAGACAAAAAAGCGCCTGTTAGTGTTCTCTCTCGTGTCCCGTTAGTTTGCGTTCTCAATATTTTTATTATGTACCTTGATTTGTATTTACTTTAAAAAAAATGCTCCTTGTTCATTTCAGTAATCGTATTAGTTTGCAAACTGTTCCGCAATGAGTGATAGTGGAACTGAGAAACAAATACAAAGCTGGCACTAACCTGCCAAGTGTGCTCGATGATGGTAATAACACTAATCCAGCATCTGCACTTACTAACAAGTGTTTTTGTGTAGAACGGCTATCTTTGGCAACTGGCAGCTGATGGGAAGGTTTCTTAACGTCTTAGTATTACCCGAAAAATCAAAGCATCACAAAAACTTGGGGTGTCAAAACCAGCTCAACTCCCCCCGAGTTCAACTCCCCCCTGCCGTACAATGTCGTTGCGTTTCAGTGGAAGGCTATTCTTTGACGCATTTAAGCGCATCTTGGGCACACAAGAGATTCAATCGTTGAGAAGCAGAGAAACAGAAAGTATGACAGTTTCGCCTAAAGGGGAAGCAACAAATGCGGCAGAAACAAGTTCTAATGCTGTACGAAGTTAAGGTTTACCGCTAACGCTTTTGAAACTGATCTCACGTAACCCAGCAAAACACTAGTTTAAGCAATTACGTACCACTATTTTAGAGAACGAAGTGGTCTTCATGCTCTTAGTCGTCTAAATTCGAAGTAAGAGCAGCCATTTTACAAGCTTTCTTCTGATGCCTTCGTAAAGCAAGGTCACCAACTCAATCCTGCTAACAGGCCACAGTCAATTAATTTAGTCTTGTAAGGCCCGGGACAGTGAAGTAGGAATCGAGGTGAAGAAAGCTTGAACAAACTGAAGCTAACGTTGAAAAAATGTCTTTCTCAAATCAAATACATGTAAGGTTTCAGGACACACACACACACACACACACACACACACACACATATATATATATATATATATATATATATATATATATATATATATATATATATATATATATATATATATATATATATATATATATATATATATATATATATATATATATATATATATATATATATATATATATATTTATATATATATATATATATATATTTAGGCAGGCATGGTGGTTGAGTGGCGTAGCGTTGCATACAGTCCAGTAGATCCTCCGTGAGCGGTCACAACGTGGTTTATTTCGACGTTTCGGCCTAGAGTCTCGCCTTCATCAGGATTAAAGGTACAGTTTGTTGGTGCTCACCTTTATACAATCTCAAATCAGAGGGCAAGGAAAGAGGAAAAAGAAAGAAAAAAAAGAAAAAGAAAAAAGAAGAAAAGGAAAAGAGAGAGAAAAAAGACAAAACGAATATAAGGTGGACTCCCCTTGGGCACCCCCCTTCCACTCTTCCTTCCACTTCCCCGTTCAACTCTCTCCCCTTTCTCCCCTTCACCTTTCTGATGTCAGGGTCTGTGTAAGCTTCCTTTCACTAACGCATTCTTCCCAACCTGACGGCGCGTCCTGGCTCTGGCGGTTCGGTGGGGCAAAAAAGAGCTTTTTTAAGTTGTAAGCCTTTAACTACTCGAAGCCCCGCCAACATTTCGTTGTAGAAAGAGGGGTTCCGCGTATTGCGGCAGAGGCTGGTAAACGGGCGCAATGCGAATTCCTTGCCCACTTCTGGATTACGCATGCAGTAGGGGCCTCCCGGCTATGCAAAGGGTTGCTGTTGGGTTGTCATGCATGGCACAATTGATTGGGTAGTAAAATAAAACAAAAAACAGACGACAGCTGTACTTAGGAAGAGTTGTTACACTTGGAATTGTTTTGAGTTGTCCAGTGCCCTTCGCAGCTGCAGAGCCGTGAACTCAGTTACTACTTTCATTATTGCCGTTATTGTTTTCTAATGCTTTAATTGCTGCAAGCGTACCAGGATTCTCATTTATTCCTCCATCGAGGGTGTTAAATCGGTGGATAAGGTATGACTCTCGTTGTTCACGTTCTTGATTTGATTTAATTCCCGTCTATAAGAGAATTACTGATAGTTTGTCGAATGCATGGTCGGGAAGATTGAGATGTTTTGATAGAGGTAGACTTGGGGCTGATTTCACATGGACTCTGTGATTATTGAAGCGAATCCTAAATGGTGTTTCTGTATGTCAGATGTACTGCATACCACACACGTTGCATTCGAGTAGGTATACCACATTAGAGGAATCGCATGTTAGGTTTCCTCATATGTTAATCTAAAAATTGGATTGTGTGCTGGTTGCTTTGTGTGTTTCTCGCATCGCCTTACATACAAGACATTGTGACTTTAAACAAGGTCGGCATGAATTATTGGGGGGTGATGTGTTAATTTGGGAGTGGACAAGGGTGTCTTTGAGGTTACGTGGTCGTCGGTAAACGACGCCTCGAGCGGATGGCAATGCGCGTTTCAGACGTTCACTTTGTTCCAGAATGTTGTAACGTTGTTTAAGGATTTGTTTACATTGGTGAAGTTTGTGCTGTAAGTCAAGCAGAGGTTTGTTTGTTGTGGGTCTTCTTGCAGCAGTCGCTTCATAAGTAAGTCTTCACGCTTTAGTATTTTCGCTTTTTGAACAGCGTCATTAATTACATGTGGGGGGTATTTTTGTTTCTCGAGCATAAGTTTTAGCCTCTGTGAGCGCGTGTCAAAGTCAGCGTCTCTAGAGCAGATTCGCTTAAACCGGTGAGCCTGGCTGTATGGAATACTGTTTTTACAGTGGCGTGGGTGATCGCTTTGGTAATGGAGGTATTGTTGTCGATCTGTTGGTTTGCGATATAGGGTTGTAGAGAGCTTCGATTCTTTTATCGTTATGGTAACACCAAGAAAATTTACGGTTACTTGCGGGTATGTGTGTGTGAAGTGTATGTTCGGATGTACAGCATTGTAAGTGTCGATAAAGCTGAGAAGTTCGTCCTCACTGTGGGTCCAAATAAGAAAGATGTCGTCTATGTATCTTCTGTATAACATTGGTTTCAAGGAACTTTGTGCAAGAAATTCCGTTTCTAGCTTTCCCATAAATACGTTGGCATAATTAGGTGCCATTTTGGTGCCCAAAATGGACACGCTGATTTGTCGAAAATAATCTTTGTTAAACTCGAATGAATTTAATTCGAGGACCATCCTCGTCAAAGTTGCGATGGCAGAGAAATCTAGGGTGTTAGATTGTCTATGGTTTGTGTACTAGTTTTGTAATGCAGCTATGCTGTCATCTAGAGGAATATTTGTATACAATGAAGAGACATCAAGAGTAACCAAGTACGAGTTTTTCGGCACACACAGACCTGCAATGTCTCGAAGAAAATGTCTGGTGTCTTTTATGTACGACGCGAGGGTGCATGGAATGTGGCTTATTAGTTTGTCCATGTACCCTGATATGGGTTCAGTTATTGTACCTATGCCTGATATGATTGGTCGACCAGGGTTACCGGGTTTATGGATTTTTGGGAGGATATAGAAGCGACCATGAGGAGGGTATGCTGCTCGCATCAGTTTGTGGTCAAAGTTAGTTATCTTTTCTGCATCCAATGGTTTCTTTAGTTCTGTTGATACGATACGTTTGTATTCGTCTGTCGGATCACCTAGGAGGCGTTCGTAAAATATTGAGTCATCTAGTTGGCGGTAAGCTTCTTGTAAGTGGTGTGTTGTATTAAGGACTACAATTGCTCCTCCTTTGTCAGCGGGTTTTATTGTTATGTCTGTCCTAGATGCCAAATTTCTCATACTTATTTGTTCAGATTTTGTCAAGTTTTCTCGGTTTCCTTTCTGTCTGTGGTATTCATGTACTTTATCTTTCTGTACTGCGGTGATATAAAGGTCCAAGCACTTGTCTCGATTACTGTTCGGTGTCCAATCATTTGATTTACGGCAGTGAATTGTTTCGTGGTTAGAAGGCCTGTCCAAGAAAAATTCGCGCAACCTTAAGCTTCGAGCGAAGTTGTGGAGGTCTCGGAGCAAGTGGAATTCATAGAAACATTTCGTGGTCAGGCAGAAGCTTAGTCCCTTAGATAGCAGTTTTTCCTCGTCAGGTGACAAGTTCGTGTCCGATAGGTTTACAGCCGCAGTGTCACAGGGTGTGTTCCTGGATGGGTGCTCGTTTGTACCGTTAGTGGTTTGCTGGGTGGTGGTGTTGTAGTGATAAGGAACTATATAAGGGAACACGGGTTAGGGCACATGGTCTCTTTGGAGTTTATGAATTTTTGTGGTCATGATGGCTTGGTATTTATTCTGTTCGAATTCTTTTAATCGGGTGATTTCTTCGTTCGATAAAATGTTGTGGCAGAGAATGGTGTTGGTCATAGCGACCAGTTTCTTTACCTGCTTATCACTGTGATTAAGAGGGATTTCTGTTAATTTAGGAGATGCCTCAAGGAGGACATTTTTCCATGTTATTTGGTCATGTTCATCTAGATTTGTAGCGGCTGGTGTGAGGGAGAGTGTCATACCCTAGGGCGCTATTCTAGCACGAAGGTACACTTGCAATGATGATTTATGCATTTCATGTCTAGTTTGTTATCAGCAAGTTTTCGTACTTTAAGGAAAGTGGCACTGCAACTGGGAAGCAATGAGCTGGACTTACATTTCATAAGCCAATCTTCTTTTGGGTGCGGGGATGGCACTGATGAGGTGCGCAGGTTGTAGTTATGTCCGGCAGGCCCTCGTCGTTGTAAAGAAGGATTTCGGTGTTGGGCTCCCGGCGAACGTGTTCGTAGGCAGTTCCGGGGTCCGCAATAGGGGGACGCGGTTTCTTAATTTCTCGCACAAAGTTCCATTAAACCAATGTATTACAGAAGATACATAGACGACATCTTTGTTATTTGGACCCACAACGAGGACGAACTTCTCAGCTTTATCGAAACTTACAATGCTGTACATCCGAACATACACTTCACACACACATACTCGCAAGTAACCGTAAATTTTCTTGATGTTACCATAAAAGAAGAGAAGCTCTCTACAACCCCATATCACAAACCAACGGATCGACAACAATACCTCCATTACCAAAGTTATCACCCACGCCACTGGAAAAACAGTATTCCATACAGCCAGGCTCACCGGCTCAAGAAACAAAAATACCCCAACATGTAATTATTGACGCTTTTCAAAAAGCGAGAAAACAAACGCGTGAAGACTTACTTATGAAGCGACTGCCGCAAGAAGACCCACAACGAACAAACCTCTGCTTGACTTACAGCACAAAACTTCCCCAATGTAAACAAAGTCCTTAAACTACATTAAAACATTCTGGAAAAAAGTGAACGTCTGAAACGCGCATTCCCATCCGCTCCAGGCATCGTTTACCGAGGACCACGTAACCTCAGAGACACACTCGTCCACTCTCATATTAACACATCACCTCCCAATAATTCACGCTAACCTCGTTTAAAGCCAAGATGTCTTGTATATAAGGCGATGCGAGAAAAACACAAAGCAACCAGCACACAATCCAATTTTGGATTAATATACGAGGAAACCTAACATGCGATTCCTCTAATGTGGTATACCTACTCGAATGCAACGTGTGTGGTATACAGTACATCGGACAAGCAGAAACACCATTTAGGATTCGCTTCAATAATCACAGAGCCCATGCAAAGTGAGCCCCAAGTATACCTCTATCAAAACATCTAAATCTTCCCGTCGATGCATTCGACAAACTATCACTAACGCTCTTAAAGACGGGATTTAAATCAAATTGAGAACGTGAACAATGAGAGTCATACCTTATCCACCGATTTAACACCCTCGACGGAGGAATAAATGAGAATCCTGGTACACTTGCAGCAATTAAAGCATTAGAAAACAATAACGGCAATCATGAAAATAGTAACTGAGTGCACGGCACTGCAGCTTCAAAGGGCACTGGACAACTCAAAACAATTCCAAGTTTAACTACTCTTCCTAAGTACAGCTGTCGTCTGTTTTCTGTTTTATTTTACTACCCAATGAATTGTGCCATGCATGACATGCCCAACAGCAACCCTGTGCACAGCCGGGAGGCCCCTGCTGCACGCGTAATCCAGAAGCGGGCAAGGAATTCGCATTGCGCCCGTTTACCAGCCTCTGCCACAATACGCGGCACCCCTCTTTCTTCGACGAAATGTTGACGGGGCGCCCAGTAGTTAAAGGCTTACAACTTCCTAAAAAAGCTCTTTTTTGCCCCACACCGAACCGCCAGAGCCAGGAGGCGCCGTCTGGTCGGGAAGAATGCGTTAAGAAAAGGAAGCATACACAGACCGCTGACATCAGAAAGGTGAAGGGGAGAAAGGGGAGAGAGATGAAGGGGGAAGTTGAAAGAAGAGTGGAAGGTGGCGCCCAAGGGGAGTCCACCTTATATTCTTTTTCTCTTTTTTATCTTTTTTCTTTTTTCTCTTCTTTTCCTTTTCTTCTTTTTTCTTTTTTTTCTCTTTTTCCTCTTTCCTTCCCTCTGAT
The DNA here is from genome assembly GCF_013339725.1 of Rhipicephalus microplus. Lineage (NCBI taxonomy): Eukaryota > Metazoa > Arthropoda > Arachnida > Ixodida > Ixodidae > Rhipicephalus > Rhipicephalus microplus. The sequence continues at coordinate 250,627,519 of NC_051165.1, forward strand.
TTGAGATTGTATAAAGCTGAGCACCAACAAACTGTACCTATAATCCTGATGAAGGCCAGACTCTAGGCCGAAACGTCGAAATAAACGACGTTGTGACCGCTCACGGAGGATCTACTGGACTATATGCAACGCTACGGCCACTCAACCACCATGCCTGCCTAATCAAGACCGGCCAAAGGCGCACCTCCAGTCGAGCAGGTCTCACGGAAGTTTCCTAAACACGCACCAACATCAGCCATCATCGGAAACTCGCAAACAAGGTATTTACATCGGCATTTCTACCCGCATGAGAAGACGACACCTGCGATCATTTCCATCCGCGGAGCCTCCACATTCGACATCGAGAAAGAGCTTGCCGGCATACCACGATCTGTGACCACGCTTGTTTTTCACGTCGGTACGAGCGAGCTGGCGTAGTACGGACTAGAGGAATCGCTACGCCGCCTTCGCCGCCTAGTGAACAACACGCTTCGAACACGCCAGGAACTCGAAAGGCTCGTTGTTTCATGCGTGCTGCCCCGTTACCTACCCCTACACCTGGAACGATCGAACGAACAATTCCTGTACCGCTTCAACTGCGACGCTCGTCAATTCAGCGGGACAGTCAAGGCCTACTGCCGAAGACCCAGCAAGGTGTCATACATCGGCTACCAATTCGAGCAGTTACCACCAAGACGCTTTCTTGCTGCGGATGGGCTTCATCCGCGTTTTATGGGTGTCGCTTTGATTGCCGAAACAATCAAGAGTGCACTCGGTTGCGGAGACTTCGAAGCTACCACGGGGTGGTCGACTCAACCAGCAGCTCCCGTCAATATCCATTCAACACAACAAGACACCCACGACAAGAACTCTGCATATCAACATACACCAGGAGCCCCATACCCACCCAACATCACAGACGAGTTCCCGACGATCGGCGAAACTGTCACTCCCGCGAGCCACAAGCACCCCCTCACCATCATCAACAGCGCACCACTACTAGGGGGGAAGTCTGCTGAACAGCCAACACGCGTCCCTCCATTGCGGATGTCGAGACCAAAAGCACTACACGACAGCACCACTACACCACTCTTCAAAGGGAAGCCTGCTGAACTACGAAACCGCGTCCCTATATTGCGGACCCCGGAACTGCCTACGAACACGTTCGCCGAGAGCCCAACGCCGAAATCCTCCCTACAATGACGAAGGCCTGCCGGACATAACTACAACCTGCGCACCTCATCAGTGCCATCCCCGCACCCAAAAGAAGATTGACTTCTGAAATGTAAGTCCAGCTCATCGCTTTCCAGTTGCGGTGTCACTTTCCTTAAAGTGCGAAAACTTGCTGACAAACAAACTAGACATGAAATGCATAAATCATCATTGCAAGTGTACCTTCATGCTAGAATAGTCCTTTAGGGTATGACACTCTCTCACACCAGCCGCTACAAATCCAGATGAACACGACCAAATAACATGGAAAAATGTCCTCCTTGAGGCATCTCCTAAATTAACAGAAATCGCTCTTAATGTCAGTGATAAGCAGGTAAAAAAACTGGTCGCTATGACCAACACCATTTTCCGCCACAACACTTTATCGAACGAGGAAATCACCCGATTAACAGAATTTTAACAGAATAAATACCAAGCCATCATGACCACAAAAATTCATAAGCTCAAAGAAGACCATGTGCCCAAACCCGCGTTCCCTAATATAGTTCCTTATCACTACTACAACACCACCACCCAGGAAACCACTAACGCTACAAACGAGCACCCATCTAGGAACACACCCTGTGACACTGTGTTTGTAAACCTATCGGACACGAGCGTGTCACTTGATAAAGAAAAACAGCTATCTAAGGGACTAAGCTTCTGCCCGACCACGAAATGTTTCTATGAATTCCACTTGCTCCGAGACCTCCACAACTTCGCTCGAAGCTTAAGGTTGCGTGAATATTTTTTGGACAGGCCTTCTAACCACGAAACAATTCACCGTCGTAAATCAAATGATTGGACACCAAACAGTAATCGAGACAAGTGCTTGGACCTTTATATCACCGCAGTACAGAAAGATATAGTACACGAATACCACAGACGGAAAGGAAACCGAGAAAACTTGACAAAATCTGAACAAATAAGTATGAAAAGTTTGTCATCTAGGACAGACATAACAATAAAACCAGCTGACAAAGGAGGAGCAATTGTAGTCCTTAATACAACCAACTACTTACAAGAAGCATACCGCCAACTAGAAGACTCAATATTTTACGAACGCCTCCTAGGTGATCCGACAGACGAATACAAATGCATCATATCAACAGAACTAAAGAAACTATTGGATGCAGAAAATATAACAAACACTAACCACAAACTGATGCGAGCAGCATACCCGTGTTGTTGCGCCCGTGTTGTTTGCCTCTTTTCCTTGTGTCCGTGTACGTGTTTGCACAAAGAAGTTATGAAAGCATACCCTCGTTGAGGTCGCTTCTGCATTCTCCCGAAAATTTATAAACCCAGTAACCCAGGTCGACCAATCATATCAGGCGTCGGTACAATAACTGAACCGATATCAGGGTACGAGGACAAACTAATAAGCCAGATTCCATGCACCCTCGCTTCGTACATAAAAGACCCCACACATTTTCTTCGAGACATTGCAGGTCTTTGTGTGCCGAAAAACTCGTACTTGGTTACTGTTGATGTCTCTTCATTGTATACAAATTTGGCTCACGATGACGGCATAGCTGCATTACAACACATGCACACAAACCATAGACAATCTAACCCCCCAGGTTTCTCTGCCATCGCAACTTTGACGAGGATGGTCCTCGAATTAAATTAATTCGAGTTTAACCAAGAGTATTTTCGGCAAATCAGCGGGACCGCTATGGGCACCAAAATGGCACTTAATTATGCCAACGTATTTATGGGAAAGCTAGAAACGGAATTTCTTGCACAAAGTTCCTTGAAACCAATGGTATACAGAAGATACATAGACGACATCTTTCTTATTTGGACCCACAGCGAGGACGAACTTCTCAGCTTTATCGACACTTACAATGCTGTACTTCCGAACATACACTTCACACACACATACTCGCAAGTAACCGTAAATTTTCTTGATGTTATCATAACGATAAAAGAAGAGAAGCTCTCTACAACCCTGTATCGCAAACCAACGGATCGACAACAGTACCTCCATTACGAAAGCGATCACCCACGCCACTGTAAAAACAGTATTCCATAGAGCCACGCTCACTGGTTTAAGCGAATCTGCTCTAGAGACGCTGACTTTTCACGAGATCACAGAGGCTAAAACTTATGCTCGAGAAACAAAAATACTCCCCCCCCCCCCCACATGTAATTAAGACGCTGTTCAAAAAGCGAAAATACTAAAGCGTGAAGACTTACTTATGAAGCGACTGCTGCAAGAAGACCCACAACAAACAAACCTCTGCTTGACTTACAGCACAAACTTCACCAATGTAAACAAATCCTTAAACAACGTTACAACATTCTGGAACAAAGTGAACGTCTGAAACGCGCATTGCCATCCGCTCGAGGCGGCGTTTACCGACGACCACGTAACCTCAAAGACACCCTTGTCCACTCCCAAATTAACACATCACCCCCCAATAATTCATGCCGACCTTGTTTAAAGTCACAATGTCTTGTATGTAAGGCGATGCGAGAAACACACAAAGCAACCAGCACACAATCCAATTTTTAGATTAACATATGAGGAAACCTAACATGCGATTCCTCTAATGTGGTATACCTACTCGAATGCAACGTGTGTGGTATGCAGTACATCTGACATACAGAAACACCATTTAGGATTCGCTTCAATAATCACAGAGTCCATGTGAAATCAGCCCCAAGTATACCTCTATCAAAACATCTAAATCTTCCCGTCGATGCATTCGACAAACTATCACTAACGCTCTTAAAGACGGGATTTAAATCAAATCGAGAACGTGAACAACGAGAGTCATACCTTATCCACCGATTTAACACCCTCGACGGAGGAATAAATGAGAATCCTGGTACACTTGCAGCAATTAAAGCATTAGAAAACAATAACGGCAATAATGAAAGTAGTAACTGAGTTCACGGCTCTGCAGCTGCGAAGGGCACTGGACAACTCAAAACAATTCCAAGTGTAACAACTCTTCCTAAGTACAGCTGTCGTCTGTTTTTTGTTTTATTTTACTACCCAATCAATTGTGCCATGCATGACAACCCAACAGCAACCCTTTGCAGAGCCGGGAGGCCCCTACTGCACGCGTAATCCAGAAGCGGGCAAGGAATTCGCATTGCGCCCGCTTACCAGCCTCTGCCGCAATACACGGCACCCCTCTTTCTACGATGAAATGTTGACGGGGCGCCGAGTAGTTAAAGGCTTAAAACTTCCTAAAAAGCCCGCTTACTAGCCTCTGCCGTAATACGCGGCACCCCTATTTCTACGACGAAATGTTTACGGGGCTCCGAGTAGTTAAAGGCTTACAACTTTCTAAAAAAGCTCTTTTTTGCCCCGCACAGAACCACCAGAGCCAGGAGGCGCCGTCTGGTCGGGAAGAATGCGTTAGTGAAAGGAAGCATACACAGACCGCTGACATCAGAAAGGTGAAGGGGAGAAAGGGGAGAGAAATGAAGGGGGAAGTGGAAGGAAGAGTGGAAGGTGGCGCCCAAGGGGAGTCCACCTTATATTCTTTTTCTCTTTTTTATCTTTTCTCTTTTTTCTCTTCTTTTTTTCTTTTTTTTCTCTTTTTTATCTTTCCTTCCCTCTGATTTGAGATTGTATAAAGCTGAGCACCAACAAACTGTACCTTTAATCCTGATGAAGGCCAGGCTCTAGGCCGAAACGTCAAAATAAACCACGTTGTGACCGCTCACGGAGGATCTACTGGACTATATAAATAAATAATAAATAAATATATATATATATATATATATATATATATATATATATATATATATATATATATATATATATATAAGGTTTTTTTTATTCCTGATGAAGGCCAGACTCTAGGCCGAAACGTCGAAATAAACCACGTTGTGACCGCTCACGGAGGATCTACTAGACTATATATATATATATATATATATATATATATATATATATATATATATATATATATATATATATATATATATATATATATACCGATTACTTGAATTACTAAAATCTCAGCCCTCATTATGATGTATAATATTGTCATTCTCCTGGTATGTTTCAAGACATTGTGCCCACTAGAAGTATCTTTACGAAAACAAAATGCCAGAGACTCATAATGATTATATAGCTTAGCTGCACAAAACGTATTAATCTTAGCAGGCGAGAAACTAATGCCAGCACCATTTGAAAATGCGACAAGAGTTTTGACTCATAGTCATAATAAATGTGGGACAAATAGAGTTATGCACGGTCTGGGCCACCCGTAGTGTTTGGAACCAGTGCTGTTGAGACAGTGCACTAGCGGGCAACCACTCCCTTCTAACGGAACAGCCTTTTCTGCCCCACCCTCCCTAATTTTTTTCAAGCTTCTTATCTGTTATAAAAGCACTTTGACTTGGGCGAGTTGGTACATAATTGGATAGGCTTCAGCGTAATTTAGACGAACACCATAGAAGACACACCAAACACAGACGCTCGTCTTTGTTCTGTGTGTCTCCTACGGTCTTCGTCTGAATTGCGCTGAAGCCTATCCAATCTTCTGATTTGGTTGGTCCCCGCTCACTCTGGAAACCCGGTTAACGAGAAGGCGTTTGAAGTGGCCCGCGGGTCAGGAAACCGGAACGCGCTTTGCTTCAAACCGGGCCCACCGACAGTAAAGACAGTTACCTCGTACAGCGACTTCACTATTATGTACACAAATGACAGACGGTTGCGCCCCATACCTCACATCAACCTTATGAGAGCGCAAGCCACTGTTATGCGCTGAACTAAAACTAACACCCTTACCACCTAACTGCAAAGCTATCTTCAAAGGCGGAAAGTTCTATTCAGTGTGCAGAAAGTTTGATGAAAATGCCATAGCAAAGCAGTCACATCCTCTGAGAATGCGAGACCCAGAGAGCTTCTGCCGGCTTCAAGTTCCCAGAAACGACATGGGAGACGTTAATACAGTCACCACCGACGAGCGAGCAGCTCCAATCCTCTGAACGTTCTTTTAAATAATGTTATTTCTTTTTAACATATTTCATTCCCCTCACCCCTTTCCCCAGCACAGGGTAGCCAGCCGGTCCTAAGAACTGGCTAACCTCCCTGTCTTTCCGCTTGAACTTTCTTCCTCTTCTTCCTTCTTAAATAAGGTTGTTTCACTCTACAATATACAGGCGAAGCGTTTTGTTCCTGCTTGATAAGTAGTCGACGGCAAGCCTCACAGGCGGGATAACGATACTCCGTACGGGCGAAGGAGACGGCTGGCTCATTTCATCTCCGTTTCAGCCGCATGCAGTTGTGAGCGCTTTTGGTTAAAGCACACAATGCAAGAAATGGTGTTAATAATTTAGGGTTTACATGGATAATGACGTCGACGGTGGATGGTATAGGAAACCACCGAGACTGTTCATGTGACTGCTGCCACAATAAAACTGCTTCGGCGGTGATGTGACTTTGCTGCCACGACTGCTGAGGGAAGACGCCTGCAGGACGACACGATGCGAGAATGAATGCATCATCACGATGGCATAAAGTCGATGAAAGAAATATTGCGACGAGACAGTGACATGTTCGTATTCGCTTGCTTATATCAGAGACGTCACAGTTTGCCTTGATTTACTTTTTGTCTCGCACAGCCTGATTGTGCGAGATAATCGAGTATGGGCTGAAAAATACAAAAGAAGCTTTCCTTCAGAAGGAAAAACAAGGGAAGTTTAGATTCACTTCCTTTTCTGTTTTTCCCTAGCACTGCACGGACGCCTACATAGATTATTATCAAGCTACCTTGCTGCAGTACTTGGTAACATGGTGCGCTCCAGCTCAAAGCCGATAGAACGTCGAAAAAAAAAAAAACATCTGTCACAGGAAGACACGTTTTGGGGCTAATTGATGGATTGTGTCGAAAAACGAAGGATTCCGCGAAAAGCTCAGCACAGAAGAGACATTAGCGAGGCTTTCGCAACTGTAATTATCTTTTTCACTTGACCAGTTTTTGCTATATCTTTCTTTTGTGTCACAACAAGCCAGCGTCAATAAATTAACTGCGGTCCAAGTCCAGGAAACCAGTGTTATAGAAAAGGTGTTTTTAACTATAGTTGTCGAGTTCCGGAAATAAAATTGTTTCTTGAATCACAGTTTCTATATGATTAATCGAATATCTGCTATTCTGCAACAAAAGTTCTCTTGCTGGCTGTTTTATGGCTGTTAAACGAAAATACTTGGGCGTGCTCTTCTATTGTCGACCCATCAGTTTAGCTGCCATATAAATAAAAGTCGTACTTAGGATTGGACAAGTTGGCCCGTTGTTGACTGGAAAAAAAGTAAAACTGACATTTCGTTTACGCAACTCTGAAAAGAGCATTGACAAAAGCGCGTTTTTTCACAAAACATTAATTTACATCGACTTTCTCAGTCGATTCTGTTGTTTGGAGGTGAATCACGGGCTGAAAATTAATCATTACAAAAAATTACTTTGTTTCATTTTTCTCTAGGGATGATTTTTTCACTAGACAGGTATATGAATAAAAAGTTTTATTGTTGGGTATGATTAAAATAAAGTGCTAATGTTGCTTATACCGAGGTTAGTTAGATGAAAGTTTTATCGTTGGGTATGGATTAAAATAAAGTGCTAATGTTGCTAATACCGAGGTTAGTTAGATTTACCTGTTTAGTTGTGGGCATAATAGACGTTGGATGACTTTACGCTTCAGAGTGAAAAATTGAGACAGCTCTTCTTCACCAAACCTCTTGAAACAGCCAAGCTGATGCCATTCCTTCATCAGGCTAACGTACTTCGATGTTTTTTAACTCTTCCTATTGTAGGAGCTTAGCTGCAGCCTGTTTTGCACGAACATCACAGTTGGCTCGGCGACAACATGCTCTTCCCGCGTCGGGCGGCTTCTTCTAAGCAGCAGTCGGCTACCACATTATACCCGCAAACTTCCTGATCTCATCTGCCCCCATAACTTACTGTTTCCCCGTCACCTGCTTGCCTTCTCTTGAAATCTAGTCTGTGATGCCTAATGACCAGCGGTTTCTTGCCTTCGCGCTACGTTTTCTGCCTATGGCCATTTGTTCTTCTTGACCTCGACTGTGATGTTCTTAACACCCGCTAGTTCCTTGATACATTCTGCTCTCTTTTTGTCCATCAGGGTTACAACTTTCATTTTCCTTTCTATTGCTTATGTGTCGTCCTCAACTTAAGTGGAATTCTCTTTGTAATCCTCCAGGTTTCTGCTCTGTAGGTATGTATACCGGTAAGATGTCGCTCCTATATACGTTCCTGCGGATGGATAGAGGCAATCTACTATTGATAATTTTGGAATGCTGGCCGAATGCGCACCCCCTTCTAGTTACCTCCATTTCGTGGTTTGGCTCCACGGTTACTACCTGTCCTAAGTAGACGTACTCTCTTACAACTTCAAGTGCAGTGCTACTTATCTTGAAGCGCTGTCTCTTGAGGTTGTTGTACATTACTGTCGTTTTCTGCAGAATAACTTAGAGACCTGCCTTTCTGCTATTCTTGAATATTTCAGTATTCATGAATTGAAATTCGTCCCCTGAGGTACATAGCAATGCATGTCATCGGTGAAACGCAAATTACGAAGGTGGTCTCCATTAACTCGTATCCTTTGCTTTTGCCATTCTAGGCCTCTGAAACATCCAGTAAGGACGCGGTAAACAGCATTGGGGCAGCAATCCCCTTTAGAATATATGCTTCATCGACGTCCTGATGACGCAGGGTCTGGATGACTGCTGATTTGTCTACCAAGCGCGTAGCCAGACATTTTTTTCGGGAAGGAAAGGGGGGGAGGGCACCACCTTTTTTTTTTTTTTGAGAGGCGCACCCCTTGAATATGGCCCCTTTTTTGCTCTCTTTGCACTGGCGAAAACAAATTTCAGGAAGATGGGGTGGGGCACGTGCTCGGTGTGCAGCCAAGCTACGCCCTTGATCTCTACCGAACAAAATGCCTCTCGTAATATATTAAGGCTAAGCATAGTGGCTAGGTGTATCCTCAGTGATTCTTTATCTCACCTGAATTGTAGTATGAATGTGGTCGATTGCGCAAAATCCTGCTTGATCCTTTGGTTGATTGAATTTAATGGTGTCCTCATTCTGTTAAAACAATTGGCTTTTTAATAGTTTGCATATGGTGGAGAGCAAGCTGATCAGGTTATATTTCTTGAAACCTTGTCATCCTCTTCCTTTATAGATTAAGATGATGTTAAGATTCTTCCAAGATTATGATACTCTCCCCGTCAGGGGACACTTCGTAAACAAGGTGGCCAGTTTTTCTCGCACTATCTGTTCTCCATCTTTCAGTAGATAAGATGGTACCTGGTGATCCAGCAGCTTCGCCTCTCTGCATTCCCTCAAAGGCTTTCCCGACTTCGGTCATTACTGAGGGAGTGTGATCGGGGTTACTGCTATAGTTCTTACATTATGGTCGTGACTGTCACTGCTATTGTACGAATCCCTTTTAAACTCGTTCGTTACTTTAATTATATTGCATATATTGGTAGTTAATTTGCCTTCCTTGTCCCGTAGAGCATACATCTCGTTTTACAGCGAAAGCTGCTATGGGATCACAACTCGGGATTACACGCAGTTGCATGTTGTCCGCTGCCACCGCCGCCGCCACTGCCGCCGGTGTCCGTAACCAACCTGGGTACTCTGGGTGCCAGCCCAATATTCTATCACTGAGTTACGCCGGTTTTCGTAATTTGTTGTCAAACTTGCCTTAGGCAGGCCCAACCTAGCACCAATGGCACAGTGGGGCTTGAACCCGCGTCTGCTAGGTGCCAGACCAGTATTTTACCACTGAGCTCCTCCGGTGCTTGTGAGTTGGTGTAAAACTTGCCTCAGGCAGGCTTTATGTCGGGAAAGCAAGTCGCGTTAATGCGACTTACAAAGCGTTTTACAACAGCTAAAGAACAACCAGTCATCGCACAACGCGATTTGCGTAACGAGTGGGACGTCCGATGCTCCAACCCATTGCAAAAGCTTGTTCTTATTTCTCTGTCAACTGTGGCGCATACCCACTTCAGCCATAATTCCTCATCGTCGTCGTCAGCTACGTGCACTGCGTGAACAACTGGCACAAAATTCCTAGCAAGTGTTTTAGCGGATACCACGCTTCTCAGAAAAATGACGAAAAATGGCATACCGAATGCCAGCCTACTACCCAAAAGTTTAAATTATAGCCCTAGTGGGTACTAAGCAAATGTGCTTGCAGTATTTACCCAATGAGTGTTCTGAAAAGGCTCTGAAAGGCTGCTCTTCTAGCTTTCGCTGTGTCTGTGCTGCGCCTACCACGCAGGACTGGCGTTTTTTTGCATATCCCCAGTTCCCTTTTCACCTAGTGTCCGGCGCATTATAGCCATTGTTGCTTTTGAGCCATAAAACCCAATGTAACTAACTAACTAACTGACTAACTAACTGACTAACTAACTAACTAACTAACTAACTATCTAACTAACTAGCTAGCTAACTAACTAACTAACCAACTAAATACTTTTTCACCTCCTTGACGCTCCCTTCGTTCTTTGAAGCATGTTCGATTCTCTCCAAGTTATAGCTTCTTACATCGGATTCTTTGCGCTTACTACTGAACTTCGAAAACTCTGCCAGTTCTTTTTTTTTTCTGTGGTCCTTGAGGCTTTCATGCGTTGGCATTTCTTATTTTGTTACTTGTTTCTTGGGAGAGCTTGATAGTGTCTTCTCTAACTACCGTTCCTTCAACTTCCACTGCAAACTCCACAATAATACTCGTCAGATTACCATTTATTGCGTCGATGCTAAGGCTGGTATCCTCGATAAGACCCGTGTATCTGTTCTGAAGCAAGACTTTTAATTCCTGTACTTTCTTTTCAGTGCTAGCCCATTGTCTGCCTTCTTGCGTACCAGTTTCTGTCGTTTCTTTGAGTCTATACGATTTCGAGACGTTACTATTCTATGGTCAGTGCATCATACCTTGCCAATCACTTCCACTTCCTCCAGGATGCTCGGGTTGGCACACATTATTAAGTCTATTTTGTTCTTATTTTTATCATTACGACTCCTCTACACCTATTTATGGTTCACTCGTTTTCGGTAGGAGTCATTCAGAATCCGTAAATTATTATGTTCGGTGAATTCTACTAATAACTACCTCCTGACATTTTTAATACCGATGCCATAACCCCCTACTGCCTGGTCTCCAGCCTGCCTCTTCCCTACCTTGGCGTTTAAATAGCCCATCAGTACATTTTACTGCGGTTTTATCTAACTAATTACCGATTCCATGCCTTCATATAAGCTTGAAACTAATTTATCATCAAAGATTGATGTAGGTGCGTAGGCCTATACCGCGATGGTTAGGCTGATACTCAAACCACTGCGACCATCGCGGCTTTTCAGTAGCAATTGCGTAGAGAGAGTATCAGGCTCGCGTGCAAGAGGTCCCTGGTTTCGAATCCCGCTGCCGCGCGATTCCCCCTTGGATTAAAAAAGTTGTTCACGCGACGATGGAATTTGATTAAAGAGGCCTCGGTTGTGGCCTCACTGATGACTACCGCCGGTAACGCACTCCCTCACCAGAGAAGGATAGGCCACCATGATGCAGTATCAGGTCAATTCCTCTCATACTTTTTACAGGGATGCTCCAATTAACACTCGGCCCTCAGTCCCAGTAGCTGTGAAGCTACTGGTAATGGCGGTCGTTAGATCTGCGACGTAGCAGAAAGTGCTAAGAATGCCTGAGGCCAGACAGGCCGCCGTTGGAACCTGAATTTGGCAACACGAACCAAGTCCCCCCCCCCCCCTCCCTCCTTATACTACGCGGAGATACTCACTAGTGTACTTCACGCGAAATGGGTGGTTTATTCTGCTGAGCACAACACTCAGCGCTATTCACGCCCTGCCCTCAAATTGGTTCACTTTTTCTGCAAGGCCCCACTCTCCCCTTTCATGGTGGGTCTCTTATTGGTTCACCCGTCAAACTTCACCCTAGCCACTCTCGGCACTGTGCAGCTCTCCTATTTCTACGAAGCCTCTTTCTCGCCACATTGTGATGTCACGTGATTAGCGCTATGCCATTAGGTTGAAGGAAAAAATTCGACTGAGAACAGCTCCAATGTTAATGTCGCAAAGCGTTCGAATATGTGTTTGGCTTACCTGAAATAAATAACGTCCTCGAAGGCATACAGGCATACAGAAGTAAAATGAAAAAAAAAGACTAGTTGTTGATCGGTTATCACAAAACAAAGGTAGTTTTTCTAGCACGTCGACTTTCAGTCATCAATCATAGTCATTTATTTTGCAGCGCAGCTCTTAGGCGCTTCATTTCGAATGTTATTGTTCAGTATTTTTTATTTTACTGGCGCTTTCTATTCGCCAGTGGATCAAATCATCTACTTTAAAGATTGATTATCGGCCCCTATTTTTATTTACTCCTACTTTGTACCTTCGTGATCATAAATATTGTGCAAACATAGATTAAGTTGTCCTATTATCCTTTATTTTTTTTTGGTGTGTGTGATGCTTTGATTAGATTTCGTGATGGTATTGGCACATATACTTCTATGAATCTGCTGTCTTTTGTACGCATGCGGGCATGGTTTGAATTGTTTCGCTTTTTGCTCAGCCTTACCCACATCTACACAACGCAAGTAAAGGATCGCTTCTTAAAAAGACTAATAATTCAGTTTAGTATGATATAAAGTGTTCTCTATTGTTTGTTTATGAGAGCTTCAGACAGAAGCGGGATATATTGAATTTTATTTTTGACTGCTTTAACTCATAATATTACTTGTATTTGAATTTCAGCAGATAGAGCAGTTGTTTTCAGGGCGTAACAGCCACCGCTTCTTCTTCGGGGATGAAACAAAGAAATTATGAGCACGTTTTTTATTCCTAATTATACTTTGTATATATACTTCATAGCGGCCAATGCTGGTATTCACTGGAGTGTCCTGCGCTAAAAGTTTTCGCAAGATAATACTTTATACACTCATGATGCGCCATTTGTATTAATATTATGAAGCCGGCTTAGCAAAAAAAAACGCACTAAAGAAAGAAAACATTCCTGAATTATTACTCAGATTCTAACCAACATAACGCAGTTATCTAGTGCAGTGTTGCGTATTAACCGCTGAACTAAAACTTTCCATGCGGGATTTCAGTCTGTCAGCAGTGTACACATATTTGTTCTTTTTAAATCAAAATGTTTTAAAGAGTGGGTGCGCACTTTTTACAAACATTGTCTGCTCGAAAGATCTCAACATGCTCCCCCCTCGCACAATATTCGTTGGGTCGTTCATCGAAAATGATTTGATCTAGAATGTGAAAGCGTACTTCGATATAAATTTTGACGCATTCGACACGCACTTGTGCACTAAAACGGATGCACCAAAAACAGAACTAAAGTTATTTCTTTCTATGCTGATATGGAACAAGAGTAGCAGTGTGCGTCTGTCAATAGTGCTTGCTGAGTTTTTTTACCGTTTAGCTTGTGAACTTGTGTTCGCATGACCAAACTAAAGTCAGAAACACATGGGAGCACTAAAGTATATTTAGAAACTTGGCTAACCAGGTGAACAAATCGGATGCTCGGGCGAGTTGAGTGTCATTTATGATAGCGTATACTAGAGCGCACGATTGTTAAAAAAATTTAGGGAGTGAAAAAAAATAATCACATCATACTGGATTGAATGATGATGAGTAGGGTGAAGTGTCCATCAGTCCGTCCGCACTTCCGTGCGTCCGTCCATCTGTGTGTACATCTGCCAATCCATGCATCCGTCTGTCCGTGCGTCCGTCTGTCGATCCAACCGTGCATCCGTGGCGTTCATCCACGCATACTTCCCTGCGTTCGTCCGTCCATGCGTCTGTCCATCCATGCATCTGTCCGTGTGATCATTCGTTCATCCGTCTGTGCTTCAAACAGATGACGGACAGACTCGGCCAGCAGATGATTTACGGTTTGCTGAGAAAACACTCCGAAGCTTCGCCCCACTCATCATCATTCTCTTCGTGGATATGCTGTGAGGTGGTTACCAGATACATACATACATACATACATACATACATACATACATACATACATACATACATACATACATACATACATACATACATAAATACGTACATACATACATACATACATACATGCATGCATGCATACATACATACATACATACATACATACATACATACATACATACATACATACGTACGTACGTACGTACGTACATACATACATACATACATACATACATACATACATACATACATACATACAACATACACACATACATACATACATACATACATACATACATACATACATACATACATACATACATACATACATACATACATACATACATACATACATACATACATACACACATACATACACACACACACATACATACATACATACATACATAACATACATACATACATACATACATACATACATACATACATACATACATACATACATACATACATACATACATACATACAGGTGACGGCCGACCCACGCCGTAGGGAGCTTCATCCCTAAAACAAGCACCGAATGCGAAATCCTATGCGCGGCCAGTGAAAAGCGTCAGTGTAGAAATTGACTATTGCAAACATGCGGGGACTCTACGGGAGTAAAAAGAAAAAAATAACAGCTACGTCTGTTTGCTTCTAAAGAAAAATGAGTTCAAATAATTAGTCGGAACCTAATAGAAAAAATAGGTACGTTTTCCAGAAACTCTCAGAATACACTCAAGGAAAAGCGTAGCTACCGGCGGGGAACGAAGAGAGGCACGCACACACAAGAAAAACGCTACGCTGCGTCCTACTTCGGTATTTTTCCCGCTACTTCCTCTTAAATATGTGCACTGTTCTCTTTTCTATACTGAACCAACAAAGCAAACTGGACGCTCTCCTTAAACTTGAAATATGCTAATCAAGTTGGATTGTAAATACCGCTAAAGACTACATTACCTGGGCATGCTGCGTGAAATGTGCTGCTTCGAGGATCAAAATGCTGGAAGAAAGAAAAAAAACTGAGAATATAAAATGGACCTCTGTCATCTACAGCATGTATGTTGACTGAAGGGCTGTGTATATTGATATTATGAAGATTGGATTGTGAATGAGTTATCTCGTGAGACTTGCAGCAACATAAGCCTGATGGCCTAAAGGTATAAACATTAGGGATGCATCGGTTTATTTTCCCAAAATTATGGTGGTATGATAATGAAATCTCGAATATATATATATATATATATATATATATATATATATATATATATATATATATATATATATATATATATATATATATATATATATTGTTACGGGGAGAAGGCGTCTGAAAAATACCTTTACTTTTGGTAAAACAGGCAGGCATACAGTATGGAGCCTGGTCTTCACGAGCTCGCCCGAAACATCATCCTATTTTCTACAATGTTCATTTGTGGCACCCCGTAGAATCACCCCCGGCGGCGAAGGCACCGTCTCGGTGCTTGGTTGGTCCGAGTAATATCGCTTCAGCCGAGTGACGTGAACAACGTCAGAACACGATCGTGCGCTGGTGGCGTTAAAAGGTTCAATTTGATATCTCACGTCGGTGACTTGGCGCACCACACGGTACAGACCGAGTACGGTGAAGTCAGCTTTTCGCACAGGTCAACTCGCCGCGACGGCGTCCAGAGAAGGACTGTGTCACCTTGACTGAAGCGGACATCACGATGGCATGCGTTGTAGACCTGTCGTTGTCGTTCCTGCGAATCGCTCAGACGCCGGCGAGCAATCTCACGTGCCTCTAGAGCTCTAGATATCACATCGCGGGCATATTCTAACGTGTGGCTAACGGCAGGAAGGAGCGTGTCGAAAGGCAACGTAGGTTCTCATCCGTACAGGAGGAAAAATGGCGAGAAACCTGCAGTGTCATGCCGAGACATATTATAGGCAAATGTTACAAATGGAAGGGTGGAGTCCCAGTCACGATGGTCGGAAGAAACGCACATGGCGAGCATGCCCGTGATGGTTCTATTTAGCCGCTTCGCTAGCCCGTTGGTTTGAGGATGATACGCTGTTGTGAACTTGTGCTTTGTAGCGCAAGAGTGTAATATGTCTTGGATAACTTGTGATAAAAAGTAGCGACCCCGATCGGTAAGCAGTTGCCGAGGAGCGCCATGGTATAATATGACGTCTTCTAGAAGAAAGCCAGCGACGTCGGTCGCACAACTGGTAGGAAGGGCCTGCGTGATGGCATACCGTGTGGTGTAATCCGTGGCGACTGCTATCCACTTGTTTCCGCTGGCCGATAAAGGGATAAAGGGTCCAAGTAAGTCAACACCTACCCTATAAAATGGTTCGGATGGGATCTGAATGGGCTGAAGGCGTCCCGCTGGAAGGGTTGCTGGATTTTGCGGTGTTGACAGGATTTGCATGAGGCGACGTAACGGCACACGGATCGGTAAATACCGGGCCAAAAGAAGCGACGTCGAACGCGGTCATAAGTTCTTGAATCTCCAAGGTGACCAGCTGTCGGAATATCATGCAACTGTGCAAGGACAGTCTGACGCATATGTTGTGGTATGACCAACAGCAGCTCAGATCCGCCAGGATGCATGCTGTAGCGATATAAGACGCCATCTTGGAGCAGGAACATATGGAGAGACGGAGGAGTTTTGGGACCACTAAGCCGAAGGATTATATCTCTGAGGTGAGGATCACGGCGTAGCTGATCTCCGATGTTGCTAAACGTGGAAAGTGCCAAAACGCAAGTAGACTCATCGCTCTCAAAAAGGTCTGCTGTATCTACTGGATGACGCGACAAGCAATCAGCATCCTCATGGTGGCTACTTGATTTGTACACAATCGTGTAGGAATATTCCTGTAGCCGTAGAGCCAACTGGCCGAGACGTTCACTAGGATCTTTTAAGGACGACAACCAGCATAAGGCGTGGTGATCAGTGACAACCATGAACGGCGCCGATACAAATACGGCCGAAATTTAGCCACTGCTCAGACGAGTGCGAGGCATTCGCGTTCTGTGATGGAGTAATTTCGCTCTGCTGGCGATAAAAGACGGCTAGCGTATGCAATAACGCGCTCGCAGCCATGCTGTCGTTGTGCCAAAACGGCTCCGATTCCGTGGCCGCTGGCGTCGGTACGCACTTCTGTTGGAGCGCATATATCGAAATGGCTGAGAATCGGTGGCGTCGTGCTTCTACTCGTCAGTTCAACGAATGCTCTGGTTTGTTCAGGTCCCCACACAAAAGTCACATTTTTTAGTAGTTCCGTGGGCGGGCGTGCGACGTCAGCGAAATTCCGCAGAAATCTACGAAAGTAAGAACAAAGGCCCACAAAGCTTCGAACGTCGTTCGCAGAGGTCGGCACAGGGAAATCTTTGACGGCGCGGATTTACTAAGGAGTGGGACGAACACCAGAAGAATTTACAACGTGTCCAAGGACAGTGAGCTGCCGGCGGCCAAAGTGACATTTCGACGAGTGTAGTTGGAGCGCTGCTTTGCGGAAAACCGAAAGAATTGTTGAGTGACGCTCGAGGAGAGTTTCGAAGGTTGGCGAAAAAACAATGACGTCATCAAGGTAGCATAAGCAGATTGACCACTTGAAACTGTAAAGAAGAGCGTCCATCATTCGTTCGAACGTAGCCGGGGCATTGCATGACCCGAACGGCATTACTTTGAACTGATAGAGCCCGTCGGGAGTTATAAATGCCGTCTTTTCCCGGTCCAGATCATCAACTGATATCTGCCAGTACCCGGAACGAAGGTCGATGGAAGAGAAATAATCTGCTCCGCTAAGGCAGTCAAGAGCGTCATCTATCCGCGGCAGAGGATACACGTCTTTTTTTGTAACCTTGTTAAGATTTCTGTAGTAGACACAGAAGTGCCAGCTGTTATGCTTCTTTCTCACACGCACAACAGGCGAAGCCCAAGGACTTGAAGAAGGTTCAATGGTGTCTCGGGCAAGCATCTTGTCTACTTCTTGCTGGATCACGTGGCGCTCGGTGGAGGAAACCCGATAGGGTCGCTGGTGTACTGGATTTGCATCACCGGTGTTGATCCGATGCTTTACGACGGTCGTTTGACCTAGGGGTTGATCGCAGAGATCAAAGACGTCTTGATACGACGCAAGAAGGCCACGAAGCGCAGACACATGCTCGGCCGGGAGATCAGAGGCAATCATTCCAGTTATGCAGTCTAGTGTACTGCGGGACGGAATACTTGCAGATGACGGTGTATCCTCTGTTAAGGCCGATATGTGGTATCGCTGGCCAGGGCAAGGGTTGCAAGAGATATTCCTCGTGGCAGCACTTCAGAGGAAAGTGCAAAGTTCATAATAGGGAGACATGCCACGTTGTTCTTCATTGTGATGATGGTGTGGTGGAATGAAACATTGAGCGAACAGAGTACTGTAGGATTAGGTGAAATGACATAAGCGCCGTCAGCCACAGGTGGATTAGAAGAGACGTCGATATACGTCACAGCTCGACAAGATAAGCGAACAAAGTCGGCAGAGCATAGCTTTGGCGGCACAGGATCAGGAGGGTCAGCGGCGTGTGGTAGGACGAGCTGAACAACACCAGCAGAACAGTCAATTAGGACAGAATGCTCCGACAGAAAATCGATTCCCAAAATGATGTCATGTGGGCAGTGGTCCAGTACGTAAAACAGAACAGTGGTATGACGTCCAGCAACAGTGACACGGGCGGCCCACATCCCGGTGACCACTGGTGTTGCACCATCAGCTACTCGGACAAGAGTGATCGGAGCAGGAGTGAGCACTTTGTTGAGTCGAGCACGAAGGCTGGAGTTCATGACTGATATGTGAGCGCTGGTGTCAATGAGTGCTGCCACAGAAGTACCATCGACATTTACTTTAATCAAGTTGTTGTGTCCGGGTACCATGTGTAGAGGAATTGGGGGTGGGGTCGTCTAAGCAGTCTCACCTCTAGGAGCTGCGCCCGTCAGTTTTCCGAGGACTGGTGGTAGGAGTGTGAGGGGGAGCGACGCCAGTTAGTTGAGCGGGACATGCGTTCAGAGTGCGACGGGCAGCGGCTTGGTTGGGCGGGCCTGGATGGCAAAGCATCATCTTCTGCCGTGTAGATCGGCATCCGAGAGCCAGCAGGTGGGCGTCGGGTGTTGGCATAATGCGACTATGGCTGCCAACCCGACGAAGTGCGGCAATGACGTGAAATGTGGCCGACTCGTCCACAGTCGAAGCAGATCGGCCTCTCATCGGAAGTTCGCCATTCTGCCGGGTTCCGGTAACGTGGGTGGTTGTTGGGTCCGCGGGACATATTAGGTGTACTGGGCAGTCAGTAGTCAGGTCGGTTGACGGGGCATAGCGTCTGAAGTCCGGCATTGGCCAGTTCCTGGCGTACGACACTCTTGATCAAAGAAATCGTGGTGCGTGAGTCGTCAGGGGCCTGGACTTGGGCAGACAGGGGAGATGCTGCCTTGATTTCGTGGCGCATGATTCGCACGATACTGTCAGAAGCAGCAGGGGCTGGTGGCAAACGGGCGTCCTCGCAGGTAGATGTTGCAGCCGTGTTGGGAAGACGCGAAGAATGTGGAGTGATATGGCGACTTTTCGAGTCTTCGAAGCGTCAGCATTCATTAATAACGTTGTCTACGGTCGATGAGTTTCGAAATACGAGAAGATTGAAGGCGTCATCGGCGATTCCTTTGAGGATGTGCGCGACCTTTTCAGATTCTGGCGTCTTGTCATCAACCTTTCGGCAGAGGGCGAGCGCATGTTGTATGTATGTGACGTTCTACTCGGTGCAGGACTGGAGTTGGCACGCTAGCTCTTTCTGCGCAGCACGACGACGCCCGATGGGCTTGCTGAAGAGATCGATGAGTTTCTGCTCACAGATGCCCCAACTCGTGATATCTTCCTCGTGGTTGTAAAACCAAACTTTAGCTGTACCATCAAGGTAGAAAATAATATTGGCCAACATGAGCGTCGTATCCCAGTTGTAAAGAGCGCTCACCCTTTCGTACAGCTGAAGCCATTCCTCCATGTCCGTACTCTCACTGCCCGAAAAGGTGCCTGGGTCACGCGGTGAGAGTCAGGACGACGGTGCGGTCAGTAGCAGCTAGGATGCGGTGCTGTTGGTTGCTGCGTAGTTGGACGAAGCACGGTTGGGGTAGTCTCCGAAGAATCCTCGTGTTCGTCGTGATCAGGCATCGCACAGGCAGCCAAGGAACGTCCGCTGCGTATAATCGTCGTGGTGTTGACTGTGGGAAGACACGCACTCTCCACCAAAATGTTACGGGGAGAAGGCGTCTGAAAAATACCTTTACTTTTGGTAAAACAGGCAGGCATACAATATGGAACCCGGTCTGCACGAGCTCGCCCTAAACATCGTCCTCTTTTCTACAATGTTCATTTGTGGTACCCCGTAGCAATACATACATACATATATATATATATATAGTATGTATATATATATATATATATATATATATATATATATATATATATATATATATATATATATATATATATATATATATTGTAGAGAACTATGCGAACGACGACGAAGCAGCATGAAACGGCAAGCCACAGCGTTGGTGCACGCGCGCGACCCGAGCTTGCGTTTGTTTTGTATTTTCGGCCTGTTGGCGTTCCTCGCTCTTCTGGCGTTCCTCGGCCTTCCAGTAGGTCTGTACGTAAATAAATTGCGTGACATCTGGTGGAGGTGTGTGGACTCCCGTACAAACCTGGAACTTCGCTCCCGTACGCCTCCCCTCTACGTGACACGAACATGGCCACCGAGACGCCTCTCCAGGTGGGACCTTTGACCATCCATGTCACTTGTGGTGCCGTGTATCCTCAACGAGACCCTCCTATCTTCACGGGCTCCACTGAGTTGGACGTCGAAGATTGGTTGGCGAGGTGCGACAACGTCAGCGCAAGTAACAAATGGGACGACCCAAGTAAGTTGGGCTACGTCACATTCTACCTTGCGGACACCGCGCAACTGTGGTTTAATAACCACGCAGCTGACATTACTACGTGGTCTGCATTCAAAACGGATTTTACGGACGTCTTTGGACGACCTGCGGCACGCAAGCTTCAAGCCGAGCACCTTTTACGTCACCGTGCGCAGCAACCAGGCGAGACCTACACGGGCTGCATTGAAGATGTGTTGCATTTATGCAACCGCATCAACTCTACCATGCCTGAGGAAGAAAAAATCAGGCACATATTGAAAGGCATTGACGATGGCGCCTTTCAGATGTTGCTCGCGAGAAACCCCCCACAATTGCTGTCCTCGTTTCCCTCTGTCAAAGCTTCGATGAATTGAGTAGGCAGCGCGCAATTGCTCGTCAAGCCCTCACGACGCCAGGCACGCTAGCAAGCTTGCACCTCGCTGCCCATCCTATCGATCAGCAGCCGCTGCTTTCGACAATCAAGGACTTCGTCCGCGAAGAGGTAGCGCGCCAGCTTTCACTGCTGCCACTGACACATGAGCCCACGCAAGCTTTGGCACCGGACCTCCAACACGTCATTCGGACCCAAGTCGCTGAAGCCCTTCCGCCGGTGCATCAGCAACCACCAGTCACTACGCCTCTGACGTACGCCGCCGTCGCTGCTCGTCCTACGCAACAGCGTATGCCATATGCTCAACCTGCCACGCCACCCTATGTCGTGCCTACAACCCAAATTGCTGCACCGTATCCCTACGCGAGATCTTCAGCTCCATTTTACCGTCGCTCAGACGCTTGGAGGACGCCGGATAATAGGCCCATCTGTTTCGCCTGTGGTATCGCTGGACACGTCGCCCGCCACTGTCGCCGAGATCCCCCTCCAGTCGACACCGTGGGCAGGCCAATGGCGTCGTCGTCTAGGACGCCATCAAGGTACACCACTGACGGTCCTCGACCCTACGCAAACCATCGGTCACCATCGTCCCGACGACGCTCCCTGTCACCTATGCGTCGCCGACCTGCTAGGAAAGACGGAAACTGATCGCTGCAGCTTCGGAGGCAACAGCTGCATACAATTCGAACTGCCGAACTGCTTAAGGCCTCCATCTTTCTCGTCGCAAAACGTTATTGACGTCAATGTTGAGGGGACCGCCGCACAAGCGCTTATCGACACAGGGACCGCCGTTTCCATAATCTGTGAGACCTTATGACGCAAGTTAAAAAAAGTGACGACGCCTCTTTCGGGCCTGATGCTCCACACAGCCAACTCGCAGTGCATAGAACCTACAGCTGTGTGCACTGCACGTGTCATTATCCAAGGTGAACTTTATCCCATTGAATTTTTTGTGCTGGCATCCTGCTCCCACGAAGTCATTCTTTTGGATGGGACTTTCTTTAGCGTCATCGGGCCATCATAGATTGCTCACGTGCAGATGTTGCCCTTACACCACTGCCAACCTCTTGTTTGGTGGATTCTCTTCCTGAACCTTACAAACTTGTCGTTGTTGCAGAAACGGAAATAGCACCGAGAACATCCACCCTTGTAGCCCTGACCTGTACGGCCACTCCTGCCGGAACTGTTTTGTCCACTCCGCCTGACGTATTTACCCGCCGCCGTAGCCTACACCTGCCCTTTGCCGTACTCACCGTGGAATCCGGTGCTACCGCCATGCTCGTCGCGAACTCGCTATCGTCGCCAGTTACCTTACTTTGCGGAGAATGTTTGGGTAACATACAATACGTTGACCTCTTGCGCCTTCTAGAGTTCGCCGAACACGCACCTCACCTCCAGCTCAATGCTATGACGCCACCTGTGGCCACACTGCCCGCGCCAGACTCATTCCAGCCCTCTGTTGCCGCTGAGCTATCGCCGACACAAAGAAGGGAACTCTTGTCCCTTCTTCGAGAGTTCTGTTCTGCCTTCGATTGCGCTCAACCATCTTTGGGTCGCACAGCGAACATCACGCACCACATTGACACCGGTACTCATGCTCCCTTACGCCAACGACCATATCGAGTTTCAGTGGAAGAGCGCCGTATTATCAACGAACAAGTTGACCATATGCTCAAGCGTGGTGTCATCCAGCCATCGCAGAGCCCTTGGTCGTCCATTGTTGTACTTGTGCGCAAAGAATGGGTCTATCCGATTCTGCGTCGACTACCGCCGGCTCAATAAGATAACTCGGAAGGATGTGTACCCGTTGCCACGCATCGACGACGCTCTCGATTGCGTGCAAGGGGCAGAATATTTCTCCTCTTTAGATTTACGCTCAGAATATTGGCAAGTTCCAATGGGTGATTCTGACCGATCGAAGACTGCATTTGTAACACCTGATGGGCTGTATGAGTTTAACGTCATGCCGTTTAGACTCTGCAACGTCCCAGCTACCTTCGAACGGATGATAGACACCATCCTTCGCGGCTACAAGTGGAACACGTGCCTTTGCTACCTAGACGACATCGTCGTTTTTTCTCGCGACTTTTCGACCCACCTTGTTCGTCTTCGTGCTATTCTGACGTGTCTCACCTCTGCTGGCCTTCAACATAACATCAAGAAGTGCCATTTTGCCGCACGTCAGCTCACTATACTGGGTCACGTCGTCTGCAAAGAGGGTGTTATCCTGGATCCGGTGAAACTCCGCGCCGTGGCCGACTATCCGAAGCCTAATTACATCAAGACGCTTCGAGGTTTTATCGGCCTGTGCTCATACTTTCGTCGATTTGTGCGCAACTTCTCTTCCATCATTGCGCCTCTTACCAACCTGTTGACAACTTCCAAAGGCATTTCTGCTTGGTCAAAAGAGTGCGACGAATCCTTCACCGCGCTTCGGCGGTTATTACTATCACCTCCAATACTACGTCATTTTGACCCTGATGCGCCTACGGAGGTCCACACCGACGCCAGTGGTGTCGGCCTTGGTGCTGTATTGGCTCAACGAAAACCAGAGTACCAAGAATACGTGGTCGCTTACGCGAGTCAAACCCTCAAAAAAGCCGAGTGTAATTATTCCGTCACGGAGAAAGAGTGCCTCGCAATTGTCTGGGCTTTGACGAAGTTCCGCCCATACCTTTATGGCCGCCCTTTCGAAGTCGTCACGGACCACCACGCTCTATGCTGGCTATCATCGCTCAAAGACCCGTCGGGGCGCCTTGGTCGTTGGGCGCTTCGCCTACAGGAATATGACATTCGTGTTGTATACCGATCCGGCCGCAAGCACTCCGACGCTGATGCGCTATCCCTCTCGCCGCTACCGGCTGACCCAACCCCCTCGTCACCTTCTTCAGCTGTCATAACACCAATCGACTTCACAGACATGGCATCGGAACAACGCAAAGATGTGTGGATTTCCCAACTCCTTGCCTTTCTGACTGATCCGTTAGCTAATTTGGTCTCAAGAACTATCCGCCGTCAAGCCACAAATTTCGCTATTCGAGACGACCTACTCTATCGGCGGAATTACACGTCTGAAGGTCGGAGGTGGCTGTTAGTGATACCTAACCACATGCGCTCGGAAATCTGTACTGCTTTCCACAACGACCCGCAAAGCGCTCACGCTGGCGCTCTCAAAACGTACAACCGTCTACGTCAGCGGTACTACTGGCGCGGCATGTACACATTTGTCCGCAAGTACGTACGTGCTTGTACTGCATGCCAGCGACGTAAAGTCCCACCTCAACGCCCTGCCGGTACACTTCAGCCTCTGCCTTGTCCAGCGCGTCTGTTTGACCGCGTCGGTACCGACTTATAGGGACCACTTCCCACGTCGTCTTCTGGAAATAGGTGGATAATTGTCGGCGTGGACCACCTCACGCGTTACGCGGAGACGGCAGCACTACCCGCAGCAACTGCGAGGGAAGTTGCGTTTTTCATCCTGCGCAACTTTGTTCTTCGCCATGGTGCTCCCCGCGAACTTTTGAGTGACCGGGAGCGTGTTTTCTTCTCTGACGCCATTCAAGCGTTGCTCGCTCAGTGCAACATGGTTCATTGCATGACGACAGCATATCACCCGCAGACAAATGGCCTCACAGATCAATTTATTTGCACTCTCGGTGATATGTTGACGATTTACGCAGCTTCAGACCAGACCAATCGGGACACTGTACTTCCATTCGTCACGTATGCGTATAACACCACTACGCACGCGACAACAGGGTTCTCCCCTTTCTTTCTGTTGTACGGACGCGAACCATCGTGCACGCTGGACACTATCCTCCCATACACGCCCGACTCCTCTGAGTACACTGCAATTTCTGATGTTGCCAGGTGCGCAGAAGATTGTAGACGATTGGCCCGTTCACTGACAACCGAGGACCAAGGCCACCATAAGCTACGGCATGACACCGACCGACATCTCTCTACTTTCCCGACTGGTGCTCTCGTTTGGCTCTGGATTCCACCGAGCACCCCTGGCCTTTCGTCGAAATTACTGGCACGATATACCACGGGCCCTACCGCATTCTCGCCCGTACGTCACCAGTCAATTATGAGATTGAGCTTTTGACACAGTGTCATGACTTACGCCGTCGTGGCCGAGAAATTGTGCATGTGAGTCGCCTAAAGCCGTATTACGACCCCGCTATAGTGACTACGCCTTAAGTCGCCAGGTTGGCTACGCTATTCACCGGGGGCCAATGTAGGGAACTATGCGAACGACGACGAAGCAGCATGAAACGGCAAGCCACAGCGTTGGTGCACGCGCGCGACCCGAGCTTGCGTTTGTTTTTGTATTTATTTTCGGCCTGTTGGCGTTCCTCGCTCTTCTGGCGTTCCTCGGCCTTCCACTAGGTCTGTACGTAAATAAACTGCATGACAATATCTATCTATCTATCTATCTATCTATCTATCTATCTATCTATCTATCTATATATATATATATATATATATATATATATATATATATATATATATATATATATATATATATATATATATAGAGAGAGAGAGAGAGAGAGAGAGAGAGACTTGACCTTCAATACCAAAACATTCTTAAACAACCGAAAATCAGGAAAGCTTCAGATTGTCGAATCACAAAACTTTTTTTCTTGCTGTCAGTGGGCGCTGCTGTCACGGTGGTGTTACAATAAATGTGATGTTTCGGAAAATAGTGCATTAGTGATGTTTCAAGGAGCAGGAATCGCAGCATATCGCCATGCCAAGCAGTCACCTACTAAAACAGCGAAAGGTTTGTCCATTATTGAATTGGCGAAATTGCGCGATAGCAACAGCCAAGGAAGATAGGCCGCTGACCACGTCCTCCGAAGTACGCTCGGCACGAGACGGCAGAAAACTGTGGCGGCTGATATGTTTCCTTGATCGATCTGAATGGAGGGCCAGAAACCACAAAGCACGCCCCGAGGAACGAATTAGAACCGTTTGCCTTGTTTGATTCTAACGGCTCCTGATTCGGTTTGCGCCATTCGAAGACTCCGACATTCCCACGTAACAGTCAATTGAGCAACAAAAACACTTTTCGGGCTTCACAAATACACCAGCATGGTGGTCGTTAGTAGCTTTGTTCCCGAATTTCCATGTTACTCTACCCAGAAAATGCGCTTCCAATCAGTGTAATTCAGTTATGGAAGAGCGGCGCTGAATTCCCCAGAAGAAGTTGCAATCTAGTATAAAGTGCTGAGAAAATTGGGCTGCCCTGCTTGCTCTTACTGCATTTTTTTCTCTCCCCTTGTAGGCAGTGTTGTGCTTTTTAATAAAAATTGCCATCACCTGCATGCCTCGTTGATGTCTTTCGCATAAAGTGCACGAGATTCTTGCGATCTCTCCCTTTTATTCCATCTCTCATTTCCTCCTTTCAGGCCTGTTCCCCACTGAAGAGTAGTGAACTGGACGTGCGTTTAATTAACCTCCCTGACTTTCCTTACTTTTCTCTTTTTCTTTCTTGACTATTCACTTTCGCTTTTTTATAGAAAGATATTCTTGCCCTTTCAGTTTACATGCCCATTAAGACCTAGCACAGAGGGAGACGATATTTTTTTATATAGCAATAAGTTTTTGTCTTAGTGGTCCAGCTTTTGCTGTATTTCTGGCTGTTAGGTTTATATGTTTTTCTAATAAGAGCTTACAAATGTCGCTTCTAAGCGAACCTCAGGAACTGGAAGTGGCCATCGCTCTTTTGTTTAGCTATATCTGTGTTTACATGGAGAATTCGCGCATCAAGTAAAAATAAAAAAGAATGCTTGAAGCAAGCTTTAGCTTCACCTTCAAAGTAGACCGCGAAAGTGTTATTGGCCTCGTGCTAATTGCTTTCATAATTGCCAGCCTATCTTCAGCTCTCGGTGAATGCCTCAACTGTGCTGCAAGCGAATGAACGTCCCTGCGCTTTACATTGGTCACTTGAAACTATCCTAGAATTCTTAGTGCGAGTAGCATTACATAATAATGGTAATTGATAATGGTACACAATACACCATAATCCTTTTTTGCGAATCAGCGAAGGGGCCTGTACGCGTCCGTAAGGCAACACGCGAACATAATGATTGATATGTGGGGCTTAACGTCCCGATGCCACTATATGATTATGAGAGACGCCGTAGTGGAGGGCTCCGGAAATTTAGACACCGTGGGGTTCTTCAACGTGCACCCAAATCTGAGCACACGGGCCTACAACATTTCCGCCTCCATCGGAAATGCAGCCGCCGCAGCCGGGATTTGAACCCGCGCCCTGCGGGTCAGCAGCCGAGTACCTTAGCCACTAGACCACCGCAGCGGGGCGACACGCGAACATAAAGGCAACTTGTCGTCATGTTGATGTTTTTGCTGTTGAAGAGAATTAAATATGTTCAGCGCCTTGTAATGAGCGGGCCGCCTCTAAAACACCCATTTTCATTTACTCAATTCATAGGTTATGACGCCTGGCGCAATGCTACGCTTCTACCGCGCAATATTACATGAGTTGGGGAGACTCCTCTAACTACTTAGCCTTCACATAACGTTTTTTTCCGCAAGAGTTTCATACAATGACCTGTCTCTTTGGTGGAAATCGTGCATGAAATGAAATCATATATTTATTGTAACTATTTTATTTTTTCAGAGGCAACGCTGATTTTTTACTCACAATCAACTATGCCGAAAGCGTAACTTACGCGAGGCGAGCCCTTTAACGCCATTGTGTTAAAATAAAATGTGAGTTTAAGTCGATAAAATTTGGCCGGGATTGTAGCAGCTAACTGGAGCCGGTGTGTCGATTGTCCACAACTAGTGTTATTGGGTATAGAAATGAAAAAAATAAAAAAAACAAATGAAGCGATTGAATTAAAGCTGCAGTTGATTATTGTGCTATTCAAAAATCGAGCAATTTTGTCAGTAACTGTAGAAACCTAGAAAAATTGTTTCATGCTCCCCCTTCAGGACCTGAATACAGTTTTACATTCAACGATTCATCAATGCTCCCCCGCATACATTATAATGGTGCACTCACAGTATTTCTCTGACAGGTTCTCAAGAATCAAAGTAGTTGTGTGCGTCAAAGGTTCCCAATGATCAAAGTACTTGTGTGAATCAAAGTAGTTGTGTTCTTCCACGCGCCTGGTGGCGTGGAAGAACACTAGTGCGGTAAAGGTTTCCATACAAGTCTCTGGGCGAAGCTAGGCCTCCTCAATGCCTGTTTGTTCCCACTAACACGGCAAAACCATGCCGGTAAGGTGACCCTTGCTCACTGACCGATCCCCCTTCTTCCCCTTTCATAAGACCACCTGCAGTAAACGCGGGAGATTAGTTTCCAGTAAGTCTCACCAAAGCTCGGCCCTTTTTCAGTCTCTTGTAACCTCACAGCGCGCTCTCCTGCCACTCGGCCTCTCCATCAGTCTGCCACGGGATTAAGCTACGCTCCCTGCCTTACGCAACAAAGATGAAATGCTAAATAATGACCTGACACTCTCCCCTGTCGTAGAAATGGCGGCAAGCGAAGCATCGTGTGAGCGTGCCGAACGAATTGGTTCTGAAAACGTTGAACGAGCTCGATGTGCAGTCTGTCGTTCCTTAACCTTTTAACCGGAAAATTTTGATGCCAGAGTCTACTAAGAAGTTCATCGCGTATATGTCACAAAGGTATGCCATCAATATGAACAAGACCTTGTGGCAAAGAAAGTGAAGAAAAAAAAACTTGAAGACAAAAATTGCTCACATCTTCCCGTAGAAGGAACCATGCGTAGTATCCGAAGCAGCCACGAATGGACTGTAAGTTCTATAAAAAAGTGCTCTTTATTCATCACCATAGACGTTCTTGGATGCGTGCACATCCGCTTTGCGAGCCCTTCCCTCCAGCATCATGAATAGTAACCTGCCACTAATCCTCAAGAGGAAGGTATATAACAGCTAGATGTTACCGGCACCAACGCCTACTAAAAAAATTATGCCTGGAACGTGAGCAGCGAACGTGCTGCCCTACCCTCTGATTTTGCCTTCCATCTCCGGTACGAAGGTAGGCGCCTCTGGCAGCTGTCCCCTGCGAACACAGCAATGTCCTCACAGTTGCCTTCGAGCAGCTGTGAGGTCACGTGACAGAGCAGTACGGTAATATCACGTGACTTAGCGGTACGGTGGCGAGCGTTCACACGCGGCGGGTGGTCGCAACATGCGGCAGGACGTATACCCTCCGAGATCGCATGCTCGCAGTTCCAGGCATACATCTTCTAGGAGGTGTTGCCGGTACTTACTTACGGAGCAGAAATCTGGAGGCTTACAAAGACGGTTCAGCTTAAATCGAAGACGACGCAGTGAGCAATTGAAAGAAAAATGCTAGGTGTAACATTGAGTGATAAGAAGAGAGCAGAGTGGGTCAGGGGACAAACAGGCGTTAAGGATATGGGCCGGAGACATACCACGTAGGCAGGATGACCACTGGCCATTGTAGGTAGGGTAACTGAGTGGATTCCCAGAGAAGGCAAACGCACGAAAGGGAGACAGAGAGTCAGGCAAGTCAATGAGATTAAAAAGTTAGCAGGTGTGACGTGGCAGCAGAAAGCACAAGATCGGGTATTGGCGTATCCTGGGAAAGTCCTTTGCCATGCAGTGGGCGTAGTCAGGCTGATGATGATGATGCCTCCGCCTCCGCCGTATTTACTGCTCATGTTTTCCCTCATAAAAATACGTTGTGTTTGGAAGAGAGAGAGAGAGATAGAGATACGGCGGCTGCACTTTAAATGGAGGCGAAAATACTGGTTAGGTATGTGTGCACGTTGGAAAAACGCAGGTGGTCCAAATTTCCGGTGCCCTCTGCTACGGCGTCTCAATCATATTGAAGTGTTGGGGACAACAAACACCTTATATTATTATTGAGAGAGAGAAGTAAGCTATTTTCCTATAAAGAGGAGTGCAGTGCCGCTAGCGGTCCAGCGTTTTCAGAGCACTCACCGGAGTAGCACGAGTGCACTACCGTAGAGCCATCTAGTGGGCGCTCCAAATAATAGCGGAGTTATGAATATGGACAAAGAACAAGCTTCGACAATAAGCTGCTTCGTACTTAGAATATGCCCTGACCAGGTATAAACACACGGCTTTCGTATGACAGTTCAAGAGGTGACAGTGCTGAGGGCTTGTGTTCCAAGAAAGACAATCTCCTGTGTTCTTGACGATTGCGATGGTTCCTCCACAATTTGTACCGACACACTCACTCGCAAACACGTTTTGTACATACTCTTTATGAATCAATACGTAGCCATTGTCACTAAAGGTAACATTTTGTCATTTTGATGGTGCAGAGTGGGAACAATTTTATTCGATAATGTGCCTTCGCGAGTTTCCCGGTCTCGTTCCTGTTAGTAGCCGAAGCATGTCAATTTTTAATTGAACATTTTCTTTGACTTGTCGACGTATGGGTATTCTTTGCCACCACGACATGAACAAAAGTGCAACTAAACTGAAATAAATCCACAGAACCGCGTCTATATGGGCGTTTCACAGATAAGGCAAGTCTACTCGGTCGATGTCACTCGGTAGACTCGGTCAATGACACTCGAGTACGGTAAAACTTCTCGATGTGCCTTTAAGTGGCTAAAATACTTTTTTCAAAGCTACAGAACTATGAAAACTACCAAAACTACCAGTTTCAATTTTAGAAACATTCACTGGAAGCCGCGAACTCAGGTGGGCATGGTTTGTGAAAAGGAGTTTGGCGGCTTGTTTTTGATGTCAGAAGTCTTGTCCTTTGACTCAGTCAAAACACGCCAAAATATGTGAGGCACTGATTATAGTAAAGGAAGACCTTATCATTGTAAACAAAAAAAAAACTACGACTTTATAAAAATATTGTACCTTTTCCTGTGCTCTGTATATTGATATTGATAACTTTTTCTTTACTCTTTTCAAGATCTATATTCCGCATCTTCATGACAAGGTAGCTAACCGGTATGAAAATCGGCTACCCTCCCTTAACTTAGTTTTTTCCTCCTCTTCCCCTTCCTTGTGGAGCCTTTAGATTTAGAATCAATGTAAACTCTGCTCTGGAAAGTTATACCACCATTTTGTGTTCTGCAGACTAATCGATATAGCTCCTTGCCACCATTTATAATGAAATGTCATCTCGCATCTGTTATGTTATGGCGGCGGGTTCTTATCTGTAATTGGCGTTTATTTAAGACCATCCAAGGCATGCAACCGTGGGCAGCTCACCTAACTTCGGCCAAACGATGAACCCATTTCGTCTCTTGTTGCTGACTACGTCTAACGGGGCCAGCAACAATATATCAGCTTCTATCAGAAGCCTCTAATACTGTACGGTGAGCTTGTGAGTAAAACGGTGATAGCGACGTTATAGGACGTGATAGACGACACCACGCCAAACGGGCGGGCTGGACTTTGCACAATCTCCCACATTTTCTTGGATGGGTATACGTCTGGCTTATGGTAACCCGCGTTGCTCTGCAGGCATTCATCTTCCACGTGATGGAGCATCCGGCGAAGCCAGGCTTCTACCAGTGCGTCACGTTCGCCTCTTTCCCGTCGCCTGCACACGAGAAGGCGTACAACCTGCTCTGCCTGCTGGTGCTCTACATCGTGCCGCTAGCCGTGATTGTGCTTTGCTACACCCGCATCTTCTGGGAAATCCAGCGCCAATCCAAGGAGGGGCAAGGCAAGTTGCTTTCTTTATTCACACGATGATGGCGCACAAACAAGGCACCGCCTATTCTCCCTATCTGGGGCTTAGAAAAGTCGAGCATAACCTATGGGTCCAAGATATCGAAGCATAAGCAGTATGCAGCGCATCCAATGTACATACTATGTGCGTCAAATGAAACCGAAAAGCGCCAAGCCTTCGCGATGGCATAGCGCACACCGTCCATGCAGTTACCACAACCGACAGGAGCGCGCATCTTGTTAGACAGCTCGGCGCATATATGCGTGCCTCTCAATGGTAATAAGTGGAAGGCGCGCACTATACTATAGCGAAGGCTCGCTGCTGTTGGGGTTTCATTTGATATAGAGAGTACAATTTGAGGAACACCGTAAACTATGAAGCTTAAAGAAGAGTAATGTACGCTTGTACGAAGTGCTGAAGTCATACATCATGGATGATTTATTATCAAACAACAACTTAACGGTCAAGACAACCTAATCGACAATTACACGTCCGTATATCCTCACCGATGTTACAAGACTACTACATAACATAACCAAGACAAGAGAATTCATCAGCTACGTAAACGTACGCTGTGAAAACAACACAAATTTTTAGTGCTCTATTAACGGACAAGAATGCCACAAACATTGTAATTCTCTCTATATATATATATATATATATATATATATATATATATATATATATATATATATATATATATATATATATATATATATATATATATATATATATATATAATCTCTTAAAGCTCTCCACTGCAAATCTCTCCTAGGCCACTAACTGGAAAGCTTCCTTAAACCAAGGTGGTCTATGGCATAATCCCATTAGCACTTCTTCGTCTACGTGATTTGGCGAATGTCAAACGTTAACTGTAGATTGGTATCCACCAGCTATCTGTCACGAAATATCATTTTACCTATCGACAAAGGGACATCTTATGAAATCAATCACCATAATATCAACACGGCAGTCGCGGTGATGGCAAGATCCTGTTACGAACGAGAAAACAGAAGGACCGTATGCAGCTATAACTTTCACCTGACCCAAATAATGACGATGCTAGCATCTAATGCGATAACTGGGCTGGTTATCGTCAAGGCAAGAGCTTTAGCGCAAGCTGGAGACGAATGCTCTTCTCCGGTAGCGTCAGATTTGCGACTCCAACAGGGCACTCGGCCCCTGGCGACCGCGCCTCGAAAAAGCGCTAACATGGTCAACCTTGAAAGAATACATGTTAGCAGGTGGCGCGCGTTGAGAAGCGGCTGCATAGTTCTCTTCTTTGCGCGATGCCACATGTGCAAGCCCGAAAAATAAAAGAAAAGCGATGTCCAGAGGCAATTGTAGTGTGCCGCAATGCGTGGTATGATGGTGGAAATATGGCAACGTATTCTTCTATCATTTCCTGATGAATTTAGATGACACACGACGGAGAACGACGCAAATAAGAAATTTACGCATTGAAAAGACGATGACGGACACTGCGGTAGCTTGATCAAATCAATAATAATAATAATAATAATAATAATAATAATAATAATAATAATAATAATAATAATAATAATAATAATAATAATAATAATAATAATAATAATAATAATAATAATAATAATAATAAATATAATAATACTAATAATAATAATAATATTATTATTATTAATAAACCTAATTTAGCGTGTGTGCATTATGATCAATATTCGGGCTTCTCTAAGCCTGAAGTATAGTCTCATTTATATAAGTAAGCGCTTTAGCAAATTTGTTGCGTGACCGTCTGTCTGCACTTTTCGCATATGTTTTTTTTCTGTTCAAGTCATAGAGCCACCCATTTTCGAATTAAGCTGCTGTAATCCTCCCCCGAACATTTTTTATTTCGTATGTGTCTAATACACGCACGCGAACGCCCGGTAGTATATATGTTCGTGCGTATAGGCACCATTTACGTGCATATGTAGTGCGCTTAGTGTGCGTACATAGACCAGCTTTGAAAATCAACTACTGCCAACATGAACAATTAAGTGTTCGGAAGCATATTATTTATTATTTATTCTTTAGAAACCTATAAATTAACATGGATCTGTGAACGGGAAGAAAGCGGCACTCCTATTGCAATGGAAACTACAATTTGCTTTACCTCAAGATGAACTTCCTCAGGCATATCTTCGTTCTTTAAACAAGTTAATGTCACACGTATTCAGCTTTTGACGAGACAGTATAACTCAATGAGATAAATGCAATTGGCAGCACGAGTCATAGCGTATAGGTACCTCAAAACTGATAAGGAATTGCATGACGCAATGGAGTAATGCAGCGAAAAAGTGCTTAGCGCCTTTCAGAGAGGTCCGCTACACATGAGCAGTTGCCTTTTCCAACCGTGAGCTCGCTGTACAAGTTCATCAACTTGAAGTCTGATGCGGTTCGCTGAAAAGCTCCATTTTTTTTCCGCACAGTGCAACTATTTACGCTGTTTCGCCAGTGAAATTCTTTATGCCGATTACAATGACGCAGATCGCGGCCAGCACTTTTTCTTTTCGACGAAGCAACGCGATCCGACGCCACAATCAAGAAACTTCAGCAAAGCGCCAAGCAAAAGTGCAGCATGGAGCCTGATAATTGCGTAGCCATCTTTGTTTTTCCGAGGAGTGTTGTCAGCCCACGGAGTGTTTTATGGTGTTGCGAATAGGTTTTAGAAAAGTTCTTGAGAGTGGGGGGTGGGGTATAGGTATTAACGCGTGTGTTTCTTGTTTATGAACACTGACACTGTAAAGCCCTCGTCCTGTCATGCATAGGTGGGTCGTTGCTTGGACAAAGAATGAAAATAAATTGTTCAGTCAGCAAACCAAGTGACTTCGAAGGTTTGTTATCACATGTTCACAAGAACGACCTGCATTGAACAATTTCGCCAGCAGAGCAAAGCTTACCAGGACAAAACAATGCGGAATTAGGCCTAAACATTACAATTTTTCCTTATAAAGCGAACAAAATGTGTTTGTCAATACAACATACAATAATTTGTGCAATCATCCGTGTATGTACCCAGTGCGTGAGTCGTTATCTTCTGTTTGTATCTTCGCCGTATGACTGAATCAGGGGGCCAAAAAGCCTGAGGGCAAGGACATGCCCACAAAGCACAAGGCCAAAAATCATTTTTTTTGCCATTTCGTTCCATCATGTGGCACTCGCCGCTGACATCCAGAAAAGTTACCGCTGTGCGGGATAGTTAAAATTTTGACTACTGAACGTGGTTTAGCCTGCTATCTGCACATTTTCAGTAGTATATCCAGCAAAAGTTGCACATGTGTTCGTGTACACTATTTTGTTTCAAACATAATTAAAGAAACTTCTCCAACACTTCGAAATTTTCTGACAAGCCAAATAAGGCATTCAATACGCAATTGCCATCAAAAACAAATTAAATGAAAAGAAACTAAGCCACAGATAAAATTTCATAGCATAATAAATGAACTAGTTGTAATAATGATTACCAAAGTAATAATACCTGAAGAGTTAGTCCCAAAACCGCGGTTCAATTACGAGAGACGCTGTATTTGACGGCTCCGAAAATTTGAAGAGCTGGTCTTCTTTACCGTGCACTGACATCGCACAGCGCACGGGCTTCTATATAGTGTTCCGCTTCCACCAAAATGCGACCACTGCGACAGGGATCGAACCCGAAACTTTCGGAGCGAGAGCCGAGCACCGTAACCACCACACCACCGAGGCGGGCATGAGAATGATTATTCGAAATGCCTCTAAGAAAGACACTTTATCTAGGGAAGACAAGCGTAATGGTGAGAAACTAATAATAATGAAAAGAACAATAAAAACAACATGAGTGGAGTTGAAAGTATCAAAAAAAAACAGATAAAGAAGCAGTGATGTGGATATTGCACGTGCGAATAATAATAATAATAATAATAATAATAATAATAATAATAAATAATAATAATAATAATAATAATAATAATAATAATAATAATAATAATAATAATATAATAATAATAATAATAATAATTAATATTATTATTATTATATTATATTATTATTATTATTATTATTGTTATTATTATTATTATTATTATTATTATTATTATTATTATTATTATTATTATTATCATTTGCACGTGCAATATCCACATCACTGCTTCCTTATTTTTGTAGCGGAGACATAAAAATGTTATTATAGATAACATCATCTGACATCAGCAGCCAAAGAGGCTTTATTTCTGTTCCAAGTAGACAGTTTTACTTTTTTCCAGTCGAGGAAAAAACAATGGTATCCGCCCGGTGCTAAATACGTCTAAATACATCCGGACTTTCAGAATTTTGTCGGAAAACATGGATGTTGACCTTCTTCTTGCGCTCTTTTTTTTTAGAAGAAAGAGAAGATTCGAGAAAGCACAATAAAATGGAAGGACGCTATTGTCTGCTTCCTCTCATGGGGGCAAGGCTCATCACCTTTAGGAATGGGTAACAGGGAAGTAAAGTTGATAGGAAGAAAAAGAGAAGATATCGAGAAGGGGCCAGTAGATGACCAGAGAGTATATTGTCAGTTCAGCTGTGCCGATTACCTAACTACTCACCGGCTTCAGAATGCTGCGTACTTCTTCTCCTTTCTTTTAGCCTCCATTCGTTGTTAATCTTTCTCTCGCTTCCATGTCATTTCGTTGTAGTTGGGGCCATCCTGTGCAACGCGTTACAAGAACCGGGTGGTTTTCTCGTGTTTGTAGAGCTCTGTCAATACGTCTGATGGTCATTCGTTTGGTACAGACGCACAAAACCATTCAGGCAGGCTGCTCTCAGTAACAGTGCATCTGCTAGATGTCAATGTTCGGGAAACGAAGATTCTCCCGACTTTAACTAAATTAAGCGTGGGTGGCATAAACTATCGAGACGATGATGGCTTTCGTAGAATCAGGTGAAACATAAGAGTGACGTGGCCTTGTTAGCTCTGATGAATGTTGCGCCATCGGAACAACAGTGCGATCGCCTTACACCACTATATTAAATTGTTCTTGTCTTACACTAGCTCATTCCATTACATGGACGTAGAACTTGCAGATTTTATTACAACGCCATACTCTTTTTACATTGGCACACCATTGTCAAACATCTGCGATGGTCCGTGTATTGTAGCCGGTGACGTGAGTACTTTTTTAGCGCTTGTTTCTGCAGTACACTTGAGCTCGGCTTATCTAACGTGAGAATAGATACGTTGAATGAAAGATAAAAAACGCATTCCAAGTGTGTGAAAAGCAATAGAAAACAACTACGCTAACGAATCTGCGCAGAATCTTTCCTACAGAAGAAAGCAATACGATTCATCGCAAACGTAACGTACGCCAATCATACTCTAGAATTGTTTCCCTGCTATAAAGTAATAAACACTACTCTGATGCACCAGAGGTGTGTATTGCATCCCGTTTTCTTTTAAGCTAAAAGCCTAAAAAGCAGCTGTGTGTTGGAAGAACAGATAAGTGATCCTCGAACTACTCCGGAATGAAATTTCTGGCTTGGAAATCCAGTGAGTGCGGCATTCATTTGCACGAACATCACTCAGGAGGTGGAAAAATTGCGATGCTTAACCATAAGTGTTGCCAGAGTTCCAACAACTATTTACTCCATCTCACGTATGGTGGTCAAGTTTTTTTTCAAGGCCAGACTAATATCAGGGCAAGAAACGAGAATTTCTCATAAATTCTTCCACAAAAACACGACCAATAAGATGGGCGAACATCACACTTCTCGGTTCCCGGCTCACGTCGATGAAGTCGTTAATCTGGCCCGGTGTAACCCTAATGAGCGGGCTCATTGTCTGGCATGAGATTGCATGCACCGAGCCTATTGAGATGCCTCAGCTCTTCTCCTGGATTGTGCCCCTACAAAGCCGCTATTCACATTCCTCTATAATACTTCGCATTATAGATCAAGTAGGACTACCTTCCCTCCTCCAAGTCCCAAGTTGAATAGGGCACAGTAGGTCACGTTCCTGATGGTTATTGCAAACGCGAACGTACCCCAACCCGAGAGCACTTAATCGTATTGACCCTGACTTTCCGCAGTCCTACTCTCAATACGGGCACGAGTGCTGCTCCCTGGATTATGTGCTCTGGCTGTGCCCATTCAAAGTAGACTCCTGTCTGCACAGTCAGATCAAGTGGGACACGGAGCTCTTCGAAGTTCGGTCATCACTCTTAAACTACAGGCTGCTTAGAGGGCACGGGCAGTCACCGAGAGTTACCACCTCCCAGTTCCATCTTAGGTGGAGCCACGGACATGACAAGGAGCCCTAGTGCTCTCTTCACAATTTACCTCCTGACTACTAAATAAAGCTCTTGTCACTGTAAGAGTGTATGTGTTTTGGACAATGTGCAGTATTAAAATGTCTCTCTCGTGTATTATGCCAGCGTCATGGTGCTCTGAAAGACTTAACGACATAATTTGATCTCACACTTTTACTTCTCTGTCTCATCGCATCAAAGATGTACAGAAGTAGCAAATGGAGTTCCACAAGCAAGATTCGCATTCATGCATATCAGTACAATGGACACAAAATATTCATGTTTATTATAGTTTTACTCACAGTTATTTCTGCTTCTTATGATACAATACACCCAGAGGGTGACCTACTAACGTGTAGGCTAAGAGAAGTTTGCTCTCTTGAGGGGCAACTGTTCACGATTCATTTGCGCAGTCATTCCGGGAATGTCTTGAAAGTTCTTCGTGTCCTTAAAGTTAGCTTAGTGCATTAGATTCCAGCCGTGGCGGCCACATTTTGATAGAGGTCAAATACTAGAGGTCCATGTGCTTCATTTCAGACGCACGTTAAGAACCCCACGGGAAACAGAGCCCATTGGCGTACGTTCGGGTTGATGGAACGCGGTTACAAGCAACCTGACCCTGTAGCGAGCGTTAGGTTACCGATGCAAAGTACCCCACAAGAATTTGCAGAGCAGGCTGCAAGAGCATTTTTCCCAAAGTATGATAGCGCATCTTCAACCTGCCCCGAAATCGACGAGCTTGAGCCAAGAGCCAAATCTGATACATCCAGTCCTTTCGGCATGGCCGAACCAATAGCGGCGATTAAAACTTCTCACCAAGGAACAACGGCTGGTCCAGATGGTATTCCGTATGAGGTTTTCAAGTACATGGAAGGTGAAGCTCTGGATTCACTTCTGCAGGCTATAAATAAAGTATGGGAAAATGGGGACATTCCATCTGATTGGAAACACTCAGTCGTCGTCCCAATTCTAAAACCCGAAAAGTCTCCGAATGGCCTGCAATCTTTGCGCCCAATTTCATTGACTTGGTGAAAAGATGCTGGCCACACGTGTTTCCTGGTGGCTTGAATGACACAAGAAGTACCATCTGTCTCAAATCGGTTTCCATTCTCATTTGGGGACTCAAGACGGTCTTTCTATCTTGTCGGATGACATTTTACAAGTTTCTCCACATGGCCACGCAGTAAGCACTCCAATATCAACGGACGTAACGAAAGCTTACTACAACATAAACCATGACGGCATTTTATCCAACCTCATCGAGCTCGGATTTCCATTGTGGGTAGTAAAATTTATTTTCTCTTTTCTTCACAACCACACATTTGCGAATAGAGTAGATGAAAATCCTGAAGGTTGCTTCATGTCCAATAGAGGTGTCCCGCAATGATCCGTTTTGGCTCCTCTCCTGTTCAACATTGCTCTAATACCTCTAGCATGGCAACTACACCGAATTCCAGACGTGAGATTTCTGATATACGCTGATAATGTGGCTTTATGGTCTGAACATAAAGATGTCTCAAGACAAGCACAACAACTTCAGAAAGCCCTTGATGTTCTTCAGAGCTACACTTGGAACGCAGACATGTCCGCCCAAAAATCACACTATATTTAGGTAGCTAGCAAATCAGGACGCCAAAAAAATCAAGCAGTGCCACTTTACATTTACACTAGGTCCGGTGACCATTCCTGAGGCTTCGGAGGTCCGCATACTAGGTCTTGATATTCACCAGTCCGGCAGCGGAGTGCACCGGCTTCAAAAAGTCAGACGGAGTTCCACAAAAGCACTTCATCTGTTTCGCCGCATCACATCGAAAGCAGCTGGAGCTCGTACACATGTAGCTTGACAGCTCGTCCGCACAGTTCTGCAGCCAAAAATTTTGTACCAGGCCAATTTCAACAGGTCACTTTGGCTCAATTGGCACAGTTGGAGACTATTAACCGTGATGCTATGAGCACAATAACAGCGTTACCTCG
This sequence comes from Rhipicephalus microplus, assembly GCF_013339725.1. Classification (NCBI taxonomy): domain Eukaryota; kingdom Metazoa; phylum Arthropoda; class Arachnida; order Ixodida; family Ixodidae; genus Rhipicephalus; species Rhipicephalus microplus. The sequence continues at coordinate 250,667,964 of NC_051165.1, forward strand.
CATCCCTCCCATACCAACTTTACAGGAGCACGCCCAGCTTAACACAACTGTAGAGCTCATTACGCAAAGAGAAAAAGCTCGTGAAATTAGAAGGCAACTTGTACCGGTTCTTGCTACGTTGCATGCTCACTTTCAACGTGGCTCTCGCACTGACAACCAGCCCGAGTCTATGCCTCCCTGGGAATTCACCACCATCACATCTAATAAAACAACAAAGTTACGGCGCTCCGATACAACATCTACAATTGGCGAACGCTCCATCATCGAGGCCCCATGCACTAATACCTGCAAACTATATACAGATGCTGCTATCCTACAAGACGGCGAGAGGACATCATTCCTGAATACTACGCATACTTTTGTCAGACGCCACCAGCGTTATCTACGGAAGCCTCTCGTGATGGAGCTTCAAGCTATCCACGACGCAATCCAGGTTGCTACCTCTAAGCTGCCCACAATTAGGCAGATTGACGTATACACTAATTACTTAGGAGCTATTAAAGAGCTCAAGAAAGTACACAAGGCGATGGAGATCTGCGAGGTGATTCATAAGCTGAACCACAATACAGCTACTTGCGTAAAAGTACATTGGATTCAAGGCCATGCTATGAGCCCACACAACATTGCTGCTGACCAGCAGGCGCACTGCTCTCCAGACATAGACCTTCCAGCCATTCCCCTTCCACCTCAGCCCCTAAACTTATTCTTTAGCCGTAAAAATGTTCTCCGGCAGGATACATGTGCTCTCATTCCATCATGTGCCTGCTGTCTCCCCCCTCACCTTACTAGAGCGGAGGAAGTTGGGCTTAGGAGGCTTCGGGCTGGGGTGGCCCTTACACCGGCCGTTATATCGTAATAGAACTGGTCACATTTACGAGTTGGTGATACGTGTCCGTATTGTTCCACTCCTGCGATGCAAGCAGATACACACCACCTTTTATTGACATGTAAAGGGTTGCAGCCAGAATGCTCCCGTCACCTCGCTCAAGCCCGCCTTCGCTACAGCGACAAAACCAGTTACAACCACTGTATACATAAAAACAGATTCCACGAGACACTACTTTGCTTCATACACAACACCGGCCTAACAGCACACACTTAACACAAAAATATTATGCCCTAAAGGCAAGTCTTTGTCGCAATGAAAAAAAAAGAACCCCAGGTGGCCAATATTTTCGGAGCCGTCCACTATGGCGTCTCACATAACTATATTCAAGTTTATTTATTTATTTATTTATTGTTTATTCAGTCACTCATTTATTAATTCAAGTATCTGCAGCACCCGAAGACCTTATTGCAAGAAGGAATAGACAGCTTAACTTATACTTACACAAAAAACGTGATTTTGCACGAGCTCGAGCATATTAATTAGTTAGGATCTTGCTTGTTGGGTCCCAAGCTACACAAGTGCACTCTTATGTATATTTGACGTTCAAAAAATCAAGTAATTCTCTCATTTTGGGAAGAACTAAGAGGAAGTTTTGTTTAACAAAGTTTAACATTGTGCAGTATCTCGCTGTATTATACTCAACGTGCTTAGTCTAAGTAAGGTTTCTTGGAAAATAAACACCAAGGTACTTATAATCAGTTACTCGCGTTATCTGGACGGTGTCTAGTGTGTAATCAAACAGGTATGGATGCAAAACGCCAAACCTCCACAATCAATATGTCAAGTCGGCTGACTTGGGTATGACGAATCTTAAAACGTTCCTCTCCTTGCAGGTGAAGAGGGTGAAAACAAAGGCCATGGGGATGACAGCAAGCGTGGACGGCTGAGGTTGCGGCGGTCGGACATGCGACAAATGCACCGTGCGCGAAACCGCACGCTGAGGCTGACCATCATCATCGTGCTCGCCTTCTTCCTGTGCTGGACACCATACGTGACCATGGTGTTGTGGTACCAGATAGACCCGAGCGGCGCCGAGCACGTCAACGGATATCTACAGTCGTCGCTCTTCATGTTTGCCGTGTCCAACTCGTGCGTGAATCCACTCGTCTACGGTAGCTACACCAAAAGCTTCAAGCGCATCCTCGCACAAGTTAGTGGACCACACTTTTTTGAATGCCCCCCTGTCTTAGCGTTTATTGAGCTCTGTCTGCAAACTGGAATGATAGCAATGTCATATGTCCGCAGCAAAGGACGCTTAATTACACCGTGCATGGTCTCACCATGAGGGCTTGAGGATGGTGATACGATGGCTTATAGAGCTGTATAACTGCGGAACAGTTTGACGGACGCGTCCATGTTTTCGTTTAAAATCTCGTGTTGGCATCACACAGGTCGCGCGCTTTTACACGTAAGCCGAATTTGTGTCGCGTTTAAAACGCCAGCGTTCACTTGCCCATGAACACCAGTGCCGCCGGTGGTCTAATTCACCTGTGCGAGCATCGAAGTGACACCTAAATGCGACACTCGAAAATTAGATGCGCCATGAGCAGGTCAGCTAACAGTAAGAAAAGGGTTCAAAGGAGACAACACGCAAAACAGAACGTAGAAAGCAAGCGACTGAAATGAAATGGTTTAAAACAACATGAACTATGTCTTCAGTTTCCGTATGGAAGCCTTGTTGAGGCTTTCCTAGGTCTTCTTTAGTACGTGGCTGAGACACCTGGCGTGCGATGGTGGGTGGTAGTCATCATTTCTATTCAGCATTTTTTTTTCGTAGTAGGGATTAAGAAGATTCCAGATATTGACCCGAACACCAGTTTTGTTTTTCTTTTACGATTGGTCGCTTCGGCCTAGTCTATGTTTTGGTTACAAGTAGCCACATCTTCCTCAAGTGTGCTGGATACGACGTTCTTTATGACATTTTGAGGTGCAGTCTTTGAGTTTTTCTCGGAAATTTCTGCTCTTCCCGACATAGTCATAAACACAGCCTGCACAGCTGTTCTCAGAAATTTCATTTCCGAGAACAACAACTGGCAACTTTTTTTTTCTTGAGCGTGTCCTTCACGTGAAACCAGCTCATGTTTCAATTTACGGGCAGGAACACGCGTGACGTGTACATCGAACATTCACTGAATTCATACCAAGGCTTCACTAATACCTGGCACGTATAGGGGACAACTATATGAACTTCGGGCTGCCTCAGACAGTTAGGCGCTTAGGTGTGCAGCGCTCTGGGAATGAACGAAAACACCAGGGTAACCGTTGTATGAAAGTAAATATAGTCATAGCTACACGCTTGAATATGTGAAAGTTAGGCTAAGGTGTGATATTTACCATAAAGTCGGGAGCTTTAATGACTTTTGTTGCAGAAAAACTCGCAGTGAACGTTTCTTTTTTTTTTCACAACACTGTGCAGGTCTGCTGCTGGATTCGCAAGGTACAGGGGGGCAACTATTCAACGTACGCCCATGCGTCAACGCGTATTCCCCTGTCCGAAGTTGCGTGCCGCAAGACGATTCCTGACGTGGTTCCAGCAGAAGCACCCGATGACCACAAGCCGCGCTGCTTGGTGTGTGTCCCTCCTGCCAACAACAATGAAATCCAGCTGGAGCTGTGCCAGCCAGCCACAAATTACACTTACGCCTCGGTCCCGAAGGACACTGGCGACTGTTCTGTTTTGTGGAAAGCGAGGAGCTACTCCGCCAAGGGTCACAGGAAGAGTGCTGTTACCGTGCTGCAAAACGGTGACACCGGCCACGGTCATGGTGGTCGTGTTGAAAAGAATAGAGTCAGAAGCGATCCATGCAGCTTGTGAAAAGTTATGTGGTCATCTGCTCGAACAATTTTTATACTGATATGTTGGGAAACCTTATCACCGCTGATAGAAAGAAAGAGGACGGAATGCGTTAAATTGTGCTTACCATTCGGGGGTCATGCAGTAGCTGTAGATATGGTGTGAACTGGTGAGTAAGAAAATAACGAAGTATTGCTTTTGACTGACCTTGTTTATTATGTAAATCTGTACATTGATGGCTAGGTGTTAGTTCGTTTTAAATGTTTGTTTTTGAGCACTGAATCACGAAAGGGTGTATAAAGTGCACTCAACGTTCACTGTCTCCTCCAAATCTTTTACATCTCTATTTGTCAACGAATGAGACATATGCTCAGAAACTGAAAAACCCCCTGCATTCACCAGACATGCAGAGGCGTGCCTTATTACAGTGTAGTTATATATCTCCCCGCTTGCTTGTGTACATCGCACACAGCTCTAAGGGTTCGTAGCAATTTTACAGATAATATTAAATTCGTGCTCAAGAGAACAGGTTGTCTGTAACAAATGCACACGATAGACACGTTCAACGTATTGTGAAATTTGCGTTCCCACTCTGCCTAAAGACATGTGCGTAATTTATGATGTGCTCATGGGAGGAGGATGAAAATAGAAGGCACCAAAATAAGCGTTATTCATCTGAAACACCCAACTGACAAACCTATTGAGTGAGAATTTCTCGTCCCTTGAGTGCATTTCTGTCGTAGGGTGATTACTTGAACAGTGAAGAGAGAGAGATAAATATGCAAGGAAAGGCACGGAGGTTAACCAGGCACACATCCGGTTCGCTACCCTGCACTGGAGAAGAGAAAAGGGGGAGAAAAGAGATTGCAGAGAGATGAGAAGGTACGCACAATCACGAGAACACTCGGGGAGCACACACAGTCTACAGGCGGTCGCTCAGGTTTGTTGGCTTTAGGTAAAGTAGCAGTGCTTTAGTTGCTTTCTGCGCAACTGAGGCAGATGCCCGAGGTCCTAGTATCTTCTTCACACAAAATGGTCCGGGGTCAAGTTGATTCAAAACCATCCGGAGCTGGCATCTCTGTGTGTCGTAGCAAGCGCAGCTGCACAGGACGTATTCGATGGTCTCTTCAGCTCCGCAGTAGTCGCATGTAGGAGTGTCAGGAGTGTCTGCCATACCAATACGAAAGGAGTACACCTTTGTAAATGCAACACCCAACCAAAAGCGGCATAACAGTGTCGCATCGGAGCGGGAAAGTTGTGATGGTAGCTTTAGCTTGAGCGAAGGATCCAGTTCATAAAATTGACACCTTTGGAAGCTGCTAGACGACCAGAACGTGCGTGTGAGATCTCGACCCAGCAGGTAAATTTGTCTTGCTGCATCATTCCTTGATAGAGGAATCGGGACTACACGGGTTCCTTCATGGGCTGAGTGGGCTGCATCATTGGCTAATTGATTTCCGGTAATACCGATATGTCCAGGCAGCCATTGATACATATTATCATGCCCTCGTGCTAGAGCTTCATGATGGCAATGTCTTACTTCTTGTACCAATTGGTCATGACTCCTACGCATGGCAGACTGCAAACTCTGAAGTGCAGCCTTCAAATCACAGAATATGACCCATTTTCCTGGACATTCTTGAACGAGATATTGTAAAGCAGTCCTTATAGCAGCAAGCTCTGATGCTGTAGATATAGTCATAAGCGACAACTTAAACTTGATTGTCATTGCTGCAGCCGGAATTACAGCGGCACCTGATGAGCTGCTGGGCGAGACGTACTCATCAGTGTATATCTGCGTTCGGTCTAAGTACAACTCATGTAATAATAGCAGTGTTGCTTGCTTCAATGCTACTTTGGAGTGATTGCTTTTCTTTTTGATTCCCGAAATTTCTAGACGTACTTGCGGCTGGTCGAGGCACCACAAAGGACATGCCATTCTCGCAGCTGGCGTATATCCTGATGGAATGCTGTTTAGGTGCTTGGCTATGACGTCTGAAAACGTAGCACGTGGTCTTCCGGAGGGTAGAAGGGCCAAGTGGTGGTCGGGGACACGGCTAGTTTGTCGAATGTGCGCTCTGAGGCAATCCACAACTCTATATGTCCTGACCGGATGGTCTTTGGCAAGCATTATTGTGGCATAAGTAGAAGCGCATCGGGGCAGTCCTAGGCAGATACGCAGTGCCTGACCCTGCAGACTCTCCAACGAATGAGTATTGGATTTACAAGTGTTAGTACCGGCAAGCTGTAGCGCAATAGACCCAGAAATAGGGCCCTGTACAGCTGTAGCGTGGAGGCCACAGAAGTTCCCCATGCTTTCCCGCGCATGAATTTCATTGTATGCACAATAGATAGCAGTCTCTTCTTCAAGTACGCACGATGTGGGCTCTACGAAAGACTTCTGTCGATTATTATGCCCAGGAAACAATGCATCCATGCATATTGTAACGCACTTTTCAATAAACTCTTTTAATAAGCTAACGTAGGCTGGGCGAACTTGTGCCCGAGAATTATAGCACAGATAGATTGTCTCGAAAATTGCCTTCTGCCTCTTCTTCTACGTTCTTCTTTTCTTTCAACCCGGTTCGCGCGCAGCTGGGTCCCGCAGGCTCGTGCATCGCAAATCATCTAGAAGGCACAAGCATTTGCTAGCGCGCGTAATTTGAAGCCACATTGTGTCATTTCCCCCCTTTCCAGAGTGCATCGTCCCGATGCTTGTGTCAAACTGGTTGCATGGCAGTCAGTCACAAACCCTCGTCGGGGATGTCGTTAACGTCAAAGAACGTTGTATCTTCAGCGTTTCATTGTCTGTCGTGATATGGTTTCATCCTGACGACATGCACAGTTTCCGTGCGATGCCGCCGTCGGGATGAAATATCCTGTCCCTCTAGCATAACTTCGTAGTTGAGCGAGCCGACGCGGTGGAGCACTCTGTACGGACCGAAATAGCGGCGAAGCAGTTTTTCTGACAGGCCACGTATTCGTACAGGAATGCACACCCATACTCTGTCTCCTGGTGCGTACTGGACGTCTCTTCTTCGCAGATTGTATCGATGCGTGTCGGTTTTCTGCTGTTGGAGAATGCGATATCGTTCCAGCTGTCTAGCTTCTTCTGCTCTTTGTATGTAGTCGTGAACGTCATAGTAATTCTCGGGCGTCTCGTCAATAGGTAACATTGCATCTAAGGGTGTCGTTACCGTCCGGCCAAAAACAAGTTGGAATGGCGTCATCTGTGTTGTCTCTTGCATCGCAGTGTTATAGGCGAATGTTGCATAGGGTAATATTTTATCCCAAGTACGGTGTTCTATGTCAACGTACATTGACAACATATCAGCCAGCGTTCTGTTCAGTCGTTCCGTTAGACCATTTGCTTGAGGATGATATGCCGTCGTTTTTCTATGACTGGTGTGCCTCAATTTCATGATACATTTCATCAGGTCGGCCGTAAATGCAATCCCTCGGTTTGTGATCAACGCTTTTGGAGCTCTGTGCCGCAGTACTATGTTGGAGACGAAGAATTCGGCTACTTCAACGGCTGATCCTTTAACTAGAGTCGCTGTCTCGGCATATCTGGTTAAATAGTCGGTCGCAACTATTATCCACCGTTTTCCCGATGACGACGTAGGAAATGGGCCCAGTAAGTCCATTCCCACATGTGTGAATGGGGCTTCTGGTGGTTCTATCGGTTGAAGGAGACCTGCTGGTTTTAGCGGTGGCGTTTTACGTCTTTGGCAGTCCCGGCAGGTTCTGACATAGTGTCGTACAGAGCTAAGCAACTTCGGCCAGTAGTATTTAGTGCGGATGCGTGCTGACGTTCTGCTTACTCCTAAGTGCCCAGCTGATGGATCGTCGTGGCAAGCCTCCAAAATCTCTGGTCGCAGAGGTGAAGGGACGACAAGCAGGAATGTCGCTGTATTGTTGTCAAAGTTCCTTTTATACAGGATGTTGTTTTGTTGGACAAACGCTGACAAGGCGCGGACAAAAGGTCGTGGAACATCGACAGACTAGCTGTCCTTGTAGGTACTCGATCAAGAGGAGTATCTCAGGGTCGGATCGCTGCTGATGTGCCATCTCTGATGGTGTCACAGCTCCCAAGAAAATAAAATCTTCACCATCCTCGGTGGAAGCAGAAGCAGCAGGTTGAATCGGAGCACGTGACGAGCAGTCCGCATCACTGTGCTTGCGACCTGACTTGTACACAAGCGTGATATCATACTCCTGTAATCGCAAGCTCCATCGTGCAAGCCGTCCACATGGGTCCTTGAGATTAACCAGCCAGCATAGCGAATGATGGTCGCTTATAACTCGAAAAGGCCTACCATATAAATATGGTCGAAACTTGCTGATAGCCGATACCACGGCAAGGCATTCTTTCTCGGTCGCTGAGTAGTTCACCTCAGCTTTCGAAAAAGTGCGACTGGCATACGCAATGACTCGTTCTTGTCCGCTTTGCCATTGGTTGAGCACGGCCCTAAAACCTAAATTGCTTGCATCCGTGTGGATATCGGTTTCCGCTTCCTCGTCAAAATGCGCCAGAACAGGATGGCTTTGAAGGCACTTTCGTAGTTCATTGAAGGCATCCTCTTGTTCGGCAAGCCATAAGAAAGGCATTTGCTCTTTTGTCAGCCGTGTCAGTGGTTCAGCAATTCGTGAAAAATTTTTAACGAACCGTCGATAATAGGCGCAGGAGACCTAAAAATCGCCTAACAGCCTTTTTGTCTCTTGGCTTCGGAAATCTTGCTACGGCCTCAGTTTTTGCAGGGTCTGGGTGGACGCCTTCTGCACTGATGACATGGCCGAGAAAAAAGGAGCTCACGGAAGCCGAAATGACATTTCTGCGGTTTTATCGGTCAAGTCCGCTGATTTGATCGCAGTGAGCACGGCCCGGAGCCTTTCCAAATGTTGCTCAAAGGTAGCAGAGAAAACTACAACATCGTCGAGATAAACCAGACATGACTGCCATTTAAGACCACAAAGCACTGTGTCCATCATCTGTTGGAATGTGGCGGGTGCTGAACAAAGGCCAAAAGGGAGTACCTTGAACTCGTATAAACCGTTCGATGTCACAAACGCTGTCTTTTCGTGATCTCTTTCGTCCACTTCTATCTGCCAATACCCACTTTTAAGATCCAATGAGGAAAAATACCTGGCATTTCGCAGCCTATCCAGAGTGTCATCAATTCTTGGCATAGGATAAACATCCCGTTTGGTGACGGCATTCAGCTTCCGATAATCAACGCAGAAACGTAAGGTTTGGTCTTTTTTTTCACAAGAACAACAGGTGACGCCCATGGACTTGATGAAGGCTGGACTACATTGTCTTTGAGCATTTCTTTAACCTGATTACCAATAGCTTCTCTTTCTTTTGGTGACACTCGGTAGGGATGCTGGTGTATTGGCCTCACTGACTCGTCGACAATGATGCGATGTTTAGCGACAGGAGTGCGTCGAACCTTAGATGACAACGAGAAACATTCGGCGAATTCCCTTAAAAGACCCTCTATTTGCTCTTTTTCGCTTGGTAGTAGGCCTGGCTCGATGTCCATGGCTGCAAGGACAGACTCCACGTCTTCGAAATCAGAATCATTCGTTTCAAAAGTTCGCAGCTCCGTAACCTGGACGAAATCATTCAGACTGGCGATAACGGTTCCTTTTGCAACGTGCTGCACCTCATTTCCAAAGTTTGTGAGTAGAACATTTGCACATCCGTCACGTAACTTAACAAGGCCTCATGCCATGCAGATCCCTTTTTGGAGTAGTAAGGCAGTGTTGTTGTCAGCAAATCCTTCAAATTCACTGAATGCTTTGTTGTTTACTGCGACAGTTATGCTCGATCTTGGCGGAACCATGACGCCATCATCTGCAATACAAAGGTCATATACGTTTTCTTCCGTTTCAAAGGTACCAATCGCGTGCCTAGTCGAGAATGAGACGGAAGATTCTCGCAAGTTAATTACAGCGCCATTAGCTCGTAAGAAATCCATGCCGATAATAAAGTCTCTTGAGCATTCCGGCAGCACAATAAAACTGGCGACGTACGTGAAACCCCGTATTCAGATTCTTGCTGTGCATATTCCAGTAGGGTCGATGAGGTGCCCTCCTGCTGTGCGAACTTGTGGTCCCTTCCAAGGAGTCAGCACTTTCTTTAGTATTTTAGAAAGCCCGCTACTCATCACTGAATAATCTGCGCCGGTATCTACCAGTCCGATGACTTCGTAGCCGTCAACGAACACACGTAAATCGGAAGCAACGTCACTATCGAAGCACCGGTTTCTGAATCGGTCGTCGTTCAGAGTCAGCAATGGAGGTTTTTCTGCATTAGCGTCGACAGCGGCCTTGCCTCCACAAGTCGCTGACTCTAGTTTTCCCGACGCGGGCTTGGGGAACGAGACCTTGGGGAGTTTGCTGAAGGTCGGGGGCTAGGCGATCTATACCTGCCCGTTGTCGTTGCCCGAGGTTGGTGTCGTTGCAAGCCACTTGAGGTTTGACGACCTGACAGGTATTCTTCAATTTCGAAAGGACGTTCACCATTTCGTGGTCGAGGTGCATTAACAGGAAAACCACGGAGTCCTGCCTAGCGGTAGTGGCATGTTCGGTAGAGATGACCAGGCTCCCCACAGTGGTAACACAGCGGTATCCTATCGGGAGTGCGCCAGACATCGCTCTTCCTTAGTCTCCTCTCTGGCGTTTGCTGCAGGGTGCTCCGCGGCATCGGGTACTGCATAGGTGTAGCCGCCGCGACTGTCCGCACGTCCTGGAGGTCCTCGTAGTAGCACATCAGCATACGTCAATCTCGTCTTCTGTTGTAGTGGCGGCCCTGGCTGTGCGTTGCTCGAAGGTTCACGTACCACCTGCCTGACCTCCTCACGGATCACATCGGCCAGAGACGAAAGCATTGGAGCGTTCTGGTCAAGACGCTGCCTCTGCAGCTCTTATCGCACAACAGACCGCACCAGCTCGCGTAGTGCTTCCATGCCGTTACCGAAGGCTGGTGGCAACATGTCCAAGGAAGTGACGATCGCATCCCAGTTATATAACCTTGCTCGCTGTTGTAGCGTCCTTTCCATTGTAGTCGCCTCGGAACGAAACTTGGCGATGGTGCGCGGCGGGCTTCGAATTAGTCCGGCAAAAAGTTCTTGCTTCACGCCTCGCATCAGATGGCGCAGCTTCCTGTCTTCGCTCATATTTGAATCCGCTCGGCGGAATAAGCGAGACATGTCTTCCAGATACATGGCGACAGTTTCGTTATTGCACTGATTTCTTGTCTGGAGCGCAGCTTCAGCTCTCTCTTTGCGGTCTGTGTTCGGAAAAGCAGCGAGCAGCTCCCGTCGAAAATCATTCCATGACCGGAAGGTGGCTTCGTCGTTTTCATACCACGTTCGTGCGCTATCTTCCAGTGCGAAGTAAACACTTCCAAGTTTACGCTCTTCCCCATATCCGTTAGCCTTTGCGACGCGTTCAAAGTGCTCAAGCCAGTCCTCTGCGTCCTCGTAGCTTTCACCGTGGAAAGGCTTTGGTAGCATTGGCTGGTTTACGACAATTTTGGCTGAAGTGACCTGAGCTGTCATGTCGGTTGCGTACCCGTTCACAGCCGTTGATGTTCCAAGCGAAGTCGATAAAGGTGAAAATTCAGGACCCTCACCACGTAGGCGTCGACTGCAGCACTGATGAACAGGCGTCAGCTCGTTGGGTCGAAATCGCTGTGGTTCTGGACTGTGCTCCGTCACTCGAGAGGGGCTTGGCATCACACCCAGCACTTCCACCAGATTTGTAACGCACTTTTCAATAAACTCTTTTAATAAGCTAACGTAGGCTGGGCGAACTTGTGCCCGAGAATTATAGCACAGATAGATTGTCTCGAGGATTGCCTTCGGCCTCTTCTTCTACGTTCTTCTTTTCTTTCAACCCGGTTCTCGCGCAGCTGGGTCCCGCAGGCTCGTGCATCGCAAATCATCTAGAAGGCACAAGCATTTGCTAGCGCGCGTAATTTGAAGTCACATTGTGTCAATATTTGACACTCTGCCCATTGATTTAAACAGGGTATGGCGTCATTGGTTTGCGTGTAAACGCCATCAACTGCGCACTTCACAGTTGATATAGTTAGGCCTTGTTTCAAAAGGTAGGCTGTTGTGAGGGTTGCTGCCCGCTGTATTCGTGCACGCACCTGAGGGAGAGTAACTGCAGCACTCCAGAGGCAAATATCATCGGCGTATAGGGATAGGCACACCGCCTTTGGCAGAACCTTCACCAGACCAATGAGGGCAACATTGAACAATGTGGGGCTTAAAACACCTCCCTGAGGTACTCCGCAGTAGGTGTAATGTTCAGCAGTTGTACCCCTATATGTTTGCACAAAGAAACCCCTGCCAGTTATATGATCTTTTATCCATTGAAACATTCGTCCACCAATGCCCATTGCTGCGAGAGAAGTGAGGATGGCATCGTGAGCTACATTTTCATATGCACCCTTCACGTCAAGAAAGAGTGCCACTGATATGCGCTTGCGACTTTTTTCTTGCTGAACAAATGTCGATAAGTCAAGGACACAGTCAACAGAGGAGCGGCCCCGATGAAAGCCTGCCATGCAAGAAGGGTATTTGGTGTATCGTTCCAAGTACCCCTCGAGACGAAATAGAACCATTCTTTCCATCACTTTTCTGAGGCAGCTTGCGAGGGCAATAGGGCGATGCGCTGTCAAGTCCAATGGTGATTTTCCCGATTTCAAAAGTGGTATTAATCGACTTATTTTCCATTCTCGAGGAACACTGCCGCTGAGCCAGGAGTTGTTGAAGCATGTTAAAAGTTCTTTTCTGGCTTTTTGTCCAAGGTGTCCCAACGCACTATAAGTAGTACCATCAGGACCTGGCGATGACATGCGCTTAGAGGCGACTTACGCACCTTCCAGTTCTTCTATGGTGAATGGAATGTCCATTTCTGGTAATCGCGTCTCAGGAACGATCACGGCGTCGATGCTCTCGTTCATAATATTCCCGGCAACTCTCGTGCAAAATTCTTCAGCCACCTCGAGTTCTGTTTTTCCAAGATGGTGTGCCAAAGCTTTAAAAGGGTGCCGTTGTTGTGGAGAGGAGCGAAGACCACGAACTGTTCTCCAGATATATGACAGCGGCTTATGAGGGTCTAGATATTCGCAGAATGCTCTCCAGCGTTCGCTCTCCAGCTTGTAAATGCGTCGTTGAATCTTTTTCTGGAGCCACCTTGCTTCCCTCCGATCGGAAATTGATCTTGTGCGTCTGTATCGTCATTCAGCACGCCTTCGTATAGGTCGTAATCTTTCCAGTTCGATGTCAAACTGTGTTACTTTAGACGAAAATGGTAATTTACATTTGGACGCTTGCATAGGTTTCACTATGGTATTTTCCAGGCTGCAGGCTAGGGCTTCTTGGCAAGCGTCCTCAACACGCGATGTAAACATCGACCAGTCAGTGCCAATTACAACACCGGAAGAGAAATTTTTTATGATACCATCAATCGTCACGTAGGCGGGTATGTGATCACTCCCATGAGTCTCAATATCGCGAAACCATTTAACTTTATGATAGAAGCACTGTGACACCAATGTCAGGTCAAGGCAACTGCCATACGTGAGACCCCGCAGATGTGTGGGGGTACCATCGTTCACAATGGAAAGGTCGTAATCGGAAGCGAATGTAACAATGTTCCGGCCCCTGGCATTCATCCTAGTGCTCCTCCAAAGCATGTGATGGGCTTTGAAGTCACCTGGTGATGTTCCAAGGCCCATCGGTCCTCATTAGGATGTCTTTTAATCTGCCGCAGTCAAATCGCGATGACGGAGATATATATCCACCAATAAGCGTGAACGAAACTGCATTCTTCTTTACACGAAGACACACGTACTGATTGTCGTCATTTGAACTTACTGGGTGCGAAAGATAACTCAAGTCTGTGCGAATGTAAACAATGACTTTGCTTCGTTCTTCGCAAGCGGCTGAACAAAAAGCTTCATAACCGGACAATCTATAAGGCGTTGATACGTTTGGTTCACATATGACACGTATAGGGAATTGATTGGCCCGAACAAATTGGCGAAAGTCAGAGATACGGGACTTCATGCCTCTGGCATTCCACTGAACAGTCGACGCACTTTTAACTTCAGTGCGGAAGATGAGATTTTGTTGATCCATTGTGCTTATACGATGTTAGCAAGAACTGGATTCAATGCATGCAGTATTTGCAGTGCACTCTTAGCAGACGAAAATTGTATGCTGATCAGTAGCATGCGAATCGTGGCAATTAATGATTGCACGATTGCAGTCACTTGCCTGTCTTGGTTGGAAAGATCTCGAACCGGGATCGTGGACTGGCCGTCATGAAACTCCTTCGGTTCGCTTGATGCTGCTTCCCTTTGAAGTGCAGGCCACTCTGTCGCAGTTAGTGTATGCTCACTGGCTTTGTCCTTTACAGCCTTTCCCACGGCATGCGGTCTGGGAGGCAAAGGAGGTGGTACTGATGAGGAATCTGGCAAACGTGTCGAGGAGGTAGTGGGCATCCTTGAAGACCGACGTCGACGTGAACGATGCCTTCTGACTTTAGCTGTGGCTTCTCGATGAGATGAGTGATCGCGCACCATCTCCTTCAAGATGGCAATTTCCTTCTGAATCCGCGGGCAGTCCTTCGATGTGGCTTCATGGGATCCATTGCAATTAGAGCATTTCTTGACAGTTGCGACGCACTTATCCGCTTAATAGGGCTCGGCGCAGTGGTGGCATACCACCGAATTCTCGCAGACGCTGCTCACATGTCCAAGTTTCATGCATTTACGGCACTGGAGAAGCTTTGGAATGAAAGGCCGCACAGCATGTCTGAAGTACCCTACCTTCACATGAGAGGGGAGTGATGTGCTCTTAAACGCAATCTTCACACAGCGAGACTTGCCTAGCCGGGTGACATCAACAATTGGAGTATCAGTTGTTGACTTGACAAGAAATTGTAAGTCATTATTGGAAATAGCCACATCTATGTCGTAGATCACGCCGGTTACTACATCACATCCTAAGGGAACATGAGAGCGCACCTGGTTGCCGTCCAAGTCAGTTACAATACGCAGAACGCCCAACGCACTTGCGTGCAAAACGTCCACAGCCAGTATATTCTTTCTGGCGTTCACTCTTATGTCCGTGATCTCATTTGGCACGAGCGTTTCCAGAGACCTCGACACAGAATGTCCTGTTAAGGCGTTTCATGCTGACGGTAGGAAGTGCAGGCAGAAACAGGATGGTATAAGTGTTCGATTTCGGCGCTTCACTTACAGTTTGAATAGTTGAGGATGAGGATGTCCTCATGTTCCTCCTCTTCGCTTTGCGGCTCAGCACAGGTTGGAAACCGTCATCTGAAAAGTCCTCATTGCTGAGATAGACAGTGAAGCATGTCCGAGAACTCTAGGGCTTGTTCATGTAGCCAGATTCTGCAAAACGAATCGTAACACTTATCCACACAATTGGTTTCAGTACCTGAGATCTCCCCCATGGCTGTTTGAACTTCAGAACCAGGTGAAGCCGTCAGAACCGACTTTTGCCAGGGCTAATGAATTACACGTGAAAAGGACAGGCTTGCGCGTAACACGCAGCACTGCCACAGCTAAAGCTGGTAGAGCGGTCTTTCTGAGCCTTATTTAACACTCTATGGGTCGCTGCTGCCAGAAAACTGGTAGGGTACCCACTACGCCATAAATCATTGTGTAGTATACAAACATTCACTATGCCATCCTTCGTCATTCTTTGGAGAAATGGGTAGCGCTGCATCCTTACAAGAAACTTGGTGCCGTTTGTTTTTGCGTGCTGTGGCTGATTATAATGAAGAATTATGCCAGAAAAGTGGTTTTATGCCTAATTTCTCTGGTACCAGGCTAAACAAGCTTGTAAATCTTTCTCATGGCGAATCTCTTCTGAAGCTACGCTAAAGCAGAGTGCGATAATAATGATTGAGTTATTACTAATCAATTCGCTCAGTTGCACATTTAGGCAAGCTCTTCTATGGTAAAGCACAGATGTGGGGCTGCACCTCAGCGCCAAATAGCCTTATCAGAGTGAAATACTTCAGTGCTTATAAGAAATAGAGATAAAAAAAGAAAAAAAACAATAATGTGTAAGGTAAATTGAAATAGCACACACATATTTAATTGACAAAAGTTTCTTCGGAGTCTGTTTTCAAACGTCTAGTAAGTAGTTTGACAGCCACGTTACACAAGTGGAAACAGGATGCAGAGATGGCGTTGATTCCAGAAGTACGAGCTTTCTAGCTCGAAATAATGCGATGTCGTCGGTACAAGCTAGGTGTATGAGGCTTCCTTAATTGTAAGTATGATGGTTCATGTGAGACACCTTTGCACGTAAGCATCTTTTCATTTTTGAACTTATCAGTAGATTGTTTACAACAACTTGATGTTCTGATATTTACCTTCAAAATCGGCTCTCTAAGTATTTATTCATATTAACTGCTGCCACTCAAATTTTCTAAGTAGAATTTATATATTTTATAATATTTCATGTCACACAAGACACCTTTGTTTAGGCATGACTACCACACTCTGAGGAATGGTAAATGCACCAATATGCTTGGTGGAAGAATAACCTGTGCGAGTTTCTTGATAACTATGGTGATACGTATTCACGTAGAGTGGTGGTAATATCTTTATTTAATATTGCAAATGGTTATGAGTAAACCTGATAACGTGTTCCGGGGTGTTATTAGTGCCTTGGTTTACAACAAAAGCAGAATTACCTTCAAAAGCCGACCATACTTCGAAAAACATTACGACGTAGGATTTTGTTTAACATATTTTGTGTCAGTAACGACGGCAAGGTAACTAGTATTAGGTAGTTTTTAGAGTCTAAGATAACAAAGCAAGAGGACTTTTGTGAAAATAACCCGCATTGGCTAATCAGTACTAGCTATAATTTTGTGCGAGTTGGAAAGTTGTAAACCCAATCTCAAAGTTGGGAAAAATGTGATGTTTGATGGGTTAATTTTAACTAACAAACGCGTGATCCTTTATCTATTGAATTTAGGTGTAGAACTTCCAAGGTAAGTGTCGCTTCCTCGTGTTATACGGAAATATTTCAATGTAGTGCCCTTCTGTACTTTTCCAACATTTCCTAGCCCAAGTATATCACTAAAACGCTACTAACAAATTTTGCAATTTTATTGAAATAAGAGTGAATATATTTACACCGATGCTTTCAATCGAATGTAGGCTAAATAGGTGATTCCTTCTACAATGACGCTAGTTAGGGCAAAATTACATCAAATTTAGCTGTTTTGTATTGTGACGTAGGTTATAATTTTTGCATCAAACTGGTCAATTTAAGTAGGTTGATCAAACCTAGGAATAAATGTGAGTGGCGGAAATTTTTGCCGTAACAATATTGATACAAAATAGGTGTGTATTTGTATATGTCCTAACTTGTTTTCGCATTAGCACTGGCTATACGCCTGAAAAATGTTTGAAGGTAATAAATTCAGTACCTTATTGTCTTAGAATAATGTCAGACATGCTGGTCTGCTTGGTAACCAATCTCAACTATGAAATTAAAGCGTAATCTGGCCCGCTTGTATGCACGCGCGCTTCCACACACGCAATCGATCGATCATGCATGTGCGATTTGAGTGCATGTGTGTATGCGCAATGCGATGGCGCCGCATTTGGCTCTAGTTACTTCGCTAAGCTCATAAATATAATTTAGAATGCTTCTATTTTTATTCTAAACTGCAGTAGACAAAATTTATGCGGGATCTCCTCAAAAATTGACATTTATTGAATACACGCATGATTGCCATAGCTTCGACCTCATCATTCTGGTCCTTAAGCTCTCCCCAAGTTAGTGTTGTTTACGAGCCTAGTGCACTTAAATGTTTCAGATATTGTTTTCTTCCCCCGAAAAAAATAATCTTCCCATTTAGTTGTAGACATTGTAAAATGCACTGATTAAACGACAGAGGACTTTTTCATGCTGATTGTAGGATGAGCTAAGCAATTAGTGTACATAGATGTAAAACCCATATTGGCGTCATGCCTCTGCGAGGCAGGTTTGCTTGTGTGTCAATAAGGGCACAGAAAATAACGAAGGAAATTTCTCCAACACCATTGTGCAGTTAAGCATTTCGTCTGTATTGAATATTTGTAAGTTTTCAACATTGCATCATGTGTGAATATTTTCATTATGCCACTAAGGTCCCACGCGAATTTTCTCGCAATTCCTGCAACTTTTTTTGACAAAAAATATGTATGCGTACATGTCCAGCTCATCGAAAAGGTAGCATGTCGAAAATAAAGCTGCATTGAAAAAAAAATTGTGAAGTGCTTGAGAGTGCCCTACTCTTCTGAAAGAGTCCAGTTGGCAGACCCAGCTGGCGGTTAGTGACTTCAAGAAGCACTCCAACTGCACTTTGGCGACACCTAAGCAAGTTCAGCCTGAGCCCCACCGCGGTGGTCTAGTAGCTAAGGTACTCGGCTGCTGACCTGCAGGCCACGGAAATGCATCATGGCTTCGGCGGCTGCATTTTCGATGGAGGCGAAAATGCTGTAGGCCCAAGTGCTCAGAATTAAGTGCACATTTAAGAAACCCAGGTGGTCGGAATTTCCCGAGTCATCCACTACGTCGTCTCTCATAATCATATGGTGGTTTTGAGACGTTAAACCACACATATCATCATCAAGTTCAGCGCGAGAAAAAAACGCATGCGAAGGCATCAATGAGCGTGAATACGACTGCTACTCATTGGATAAATATCGAGATTTCGCACATCTAAGATGCCGCTGGAATAGACAGTGGTGTGCAACACGCCACTTGGAAGTTACTTTTACAAGATTGCGTTGCAGAATTCCTCAACTGAATTATTATTTGCATAAAGTTGGTCTAAAGGCGTCACCTTTATGTCAGACTTGCCAAAAAATGGAAACGATAGATCACTTCTTTTTGTTCTGTCGCCGGTATTCTCATCAGCGGAAAAGATACCTGGTAGCTCCACTTGAAAAATTGGGATTAGAATTAAATGTGGCAGTAATTTTGTCGTTTGGCAGCATTAAATTCGGTTATAGCCACAGGGACGTCTGCTCTGCGGTATTTGAATACATAATTGAAACAAAGCGATTGCCATGTTAATCTGCCTATATATGTATATATATGTGTGTGTATGTGTGTGTATGTGTATATATATATATATATATATATATATATATATATATATATATATATATATATATATAGAGAGAGAGAGAGAGAGAGAGAGAGAGAGAGAGAGAGACACCATTACCTCTGTCTCAAATCGCATCTGATGGCCTGCATCGCTCCCTGCTCAGATATACTCCTTTTTCGATTTTCGGCTTTCCTTTCTATATTTTTTTAGCCCAAAATTACGTTTTCTTTGATAAACCATTAGCCTTTTAGTTAAGATCCTGCCGCCCGGTTCTTGGCCGATCCCCCTTTGTGGGTGTGCGCCAGAGTGTCAAGGATCATCATCATCATCATCATCATCAATGAGCTCTTAGAGAACCATTGCCTGCATCAATAAAATGACGAGGTACAGGTAACCTAGAGACCAAGGTAAGCTATGGCGGAATGCCAGTGCCGAGTGTTATACAGGCCGTACTCGGGGCAGCAAACAGAAAACAGTAGAACAAATCACAGAGTAAATTCAGTAATCACCAAAAAAGTTTGCAGAAAAGCTGAAAATATGTCGCATAACTTAACAAAAACAACACAAAAGATCACACAAAAGTTGATAAGCAGAAAAAAAATAACTGGTAAACAAAATAGAAACATAGGTCCGTCAATTCTCTGCAGTTCGTACAGCTGTAATTTGGGGCTTAAATAATTTATTTTTTTCCTCTATAACGTGAATCAGCTTTTAGCGAACTGAAAGCAATTTGGTAGTTTATACATCGACTTATCCAACCGCCCACGTATGGCTGATCTCGTAGTCGTCTCTTTTACTTGACACACGCCAAACGTTTTGTCCAAACGCGTTTGTGTACGACCAACACGATGCGCAGGTGATTGCATCAGTATCGCGAGAAAATTGTTTCGCACGTCATAAAACATATTCTGTTACATGCGGGAACAGGTGATCAGCAGTTTTCATCAAACCGGGAACGCCGATAACAGGCTTTTACAAATATTAGGTGCGAAGCGTTGTTTAGCAAACAAACACTGTTTGAGCATTTTTGTCTACGTAGCTATTTACGTATCTATCAAGCCGCCCACATGTGGGTGCTCTTGTGATCACCCCCTGAACTTGCTGGGAAGCGCAATTGGCATTAGAGGGCAAGAAGAATCAACAATAAATTCGGCAGATCTCAACTAGAATTGACATTATGCGAAACATGCGGAGAGAACAGGGCCACGTAATGTTTTTCAGGGGCACAGTTATGAAATGGCGCTAAAGCTGTGTGCAAATGTTGCACGCACCGACGTATGTTGAACAGCTGCACATGTTTATATAGCCAGTTGTGTGCATTTGTGCAACGATGGTAATCAGAACATTAGTATTAGCAA
The DNA here is from genome assembly GCF_013339725.1 of Rhipicephalus microplus. Lineage (NCBI taxonomy): Eukaryota > Metazoa > Arthropoda > Arachnida > Ixodida > Ixodidae > Rhipicephalus > Rhipicephalus microplus. The sequence goes on from NC_051165.1 coordinate 250,688,179, forward strand.
CAACAGACGCTTAGCGATGAGCTGATTTAGAGCACTGGTGCTCGCTAAGATAGTAGCCCTAGACGCTGCTAGATAGATAGATAGATAGATAGATAGATAGATAGATAGATAGATAGATAGATAGATAGATAGATAGATAGATAGATAGATAGATAGATAGATAGATAGATAGATAGATAGATAGATAGATAGATAGATAGATAGATAGATAGATAGATAGATAGATAGATAGATAGATAGATAGATAGATAGATAGATAGATAGATAGATAGATAGATAGATAGATAGATAGATAGATAGATAGATAGATAGATAGATACCAAGAGTGCTTTTAGTACACAAAGAGGTGCTTCGCATCTAATATGACTGTCTGATGATGACACGACTTACGCAAATATCCTATCGTGTATATTGTGAAACAATTTCCTCCAGACACGCGTGGCACATGTCCATATACCACGGTATGCAGGTATGCACCACAGTTGGCTGACTATTTACTTCTACTGAAGAACGGCGAGGGCAGACATGGCAAAAAAAAAAGTGAAGGGGCATTGTACGGGTTCGCCATTAAGCGGTCGTTGTCACCTCCATGCAACATGCTTCGGGCCTGGCTGATCACCGAACCTTCACCGCTGTGTTCATGGACCTCAGTGCCGCTCATTACTTCCCTTTATACATGAATAGGGCCCTCTCCCGAAAAAAAAGGAAGTTTAAAGGCTCGTTTTTCTTCGGTAGACACAATATTGTCATGACCCTGATACAAGGAATAGTTACTTTGTGTGATCGCCGTAAGAGACAACGTAGCTGATAACGGCGCACCCGCATCGCGGGATGCACTTGTGTTGTACTTCTTGTGTCCTTGTTTTTTTCGCTGCCCATTTTAAAGATACATTCGTTTGAAGTAAGATCAATATTTTCTTTGTAAGAGCTTCAACAATGCAACAGTTGACCCCCGCACATACTGTGGTTTCTTCATAACCCCCCTGTCCATCCTACTTCTTTCCTTCTCCTCTCATACAACTTTTGGAATTGAATCGTACAGTACAGCCAAGGCATGCCGCTTCAATTCGCTGCTATAACAAGACAGACTGGAAGCACACCTCCACTGCGAATAAGGATATATTTGAAGACAAAATTGCTTTGGGTTTCAGCAAACAGCAAAAAAAAAAAGAAGAAAACACGAGTTCATTTTAGTGGTTGATTTAGTGCTGCCGAGGAAACCACCAGGATTCAAGGACTTCTGGCCGTAACTTAGGCGCGGTAATTGGCCCCACCTCGCTACTCGCCGGCTTTGAATAAAAGCGCTTTCCTCCTGATACCGTGGGCACAGTCTGTGCCACTTGTAGAAACATTTAGCATGACTGCCAGTTGGGCATGTTGGTAAAGGTTCATGATGAAACAAGCGCAAAAATACACACACTCAGATAGGACACAGACAAGCGCTTACTAGCAACTGAAAATTTTATTTCGAAGTGAACACTAATAAATACACCACACGCATGTACGTCTTCCCCGACTTCCTCTGTCACCACCAACAAAGTGATATAACAAAATATGCACGCGCCCACAACCGGAAACAAACACGTGTCAAGAACTACGAAACAAATGTGAAAAAAAAAAAACAAAAAAAACTAAAGAAACAAAAACATACATTCATTCGAAGATAGTAAAGAATGGGATTGCAACTTCTTGCACCAAAGCTGACCTCATGAAATCGTGCGTACACTCAATGAATGAGAGTGTTTCCGCGCAGATCAAGCGCTTGAGGGGAGCTGGTTACCAGGATGAATGCATCCTTTTGGCATGTGAGAAGAATCGTCGGGAAGTAAAAAATGCAATCATTAGCACAAGCGAAGAGAGGAGACAAGTTGAGGGTGAAAGAGAGCGGACAGTGGTCATCTCGCATTTGCACAATATTTCATATAGGTTGAAAAAAGTTACATTAAGGTACGGCGTGCGGGTTGTTTTTTCAGCTGAAATCAAATTATCAAAGATTCGCCCCGCAGTAGAAAGGAACTGGAGAATCGAACAGATGTAGCATAAAGCATGGCAGGAGGTACGCTGAGTGCAAAAAAGATGTTGCATACGTTACTCCTTTCAGATGTGGAAAGGAATACGTTGGTCAGACGGGTCAGTGCATAAATGTGCGCCTTCGTGAACATGAGAGTTCACTAAAGGAGTCCCTTACTCACAATTAGCGATGCACTGCAAGAAGTGCACCTGCCAACCGAAATTTTCTGACACACGAATAATTGACAGGCACAACAAGCGGACGACGAGAGAAATAATGGAAGCGTATAGAATAAGGAAAGGAGGGGACAGTTGCGTCAGCCAAGCGTCAGTTCTACTAACAGATGCGGAATTTGCTTTTTTGGACGTCACATAACCCAGTGTTTTTCTCTGTGTTACGTTTTTTTTGTTTTTTTTGTTTCTTGGGTTTTTCTGTTTTTTGTTTTTTTACATATTTTTTCTTAGTTCTTGACACATGTTAGTTTCCGGTTGTGGGCGCGTGCATATTTTGTTATATCACATTGTTGATGATGACAGGGGAAGTCGGGAATGACGTACATGCCTGTGATATATTTATTAGTGTTCGCTTCAAAATAAAATTTTCAGTTGCTAGTAAGCGCTTGTCTGTGTCTTCTCTAAGTGTGTGTATTTTTGCGCTTGTTTCATCATGAACTTGTAATAAGCCAGAAACTATTGACCACGTTTTTTCACGTTGCATCGAGGGAGTGTATTTTTTGGATGCATTGCAGATGACAATAAAGAAGTGATTCCCGTTGCGTCCTTATAGAATCACATTTGTCCCAAAAGACAGAATAATTTGCCGTTTCACTTGATAATGTTGTCCGGCCTCAACAGTATACGGCGGCACCGTATGGCAGGATTTCACAACGATCCACATGCAAGACCCGCAAGGATGCACTTCCGAGAGTGCATGTCGAAACTTGTTGAACGTGAGCAAGCACGGGAGTCTGTGCCTGAGTGGTTATCGAGCGTGAAACTCTTGAAAGCGCTCAAGGAATAATAAAATTCATGCCTGTGCTATAGGACTGACACTATTTATTGTTGTGACCCATACGTCTTTTTTTTGGTGTACGTAATGTCTGAAAACATAAATAAAAAAAGTGGCAGTGGCAAACTGCATTGAGCGCCCGCCATCCGTTGCGAAACAAGTGGCAATGGGTAGGACGCCCGTTGACAGAACTTTTTAAATGCGAAGCATTTCCTAGCGTACTTCAGCGACTTTGAGCGTATCTATCTATCTATCTATCTATCTATCTATCTATCTATCTATCTATCTATCTATCTATCTATCTATCTATCTATCTATCTATCTATCTATCTATCTATCTATCTATCTATCTATCTATCTATCTATCTATCTATCTATCTATCTATCTATCTATCTATCTATCTATCTATCTATCTATCTATCTATCTATCCGCCTACGACTTTTAGCGCTCCTGGCCGTTTCGATTGGAAGAAATACGGAGTTTTTCCTGAGTGGAACGCTGGTTTCAGTCTCTGTTATTTTTTCTCGTTTTCTTTGGTGCTTGTGGAAGACGCCGCTCTTCTGCCGGCGGAAATGGACGTAGAATCACCAGGGCCTCCACCCATACGTTCCACGTCGTCTGTGGCCACTCTAAGAAAGCGTTCCGGCGACCCAAGTGACGTCGACAGTGAGGACACGCTGATATACTCTACGGCCAGTGATGAGAGCTCCGATGAAAGTGACTTTGTGCCCGTGGCAAGACACAAGGCGAAGAGGAGGCTGCTTACGACATCTCCTTCCCAAAGTAAGGCCACCACGAATATTCAAGAGCCACCGGTTCACACTATTTTGTTTGTCCCGCTGAATGCCGCTGACAGCATGAACCGACTTGATCGCCAGGTCACGTCTATGTCATTTGAGGCGCTCGCTCCGGGACAAATAACAGACGTGAGAATCAATGGCCGCAAGAACGTTCTGGCGATAGACGTTACGCAACGTACTGCTCTCGACGTATTGACCAAGGTAAATGTGCTGAGAAACATCAACGTACGTTCTTTCATACCAGATGGCAAGGACTCTAGGGCAGGTGTTATCTACGACGTCGACACTTCTATCAACGATATTGATTTTCCCATTCTAATCAAACCAGTGACGGAAGCTACTATAATTTTGCAAGCCCGCCATCTCGGGAACTCACGATGAGTGAAACTAGTTTTCAAGGGTGACAGCCTCCCAACTCAAGTAAGAGTTGGTCATTTTCGAAACACAGTACGGCCGTTCGTGCCGAAACCTCTTCAGTGTCGAAAGTGCTGTAAAATAGGACATGTGAGTGCTGTTTTCACAAATTCTGCTGTGTGCTCCAGATGCTCGGAGTCGAACAACACGAAAATCTGCCAGTCAAAACATCGCAAATTCGGCAATTGCCAAGGTCCTCACGAGGCGTCATCAAAGCAGTGCCCAAATGTGAAGAAGGAGATGCAAGTGCTGAAGCAGATGGCCAGAGACAGTTCCACCCACAGGGAGGCTGCTACCAAAGTGCGACTTCGGCGTTCGCGCCATAGGAAAACTCCTAGGGCATCCTCTGCCAAGGCCAGGGATACAACGCTACCCCATACACGCACTCACCACCACAAGAATCAACAAGTGCCAACAACAAGCATCCTCAGAAAGGCGCAAGAAACATTGACCCTGACGCGTGGCCAGCGCGGCCGTCAGTGACACCGCCAGTAGAGCTGCAGCATTGCCCGCTGAAAACTACTTCAGAGCGAGTAAGTCATGAAAGTCAAGATAACAAAATAATAGACGTGATTAAGACCCTAATGAAGACTATTAGAGTACACCTGAATAATATTCAGACTCTGGCTGCCCACAGCGCTCTTCAAATATCGGACGCTTTAAATGCGGTGCTATCAAATCTAGAGAAGCACCATGGCTCTTTCTCTGCAACCCTTCCGTAAACAAGTGAAAGAGGCATCAATTTTTCAATAGAATTCCCGAGGTCTTAAACCCCGCATTTCAAATTTTCGACCATATGATTTCAAGAATCAGTTTCCAATTATCGTAATTTGTGAACCACGTCTTCACAATGCTATACGACTTTCTAAATACGAGGCTTTCAGATCTGCAACCCGTAACGAAACCAGTAAGGTCATTGTTTACATAAGGTGCGAACTCACATATATTGAGCATCCAGTAACACCGGACGACAGCAACCAATAGGTGTGCCTGAAACAACGTGAACTTCACGCTAGTGGCAGTATATATTTCGCCTTCAGGCCACTTCGACCCAGCAAGAATAAGCGCCATTATATCAGCGACACCTGGGCCATGGATAATTACCGGTGATTTTAACGCTCATCACCCCCTGAAGGGAAGCCAGAAGATGGACCGTCTGGGAAGAAATGTGTCCTCCTTTGCATCTGACCACCAACTATATATTTTAAATGACGGCACTCCCACGTTTTTACGGGGCCTGACATATAGTAGCTGTCTCGACCTAACTTTTGTGTCAAGTAGCCTAAGTAACAAGGTGCAGTGGTTTGCGGACAATGAAACGCATGGCAGTGACCACATCCCAACCTATATAAAGATCAAGGAGCTAAGCAAGTCGTAAATCGCGCCCGCTTCACGGATAGACTGGACAAAGTACAGATCATCCACAGAGAAGCAATGCGAGAGAAACCAAGAAGGTTCTCTTGAAAGCCTAGAAGGTGTAATGAAGGCCGCTATCCAAGAGGCAACGTTTAATTGTGGACCTTTGCCGGATTTCTGCAAATACGAGGTGGAGTTGGAGCGACTTCGCGCAATCCGTCATCGCGCCGAAAGACGTTATAGGCGCACGAAATCCATTTACGACTTGAGGGAAGCGAGACGTCTACAAAAGAAGATTCAACGTCGAATCAATGCGCTACAGTCGCTACGATGGAAGTCACTATGCGAGTCGCTTGATCCCCACAAACCTCTTTCGCAAATATGGAGAATAATCCGCGGCCTACGAACCTTGCCACAACAGCATCGTCCATTCAAATGCCTTGCTCTCCACCAAGCCAAGGCCGGCGTGAAATCGATGTAGCGGAAGACTTCTGTGCCAGGGTTGCAAACAAGGGGTCCGTGATCAACCTGAGTAACCTACGAAACGCGCCGGTGTCCAGAGACACTCGGATGGACAATATGTTTTCTTTAGAGAAGCTTCAGGCAGCATTGGCAGCATGCAAGCGCTCGTCATCGCCTGGACCCGATGGAGGCACTTACATGGCCCTTGCTAACCTAGGACGAACAGCTCGGCGTGCCCTTCTAGCTGTATACAATGACTCATGGAGCAACGGTTTGGTTCCTCCTTCGTCGAAGTGCAGCCGCCTTGTGCCCCTGCTCAAACCAGGCAAATCGCCTCTGGACATGGCCTCCTATCGCCCCATCGCACTTTCCAGCTGTTTTGGAAAGGTGATGGAGAGAATGGTGCTGACTCGCCTGGAGTGGTACTTGGAACATAACAATATATACCCCGATGCTTTGACCGGCTTTCAACGTGGATGGTCTTCCGTAGACAATGTTGTTGATCTTGTCACGTCTGTACAACAGCAGAAAAGCCTAAAGAGATTATCAGCGGCACTTTTCTTGGATATTAAGGCTGCATACGACAATGTACTACATGAAACTATCCTGGACACCTTGGGCAGCATTGGATTTGGAGGCCGCGTTTACCAATGGATCAACAGCTATTTGAAGGAAAGAACCCACTTCGTTCAGACATAAGATGGCGCAACAAGGCAACATCATACTTATTGCGGCGTACCTCAAGGTGGGGTTCTAAGCCCCATACTTTTCAACCTTGCACTCATCGGCCTCGTTGACGTCCTGCCACACTCCGTACATCTGTCGATATAAGCGGACGACATCTGCATCTGGGCATCAGGGGTCACGCGTCTACACGTACGAGCCAGGCTTCAGACAGCGGCTACACTGACGTCAAACTACGTTCAAGGACGAGGACTGGAGCTGTCATCTGAGAAATGCTCACTGGTTGTGTTTACGCGCAAGACGATGACACCATACCGCATCACAATTAATGGACACACAATCAGCTATCAAAAGACTCACCGTTTCCTGGGAGTAATAATAAATCGTGATTTGTCTTGGAGCCCTCATATCGCTTACATAAAGAAGAAACTGACCATGATCACCCACGTCCTAAGGTTTCTTGCGGGAAAATCATGGGGTGCATCGGTACGAGCCATGCTTCAACTGTATGCGGCAATTTTGCTTGGCTTCATGCGCTACAGCCTACCTGTGCTTGGCAAGGCCCGCATAACAAACGTACACGTCCTCCAGTCATTACAAGCTCAAGCACTGAGAATATGCCTCGGGCTGCTGAGATGCGCATCCTCAGCAGCGACTGTCGCAATCGCTCATGAACACCCTATCACAACCTACATTCGTGTCGATGCTTTAAGACCGCACATAAGACATGCCACCCGGATCCAATCGCATCACCTCGCCTCCCTTCCAACTTCCAGGCCACGCTCTGCGTTCTGCTTATTATTGCCCCACATCGCACGGTGATTCCCACTAACTTCACCCACGCAGCAACACCGTCGTTACCATTGTGGTGTCTACATCCACTGGAAGCCCTGTTAACCAACCCCGAAATGCAAAAGAAGAAAAATTTGTTAAATTTGGCCCTAAATCAAACAACATTACTATTTCTGCAAGAGAAACACAGTGGACGCATTCACATTTACACGGATGGGTCGGTCACTTCAACAAGTTCAACAGGCACAGTGGTAATTCCGGAGAAATCCATTACGATAAAGTTCAGGACCTCGCATCTGACATCATCCACGGCGGCAGAACTCGCCGCCATGCGTGCCGCTCTGGAGTTCCTAGTTGAAGAGCCGCAATAGACATGGTCAATATTCTGCGACTCCAAAGCAGCTCTCCAGGGCATTGCCTCGCCATATCGTCATGGACCAAACGAACAGCTGATTGCTGAAATACCACTGCTTCATCACCGGGCTATAGGGAAACAACATGACATAGCGTATCAATGGATACCAGGCCACTGCAGCATTGATGGAAACGACCGTGCAGATGAAGCAGCCCGAACTGCTCATGATGATGCCCCTTGTGTAGCTTTACCATTATCAAGAATGGACGCCGCTGCAAGGCTTCGATCACTTGCACGAGAACTGACACTCGCTCAGTGGAATTCACCAGCATTCACCAACGTCCGCCTTCATAATTTGGACCCACACCTACAGCTTCGTCTTTCATCAAGAATAACCAGAGCAGAGGACACACTTTTGTGCCGTCTGTGGATTGGGGTGGCCTTTACGAATGCTTATTCGTTTCGAATCGGAATGGCCAGCAGCCCGACATGTGACAACTGTGGCTGCGCAGAGACTTTCTCCCATCTTCTCTGTGAGTGTCCTCGCTTCAGCGTGCCAAGAAAAGAACTGTCGAAAGCTTTAGATAGAATAGACAATCGCCAATTGTCGGAAGAAAGGGTATTAGGACACTGGCCGAGACCATCCTCTGCACGCAAGGCATTGAGAGCGTTGTTGCGCCTTCTGCGGGCAAGTGGTCTTAGAGACAAACTGTAAACAGCATCGTGGATCGTCTGATGACGTTCTCTCTCCTTTTTTTACAATGTCTCTTTTCACTCATCCTTTATCCCCATTACCCCCCTTCCCCAGTACAGGGTAGCCAGCCGGTCTGAGAACTGGCTAACCTCCCTGTCCTTCCTCATTTATTCCCCCTCCTCCTGGCCGATTCGATGATGGTATCAATACCAAACTTGGTATGGCATTACATGACTGTATGAAGAGCATATTTGACTAGTAATATTATGAAAATCACGACATTAATGTCATGAATGTCATTATTTACATTTCATGGTTTTGCTGAACTTGTGGTGGTTTTGTTCACATGGCATTTTACAAAACTGGTGTGGTATGACATTACTGCATGGCGAACATAAGTGACAGACCTTAACGTGGAAATCCTGACATGAATGTCATGATTTTTATATTATGACTGGTCATGACTACACGCCAAGCTCATGGTGCGCTCACGGTTGTCTCGCTAGCTTCACACATACCAAATTCGGTATTACGTGACGTGAATGAGCGACGAAGGTAAATTACACGTCCAAACATTACAATTTTCATATGCGCGTCATGTGAAACACGATTACATGCTACGTTCACAGCGTGCTCGCGGCCATTTCGCTAGCTCCACATATACGAAAGTCGGTATCAGGTGAAGTGAATTGTTGACAAAGGTAAATGGCACGTACACACATGATAATCATGATATGCGTGTCGTGTCAAACATGACTACATGTGACGCTCGTAGCGCGCTTGCAGTTGTTTCGCTAGCTCCACATATACCAATTCGTTATCACGTGCAGTTAATTGAAGACTAAAGTGAATGAATGACACGTCGAAACATGATAATCTTGATGTGCGTGTCATGTAAAACATGAGTACATGCTACGCTCATAGTGCACCTGTGGTCGTTTCGCTAGCTCCACATATACCAAATATGGTATCACAGGACGTGAAAAGACGACGAGTGTAAATGACACATCCAAACATGATAATCATGGCATGCGCTTCATGTAGAACTTTACTACATGCTACAATTATAGCGTGCTCGCGGCCATTTCTCCAGCTCCACATATGACGTCCCGTGATACTAAATTTGGCGTTACATGACGTGATAGACGGTGAATGTAAATGACGCATCCAAACATGCTAATCATGATATAAAAGTCATGTAAGGCATAATTTACGCCCACCTCTTGACGGTGTGCTCATTTTAAAGTAGCATATCAACCCTCTAATACGTGCTTCGCATATCATCGATATACACGTACGTGGCATCTCTCAATCTTTTTTTTCTTAGTGCACTCATTTTTTCAACGTCATTTCCGTGACGAAAATACATTGCTGACGTGCTGATAGACTCCGGCATGAAACACTTACCTATTAACACTATCTGCCGCTAAAGGGAGTGTGGATGCGAAGCAGCAGGTATATGGTTCGCTTGAGAGGGAGGTGGTGTGCTGGCACTAACACTGACACTGCCGGTGGCGTGGACGATGACACTCACCGTGGCGTTGCACAGGAGAGAAACCTGCTAAGGCGCAAAGCACGCAGTGATGGACTGGTTTTTTTCTATTAGAACGTGCCAATCGCTGCTAATTGGCAATATCGGAGGCAGAAGGCGCTTACTGGACACTGAGACCCGCAGTTCGCTTTTAGTTCACGCACCGCGAATTTTCTTTGTTCAACAAGGCACAGGAGAAATCTCCCACCGGCATTGCCTTAGAGGCCGAGATCCAGTGCCTGTATATAGGGGGTGACCAATGAACGGTTGTGCAGTGCGAGCAAGCGGTTTTTTTTTTCAATCAAGACTCCAACCAGCAGCCACTGCCTGCGTCGGCGTTGCAAGGTGAAAGAGGGAGGAGCGTAGAAGAGGAGAGTGAGGAGAAGAGGATGCCATGCTCAGGAGGGGGGGTGGGGGTGGGGGTAGACACTGCAGGACGGAGAGACATGGTAAAATAGCAAATTGGGCTAATTGGAACGTACTCATCAATATCAGCGCCCAAAGAAGCACTAAGAACGTAAGAACGTACACGGCACAAGCGCTGTCCAGCAAGTTAAAGTTTAATTGAAGAAACATGTTGTATACAGGCAAACATGAAGGCATAAAAAACGCCAGGCCTGCGCGGAACGCGCAGCGCAGTCACAGGGAAAGCCAGAAGAGTGGCCTTTCAGAGCCTTTCCTAAACACTCTTCTGGATGCTACAAACACACTGCTGGGTACCCGCTACGCCGTAAGTAATCATAAATTTTCTGTAGTAGGCGTGCATTCACTATCTTGCGTCATTTTCTTTTTTATGGAGAAATGTCGTATATGCTACACATTTGTTGGAAACATTTGTGCAATTTTCGCAGAAGTTACAGTTTAGTAGATCAGATGCAAGTGTGCTCAAGCAATATAGGTCTTGTAACTTACACTTAATCAACTTCTGGCTTCTTATTTACCACAAACCATAGAGTTTCCCAAAATTAACTAGAGGGCACTCTGGCGCGGCGATCGTTTCAGCGACCATGGGAATGATGGGTAGTACACACATTTGCCTAGTCTTCGTACTTGCGGGTGGCGAATCGTACTTGCGACTTTGTTTATTACTGGTTACGGTTTCGTTTTGAAAGAAAGAACGAACCTTTTAAACTTAGGGACTTGATTCAAAATAGTAAGCTTAAAAGAATAAGGTTGTGGAGCGCAAACAGCGAATATTCGCTAATTTATGTTTTCGTGAAAAAACAGCTCCAAGCCACACGAACACACACGGAGCCAGAAGCAGGCCAGAAGTACGAATATTAGACAAATGTGTGTACTACCCATCATTCCCATGCTCGCTGAAGCGCCATGTGGTGCAACTCCCTTAGACACTAGCGCCAGAGTTCCCTCTAGTAAGTATTGTGGGAAACTCTATGCCGCAAACCACGATGTGACTATTAGGCATGCCGTAGCGAGGAGACACCAAATTAGTTTTGATAAACGACGAGTATTTAATGGGCACCAAAATTTCTACGTACGCTTTCGATGGAACAGTGGTTATGGTGCTCGACGGTTGACCCGAAAGTCACGGGTTCGATACCAGCCGTTGTATTTGCATTTTTTAATAGGTGGTGTGCACAGTGCGAGGAATGTGCACAGTGTGACGTCAGTGTGCACAAAGTGACGTCAGTGTGCACAGTGCGACGTTAGTGTGACGTCAGTGTGCACAGTGCGAGGGATGTGCACAGTGTGACGTCAGTGTGCACAGTGTGACGTCAGTGTGCACAGTGCGAGGGATGTGCACAGTGTGACATCAGTGTGCACAGTGCGGGGGATGTGCACAGTGTGACGTCAGTGTGCACAGTGTGACGTCAGTGTGCACAGTGCGAGGGATGTGCACAGTGTGACGTCAGTGTGCACAGTGTGACGTTAGTGCGACGTCAGTGGGCAAAGTGCGCCGTTAGTGTGACGTCAGTGTGCACAGTGCGAGGGATGTGCACAGTGTGACTTCAGTGTGCACAGTGTGACGTCAGTGTGCACAGTGTGCCGTTAGTGCGACGCCAGTGTGCACAGTAGAGGAATGTGCACAGTGTGACGTCAGTGGGTACAGTGTGCCGTTAGTGTGACGTCAGTGTGCACAGTGTGACGTCAGTGTGCATAGTCTGACGTCAGTGTGCACAGTGTGACGTTAGTGCGACGTCAGTGTGCACAGTAGAGGGATGTGCACAGTGTGACGTCAGTGTGCACAGTGTGGCGTCAGTGGGCACATTGTGACGTCAGTGGGCACAGTAGAGGGATGTGCACAATGCGACGTCAGTGAAAAGCTCCAGATGGTGAAAATTTTCGCAGCTCTATCTTACGTCGTCTCTCATAATAATATAGTAGTTTCGGAACGTATAACACCCGATATTTAAAATCCACTTACGCTGGTGTTCATGCATATCGACTTTGTAGAAAGGCAACCACCTCACTGGAAATCGAACACCAGTCCTTCAACTTAGCGTTCAAACTTCTTAGCCACTAAGTTGCAATAACGAGTGAAAACTGATGGACAATAACTCCAATGACAATAGTTCAAAGAAAAAAACAAGGAACCCGGCAAATTCCCTTTTTTTAATAACAAGTGAGGCAGCAGAATGACAGGCAGGACACAGACTTATGCAAAGTTACAAAAAAATAAAAATATATCGATGAGAGCTGGATTAGTTCGTAGCGACGCGCTTGCTCCGAGATTTTTACTACTTCCAACAACTCAAGAGAAATATCGCGGTAGTGGAATAAAGTGTTCTGATTCCAGCATTTTTCTGTCAAAGTTTTGGCGTTGACAGATATGTCGCATCATCAAAAATACATCAGCTTAAGGCATTTTATTGCCAATGAGAAGTTGTCAACTGCGTAGAAATTGGTGAGGCGTGTCGGTTGATACATTGCTTTCATTGAAGAGACTCGCCGTAATTCTGATGTCTGCATTGTGCACAGGTCGATTGCGAAGGTTCGGTGCAGCTCAGCCAAAGCAGTGGGGTTGCGAATAGAAAACGTGATGCATGCATTTACTCTGCATTGTACCACTTGGCTGTGCCAGTACATAATATGGGGCAATAACTGTAAACAGTTGAGGATTAGGAAGAAAAGCTTAGTTTCATTGAGGTCAGACGGGTAATCGGCAAATACTTTAAGGGGTATAAAGAATAAATATGATGTATCGACTTTACTCACTGCGCATATTCCCACATGTCAAAACACTTTGCTACTTTTTCTTCACGCAAAAAAAAAAAACGTGCCTATAAAAGTAGACCTGTAGAAAAAAAATTCTGTTGTGCAACATCGTTTTTGTCGGGCTTAAGTTAGACACGAAAGCGTCAGCTCTGCGAATGCATAAAACTATCTTTATTGTGCACTCTACCCCTCGCAGCCATATCTTTTGGTGCACATAGATATTTCGACTGTCGATGTAAATTTTCCGAATACCCGCTGTTCCATCGGTGACATGTGTACAAGCAAACAAACAAAAGAAATCAACAGCGCCTGACGTTGAGTTGGTATAAATTTTAGGTATCTGCGCTTCTAGGTTGTTTATGTCTACCCCTCTATCACATATTTCAAGAATGAAAAGTTTTTTTGTAAGCGTATTTTCGGTGGGCAATGACTGTCTAAAGTCTTCCGCCCGGTTTTAACAACACGCCTTTTGCATTAACCCGACCTTTCCGCACGAGCTCCCAGAGCACGGCCATTAAGCGAACGATGATCTATGCTCCCATCCGGCCTCCACACTGAATATTTACGACTTTAATCGCTAATGCTATCGTAATATAAATGAAGCATGTCTTGTATGTGTGCCATGGACAAGGCGCGTTGGCACTTATACTGGTAAGAAAACCGCCACGAACGACGTCGTGGGTATGGAATGTGAGCAGCGCGAAAGAAACAACACACCCTATGTAAACAACGTTATGGCCCTGCAGGAGACGAGAACTGTTCAATGCGCAAGCTGCTCCATTCGAGACGGCCTTCTATTCAAGGATGAGCCGAGAAGCTTGAACAGACAAAGTTAATCAGCAAACTCAGTCGATACATACAGCGTTGCCCGCTGTGTATTAAACCATGCAGATATAGAAATCAATACAGTTCTGGCACCAACACCAACAGCCAGTTGAACTATGATTCCATTACCGAAAAGTTTAATGCTAATGACTACAAAAGCGATGAACATATTGTTCGTTGCTGCGTAGCTACTCTAGCTGGAGTTACATTTCTGCTGCAGAAAGAGGAACTCCATTTGGGAATAGATGGTGAAGAGAATCTGTGGTGTTCACGATGTCAGTTTTTTTGTTTGTTAGAAAATACGATGCAACTATGTATTGCTGCACTGTTTTATATTATGTAATTCACTTGCTGCTTTACTATGTAAGAACTCTAGGGGCAGCATAATTGCGTAGTTGGTAGACGCAAACAAAACAATGCTGCATTAAACCCTGACGCTTTTGAAAAATGCATATTTTGGCCTCTGCTTTCTTTAGGGGGCGAAGCACCTTATATAAGGTCGAGCCTTCTCTCTTCGATGTCCCTGGGGCTGACTTGCACGTGCTCGAAGCGCTGGACGCGAGCGCCGATCGTTTACGTAGAAGAGAGGAACGATGATCGCGGGTGCGCTCGTGGCACGCTGTTTCTTTCTCTGTGGCACTCCAAGAGCTATAAGACAGGCTTGCTCCCGGCTCTCTCTTTCATGGCCATGGAGTGCATTTCGTCATGAAAGAAAGAAAGAAAGAAGAAAAATAGGAAGGATCACAAAAATAAATAAACACATAAATAAAGAAGAAAAAAAGAAGAAATAAATAAATAAATAAATAAATAAATAAATAAATAAATAAATAAAGAAAGAAAGAAAGAAAGAAGAAAAAAGGAAGGATCACAAAAATAAATAAATACATAAATAAAGAAGAAAAAAAGAAGAAATACAAAAATAAATAAATAAATAAATAAATAAATAAATAAATAAATAAATAAATAAAGAAAGAAAGAAAGAAAGAAAATTGGCAGACCCCATGTACAGTGGGAATCAATGATATGCGAAGCACGAATGAGGAAGGGTGATTGATAGGTCACTCTAAAATCAGAACAGCGTAAAGAGGCGGAGGTATATTATGCCGTACATTACGTCCATGTCATAATCATCACCTTTGGACGTTTCGCTTACCTTCGTCATCTATTGTCGTCGCCTGATATATATGAAGCTAGCGAAACGGCCGCGAGCGTGCTATGAGCGTAGCATGTAGTCATGTTTTACATGAAATCCATATTTTATATTATCATATCTGGGCGTGTCATTTACATTCATCGTCCATTCACGTCACGTAATACAGCATTTGGTATATGTGGAACTAGTGAAACGGCCGCGACAACGCTATGAGCGTAGCATGCAGTCAACATGTTCAACATGAAACTCATATTGTGATTATCTGGTTCGGACGTGTCATTTAGCTTCGTAGTCTACTCACTTCCCGCGATACTAAATTTGGTACATGTGGAGTTAGCGCAATGGCAGTGAGCACGTCATGAAGCGGCCAATATACTCCGACGCAACGTTGGTGCACGCGCAGGTTTGGCGCAGCGACGCCACGCTAGCGAAACGCGAAACGCGAACAGTGTGATGCCAGGCGCGACCGGCGCTACCAGCGTCTGTCGGTGCGGCCCAGTGGCAACCGGCGCGAAATGTGACATGATGCGTTTCGCGCCGACGACGTTACTTAGACAGCACCGCGTCGGCCTTTCTTCGTGACGGAGAGACGCCATGTGCGCTCAAACGCGCATACGTCAGAGCAACACAGCGCGGCGCGCGCCTGCTTGTATATGACACGCAGATCCACAAGGAAGGCCAGTGGGCAGATCCACTAATCTCTACTAGAGGGATATCGGTGTCTGGAGTGGCATCGCCGGCGTGACGCGAAAAAACAAATGGCAGCGTGCACGCCCACCGGCTGAAGTTGAAGTGTATTGGCGCCTTCCACCCATTCACGCCCCGTAATACCAAATTTGGTAAATGCAAAGCTAGCGAAACGGCCACGAGCACATCATGAGTGTGTCATGCTGCAGTCTTGTTGCTACATGATACACATGTCATCATTTTGATGGTCGAGTGTCGCTTGTGTTCGCCCTGCAGTCATGTCATACCGTATACCAGTTTTGCAACATATCATGTGAATGAAACCACCGCAAGAACAGCAAGAACATGAAATATAAATCATGACATTTATGACATACATGTCATAATTTTCATGTTATGACTAGTCAGTTATGGTCGTCATACAGTCATGTTATTGATTGATTGAATTGCGGGGTTTAACGTCCCAAAACCACCACATGATTATGAGAGACGCCGTAGTGGAGGGCTCCGTAAATTTCGACCACCTGGGGTTCTTTAACGTGCACCCAAATCTGAGCACACAGGCCTACAGCATTTCCGCCTCCATCGAAGCCATGTCACAGCTCTCCCACGCTATCAATCTAAACCAGGCAATCCCAATACGTAAAGCTTTGTTTCGTAAAGCCGGATTTATACGACGGCACGAAAGGCAGCGGGCGAGGATTGCCCGGATCAGTGCCGCGGGACAAAGCAACACATGAAGACGAAGCAGCTAGATAAACTTCTGCCGGCGCAATCCGCCAAAGCTCAGTCATATCACGCTCACCCACAGAATTCTGTCAGTAGTGTGAATCCAGCGTAAGCGCTCTTTATGAACGGCTTGCCTCTTTCCGTAATAATTCACTCAGCTTGCGAAATGTCAGGGACTTCATTCCGCGTGAGACCCTATCACGTGATTTTTTTTAGGGGCGAAGCTCCTTATAGAGGCACCCGTCCGTCCCTCGTAGCCGTTGTAGTATGAAACAACCATAACATTTTGACCTTAAAAGGTGGTGCCAGCGAGTGATCTCTTCTGTGCGTTGTTGAACAATAAAAATTAATGCTCAATGTACATGCCAATGGCTGCTAATCGGGAATGAGAGACAGGAGCATTCGGCTTTTAGTTAACGCACACGCTGCGATCCCCATTAGCAGCCATTGACATGTACATTGAGCACTATCTGACAAGAAAGGATTGCTACGATATACTCGCTGGGTGTAACCTCATTAGATTTAGAAACGTTTAGCGAGCGTTGAGCGGCAGTGCCATGAATACAATGAACTAGTATATACCATGAATGAATTCGAGGTGGTTAAAGGTGGGAAGTAGATACGAAGCGCACGCCGTAAGAAAGTAAACGCCGAATTCTCCTGTCTCTCATTTCCCATTAGCAGCCTTCGGCATGTACATTGAGCACTATCTGACAGGAAAAGGTTGCTACGTTATACTCGCTGGGCGTAACCTCCTTGGTTTTAGAAAAGTTTAGCGAGCGTCGGGTCGCAATGCCATGAATACAGTGAACTAGTATATACCATGAACTCGAGGTTGTCAAAGGTGGGAAGTAGACCCGAAACGCAAGCCGTAAGTAGGTGTGCGTGGGCCATCTCTCGTTTAGTCCTTGGAATGTCCGCTGGATGGCGGCGCTTCTATATGGGGAATGTATGATGAAAAGATGCGAGATGGTGGTACTTCGAGTGTTGAATAGATGGACGAACGAACACACAGACAGATGCATGGATGGACGCATGAACGGACGCAGGGGCGGATGCATGGACGAAAGCAGGGACGGACGCACGAACAGACGCACGCACGGACGGGCGGATGGACGCTTGGATGGTCACACAGACGGACGCATGGACAGATGGAAGCAAGAACGAATGGACGGACTTATGCTTCGCCCCACTCTCCATCATTAACTCCGTGGATATGCTGCCATTTTTTTAATACGTGTCCCCCAACTACTTTAACTGCCACTCTTGCGCTTAAATGCAGGGGCACATAATTGCGAGTTCCCACCTCTTTCGTGATCTGGCGAGCAGATGGCGTGGTGGTTCTGGCATTGTGACTGCAAAACATTGACAGAGACAAGCGGGCGTTGAAGCTGCTTGCTTGAAATCGTGAGAGAGGAAGGGCTTTAGTGCATAAAAAATATAAACAGCCACGTGCAGTCACGCGTTTTGTTTGCGCATTGCGAATCAGCAGGCCCATAATAACGACCTTGAATTCTGTCCTAATGCGGAAACTTTAAAGCTTAACGTGCCATTATTGATTGACGCTCTCGACGCTCTCCCCCACCCAAACTGCGCGATATTACAGTCTATTACAGAATCCCTCCCACGCTCATTTTTCATCTCGATATCGTCTGCAGCCGTATTCTACTCACCCTAACTTACTCAAATTTTCGACCTCGAGAGAATTGGGATCTCACAAATGCGTAAAAAAAGACTAGCACAACTGATAAGGGGGTGGGGTATTACTTTGATTGATTGATTGATTGATTGATTGATTGACTGATTGATTGATTGATTGATATGTAGGCTGTAACGTCCCAAAACCACCATATGATTATGAGAGACGCCGTAGTGGAGGGCTCCGGAAATTTTGACCACCTGGGGTTCTTTAACGTGCACCCAAATCTGAGCACACGGGCCTACAACAGTGGGGTATTACTTTCAATAACTGTAGCATAGCACCCATAAAGTGAAAACTTCGGCGCTAATGTCCGATATTACGAAAAATATTCCCGCATCTCGAAGAAGGGAATCATGACGAGTGGGCCAAGGTCAGGGTATTATATGGGGTAGTAACTAATACATCACCCAAGCGTCGCCCCATATAGTGGAATAGTGTAAATTGAGTGACGTAAAGGTCCATGCCGTCTAAGTTGAAGCGGCCAGTCTAGTATAAAGCTTTTGTGCTCGTAAGTGTTTCCTATCGACCTGTTCCAATTTGGATTCGTGTCCATCTATTACAAACATTTTTTTATTCAAATATGCACATCTTTCGCCTACATAGAGCAACGGCTTTGCATATATTATGAGAGTGGACAGTAAGAGCCGACGACAAAACTAGGCCCTTAGTAGCATAACGTGAACGTTGAAGCGTGGCCTCCGACATGATGGGCGCGAGGCGTGTTTCTCTATGGCAGTCCAATCGCACAGAGAGAGCATGTTTTCAGAAGTAGTAGTGACCCACTCTTTTGTCCGCACCACGGCGCTCCTACAGAGGATCAAAAAGGCTACCAATCTGTTTGCGCAGCTTGCATGTGGCGAGAAAAAAATGATTTTGCTCCTTTATACAACCTCACGGTCAGGTGGAAATGCGTGGTCAAGGTGTATGAGAAGCAAATTCGATGCGGGTGTGTATATATTCTGAAACAAGCTTGTTATTTTGCTGTAGATTCGTGGCACGCAAATTGTGTTTTTTTATTTATTGTACCCTCAAGGCCCGAGAGCATTAAAGAGGGGAGTGGTGAACGGAAAATTATACAAATTTGGGTAGTAAATAACAGAACAAGAACGTAATACAACAGTGCAATAATACAGACTAGAAATATCAGTACATTCAATGTAGCAAGGAAATGCTTTGCAAAAATATTAAAAAGAAACAAAGTAACATGACGTCATTCCTGTTTATACAACTTTACAACAATAATAAGGTGCCATGAATTACAAGTTAAACATTGTTAGCTATAGGCTTTCGAAAAAGTTTATTATCAATGATGGTGACTATGCCATTGACGCCTCTGCAAGAGATCCGCTTGCCAGGCCACCCGAATTCGGCCCTCAGCATCAGCAAACGTCATGCTTTCTCCTCGCCATGTCACCAACGCCATCAAATCTGACGTGAAAGCCGCGCTCGCACAGCGCACTATGTTTCGCACTAAAACACGAGTCTTCCCCAGTTACCCTTTCCAGCTACCTCCCGCCACACCGCAAAAACAGGAGACAGGGATGAGGGCAACGTTACTAAAATGAACTCAGTTTCAAAACCCGGTATCTCCTCCAGCGGAAGAGAGTGGGCCAAACGGTGGTTGCGAGAACTAGCGGCGCTACAGTCTGCTTTGCGGCGTACCGTGGTGGTTTGCCGCGCTGATGCTCGCGGCGGCTTTCTTCAAGTACTATTATCAAATTTAATCATTCATTGTGCTTCCTGTCGACATTCTCATGCCGCATTTGTCAACTGCTTATGTGGATACGCACAAGGACGCCTGCATAAATTGGCCCGTATGCGTAGCTCATTGCAAGTTGGCTGTGAATCGATGTCCTGCCTATGTTCGAGCTGTATGCTTTGCGTTTAACCTAACAATACTGGGGGTTCTGCATGAATGAGCATTTTTAGCGCAGTTTTTATGGCAGCAACTACCATTTTTACCAGAGCCGTCTTGCCTATAGTCAAAAAACGGCACAAAACGCCTGCAGAAGCCTTGCTGTACCTCACTGTAGATAAATCGGCGTGTCTCACTATAGATAAATCTGCTCATCCTCGGTACGCTTCATACATGACAAACATGTTTTCGTATGCAAAAACTACGCCGTGTAAGAACAGCCCGTGAAGTGACGTGTACACACACCGCATCATTCGCGGTAAGCGCTTGCTCTCACCTTCGTCGATCACAACACGCGTGCCCCGGGAGCGACTGAATGCAGTTCTCGCAACCGCCTAGTTCTCGCGACCGCCGCCCAGCCCGCCTCTGAAGCAGAGCTTTCAGACAGAGTTATTACATGCGAATCAGATCTTCAATGCACGTGTGTAACGCCGTACGTACGTGTGTCCATACGACGCATCGCAACGCGTTCCCGTCACCACAGGTGCTGGAGCAATGCCAAGTAGGTCACGACGCAGCCTCGCGTTGACGTCACACTCTCTTCGCATGCTTCCTTCGCAGGTGCGTGCTAACATCCCTCTCTCCCTCACCCGCAGCACGTTCGCCGTGGCGCCCACAGCTGCCGGCTCCTCCACCCGCTTGCAATACACTTCTCTTTCGCTTCACCCTCTTTACCACCCGCAACGTTCAGCCACACGTAGAGTGGAAGCACTGTTTCGGCTTTTTTATCTGCGATGAAACCTACACAAAACTTAAGCCGTCTCCAATGTCATGGCGTTTCAAACAAATGTTTACTCGAGTAGACGCTACACTGAGTTTCGTTTCAAACCGTTCTTCTAGCACCCACGTCGATGCCCGTTTCAACCGGGTCGACGCCTTTCCACCCCTGCTGCTTCCCATCCCATCAGAGTTCCATTTGGGGAGATGGTTCATTTGTTTTTCTTGTAACGTTGAATCAGGGTGCAAACGGTCGCAATACGTCTAGAGTTCTTTTAGACTGAACGTCACCGGTTCTCCGGTGACCGCGGCCTGGTCATGGTTACAGGCGCGTTTGATGATATATGGTGTTTTTGGCGCAAGGGCCATTCGATGGCCAAAGAGCGCCAGTTCATGGGACAAGGAATGTGGACAATGATTGGGATTGGCGGCTGTATAAGGGCCATAAAATTCCTCGCGGTAAGGCGGGTAAAAAGATACAAGTAATAAAATCATGACCATGCCATGAAAGGTGTGTGTGGTGTGAATAGATGACAAAAGTTTGTGATAATAAAAGGCGATGGTGGATATGTATGGCATTAGCACACGTGCCTCACTCGTTCATACCCTTGCGTCCAAGGGCCGTGAGGCAAGTGCTTTCTTGTGTAGCCACCGCAGCGACCACCTCTCTGGAGAGGTCGTGCTACGGAATGCCCGGGTATATGATATGAAAACTATGAATTCTTGTAAAAACGCTAACAATGATTTATGACTGAAAAGCGGTTCCCTACCGATGAACATTGCAGGGTGTAAAGATATATGTTGTCGGTAGGGTAATGGAAAGTGTTGTTTTCTTATAGTGTCCGATTGTTTGCACTGATTTGAATTTGTGAGGAACTGTTAGTGCTTCACCACATCTGTCACACAATGGTGGATCGCCACCGGACTAAAGATATGAGTGTGTGGTGTATGTTTGTTCTATCCTGAGCCTCGTTAATGTTACTTGTGTATGACGTGATTTTCATACTGGTGGCCAATGGCCAAGGTGTGGCTTGATAATGTGTAGTTTGTTTTGTGTGTGTGTATCCCACTTGCTCTTCCAGTAGTCCCTGAGGTTTCGTTTGATAGACGGCTTAAGATCAAGGGCCGGGATTGATATGGGTGTAGGGGCAGTGCTTTTGTGGACAGACGCAGCGAACTGATCCGCCCTCACGTTGCCTTGAATCTCATGGTGCCCTGGCACCCAGCACACTACAACATGTTGTTTGAGTGTGTAGAGTGTGCACAAAATGGAGTAAAGTGAGATGAGCACTGGGGTTTTGTGTTTTTTAAGAGTGTGCAGAGCCGTTACCACACTGAGGGAGTCCGTATAAATTACTGCTTTTTGTATTTGTAATTGCTTGATGTGTTTAGCCCCCACAAGTATCGCGTAAGCTTCCGCTGTGAAGATACTTGTGCCTGGATGTAGAGGGCCAGCATTTGAAAAGGACGGGCCGACAGCAGCGTAGGACACAGAGGAGTTAGACTTGGAGGCATCTGTAAAGAACTCAGGAAGTGTGTATTTGTGTTGAAGTTCCAGGAAGTATGTTTGGATATGGGCAATAGGTGCATGTTTTGTAACTTCTAGAAAAGACACATCGCAGTCTATAGTCTGCCATTGCCACGGTGGTGGGTATGCTTCAGGAACCATTGAACTGTGTTCAAGTGGGACTCCAGTTTCCTCAGCTAGACTCTTCAGGTGAACTGAGAAGGGCTGCATCATCGAAAGCCTGTTTTGAAACAGAATTGAGCTCGACAAATCATCAATAGTAGAGTATGAGGGGTGCTTCTTATCTGCCTTCACCTTAAAGAAATAAACAAAGGGCATGTAAGTTCTCGGCAGATGAAGCGACCACTCATTTGACTCAACATAAAGGCTTTATACGGGGCTGGTGCGAAAAGCACGCGTACAAAGGCGGATGCCCAAATGGTGCACGGGGTCCAGCATCTTCAAAGCACTTTGAGTCGCAGACTGATAAACAACGGCCACATAATCTAAGCGGGTGCGAATGAGGCTTCTATACAGGTTCATGAGACATTGCCTGTCACTACCTCACATTGTACGGGCCAACACTTTTAAAACATTCATGGCTTTTAAACATTTTGTTTTTAGATACTTGATGTGCGGTACAAAGGTCAACTTGTTGTCCAAGATTAATCCTAAGAATTTATGCTCCGTATTAACAGACAGACGTTGACCGTTCAGTTCAATGTCAGGTTCTGAGTGCATGCCTCTCTTTCGGGAGAACAAGACACACGTGCCTTTTTGTGGGTTCAGTCGGAATCCGTTTTCCTCTGCCCATTTGGAGACCTTGTTTAAACCTAACTGAACCTGCTGCTCACACATTTCCAGATTGCAAGATCTAAAGCCAAGCTGGACGTCATCGACATATGTACAACAAAACATATTGCGAGGAATGGACAAGCGCAAGGAATTTATTTTGATGAGAAAAAGTGTGCAGCTAAGTACACCACCTTGTGGCACGCCTGTTTCCTGGACAAATGTTTGGGAAACAACCGTGCCCCCTCGGACACGGAATGTCCGGTTTGACAGGTAACTTTCGATTATGTGAAACGTTCTTCCAAGCACGCCAAGGTGGGACAGGTCTCTTAGAATTCCAAAACGCCATGTTGTATCATAAGCCTATTCGATATCGAGGAATACAGAGAGAAAATATTGTTAATGGACGAAGGCGTCCCTGATCTGTGCCTCGATACGAACAAGATGGTCTGTGGTGGATCTACTTTCTCGAAACCCGCACTGAATTGGGTCGAGCAAATTATTTGTTTCAAGGAAATGTACAAGTCGGCAGTTTATCATTTTTTCGAAGACTTTGCACAAGCAGCTTGTAAGTGCAATAGGCCTATAACTCGAAGGTAAAGAAGGGTCCTTGCCCTCTTTCAAAATGGGAATAATAATAGGCTCTTTCCAGGAGGCAGGGATAGTGCCAGAAAACCAGATAGCATTGTACAAACAAAGTAAGGTTTTTCGTGTTTCGATACGTAGGTTTTTTAACATTTCATACACCACACGGTCAGAACCTGGGGCAGAAGTACTGCATGAGTTTAGAGACCTTCGCAGCTCAGCTAGACTGAAAGCTTGGTTATATGCCTCGGATCTAGTGCATTTGTGTTCGAGTTTCTGCTTTTCTATTCTTGTTCTGTATTTTTGGAAAGTGTCAGTATAGTGGGATGAGCTGGGCACCTGTTCGAAGTGTGCACCGAGGAAGTTCGCCTGATCTTCTAAGGTATCACCCCGAGTGTTTACGAGTGGAAGTGTGTGTACTTGTTTTCCTGCTATCCTACCGACCATGTTCCAGACTTTAGCCTCCTGTGTGTATGAATTGATCCCTGACAAAAACTTCTGCCAGCTTTTTCTTCTGGCCTGCTGACGCGTTCTCCTGCCTTGAGACTTTATTTTCTTGAAGGTGTCAAGATTTTCGGCTGTCGGTGAGTTCAGAAGCAGCCTCCAAGCACTGTTTTGCTGTTTGCGCGCGTTTCGGCAATCAGAGTTCCACCATGGCACACGCCGTTTTCCAGGGTGTTCATTTTTTTTGTAGGATTCATTTTGTTGCAGCATCAATCAAAAACGCTGTGAAGTAGTTGACAGCAACATCAACGTTCAAAGTACATTTGTCATTCCAACCTAGACGAGCGATGGTATAAAACTGTTCCCAGTCGGCTCTGTTTATGAGCCACTTGGGAACACGTGGTGGACACTCAGTTACTGTAGTTGTGCTCAAAACTACGGGGGAGTGGTCACTTCCGTACAGATTACTGACGATTTTCCACTGGAGTAGAGGCACAAGAGATGGAGATACTATGCTTAGGTCTATGGAGGAGTAGGTGTTATTAGCGAGATTATACTTGGTTGGTTCTTTTCAATTTAGGAGACACGCGCTCGACGAGAGCAGGAACTGTTCGATCAGTCAACCTCGCGCGTCATACCGAGAGTCACCCCATAGACTGCTATGCGCATTAAAGTCTCCAAGGAGAACATAAGGCTCCGGAAGTTCATCAATTAAAGAGTGTAAATCACGTTTTTGCAGCTGGTAGCTAGGAGGAATGTAAATAGTGCAGATTGTAATCAGTTTATCAAAAAGAACCGCTCTAACAGCCACTGCCTCAAAGGATGTTTGGAGTTGTAAGTGTGTGCATGCAATTTCTTGATTCACTATGATGGCAACACCTCCGGATGATGTCATGGCATCAACACGGTCCTTTCGGAAAATAACGTATTTACGAAGAAAATTTGTGTGTTTTGAATTAAGGTGCGTTTCTTGTACACACAGCACTTTTGGAGAGTGTTCATGTAAGAGTTCTTGGATGTCGTCAAGGTTTCTGAGAAGGCCCCTGACGTTCCATTGTATAATTTGAGTGTTCATGGTGAATGTAAAATAGTGCTGTGTGTATGAAACGCGAGTGGCTATTTAGACAGGGACTTTGAGTTCCCTTAACAGGGCCGTCACCAGGCCCTGTTATCTGCTTTTTTGTTTTCTTGGTGCGCTCCAAGGAGCCACGCCGCCCTTTCGGCACCAAGGGTACCGACGTATCCATTGCCTCCTCGGAGGCACTGGATGCCCGCACGTGCGGGCTGTTGGTTGTCGGGCCTCGCCTGGTGAGGTGGGGTCTTGAGACCCGAGGACTCTGGAGTCTCAGGTCTCTGTTTGGGAGTAGGCGGTGTAGCCTGAGCTACAGCCGCCTTGGGGGCAGGTGCCACAACCACCGGCCCGGTATGCGCGGGCCGAAGGAGTGGCGAGGGCTGGTGTGGCGGTGCCCCCTGACGGGCCGCATCAGCGTATGTAGGTCCATAGAATGAAGTGACTCTTCGCCGTGCTTCTTTAAATGAAATGTTCTCCTTCACCTTCAACGTAATTATTTCTTTTTCTTTTTTCCAGTATGTGCAGGAGTGTGAATATGTGGCATGGTTTCCTTCGCAGTTTACACAGTGTGGCGGTTGTTTGCAGTTCTCAGACACGTGGCCTAGGACTCCACATTGTGCACAAGTCTGGCGACCACGACAGGTTTTAGAGCCATGGCCATACCTCTGGAATCGGAAGCAACGACGAGGGTTTGGTATGTGCGGCCTGATAGATGTCTTCGTGTACCCTGTTTGAATAGATTCCGGTAGTTTACTGGATGCAAACGTGAGTATTAAGTGTTTTGTCGGTGTTTCCTTATTATCTCTTCTGATGATGATTCTCTGTACATTAGTGACATTTTGGCTCTTCCACCCCTCTAAAAGTTCAGTCTCAGTCAAGTCAAGTAAGTCCATGTCAGATACCAGTCCGCGAGTTGTGTTCATTGATCTATGTGGTGTTATGGTTATTGGTATGCCACCGAAATCTGAAAGACGGTCTAGCTTTTCAAATTGTTCTTTGTCACGAGTTTCGAGAAGAAGGTCTCCGCTAGCCATTTTCGTTACCTTGTATCCTGTTCCAAGAGTTTCGGTAAGACATCTAGAAACTAGGAAAGGAGAGACGGTCCTGGCTTGCTTTTCAGTTTTTTCGCAGCGGATAACATGAAAGTGAGGATATGTTTCTTTTGGCTTGTTGAAAAAGTTTATATCATCGGTGCGTACCCGCTTTAAGCCGGTACGATCAGACAGTAGGGGGAATGCTCTGTGCATGCCTGTTTTATTTTTGTTCAGCAGCGTTGGCGGCCACCCACCACGGAGCCCAACGAGGGGACGCTACAAGTTTGCGGATGCTGAACCCTGCAGACGCCGCCGTACAACGCCACTATAACCAATGCGCCTAGACCAAGGTCGGCTATTTGCACAGGGTTAACCCTAGCCGCCAGAAAGTTTGAAGTAAAGGGACGAGAGTTAGAAGGCCAGGACAGAATACATAGGTAAGAGATAAAGACGAAGATTGTTAGGAGAGAGAGATAAGAAAAGACGACTGCCGATTTCCCTGGGTGGGTCAGCCCAGGGGTGCCGTCTACCTGAGAGCCGGGCCAGAAGCCTGCATAAATTGGCCCGTATGCGTTTGCTCATTGCAAGTTGGCTGTGAATCGATGTCCTGCCTATGTTCGAGCTGTATGCTTTGGCGTTTAACCTAAACAATACTGGGGGTTCTGCATGAATGAGCATTTTTAGCGCAGTTTTTATGGCAGCAACTACCATTTTTACCAGAGCCGTCTTGCCTATAGTCAAAAACGGCACAAAACGCCTGCAGAAGCCTTGCTGTACCTCACTGTAGATAAATCGGCGTGTCTCACTATAGATAAATCTGCTCATCCTCGGTACGCTTCATACATGACAAACATGTTTTCGTATGCAAAAACTACGCCGTGTAAGAACAGTCCGTGAAGTGACGTGTACACACACCGCATCATTCGCGGTAAGCGCTTGCTCTCACCTTCGTCGATCACAACACGCGTGCCCCGGGAGCGACTGAATGCAGCGCCCCTAGTTCTCGCGACCGCCGCCCAGCCCGCCTCTGAAGCAGAGCTTTCAGACAGAGTTATTACATGCGAATCAGATCTTCGATGCACGTGTGTAACGCCGTACGTAAGTGCGTCCATACGACGCATCGCAACGCGTTCCCGTCACCGCAGTTGTTAGAGCAGTACCAAGTAGGTCACGCTGCAGCCTCGCGTTGACGTCACGCACTCTTCGCATGCTTACTTCGCAGGTGCGTGCTAACATCCCTCTCTCCCTCACCCGCAGCACGTTCGCCCCGGCGCCCACAGCTGCCGGCTCCTCCACCCGCTTGCAATACACTTCTCTTTCGCTTCACCCTCTTCACCGCCCGCAACGCTCAGCCACACGTGAAGTGGAAGCACTATTTCGGCTTGTTTATCTGCGATGAAACTTACACAAAACCTAACCCGCCTCCAATGTCATGGCGTTTCAAACAAATGTTTACTCGAGTAAACGCTACACCAAGTTTCATTTCAAACCGTTCTTCCAGCACCCACTTCGATGCCCGTTTCAACCGGGTCGACGCCTTTCCACCCCTGCTGCTTCCCATCCCATCAGGGTTCCATTTGGGGACATGGTTCATTTGTTTTTCTTGTAACGTTGGATCAGGGTGGAAATGGTCGCAATACGTCTAGAATACATTTAGACTGAACGTAACTGGTTCTCCGGTGACCGCGGCCTGGTCATGGTTACAGGCGCGTTAATTTGGTCACTTATTGTCACCCATTGCGCTGTAAGTTTTACGATGTTCAGTGAATACGTTAGACATTGTAAGAACGAACATTGAAATATTTTGCTTATTCAAGAAGAACGTAATACTTCTTCCGACTTTGGTATACCTGGTATAAAACACTGCGTGTTACATAGCAGGGCCAATTCGCACTCCTTTTTCTTCGGTAGTCTACCCTGATGAATACTTAGTAGTTTTTTTTTTTTCAGAAAGACGGCGTTTGGCTGCGCGTGCGGCCCTGTGATTTGGATGCAGTCGGAGGTACTGTAAATGGACACGATAGTCATATTACCATTGTGCTATCAAAACAAACGACAGATCACAAAAAAGGAGACGATAATAATCTAGAGACTTTCACTCTGAAAGACGTGGGCAGTAGATGTAGGTCGATAATAGACGCCTTCTACAATATTGCGGCAAAATACTTATCACTTTCCTTCAGTGACATCATTATGGCACTCACTTATCTAGAGCGTCACTGCGCTCAGGTTGACTACTTCATAAATATCCGTGTGCGATAAAATAGTGAAAAAAAGTGTCACATAAGCAGGACGGCCCCACCGTGGTGATCTAGTGGCTAAGGTACTCGGCCGCTGACCCGCACGTCGCGGGATCGAATCCCGGATGCGGGAACTGCATTTTAGATGGAGGCGCAAATGCTGTAGGCCAGTATGCTCAGATTTGGGTGCACCTTAAAGAACCCCAAGTGATCCAAATTTCCGGAGCCCTCCTTTACGGCGTCTCTCATAATCATATGGTGGTTTTGGGACGTTAAACCCAACAAATCAATCAATCGTAGGCAAGGCAAAATGGTTTAAAAGCGATAATTAGTCCAGTTTTCACCCATGCGTGTCTTCAGAAAGCAGGAATGCTAGAAAGCATCTACGCGTATATTTCAGATCGAGGTGTTAAGCACCGAGAAAAAAAACGGACCGTATTGAAAAAAAAAAATCAGCATTTCCCCGGAGTGAATGATGATGAAGGAGGGCGAAGCGTCTGTGACTCTTTGTCTTTTTATCGAAACATCTTGATGCGAGTGCCATATAGTGAACACTTCACATACTAAAGGTGGCTACGACAGACAACTAGGCAGACAAGCCTAAGCTTTCATGAGCTTCGCCCCTAAGTAAGGTAATACTGCCACAGACGAATTGATACTATAATGATCAATATCAGGAAAATTGAACAGTTGTCATTCATTTCTTCGTAATTTGGGCCAAAATAAATGCAGTAACAAAAAAAAATACTTGTCCTCAGTGCAGCCAGTAGATTCTGGCAATGGTTCTTGCTCGTAAGCGGAAAAGAAAAAAAAAACATGTGCACGTTGGAATCCCTTACGCTCTGCTGACTGCCGCGGTCGCCACTGCCACTCTGATTCACAGTGAATGCACCCTTTCCGGGTAGCCGGGCATGCGAGGTGATCCTTATTGGTTTTGCTGGGGAGCGTGGCAATTGAGACGGCCGGAGCGAAACTCGTCGCACGCACGCCATCTCGCGGTTAAAGTCTACAACTAGTACAAAGGGTTTGTGCTTGTAGGTGTGTTATACTGTTCTGTCTCAAATATGATTGATATTAGCCTATTATTGAACTTCTTTTATGTATTAGATCCGCGCCTCTCCCTGTGACAACAGACACCATGGACGTGGACGGACAAGCCACGGTCCTGAAGTACTTCGGCCCCTAAAATCATGTGACACATTGGCTACATCACATTTGACGTGACATAACTTGGTTCCGTCAACAACCATGAGAGGACGCCATCACATGAAAAGTCGCGTAATGTCCCAGACAGAGAGAGAGAGAGATAAATAGAGAGGAAAGGCAGGGAGGTTAACCAAGCTTGGCTCGTTTGGCTACCCTACACTTGGGGTGGGGGAAAAGGAGAATATTAGAACGGAAAGAGATAGAAAAGAAGAGGAGTAAGAAAGAGAAGCATGAATAGTCAGCTAGAGACTACACAGCACGGTCTCGCACAGTACTTTCACAAGCGGTCGTGAATACTTAAAATTTTTTTTCAGAAAGGCGCCGTTCTGCTGCACGTGCGGCCCTGTGATTTGGATGCAGTCTGGGGTACTGTAAACGGACGTGATAGTCATATTACCATTACGCTATCAAAACAAACAACAGATCACAAAAAAGGAGATGATAACAATTTAGGCACTTTTACTCTGAAAGACGTGGCAGTAAATGTAGGTCGATAATAGAAGCCTTCTACAATATTCCGGCAAAATACTTATCACTTTACTTCAGTGACATCATCATGGCACTCACTTATCTAGAGCGTCACTGCGCTCAGGTTGACTACTTCATGAATATCCGTGCACGATAAAATAGTGAAACAAAGTGTCACATAAGCAGGACGGCCCCGCCGTGGTGATCTAGTGGCTAAGGTACTCGGCCGCTGACCCGCACGTCGTGGGATCGAATCCCGGATGCGGCAACTGCATTTTCGATGGAGGCGGAAATGTTGTAAACCCGTGTGCTCAGATTTGGGTGCACGTTAAAGAACCCCAGGTGGTCGAAATTTCCGGAGCCCTCCATTACGGCGTCTCTCATAATCATATGGTGGTTTTGGGACGTTAAACCCCACAAATCAATCAATTATAGGCAAGGCAAAATGGTTTAACAACGATAATTAGTCCAGTTTTCACCCATGCGTGTCTTCAGAAAGGAGGAATGCTAGAAAGCATCTACGCGTAAATTTCAGATTGAGGTGTTAAGCACCGATAAAAAAACGGACCGTAATAAAAAAAATTTGCATTTCGCCGGAGTGAATGATGATGAGGGGGGCGAAGCGTCTGTGTCTTTGTCTTTTTATCGAAACATCTTGGTGCGAGCGCCATGTAGTGAACACTTCACATACTAGGGATGGCTACGACAGACAACTAGGCAGACGAGCCTAAACTTTCATGAGCTTCGCCCCTAACTAAGGTAATACGGCCACAGACGAATTGATACCTACTTATAGTGATCAATATCAGGAAAATTTAATAGTTGTCATTCATTTCTTCGTAGTTTGGAGTAAAGTAAATGCAGTAACAAAAAAAATACTTGTCCTCAGTGCAGCCAGTAGATTCTGGCAATGGTTCTTGCTCGTAGGCGGAAAAGAAAAAAAAAACATGTGCACGTTGGAATCCCTTACGCTCTGCTGACTGCCGCAGTCGCCACTGCCGCACTAATTCACAGTGAATGCACCCTCTCGCGGTAGCCAGGCGTGCGAGGGGATTCTTATTGGTTTTGCCGGGGAGCGTGGCAATTGAGACGGCCGGACCGAAACTCGTCGCACGCCCACCTTCTCGTAGGCCATGGTTAAAGTCTACCTACAACTAGTACAAAGGGTTTCGGCTTGTAGGTGTATTATACTGTTCTGTCTCAAATATGAAAGATATTCTATAGTCTATTAATAAACTTGTTTTATGTATTAGATCCGCGCCTCTCCCTGTGACAACAGACACCACGGACGTGGACGGACAAGCCACGGTCCTAAAGTACTTCGGCCCTAAAATCACGTGACACACTGGCTACAGCACATTTGACGTGACATAACTTGGTTCCGTCAACAACCACAAGAGGACGCCATCACATGAAAAGTCGCGTAATGTCCCAACGTCACATGTAAGGCTAGGGATGAACAAGGCTCCGGAAGCAGAGGAGGGCCGAGAGTGCTGTAGGGTGGGCTAAAGGCTTTTCTGCCAGAAGCAACCAAATCAGTTCATCCCTATGATGTCAATTATGACGAGTAGGCAAACAGCAAGTCACGCATGGGTGAGTAAAGCTCGTTTTACATGGCACAAAAAGTACCGATTTTCCAGCTGCGAATTCACTCGCAATGAAATAAAGGGCAGTTTACTGCCACCGCAGCGGTTTGCGACGAGCTACCACCATGTTTGAAATTTTTCGCTCTGATCGCAGCGGCGGAGCGATTTTAGATCGGCACCCATCAAAATAGGGCCTGGCTGGCGAAGCCATCGAAATTTAGCCGACTTGTTTGTTTTGCAATGACCACTGTTGAGCATTTTCAAATGGATTTATATTGGAAGGTGTTGCTAAATCGGCGAAACACTGCGCGTGCTCTTCGTTTCCATTCATGAGATTTTTAAAATATCATAACGTGCAGGTCAGTACATTGCATTTAAAAACTTCCGCAGTGTCGGCCGAAAAGAACGGCTGCAAGACATGTTCAACTGCAGAGTTAAAATAGCAGAACTTTTGCAGACCATGCATGTGAAAAGAAACCGCCATTAGCGGCGATTGCGAATGGAGCGAACAAAACAATTTTTTTCACTGCAATCACGACATGAGAAATAGCCTTAACCATACGATGCCTCATTTAATGATAATTGAGTGATATAAAATCATATAAAAAGTCGACGACAAGGCTAGATCATGGTGTCATTATTGCTTACATTGAAGTCATCGGCTTCGTATAGGTGTTAAAGAGAGGGGTGGTTTATGGTTACGTATAGAAAGTTTACCCGGGTAACAGTCGTTACGTAGCAGTTGTAATTCGTTGAGTTGTTGGTGTGATTTGTCAATGAAGCATAGCGTGGGAGTTAGGACCGATATGTCAGGTTCTATACCGTAGTGTAAAAGGTGTTAATTTGTTTTGCCTAAACGTGATAATATGCTTGCGCGGAGCCTGTGTTTGCTTTAAAAAACCTTCGACACTGCTCAAAGCAGTTTCCTTCAACTTTCAGGCATTGTCTTCTATTGCGTTTTTATTCGATGTCTTCCGTTTTAACATTGGAATTTAGATATTCGGAGCAGTGGCGAATAATTGCTTCATGAGATCACGCGAAATTCATTGGCAAGTATCCAGTATGCCACAAAACAAGATGTTACCATGCCTTAAGTGGCTTTCTGCATCTTTTCTATTTTATAGAGAAGTTACCTGATGAACAGTTTGATCAGAGTCGGCTTACACGTTCTGCAGCTGTGGTCGCATAGGTTCAAGGTGCTTACAGGTGTTTACTACAATAGGTAGTCTGTTGTGTAGTTACCAAAGGGCATTAGTTGTTTCTTTCAGCCGAGTTTGTAAGTGTAGCACGTTCTACAAGTAACTTCGACTGCCCTGCCGACAGCGTTTTTTAGTTGCACCTATAGACGGCAGTAATGTGGGTACCAGGATTTGTCAAAATATATCCAGCCAGCAGCAAAAAAGCGGGCAACCAAAATACGATTCCAAGCAATCATCACAAACAGTGTGGGCTTGGCAGAGAGTTTGGAGAGTTGTTATTCATTTTCTCAGCAAGAAGGCTGCATGGTTGACTGACCTGCATGGTGAGAGGAAGCTGGTCAGGCGTCTGTTTGGTGGCACACCCAGTGCGCCCACAGATGCACACAGAAGAGTAAGGTGGTTTGAAAGCCGGCGTTTTGAATAGTGTAGCTGCCAATGGTGTCTGCCAAGGTGAATGGATAATCGTAGGCGCCGGCTGCGGTGTCTCCGTCCATCAGTGGTAGCTGGCAGGAATGTTGCGCGCAAGACACACCTTGCATGACCACAGGCCAGCGTTTTTATAGCAGTTTTGATACGCGAGTCCGTTGATGATAAAGTGGTGGGCCGAACTGGCATTTTGTTGAAAGCGCGGTGCTCTTGCAAGGTCATAATGCGCATGCGTCCTGGTTTTCAGCGGAGAGAAAAGGCATGGAAGGAGCATCATCGGAATGGCTGCTCAGACGATCACCTGCATGGCGAGAGGCACGGTAATCAAGCTAACCATGCTTTTATTTGCGCGGAGTCATTTAAATGCGTGCTGTTCTCACGCACGCAAACAAAAAGGCACCAATGAATGGCGTTGTTTGAAGAAAAGTCATAATCAATTGAACAGAAGTCTTCGAGTGCGCCACTTCACCCAGAGTCCGCACTCTCGTCCTGATAGACAACAGTCAAAATGGTTTCGTATCCCGAAGAAATAGGATAGAGGCGGGGACGTACAGAAATAGTGGATAAAGTTCTGCTCACTCCTTTTTCACAGTATCCTGCGTTCAACCTCCTCCCTTACTGCCTTATCTTTTATTCATTGATTACACCGCAGCACCCAAATACGTTATAACCGGATTACAACATTAAGTAAAGCACATTTTCAGCCGAGCTATTTCACTGTTTCTTTACTCACTATAACAAAGTTGGGCTTTCAGAGTGTTCAATTGTTTAGAAAGAAATTAGCCGATAGTCCAGGATTTTACAAGTATCATTGGGGCAAATATTCACCGATGATTGCGACACTACCTAATGTAATTTCTTAAAGCAGCTTCGTGCTGGGGCAACACCTAAAGTATTTGATGTTTTGGTTTTCACACAGTATCAATTTGGCATAAATCATGATTTTTGTGAAGTAGAACCGCACTCACTACGCCATCATTCTTCTTCCTGTGGATAAGTGATGCACCCGTGACTAATCTCTAATGTATTTTGTGCACTTTGTTGATGCCGCATGTGTCGGATGACGATGAAGAATGATGACGGTGAACACGTTGCAGAAGGCAACTGGCAATATGCCACACTCTCATTGCGATTGTTCTATGAGCGTTGTTTTACTCTTTTGCCATGCGATACACATAGGTTGACGCGAATCTTTGCCTGAGAAGACACCGGTGTAGGCTTTCTTTAAAATTTGTTTCAAGCACTGGTGTGACTTTGTGGTAGCTTAGCTTTGTTTGGGGTCCACATTAGCGAAGTCATGTCAACACTCAATGAAGTCGAACTTAGACAAACAAGTGCACGGGTTGTTGTAGGCTCATTTTCCATGCACAGGAATTTCTGTGGCTGAGGCTTTGCTGCAAAAAAACTAAACAGCCTATGACCAGTAACGTAAGCTACCCACACAACGACTCTTTCAAGTCTGTTGTGGTGCCACACGTACATAAAGCTGCACAGCATGTGAAAAAGATGACAAACCGTCATAGGGCGTCGGTTGTGTTCTGCACTCCAAAGAATATTGCTTAGTTTTGCTGGCGGGCACTTCGTGGGGTGAAAAAAAAAAGTGGTTGCCAGGAACAACATGGTAGAGAGTTGGTCAACTGTTGCTCCAGATGTCTTTGTGAAATTGGGTTGACCTGCGGCAAGGCGTATATTTGCCACACGAATCATTGCATTAGTGGACTGGCTGGTGCAGCATTCACGAGCTGTAAAGAGCAATACTATTTGTCAGAGCATTGCGCTAGTTACGGGGCATTTGAGCCCTAACTGGGCAAAGTAAAAATTGTGAGTAAGGTAAGAATAAGATGGAAGGGAGTTGCTAGGAGCGTATCATATCAGGAAGAAAGGATATATGCGTCAGTGACACATCGTTGAAGCCTTGCAACACAGAAACTGTGTATCTTGAAAGTATTTTGTGTATAGAAAACTTGCTTTTTAATGCATTTGACGTTTGTGCGCATGTGTGTTTTTTCTGAATTAATTGGTGAGCAAAGCATCGAATACAGTTAGGTGACAGTAGCGCCCATGTTGTATCCTCTTTCTGTGAATGTCTTGTTTTTTCTGTGCTTAAAATTTTCAGCTAGCTATGCACCATCTTTCCGAAATTACATTTTGTGAAACCACGAATGTCTAATAAAAAAATTCTTTTCTCTACACTACATGCTTAGCCCCTACCCAGTTTCTTTCTTTGTTCATGTTTGAAAGTTTGTTATTTGTGATAGACTGCGACTACATGGCCCACTGCCATGACAGGATACACTGACAATCTAAAGAAGGCTGCAGGGTCAGGCAGGTAACAACTTTTGTTCAGTGTGTACGAAGAATATCGTTTATATTTGGCCATTTTCCTGTAGCCATGTATACATAGGTTATGCAATTACATGCATTAGGATTACGTTAGAAAACAGGTGTTCTTTGCAAAGAAGAAATGTATACTCACATATGTTCCAACATGTTGCGTATTGCCATTTCGCACCTATCTTTCACGAAGATAGACTTCTGTCGACACACAGATCAAACCACACGAGAAATAATTGAAGCATATATCATCAAAAAGGGGCGAACAATGCATTAGCGTGTCTTCTATAGCCTTACCTGATATAGCGAGGTTACGTTCTTATATAGCACGATATATTAACTTTTATGCTGTTGAAGAGTACACGTGGGCTGTATCAGGCCCTTTTTCATTGTTCAATGACAGCCGGCCTGCCCTTTTCTTGTTCAGCGTAGTCACATGAGTGTGAAGGTTGAAGAGCTCCTTTTTTGTTCATGTTTTCTAATAAAACGTTGCGAGTCAGCACTGCGGTTGGTCCCTTCCTCTCTTGTGTCCACGCAGTTGAGCGCTGAGTTTCAATATGTTCAAGTACTGTCACCAAAAGGCCCAGCTTTCAGCCCTTTTACAGCGTTTATGTCTCCTGTGCCTCTTCTAAAAATTCGTTCTTCTTTTAATCTTAGACAACCTTCTCTCGGCAGCTCGTCCAATGTTACGCGTCGCATTGACACTGGCGCCCAACTACAACTCCAGCAACGTCCATATCCCGTATCTTTCGCAGAACAACAGGTAATTAATGGGTTAGTCGACGATATTCCTTGATGTGGTGTTATCCGGCCCTCAGACAGCCTATGAGTGCCTCCTGATGTTCTCATTGCGAAGAGAAATTATTCTGCGTGGACTACCAACGGCTCAACAAAATCACTCGCAAAGATGTCTATCCACTGTAGAAAATCGACGACGCAATTCACAGCCTGCAAAAAAAAAACAACATTTTCTTTATTGGTTTGCGCTTTGGGTATATAGCGCCAAGCACCCATAGCTGATGAGTGACGCTCGAGCAAAGAAAACCTTTTTTAAATTCGAAGAATTTCTCAGCCAACTTCAGCGACTTAGAGCATATCAGTCTATCTATCTAGTCACCTGCGACTTTTAGCTCTTCTACCCGTTTCGATGATCGGATCAATACAAAAGCTTTATTGCATAACATGACTATATGACGAGCGTAAGTTACTGGTCATAACATGAATCTCATGTCATGTATGTCATGAATGTCATGATTTACATCTCATAGCCTTGCTGCTCTGGTGATGGTTTCGTTCACATGTCATATCGCAGAACTAGTACGGTATGACTTATGACTGCATGGCGAAGATAAGTCGTAAGGCCTAACATGGAAGTTTTGACATGCATGTCATGTAAGTCATGACTACACGCCATACGCTCATGATGCGCCTGCAGTCGTTTGGCTTGCTTCACCTTTACCAAATTTAGTAATACGTAAACTGAATGAACGGCAAAAGTTGATGACTGGTGCAAACATGATAATCTTGACATATGTATTATGTAAGAAGATGGCTACATACCACGCTCATGTGCGCTCGTGGACGTTATGCTAGCTTCAGATATACGAAGTTTGGTATTACATGACGTCAATGGATGACGAAGATGAATGCTACGTTCAAACGTGATAATCATGATATGCGTGTCATGTAAAACATCAACTACATGCTACGCTCATAGCGCGCTCGCGGCCGTTTTGCTAGCTTTACATATAACAAACTTGGCATTACGTGACGTGAATTATCGACAAACACAAACGCCAGGTGCAAACATGATAATCATGACATTGAAGTCATGTACGACATGATTTACACGTCTAGCACTGCTGGGGCAGGTATTACAAACGTTAGTGGTTCCATCGTTACGCGACTAGAAACAAGATACTTGCATCTTATCCAGACACCTAAGTGCGTGTAATAATCTCGGTTGTATTTATTTGTACTACATTCATGTGCCTCATAATGTTGTGGTGATTTGAAGTGACCTATCAATCTTTCCCATTCGTTCTTCGCATACCATCGTTTCCCACTGTACGTGGGATCTGCCAATTTTTTCACGCCAGACGGCTTGTACGAGTTCAACGTCATGTTGTTTGAACTTTGCAATGCACACATGATTTTCGATTGCATAATGGATAACGTTCTGCACAAATGATACAGGTGCTTGGCTACCTCAGGGCTTCTCTATGTATCTCCAATATCTGCGGCATGTTTTCGTGCGTTTGAGCAACGCAGGCCTGCAAGTAAATCTGAAGAGGCACCAATTTGTAGCGTGGCAGCTGACTATCTTATGATACATCATCTTCAAGGACGGAATTTTTTGCGATGCAAGCAAGCTTCGGGAAATGGCCAAAATTTCCAAACATATACGTCCGTCAAAGGACTTGATATCGTAGGACTGTGTTCTTACTTTCGACAGTTCATTCGAAGCTTCGCCACCTTCATATCATCACTGACAAAGCTCCTTAGAAGCAACAGCCCCTGAATTCATGGTAGTCTGAGTGCACCGACACATTCGCTAAGTTCCCTCGTCTCCCTCGCTCGCTCGCTAAGTTCCCTCGCTAAGTTCCTTCCATACTTCGCCGCTACGACCGTACGGCCCTAACAGTGGTACACAAAAATGCCATTCGTGCAGGCCTCAGCACTGTCCTTGAGCAGCTCAAAGCAGGGTTCTCCGAATATGTCGTGGCATAAGCAAGTTGTACGCCTACTAGAGCTGATAGCATTAACACCATCAAAGATAAAGAACGCCTGGCCATCATCTGTGTGCTTACAAAGTT
The DNA here is from genome assembly GCF_013339725.1 of Rhipicephalus microplus. Lineage (NCBI taxonomy): Eukaryota > Metazoa > Arthropoda > Arachnida > Ixodida > Ixodidae > Rhipicephalus > Rhipicephalus microplus. The sequence goes on from NC_051165.1 coordinate 250,726,902, forward strand.
CCGACCTTGCTTGCATGGTCGCCCATCTGATGTCATCACTGACCATCATGCACAAGTAGTGCAGGTTCTCGACACTGGAGGATCCCTCAGGCCATCTCGCCTGCTGCGTACTTCGCCGGCAAGACTACAACATCGATGTGCTGGACCTCAACGGACCTCAACGGATCGGAAGGTAGCCGCATGGGCCCTTCGGGAGCCTGTCGTCTCTGTACAAATGCACCCCATTTTTTTTTCAGTCCCAGAAAGGAGTGATTGAGCAAGCAACCTCGGCTCCAGTCTATAGGTCATTGTTTTTCCTACGTAAAAATTTAGAAGCGAAGAACAAGGAGTGGAGGACGCAGCTTAACACAAGCGAACAACTAGATCGAGTTTTACCATGGCAGAAAATTTACGGAACAGTTCGACGCACTGGTTCGAACAAAAGGCTCACTTTCGTAATACGAAAACCTTAAGTGCACCGTCAATGGCGAAAAGTGTCTGTCGGTTCCGACCAGCATCCCGTGGCGTCAAGGTGTCGACACGGGTGGTGCTAAACATCAGTCACGTGATGTTACCATGGACGTCATCATGACGTCCACATAGGCACAAATTTGCGACATCATGACCCCAGTATGACATCGCTTCCGCATGACATAATCTGACGTCACATGATTGAATTGCCACGTGGCATGATCGCTTGGTTTCATGTGAGCCGAAGTTATGCGCACAACGCTTGAAATGCGCCCCGCTCATGTGTTCTAGTGGTTATGACACACGACTGCTAACACAAAGGTCACGGGATCGAATCCGGCTGTGGCGGCTGCATTTTCGATGGACGCGAAAATGTTTGAGGCCTCCTACTTAGATTTAGGTCAATAAGGTTAAAAGCTAGGTTAATATGGTGGATGATCAATACACCGTTAGTGAAGCAGTGCACTTTTTACTGGGACAAAGAGGAGAAAGTGTCTTGTCCTTCTTGTCCCCTTTGTGTCTGCAAAAAGTGCGCCACTTCACCACACGGTATAGTCCCCTTTGTGTCTGCAAAAAGTGCACCACTTCACCACACGGTATATTGATTAAATTTAGGTGCACGTTAAAGAACCACAAAATCGCCGAAATTTCTGGAGCCCTACAACATGGTGTCATTCGTGATGATGTCGTGGTTTTAGGACGTTAGAACCCAAATGTTAATATTCATTATAATCGCTTGCTATGTTTACAATCCTGGAAGAAGGGAAACATTACGCTTGGATCAGAAAAATTTCAGAGGGTGAGTATCAAGTATACAATCACTGAGAACATAAAAAGATGGCTCCCGCCTTCCAGTAATTTAGGTAAATGCAGAGGAACCCTGGGAGCTATTTTTAAAGCTGTATTTTGGCACTTAAGGAGGTAGTTGTATTTTTGTATTTTCTTAGTAATACGGTTCAGAGACTCGCGAATATTTTTTTCTTAGGTGCATTACAATATCCCTTTGTCTCATACTTCTTTAAGGGGCACGCAAGTAATGACGACAACAATAATGGTTCTTGCACGAGGCAAGCTTTTTTTGTTCTGTTTTTCTTCCTCTGTCTCGTTTTTCGTTTTAGCGATATGAATCAGAATGTGGGCTCTGCCATTATAGTTGTCGATCGATGGAGCGCATATGCATTTCTTCATTAAACATGCCCGCAGCTTTCACCATGTTTTCTCGATAATGTTTAGCAAGAACTTGAGTGGAGTTTTTTGCGCTTATAAAGACGAAGTCGCGGAAAATTCGCAGCCTACATGTCGCCTTCGAAAATATATCTTTTCTTAAGAGCGGAGAACTCTAGAGACCCCGGTGTCATATGCTCTCATTGTCTCTTGAAGCTTGCAGTAAGGCTGGCAAAGAAAAAATAGCCATCTGTAGCTTTTGAGCGTGCGCCCACGCCAAGAAAAAGGCTTCTTTGTCTTAATCTTTGAGCAAATTGGTGATGGTATGAAGTGCGACGCACTTTAAGGACCTGGGCCATGCTGTCGTCGCTTCACCTAACGCAAGAAAAAACGTGTTCAAAAAGAGAAAAGAAAAGAGGGAGCAACACAAAGTTGTAACAAAAAGAAAGAAAATTATACAAAAAGGGAAAAGAAAGCAACATAAAAAGCGAGAAGTGAAGCAATAGAAAACAGGAGACAAAAAATAACAGCTGGCCAGCTCTGCACTTTCTTCAGTCTTAGCACCACAAGTGCGAAGATTCCTTAATTTTAGAGACCGATGCATTTTGTTGCGTACAGGCATTTTGAGTCTATCTATCTATCTATCTATCTATCTATCTATCATTATCTATCTATCTATCTATCTATCTATCTATCTATCTATCTATCTATCTATCTATCTATCTATCTATCTATCTATCTATCTATCTATCTATCTATCTATCTATCTATCTATCTCTATCTATCTATCTATCTATCTATCTATCTATCTATCTATCTATCTATCTATCTATCTATCTATCTATCTATCTAGCTTTGTACCTATGTGTGGGGGCTTTCATAATCACCTTTACCTTGGGGCAGAACAAAGTTTGTATGAGAGAGTAAGAAGGAATTTATATTTATGACTATCTGGTCATGCGATCAATAACGGGAAAATTCCGTTGCGTACGATGTCAAGCCCGATACAAGCATGATTGTAAAACGTCAATTGGTGTCGCAGTGCTGCCCATATAATTTCATAAACATCAACTCTGTTGTCCAGTGGCACAATTGTAGTTTAGCGCCATCTACATAAGTTGGTCTACGCTTCACTATACAGCGATGCCATCCTCGTAAGCACCGTCGCTACATTTCTGCTCGTTGCTTCCGGTGTTGGTAATATTCATGCTGCTATTGGCACCGTTACTTAACTGCAGGAAACTGGCTATATAAAGCATAAGCGACTGTTAAACATATATGTCTGTGCGTACACTATTTTTACGCATATTTAGCGCTGTTTCATAGGTTTCACTCAACATAAAAATCACACCACAGGCACCTTCTCTCTGTATGCTACGCATGACGTCGATTTCCATAGTGCGTGGGATCTGCCGAACTTTATTGAATGTGAAATTGATAACAGAGTAATCTGTGGGCAGTTTTAGCGTTCAGCGTCTTCAGAATACCCGGCTCGCTTCCTTTAAAAGCTCTTTTTAACCTGCCTTAATAAAATCGCTGATTTCACCATATCCCCATGTGGTATGCTGTGAGCATATAACTAACTAAGTTGGGGTAAAATATCAACAAATAATATATTTGCCAAAATATGTTTATATCTAATAAGTATAACTATACTGGCCTAGATAGCATTACGCGTAGGGAGCCGCCTCACTAAGTTCGAAGGTGCGGGTTTGATTACAGAACCTAGCGGCCGCATTTCAGTGAGGGTAAAATGCAAACAAAACTCGGAAAACTCATATGTATGTGAGGTTAAAGAACCACACTGCGACATGCCTCATAAGTTCGTAAACCATTTGGTGATTTTGGTCACATCATCACACAAAATCGCAAAAATACATCATTAAATTTTTTTATATTTTTCATGTAACCGGGTCGAAATATTTTGTTTTGCATGTACAGTTACACATACCCAACCACACACATGAACACACTTCAAGCCGGCTGTGGTGTGTAAACCCTTTGAAAGACGAATGTCAGGCACCGTACACATGAGTCAAAGGACTTCACTCTACCGAGTAAAAAAAAGTAAGTCTAACATGTATTACCATTTTTTTAAAGCCAACGGCGTGATTTCTCATTGTATTATAAAAGATGCTGAAATATATGATTCTTCCGAATTGGGATTTTTTTTTAAATTTAGGATAGTCGGCTTTACGACATCATGCATGAATGTCCTGTCCTTCAGCATGTCGGTGGATGTTACTGTCATAGCTGATAGGGGGAGGGGAGTTGTGCGTCTTAACTCCTCTCCCAACGGCATCTTTGTGTTTTCCATGCTATATATCGCCACTTACACATGAAAATGCAGACACTAACATCATCATCACCATCAGCCTGTCTACGCCCATTGTAGGACAAAGGCCGCTTCCATGTTCTGCCAGCCCACTCGGTGCTGTGCTTGCTGCTGCCCCTTTATTACCGCAAACTTCTTGATCTCACATGCCCACCTAATTTTTTGTCTCTGCTGAATTTGATCCACTACATCTTTATTTATCTAGTTACTTCAATCTCGTGGTTCGGATCCACGGTTACTACCTGTCCTATGTAAGCGTACTCTTTTACATTTTAAGTGCACTGCTACCTATCTCGAAGCGCTGTTCCCTTCCGAGGTTGTTGTACATTACTTTCGTTTTCTGCGGATTCATTTTGAGACCTACCTTTCTCCTCTCTCTGTCCAATTCAGCATTCATGAATTGCCATTCGTCCACAAGAACGTACACTGATGCTCACTAAACCCTTACCCGCCAAAAAGCCAAAAAAAAAAAGTCTACCTGCGCTCCTGGCGGGCATTCTACTCCTATTCTAACATCATTGCTATGAGTTAAAACTTCTGAGAGCGCTAATTGTGAGTAAGCGTACAATATAGGCGTACTCTCGCGAGGTCAAATGCATAAATCAATAATTGTGCAAATAACGTGATTCGAACATGTAGCGTGCTCTGGAGGCTTTCTGTCGAAACTACGCCGCGGCAGTTTCCTAAAGCGCCACCACAAGGCGATGGTGGTTGGAGAAGCGAAGGCCTTTGCACGGCGATTTGGGAATCATTTGACGTCGCTTTGCAGCCTCTCATCTAGGTGGCGCTTTCGTCGGCGCAAATCCTTAGATGCGCGAAAGAACAAAGAGGTTCCCTGTAACGGCAAAGCACGCGCTAGAAATGTAATCCTGTCCCGTCTGCCTGCACCAACGGTGGAGGACATCCTTTTTCCTGCGCGCTCGCAGATGAAAGGCTTTCGAGCCTTCCTAGAGTCATGTGCTTCTGCCGCCCACGCCTCCTTAAAGGGCAACGCTTTAGTTTTGTGCTATTGTCCGCGCTGACAAGACGATCTCTTGCCATGCTTCTACCTCTCTCTTTTTTTCTCCTCTTCTTTCTATGATCTTTACGTCACCTTCCCAATCTCTAAAAGCGCTGAGCCGTGTCCCCTCTGTTGGAGACAAAATATAGCGTCTTTTTTACGTCTTTCTTTTTGATTAACGTCTCATTCATTCAGTCAATATGATTATCTCCACGGAGCACTGCCGTCAACACAATGCTATAAATGTCTGCATTTTATGTGTTTTTACGTACGTTGTATGTCTGCGCTAAGTATGATCATGTTTAAACAGTAAACCTACTATTAGCTCTTTTATTTATAGTACTAGGAATGCAACAATGTTCATCCTTCATTCTTTAGTTTAGGAAGTCGCCACCTTCCACCCCAATCTGTTATCTCTCGGTATGTTTCTTATAATGCTTGTTAGGCACATTTTACGTCATATCAGGCGTTTTTGTGGTGTCACACCTTTAAGAAGACAAACGAGCAACCTCATACAACTGAAGTGAAAGCCAACAGGAGCCAGAAAAAGATAGCAATTATCAAAAGTTAATCATCATTATTCGACAACTAGTCGTCAATAGCTACTGCCACTTCATCCATCGGGGATAATGTAAGAAGACGTCCGTGACGACTTATTGAGAGACATCCCTTGCGAATTGAATTGATAATGCAGTTTATATGTTACACTGAATGCAGATTTATATCACTATTTTTAATGTGGTACAGACTCGTTTGTTTCACAAATTTAGCGGAGTTGTTTTTCAGGTAAATCAAAACCGTTTTCTGTAAGCCTTATCGAACTACCCGAATTCGGCGTTGCCTCTAATATTTTCAAAAAACCTTGACAAGGTTACAAGGACTGAAAAATATTAAAACGTGTGAAATAGAAAGCAAGGTCGTGTGGCGGAACTGTATAATACGACTGCCTCAAATCTCCATGACACGTGATAGATTTTGGCAGTGTCTGCTTGAGCCAATATAATGGTCCACCGGCTGATGACAGACCACACGTTTATGTGGTTTCAAGCAAACTTTACAAAATCACACACATGTTTCAACCTTCTTAAGACTTGAGACTCGAACACAAGTGGTGGGAGTTTAACTCTCAAGACCAACATTAACCGGAAAGTGAAAAGTTGCACAACGACGCAAAGAAAGCAGACGTATAAACCTAATCTACGCATGTTACACAAAACTTTTGCCAACCTTCTGAGCATCTTTTTATTTTTTCTGTACGACTACGTGTCCTTCGCTTTGCTGATGTCAGCGTTTAGCATGGTACGTTTCTCTTCCCTTGCGTAGTTTTAGGTTCACCTGTAATGCCAAACATTTATTAGGCGACTTTCGCGACTTTTGCGATCTCGGTGTTGGCCAAACGACGCGTGCGTAGAAAGCTATACGCTAACGGAATGGCGTGGCCCGCGTCCACAAACGCAGCTCATCGTACGTTTACCGCAACCCATATACACTGCCATCCACATCATTCGTTTAACGTAGTGAATAAACCTTACGACTTTTGAATCATACGGTTATTGAGTCAGCTTACTGACGTTATTGATTGATTGATTGATATGTGGGGTTTAACGTCCCAAAACCACCATATGATTATTAGAGACGCCGTAGTGAAGGGCTCCGGAAATTTCGACCACCTGGGGTTCTTTAACATGCACCCAAATCTGAGCGCACGGGCCTACAACATTTCCGCCTCCATCGGAAATGCAGCCGCCGCAGCCGGGATTTGATCCCGCGACATGCGGGTCAGCGGCCGAGTACCTTAGCCAATAGACCACCACGGGGGGGGGGGGGGGGTCGACGTTATTGAGCCGGCTAGCCTTTTTTTTTCTCACCCGATGATCTCCATGTGAAGCGCAATATTTAACTGGTGGGGAAGTTACTTCGTGATCACGAATAAAAAAAGAGGGAATACTACAGACAAGCGCAGTGTCCTTGCGTGCACTCCACAATAGTCCTGCTTTATAGATGTGGTTGCCATGCCCACATAACTCGTGCTCAAACATTTTTCCGTTAAGTTTACTTCAGCCGACTTTATGAACGTGGTATAAATTAAGCCTTCGGCAGAAATACCCAAGCATAATTCGTAAGACTCATTCTCGGTATGACCAATTAATGATCCGTCTATTTCTGTATTTCATACGAGTTACGTGACGTGCGGCCAATCATTTGGATCGAGTCAGACCACAGTTAGCTAGAAAATTAAACAATTAACTGTTTTATATCAACCTTCTGGTTTGAAGGTACTCATTCCTAAGTACAGCTCAATATTACCCCACCTAGATTATATCCGCAAAATTGCACACGAAATTTCAATCTTTTTTTTTTTTCCAGATTCACCAACTTTACTGAGAAATAGACACTCGGGAGCCTCCCCATCAATGTGCGTCATATTATGCTGCCTCACGGCGAGATCAGAATAGAGAAAGTATACGTGCGTCAGTATTGACATGTGCTATGTTTGAAGGCATGCATGATAAGGCAACGAAATTTCTCAAGTTTCCCATGCCAACGCCACAACCTGTCTTATCGTTGTGATCAATCTACGGAGTGTCTGCTCCTGTTTTTATCAATCAATTTTAACGATTTGGCGTACACTGATAGTGCACGAGGGAGATCAGGACTACACCTCCATTTAAGTACGTCCACCATGATTGAGATTCAGGGGCGTAGGCAGATATTCTTTCGGGAGGGGGGAGGGACGCAATTCTCTGACTTTAAGTAGGAGATGGGCCGGTAATTGTGGTTGTGTGTCATTTTTTCTCTGTATGCCATGGAAACAAAAAAATTCTGTGGAGGAGGGGGGGGGGGCGTCATGGGCTTCGTATGTCACTCCCTGGCTACGCCACTGCTGCAATGCGCTCGAAGAGGCGCTATCAATTTTTTCCCTCAACACCATAACGAATGAGTCGTCGACACGAAAGGTGAGAAAAAGAAATGTTTTCTGCTAGCTGCAGCAAGTTCTACAGTTGAATATGCCTACTTTTACAGATGCTTATTTCGAGAAGGCACTTTCGATCGTTAAAGAGCCAGGGCAGTCGTTTCTGACCTATAACTTTCTCAGGCATACGCATAAAATTTAAAAAAAAAGAGAGAAGCACATATGCGAGATGTGCACACGCGAGTTTGCATTAAGTGGCCTGTTCCACACATCGAGCACACAAAGAATCGCATGATACGGTCTCTTTGTGCGAGTTTACATGCATACACGAAAGCCAAGTAGCCGAGAAATAGGAAGCGATTCCCAGCATTCATTATCTCTTGCGCGGCAAGCACTTTCGTGATAGGTCATGTACTGGGCAGGTGCTAAAACGTTCAGTGACTATAGAACATGAGACTTTCCGAGACCGTACGCATAGGAATATGTGACGTTTATTCACACTAGGCTAGTGGGCTTTTTTCAGCTGTGTGCAGCACAGGGGCGGAGAGAATAATTTGGTCCTGAAGCTTTCTTTTTACGTGTTAAATTCGAGCATCACTCCTCCTATTATCAGCCGGATTCTGCCGAGCTGCTCGTACACAAATTGGTTGATGTCACAGAGCGGAAGAGTTACTGAAAACGAGATATGGTAATTTTAATTAATAGATGAGCAAGCGAAGCATGCGGGTGTTGCAAGGTTTTTGCATCATATCACATAAGACGATACGCCCTGAGCAGAAAGGCACGCAAAGTGAAATCGAGGACTAAGCAGACAAAAACCAATGAATGTGAAGTTCCCCTTATTGAAATAAATTTATTATAAATGATCATCCGGTAATGACTCTGGTGAAAGTAGCAGGCCACAAAAACCAGGATTGCTGTTCAAGTCAATTTGCGAAAGAGCTCATGCATACCTTTATGAAAGGTCACGCGAACTCAATAAGCATTGTCAAAGCATCGTTCGCCCTCGGTGACTAGATACCGCTCTGAAAACAAGGGTGAGGGTGTTGCCGTGAACCGTGTGCGGCAATCCACGCAGATGGAAATGTTACCTCTCGGCCGCGCACTTTCCGCCCAAGCCAGATAAAATTTCTTGCCATCGCACTTGCCCCCTGAAGCATAAATGTACGCAAGATGTTAGAATGCTTGCTCCACCGCGGTGGTCTAGTGGCTAAGGTACTCGGCTGCTGACCCGCAGGTCGCGGGATTGAATCCCGGCTGTGGCGGCTGCATTTCCGATGGAGGCGAAAATGTAGTAGGCCCATATGCTCAGATTTTGGTGCATGTTAAAGAACCCCAGGTGGTCGAAATTTACGGAGACCTCTAATGCGGCGACCTTCAGAATAATCTGGTGGTTTTGGGACGTTAAACCCCACATATCAATCAATCATGAGAATTCTTCAATTTACAGATTACTAGATGAATTTCATAACTCACTTTTTACCAAGCGCCTCTTCACGTTGGGCGTCCAGGGTGCCATGCGCACGCGCTCCATCGAAAGGGCACGACGCGACGATGACCGTACGCTGGCTCACTAAAAACCTTCGTTGGTAGATACTTCATATTACTTTGCACCTAATACAAACCCATCCAACGCTTTCACTGCGAGAAAAGCCGTGACTGAACAACCTTAATCACTGGAGCCGTCGAATACTTTTCGCAGTCGTGATGTCATTTTATACATGATGATGGATGGTAGCGCAGACAACGAACACGGACAAGAGAAGGCACATAGACACAACAAGCCCAAATCGCCACCCTCATTGACGTCATTTTATACGTCACAGAAAGATTCCGAAAGATGGCGCCGCGATATGTTTTCACGTTAATACTTACGTGATGGACAGATGTTATTTGTGCCCTTCGATTTGATTGATTGAAAAAAACTTTCTTCAAAAAGTGAAGCGGCAAGGGTGAGTCCGAGCCTATCGTCCAGGACTCCAGTGGCCATTGCTGTACGCCCAGCCTGATCCAAGAAAGCTTTCTGGGTCTTCAAGTCGACTCGAGAATTTTGAGAAGGGCGTACAAAAGGGTTCGCCTCTATACTGCCCTCTCACGTCGCTTTCACGAGTCAGGATATGCAAATTAGGTTACATTCACTGCGTACGCCCATCTCGAATTACTCACTCTTTGACTTCGTGGCCGATAGATAACTGGATTCCAATGGTGGCACGCCAATACTTAAAATCCTAATTAGAAACCAGAGGCCAACTCAGTGTTCAAGCTCGAGAAACTCAGAGTGGCGTCCGGGACTTTTTTCTTCTTCATTAGGCCATGAGGCTACGAGAGCCTGTAATTTTCGCGGCGGGGTGTGCTAAATAAGAGCGCCTGCCCGCGTGAAGTAGGTGACACTTGATTAAGCAATGTGAGGTGTAAGGCAGAAAAAAGTTAGGAGTTTCATTCGCATTTCTTTGAGGTTGTAACACGTGTCGCAGTCTACGGCGTTTCTTTATTTGTATAGGCTATGTTACCGTATTGCTTTTATTTTAAACACAATGGGCCAAGTTAATACAGGCATTGGATCGGCCCGCGGAAACAGCTTTCATTGCATAAACGTTCTCGATTAATGAAGAAAGCTTTGTTGCAAGCAAGCCAGAGAAGCGAAGTTCACTGGAGCGTGCTTCAGAAGTTAGTCGACTATTTTGCCTCGTGCTCTTGGAGAATAAAGATTGCGTGTGCCGAAGTTTCAACAAAAGCTACTAAAGTGCCCGAATATTTCGCAACCAAACGCTGTAAACTCAGCCACGGGTGACTCCAAAGGAGACCTCCAAAGTAGACGTCACGTAAGTGATGATAGTGGAACGGCCGCGAGCATGCTATGAGCGTAGCATGTATAGTCACGTTTTCCATGACACGCATGTCATGATTATCACGTTTGCACCAGTCATGCGCCTTCGTCGTCCATTAACATCACGCAACACCATATTTGGTATGTATGAAGCTAGCTAAACGGCCGCGGGCACACTTTGAGTGTAGCATGTAGTCGTGTTCTTACATGACACGCATGTCATGACTATCGTGTTCGCATCAATCATGCACCTTCGTCATCCATTCATGTCATGTAATACCGAATTCGCTATATGTGAAGCTAGTGAAATGACCGCGAGATCACTGTGACAAACGAAGAAGGAGACCCGGACCAAATTGTCTGCGATACATCCAAGGTCAACGGAAAAATAGAGTGAGCCAGCGCCCGTGGCTCTTACTCGTGCCCGCCGCCCATTCGTTCTCATTTATTTGTAACACACTTCCGTGGCCGGCAAGCTTGCGGCAATGTTCGGGAGCACAGCGGCAAAAGTTCATGCAGGCGGGCACTTTTTTCAGTTCAGTTTTTTCAGTTTTATTTCCTTAAAGACCCCCATTCAGGGGGTGTTACATAAGGGGTGGGATTACAATTCAAAACAGCGGAGATTCAATTAACATTGCAAACAAAAAATTGAATTAACATGGCAGATGATCGGTGAGGCGTTCCAGGAAGGTAGATGATGAGGCAATTGTGACAATGTCGTAGGGCAGGCCGTTCCAGTCTGAAGCTGCTCTGAGGAAAAACGATGCAGCAAACGTAGTGGTGCGTGATGGCGGGCGGGCAACTTGAAGTGAATGACTGGTGCGGTGGGAAATGCGTGAGGCGGCTGTTATATAAGGAGCTTGATTGAGTGAAGAATAAAAAAACTTATGATAAAGAGTTAGGCTAGCAATGCGGCGACGATAAGAAAGGAGTGATAGGACTTGTGAACAAGATGCGAACGAGTGAAGGAAGGAGCTGTTACACGGATGCGATGGAGTGCTTTGCCAGTGGCGATGAAGCTTGGGGAGGTGGTGGCTTGTCTTGCGTAGGAATTCGTTCATGCTCGCGGTAGTTTCCAGATGAATTCGTGGTCAGGTTGTTTGTCATCTGCACGTCATACTGAGGACTTTCGCACTTCTTGCGTCGCTTGTAGTAAGAGTCGGCTTTTGGCCTGCTTTGGTAGACTCGCGAAGCTTCTCGATAATTCGCGTACTTCTTCAGAGTCGTATTCGCCAGCCGTCGTTGGTATTGCTTCTGACGCCTCTGTAGTAGCCGCGCGATCATACACTGCTGGACCACTTCGGTTGTAATGCATGCATGTAAGTCCTGAGCGGATGCCTGGCTCGCAGGTGCATATAAGCCGGATGAAGACTCCAAGGTGATTGACGATTTTTTTTTGCTTTCTCGCTCGACGAGGATGACGATGAGGCCGAAGCATCCTGGTTATTTCGTGCAGTGATCTCGCCAAGAAAGGAAATCTCAGCCACGTTGGAAAGCACCAGAGATACATCCAAGTGCTAAGTGCTCGTAGCGGCTTGGGGCATACATCTCGGTGTCGCCAGCGATGACGCACGTCCAGCTGACGTTTTATGATGCATCAGTCTTAGTTATGGCGGTGTTTTTGAAGACATCACTGCGGGAGTCTCCTGACGACTTCTCGATTCACAGTGTGTCCCGAACGGCAAAAGTACTCGTTTGTCCCGGATCCTTGCATGATGCGCACGACGTAGTGGTGGAGCTGCAGTGGTGTAGGCGCTAGTACATCCAGCGCCGGTTTCCAGTGTCAGGTGCCATCTCTGGTATTCAGCGGTGTCGTAAATGGTCGTGGTGTACACATACTTGGTTGAGTGCGGATTGTAGCAGCACTGCTGCTCACCGTACCGATCATCGACTTGCTTGAGCGGAGTAGAGACGCTACCGCCAGGATCGGGCTTGGGTGAGTAGTGTGGTTCCGCGCGTTGTTGCTCTTTAGGCCAGCTCAGGAAGTGAATGGGGCCGCGCGATGGGCAGTACGTGCATTTGCCCTTTTCGTCTGGGACGACGGGCTGCCTTGACAAGCTGTAGCTCAGACTGCGGAAAACCAGCTCCTCGTAGTCGATACGCATGGCGCACTAAGGGCTTGCGTTGGCCGTCGAACTTTCCACAGCGTGCCTTGCGATCGAGTCCTCGCACTGAAGAGCCATGGGTCGCGTGGAAAGCATACAGACCTTGCGGCACGCACCCGACACTCTTCAACCGGTGTGTGTCGGTTTGAAGCAAGTTGTCTATAGACTCGTGCAGGACAAACTTCGTAGCCAGGGTTAGTGTGATCTGAGGTACTGGTGTTGCAATAGGGAGGCCTTGAGAAGGTAATGTCGCGGCCCGCTGGGACGACGAAGCAACACGGATCGTGAAACCGTTCTAAGACGAAGTTTCGGCCTACTCCGGCGTCGAAGCGAGAGGAGTGGAGATGCCGGTCGAAGGCGAAGTGGCAGCCTGCAGCTGCGCCAAAGTGAGAGGAGTCGATTGCACGAAGACTAAGTTGCTGCTTGCTTCACCGTCGAGGCGAGAGGGGTCGAACTGTCAATCGAAAACAACGCCGTGGTGGGCTGCGATGTTGATGCGAGAGGCTCACTGAGTGCAGGGCTAGGGACGGCAGATGATGCTGGTGGGGCTGGCAGCCACGGCTAGGTGGCGCGGTAAGCTCTTCCTTGAGCGCTAACAACTTTGTCCTCGAATGCACTGGCTGTGATCAGGTGCGCTTCCAAGTCTTCGTAGTGAAGGTAAGCATGCATCTCTCTGTCGACGTTCACTGTGAGGTGGGCGTTTCTTAGGACGATAGTTGCGAGGAGCTCCTGGAGCATAAAAGCGGGGGTCAGTGAATCGGCCAGAAGAACGTCCTAAAGGGTCTTTGTGATAGCGGTACGGTAGAAGCAGCGCTTGGTGTGAAAGTCGATCGACGCGTGAGAGTTGAAGGCCAGACGAGCAGGCCTAGTTTCGGCACCTAAACAAAGTGTAAGAAATGAAGGAGACCGGGACTCGATCGTCTGGCTACATCTAAGATCAACGGAACAACAGAACGAACCAGCAACCGTGGCTCTTACTCGTACCTGCTACCCCTCCTTCCTCCTTTATTTGTAACAAGCACCATGTGTGTATAGAGTGTAGTCATGACTTACATGACATACCTGTCAAGGCCGGTCATTTATGTTCACCATGCAGTCATGTCATATGCTACCAGTTTCGCTATATGTCTTGTGAACGAAACCACTGCAAGAACAGCAATACCAAGACAAGTAAATTATATGACATTCATGACATACGTGCCATAATTTTCATGTTATGAGTGACCACTTATGCTTGTGGTACAGTCATGTTGCGTCATACCAATTTAGGTATAGATACCATCATCGAAACGGTTGGGAAAGCTAAAAGTTGTTTGTAGGCGCCTAGATAGATAGATAGATAGATAGATAGATAGATAGATAGATAGATAGATAGATAGATAGATAGATAGATAGATAGATAGATAGATAGATAGATAGATAGATAGATAGATAGATAGATAGATAGATAGATAGATAGATACGCTCAAAGTCACCGCTGAAGTTCGCTAAGAAATGGTTGGCGACGACCATCCGGAGTGGCTGACAACTCAGTCCCTCTTTCGATGTCGCGAACGACGCGGAGCGCGACAAAAACACGTCTGACCTCTCTGGCTGTTAAAACGAGGCTTTCCCTACACCACCATGGCAGACACATTGTAGAGCCATGTAGACATTTATTAGCAACTTTTACAACGGTAGCCACCCCAGTGGAATATTACGATAACTTAACAAATAACCAAATAGAGTGGAGCACAACACACAAGGCACAGCATGAATACGGCGTTGCCAACGACCTCACTACGGGTGTCCTGCGGAAATGAGCCGCAGTTTCACACCCACCATCCTCCCCTAGAGCCGACTATCTACAGCTGCGCCAATACCAAACAATTTCATTGATGTTGCTGGTGCATCCACCTATCCTAACCGATTGGACGGCATCTCTAAGGCACTCGCGCGGTAACAGTGCTATCAATCGCAAGCTGGTAGAAATGCAAATTACGCTGGTCTGCTAGATGCAATTGCGCCATGAGGCAAAAGCGACTATAGATGTGGGTGATAGCATACCACAAATTAGAGCGCACCGTTTTAGCCTTCATTACGGCGCATTTTATTTCTGGCGTATTATAGCGAGTCGCTTTCGAACACCAAGGTATGCCTAATATTTCTCACTCCCTTTACACACCATTTTACTTCACGATGATCTTCAGCTAAGCTATGCGGAGAGCATGACTCTGATAGAACTTTCTGGCACCCATATAGTGTGCGTAGTAAAAAAGTGTTTATGTTTATATATAGTAAGTAACGCGGTTCTCCTGTTATGTTAAAGTTGACTGCAGGCAACAAGAAAGTGTGATGCCGCTTTCAAGAAGAGAAATGCTCATCCTTACTCCAATGAGTACAAGGGAAATAGGGCTTGGCGTTTACAACGACATGCTTTCGCCCCACAACCGCTAATGCACTTTTCAGATATCACCAAATGTGTACATTTAGGATCGTTGCACATTCCTTAAAAACTAAAACTGAAATTGGATGAGTACTTTTCAGAAGACCTGAAAGATAACGAAAAAAGGAAAAAAAAAATTGGAGCAATCAAGATGCCAGTTACGAACCCTCATGTGGAAGGCGAACAATCTCTAGCGCTTTTTAATATACATCGATGTACTCGCTAAGTTTTGGGGAAGCATGATAGGTAATATTTGCAATAATGGTACTGTGCTTTGGAGTTCTCCCAACTGGGCAATGAGTAAAAAACATTAAAAAATGTTTTTTACTCGAATGTTTAATGGTGTTTTTAGACAAATGTTTAATGAAGACACTTTCGTGTTTCTGCACTTATTATTCAGCCTGCTGTAAAACTTCCAATTTGATTGTTTTTTCTTTGTATTTCTTTCTTGATTGTCTCTCTCCGACTTTCAGATGTCCAGACGGACATGCAGATGCGCTTACCTTTATCTCTTATAAAAAAAAAACAGGGAACAAAAATACTAACCTCAAATGGGTCACTAAAGATGAAGAGTGACTTAATTTAGATTGATAAACTGCATTATGAAAACTCAAATGCCCTATGTTTCACTACCAGATGTTCATTTTTAGCGGATAGAGTCAAGGTTGAAGTTTCCCGTTTAAATTTCGCTCAAAAATCTCCGTGCATGGCGTAACAAATAGCAAACAGTGTTTCTTATTATCAGGACATTGGCTCGTTACAATGTTCTGAAACATATAATGCTATGTCAACGGCACCCACAGATGACAATTTACTCCCCTTTTATTGAGTAGAAATTATGCGCAGTTACCCAGTAGACGCCTTCAAAATTTACCACGACACGGTGTTCAGTGCGGGAATCTCACAGTGTTGCCTCCAGCCCCTCTTGCCTTTCACGTACTTTTTCGCTTACCAAGCGCCGTGTCTCGGTTAGTGGCGTTTTCTGGATCGTGAAATCGTATTTCACTAATACGTGAAAAATCGTTTCGCTCTTTAGCGTCCATTGAAAGTGATACAAACCGAATGTGCGTGCTCTTTTAGCCCCGATCTCCATCATGTGCCTGTTCTACACCTTCTCACTCACTTCTTTTTGTTGATGCTTTTCTTGGAGCCGCGCAAGGAAAAACGAACAGCCGTATCAGCTGGAATATTGTGTGGCTACATGTACAACCAATCTTGAAGGTAGGTAACCTAGAGTTGAATGTACTAGTTATATGTGCAAGAGGCATTGTGACGAGCGCAGCCAAGATTATATGTAAGCATGACATGGTGTCGAAAGCAGCCGTGGCGTTTCAAATAGTCAAGTAGATCCTCCGTGAGAACGGTAACAACGAAAGCGTTTATTTCGACAATTTCGGCCAGAGTCTGGCCTTCGTCAGGAATGAGGGTAAATTCTGTGCGCGCTCACATTTATATGATTTTTTAGCAAAAAAAAAAAAAGATGAGAGGGGAAAAACGGCTAAGACAGAAGAAAAAAATTGGCCCCGTATCTGAATGTTACACTGAAAATGTCGTCAAAAGACGATAGTCTTGCGTCTGGAGAGAGTGAACAAAACGTTTATTTGATGTTCTGCGCAAGAAAATTGGTGAATGGTATTTTGAAGGCAGGGTGCCTCGAGCGTGCAGCGGAGGCGAACGAGCGCATCAAGTCACGTCACACGTGAGGCATGAGTGCTATCTGGCAGTTTTCTTGGAAAACGAAGCGCGCTCGGCGTGCGCGCCCATCTCGGAGGTGATAAGGTGGAGAACGCAAGGCGACGTGTAGGTGCCACCACCGTGTCGGAGGCGCGCGCTTTATTGAGCGCTCATTTTTGACAATGTTCCAGCTCATTGCTGTGCCATTGTAAAGAGGCAAACACCCGGAAGGCTTGATCGTTGCCTGGTTGTCTTTTACACTACTTCCACCGCTTCGTTGTCCAACGAGCTTCTCGCGGAAGCAGCCGAGCCGAATTGTCGTTAATACATTTCATTGTATGCATGTATATAAATATATATATATATATATATATATATATATATATATATATATATATATATATATATATATATTTATATATATATATAGATAGGTCTAATCTCGAACTTCTGTCTGTGTCAGTTTGATCAGTTCGCCACCAAGGTACATTATAAAAAAGGGGCTTTCGACCCAAGGGATCAGACTACAAAGGATGGCTCACGGTATACAATCTAGAAACCCGGCCGCAGGCTTTCCATTCAAAGGGGATTGAGTGTCCTTTATCTGTAGCCACAGTGGCTGTGCTCTTTTCACAGCGCTTCAGTGCCCTATTGATAATTTTTTACTTTATTTACCAATACAATTTTTCATTTATTCTGCAGTGGCTGCCTGAAAATAAAGCTGTTTGAAAAGTTAGAGCAATGTACTGTATGAAAGAATTAAAAGCCAATGGAGAACAAACTATCTAAAAATAATAACTTATCACGAAGCCAAGAGCGCTTTGCCCTTACGTGTTTTTGACTTGCCCTGAAGTTTTGTATGTGCAATAACTTGAAGCAATGACTTAACTTGGTCAAGTTCGCATAAACTAATGCTCGAAAAGAAATAAACGCAACAAAACGTGCACGGAAAAGTGTACAGTGTGATTATATATATATATATATATATATATATATATATATATATATATATATATATATATATATATATATATATATATATATATATATATATATATATATATATATATATATAGAGAGAGAGAGAGAGAGAGATTATTATGCTCCCTAAGATACAAAAAAGCGTGTTCACACTTGCTCATGACTTCATCGACTTTGAAAGCAGTTTCATATTAATGCTGCACGAGAGTATGTTTTGGTATGATTAACGGATAAAAAAAAATATGAAGCATCGGTTTTAGTTGTACGATGATTTCTCAGCTATCTTATCCCAATACTGCACTTAACGTGTACAAACCCCACCTGTAGACATATATGTGTATATTCCTAATGTTTACTTTTACATCCCACTGAACATATAAAGATCAAAGCAAATACAAAAGTACGGCATCATAACGGGAACGAAGCAATGTGCCTCAAGGATAACGGTGCATTACCAATTACCGCTACAATTAACTGATACATCTCTCGCTCTGTCAGATGTGCGATTTGCCGCATTATAGTGGGATCAGGTATAGACGATGGCCATTATGCATTAAATGTACTGAAAAGTGTGTTCGATGCCGAAAACGCTGCGAACCCTCCCATTTCCTCTGACTTGTGTGCCAGTGCTTTTCTTGTCCTTTGCGCACATGGATTTCAGCTTTTTTGGGTAGGAAGAAACTTTCTCAACGCCGTAACGTAGGGCCACACTTACCGTGAGCCACGCGATGAGTATACTGAATGACCGTGTAGTTTTTTGCTCTCGTAGCTCTTTCTTTGTCACCTCCCGCTTGTGAACGATTTGGCTTCAATTGTTTGCACATCTTTTCGCAGGCTCGCTTAATGACCATCGTCTACCTGATCCCCACTATAAGGCGGAAAATCATACATTGGACAGAGTGGTAGATGTATAAATATCCTTTTTAGAGAGCATGAATGATCACTATTGGACACCAAACTATTTTCACTCGCCGCCTATTGTGAATAGTCCGGTTGCGTTCCATTCTTCGCCGACACTAAGATACTGTCACGTCATGAACAAAAGTTAGCAAGAGAGATCATCGACGCGTTCCACATCCAAAGGAAAGGGGATAATTGTATCAGCGCAGCCTGTATCGCACGAAGTGATGCGAAATTCCGATACCTAAGCGCCACCTGCATGTGTTGATATCAATGATTATCTGTTTTCTGTTCACTTTTTCCCCTTTATTTTTGCATGTTCTTTCTTAATAACAATCAGTTGCGAGTAAGCGCCCGTGTTCTGCCTTTATTTTTTTTTCTAGTCCTCGTTCTCCAGTGCGCTAATTAATTTAATAAGGCGGGGGGCGGTTTAACGTCTCAAAACCACCATATCATTATGAGAGACGCCGTAGTGGAGGGCTTCGGAAATTTCGACCACCTGGGGTTATTTAACGTGAACCCAAATCTGAGCACACGGCCCTACAGCATTTCCGCCTCCATAGGAAATGCAGCCGCCGCAGTTGGGATTCAATCCCGCGACCTGCGGGTCAATAGCCGAGTACCTTAGCAACTAGACCACCGCGGCGGGGCCTGCAGTGCGCTGTTAAAATCAATATGATGAACATATGCGAGATGGCTGTACTTGGAGTGTTCTTCAGATGGATGGACGAATGGACAGACATAAAGACAGACGGGCATGCGGATAGGCACAGAAACAGATGGACATGCGGACAGACGGTCGGACAGACATACAGACAACAGACGGACGGATGGACAGACAGACAGGTGGACGGACATACATACAGACAGGCGAACAGACAGGTGCGCAGACAGACAGACAGACAGACAGACAGACAGACAGACAGACAGACAGACAGACAGACAGACAGACAGACTGACTGACTGACTGACTGACTGACTGACTGACTGACTGGCTGACTGACTGACTGACTGACTGACTGACTGACTGACTGACTGACTGACTGACTGACTGACTGACTGACGGACGGACGGACTGACGGACGGACGGACGGACGAACGAACGAACGGACAGACAGACAGACAGACAGACAGACAGACAGACAGACAGACAGACAGACAGACAGACAGACAGACAGACAGACAGAAGGACGGACGGACGAGTGCGGCCAGCGGACAATTCACGGTTTACCGATAAAACCCTTCGAAGCTTCGCCCTATTAATCATTCATTCCGTGGATATGATGTGATTTTTTTTAGAGTCTGCCCTTTCTGAAGCACTTGCGTTGCGCTGTAAGAAAGTGGTGCAATGAATACTAGTGGCGTTGAAGAGCTGTTCTATGGGGAAAAACTTTGAACAGCTCTTCAACGCAACAGTATTTAGTGTTTCTCATTCAATACTGTTATGTCTAAGAATAGGGAAGGCAAAAGCCTGGCATGGCTCAAATTGCACGAAAAGCGACCGTCAGCGTGGGCATCGGTGGTGTCGGCACAAGTGACACAAAAGGGCATCATGGGATCTCATTGCTGTATGACGTCATAATCACACATGCCCAAAGTTTGTCGCGTCATCGTAGTTTCATCGTGACGTCATTCTGTCAGCGTGTTAATTCACGTAACAGGTTGGCGTCATCGCATGACATTGCCGCTATAGTCAAAGGTGGTCCGATGTCAGAGGCTATGCAGAACGACGTGAGGGGCAGAAAGCATCCTATTCTTCCGATCCCGGAGGCTATGCAGAACCACGTGAGGTGCAGAATGCGTCCCATGGAGTTTCATACAATGATACCTAGAAAAGAATCCGGCGCTGCGATCGTGTACTCCCATGGGAATTATGAGAAGTACAGGGTTCGGATTAGATTGCGGAAGCTAGCGGACTGTCTACGTATTTTTTTCTACAGTTTCAGTTTTGTTCTTCGGGCAGCGTAGGTGGTGGTGTGTGAAGCAAAGCACTGCAGCAGCACCTTTGTTGTTCAGAGAGGCTCAAGACCACTGGGTATCTTGATTTGCTATGACGTTGAAGCTTTACAGGTTGTATTTGACCGTTTAAGCAAAGCGTCGTCCACTAACGTAGCGTCTCATGCCAGTGCTGCATATTGCACGAAATTGATGTATTTTTAATGGCGCGTCTTCCCAAACTCCTTCAAATTGACCGTAAAACGATGGCGAAGCTAAGTAGATGTATTATCGCGCTCCCCTGCTCAACTTCACAACAAAACGAGTGGTGAATTGGAGGCAGACCACTTGGACGACGCACCTGACATCGCAGCAGACGATACAGTGTGTGTTTCTCACTTAAGACAGTTGCTATTTACAGGAATAGGTAATGCGTGCTTTTGAGAGAAAAACACGGATGTTTGTTTTCAATTGTAATGAATATTTCATTTAGTCTTCATACCAAGTTTGGAATGCTATGGCAGAGCAACGGAGTTTATTTTGGTAGTTAATTGTGCCCTGGTAATTATTTTGCCCACGTTTCACACATCTACCGACTGGTCACGAAAACGTTTTGCCATTTATGTTGTGTGTAAAAAAAATGAAGCAAGTTTAAATTAGATACAACTTCATAGCACGTTGTGTTACTCTCGGCAAATAGGCATCGCGAATTCCAAGAACGTGATTCACTCGAAGCAGATCCGAAGCCTGTACTTCCCACAATTCCCATGGGGGTACAAGTGCCACTGAAGGAGCCCGCGTAGACACTAGCGCCAGATTCCCCTCTGGGTATTTTTTAATGAAACTTCACGAAGCGTCCTATTTCTCTGATCTCGGAGGATAGGCAAAGCCACGTTAGGTGCAGAAAGCGTCCTATTCCTCTAATCTTGGAGGCAGTGCAAAACCATGTTGGGGGCGAAAGCTTTCGAACGCGTGGCCAGTAGAATCGACTAAAAAACTAAAATAATATTCGCCTTAGGAAAATGCATACGGGCCCGTATGGCATTTTTCGCTTCATATTTGGCGTACACCTTCAAGTATTTCGTCGAGAATCACCTGCGTGATCTTCGTACGAGAACAAGTGATTGATAATAAGAGGAAAGCTACGGCGTTTCCTGCACCACGGTACAAAGCGGACGAGCGCTAATTACGGCCGGCGATAAATTTTTCATTTTGTCGACCATGCAGGCCCAAAGTGGCTCGAAAAAAAACATACGCGCATCGGTCAGAATTCAAAGTATCTAATTATATACAAATGCGTAAGTCTTCGTATGGGAAAAAAAATGGCAGCATATCCACGGAGTGAATGATGGAGAGTGGGGCGAAGCATTCGTCCGTCCATGCGTCCGTCCGTGTGACCGTCCATGCGTCTGTTCGTGCGCCCGTCCCTGCGTTCGTTCATGCATCAACCCCTGCCTCCGTTCACGCGTCCATCCATGCATCTGTCTGTGTGTCCGTTCGTCCATCTATTCAACACTCCAAGTCCCACCATCTCGCATCTTTTTATCATATATTCCCCATATAGAAGCACCGCCATTCAGTGGACATTCCAAGGACTAAACGAGAGGTGGCACACGCACACTTTCTTACGGCTTGCGCTTCGGGTCTACTTCCCACCTTCAACCACCTTGAGATCATGGTATGTACTAGTTCACTGTATTCATGGCACTGCGGCCCAATGCTCGCTAAACCCTCTAAAACCAAAGAGGTTACGCCCAGCGAGTATAACGTAGCAACCTTTTCCTGTCAGATAGTGCTCAATGTACATGCCAGTGGCTGCTAATGTGAAATGAGAGACAGGAGGATTCAGCTTTTAATTTCTTACGGCTTGCGCTTCGTATCTGCTTCCCCCTTTAACCACCTCGAATTCATTCATGGTATATACTAGTTCATTGTATTCATTGCCCTGCGGCTCAACGCTCGCTAAACCTTTCTAAAACTAAGGAGGTTACACCCAGCGAGTATAATGTAGCAACCCTTTTTTGTCTGATAGTGCTCAATGTACATGCCAATGGCTGCTAATGGGGATCGCAGCGTGCGCGTTGACTAAAAGCCGAATGCTCCTGTCTCTCATTCCCCATTAGCAGCCATACGCATGTACGTTGAGCACTATTTTTTATTGTTAAACAACGCAGAGAAGAAATCTCTCACCGGCACCACCTTGGAGGTCAAATGTTATACCTATTTCGGGTATGTGCTACTGGTGGTTACGTACTACGAGGGACGCCCAAGCTGCGCCATTAGGAGTTTCGCCCCTAAAATGGGCGCCATGAACGCTGATGGCTGGCAGTATTTCTGCCCAAGTAAATGACGTCTATTTTGCATCATCGTTAGAGTATGTCTAAGAAGGAAATGTTCTGTTGAGTGTTATTGACGTTTGTGGCAATAAATTTTTTCTAAACAGTTAAGGCTCCACTTTGAGGCAGTGATATATGGCAAACCTATTCCAGCTCAGACAAAAGCAGGCGCTGTGACAGTTACCAATCTTTAGCGAATACATTCGAGATTTCTCTCGCTAAAATATACGGCTATCACTGCTATTCTTTCCGTTGTTATGTCTTTACTGAAGGAAATATAAGTCACAATACATATTCAAAGTTTTCATATTCAACTTGAATATGGGAAGTAATTACACAGACTCCCTTAAACTAATTCGCAACACTTAGTGAAAAACTAAAGAGTATGCCAACATTGAGAAAAACACGTATTCTGCAAGGCATGTTGGGATATACTCGCATAGTTAGTCATGAGTCAATGTCAGAGATTGACGCGTTTGAAGAAAATGTTTCGTAAAGATTTGCTGATAACTTTAATGTTGTTGTAATGTTGGCCCTGTTGGATGTTATGACAGAGTTGTTTTTCAGGACGTCGTCATTTGTTGAAGAGGTGGCAAGTAGAAAGTTGAGCACGGCTTGGGATACGAATAATTATAGTGAGAAGCACTATGGTGTACATTGCAGTTAAAAGATTATAAACATGATGATCACCATGAGTGAGTGCTTCAAAAAACCGAGAGAAGCGGTACACCTCTATGCCTCAATAGCAGACGTTGTAGTTGAAGATGTGAAAAGATAAGCCGTACAAGAAAATGATTTCAGTTCCGACTACGTGGAAACAGTCGCCATTGACGCCCCAGTCTGTGCCATGCATTCGGAGGTACCATTGGTGAAAATAGAGCTTCCTTTGATGCTATACTTAAAAGGAACCCTAGAAACCTTGTATTGAAGCACCACTGGCTGTGTTTGACAACTGACTGTAATGATACGTAAAACGAAAAAGTCCTGAAGGCTACATGTTCCTTCGACCTAGAAGTGTAAACAAGAGACCCGGAAGCACATTCTGGCAAGCTTAGAAAAAAGCCCTTGAATTGCCATTGCAACTACGTTTTTCAATTTTGAGTTGACGCGTTAATGAGACAAATGCAAGACAGCTTAGTTACTCACCGACTTGGTGAAAAAAACAAAGGGAAAGAAAAAAAAGAAAGAAGTAACCAGGCGCTCTTAAATCGTACTTCTTTGTGGAGCTACAGAGTACCAAAAAATCTGAAGAAAAAAAACAAGAAAAAAATTAGGAGAGAGAGAGAGGCTAAGAGCGTGCATCCAGGCGCTGCCGACAGAGTAGAGCTAGCGTGAATTTCACTAGAAAAACTGCTTATACGTACATAGTAAAGAACAAAAAGGTAAACGTTGAACATTCGGATGTCACCGCTGTTATTTTTGTTTGGGTTGTCCGTGACCAAAGCTATGAGATACATTTTCTATCATCGTACAAGCTGGTTGCAGAAGGGTAGAAGATAATCAGAGCTGCAAAGAAACCCTATGCTTGGAAAGTGAAATCTAGAGCAGTCTTCAATTACAATAGAATTGGAGAAGGTTAAGAAAACTTCGTTTGCATGGCCCGTGCTTGATAGGCGAACCGCGATTCACGCCTACGTTGTCACTATTTCCTTATTGTTTCGGTAACTACCAATAATTGTGATGACGAACAAGCATGACATGGCCCATATGGACGTGAAGACTAGCTACTTGTTCATTCTCCTGACAGCAATAATAAACTGTCGAATTGGCTAAATGCTTTGTGTCACTTCATCCTGAAGACAAAGGACGAGGTATGTTTTGTCCTTATTATTGTTAATTAATTTTACAAAAAGTACAAAATTGACATGTATACATTCATGTTGAACCATCAGGGCTTATTAAGCCCACGAATAAAATTGTTCAGGAGCTTTAGTCAGGGCTTATATAATGTGCCAACAGAAGTGACTGTACAGAACTTACGGGCTTCACAGCTCACTACAACAGCTTCATAACTTCGAGACGTAGAGAACCAGCATCTCCATACGTTGCCAAGTTGTTTTTAGGGGCGAAGCTCCTTATGGCGTGGCTTGGCCGTCCCTCGTATGTAACCACCAGTGGCACATACCCGAAATAGGTATAACACTTGACCTCCAAGGTGGTGCCAGTGAGAGATTTCTTCTGTGCGTTGTTTAACAATGAAAAATAGTGCTCAATGTACATGCCAATGGCTGCTAATGGGGAATGAGAGACATGAGCATTCGGCTTTTAGTCAACGCGCACGCTGCGATCCCCATTAGCAGCCATTGGCATGTACATTGAGCACTATCGGACAAGAAAGGGATGCTACATTATACTCGCTGGGTGTAACCTCCTTAGCTTTAGAAAGGTTTAGCGAGCGTTGAGCCGCAGTGCCATGAATAAAATGAACTTGTATATACCATGAATGAACTCAAGGTGGTTAAAAATGAGAAGTAGATACGAAGCGCAAGCCGTAAGAAAGTAAAAGCCGAATTCTCCTGTCTCTCATTTCTCATTAGCAGCCATTGGCATGTAAATTGAGCCCTATCTGACAGGGAAAGGTTGCTACGTTATACTCGCTGGGCGTAACCTCCTTGGTTTTCGAAAGGTTTAGCGAGCGTCATAACAGCCTCACAACAGCCCTCACAACAGCCTACCTTCAGAAACAAGGCCTAAATATATCAACTGTGAAGTGCGCGTTGATGGCGTTTACACGCAAACCAATGACGCCATACCCTGTTTACATCAATGGGCAGAGTGTCAAATATGCACGGACGCATCGTTTCCACGAAAGACTTCTGTCGATAATAATCGACAGAAGTCTTTTGTGGAGCCCACATTGTGCGTACTTGAAGAAGAGACTGCTATCTATTGTGCATATCATGAAATTCTTGTGCGGTAAAGCATGGGGAACTTCTGTGGCCTCCATGCTACAGCTGTACAGGGCCCTATTTCTGGGTCTATTGCGCTACAGCTTGCCGGTACTGACTAACACTTGCAAATCGAATACTCATTCATTGGAGAGTTTGCAGGGTCAGGCACTGCGTATCTGCCTAGGACTGCCCCGATGCGCTTCTACTTATGCCACAATCATGCTTGCCAAAGACCATCCGGTCAGGACATATATAGTTGTGGATTGCCTCAGAGCGCACATTCGACATGCTAGCCGTGTCCCCGACCACCACTTGGCCCTTCTACCTTCCGGAAGACCACATGCTACGTTTTCAGACGTCATAGCCAAGCACCTAAACAGCATTCCATCAGGATATACGCCAGCTGCGAGAACGGCATGCCCTTTGTGGTGCCTCAACCAGCCGCAAGTACGTCTAGAAATTCCGGGAATCAAAAAGAAAAGCAGTCACTCCAGAGTAGCATTGAAGCAAGCAACACTGCTATTATTACATGAGTTGTACTTAGACCGAACGCAGATATACACTGATGGGTCCGTCTCATCCAGCAGCTGATCAGGTGCCGCTGTAATTCCGGCTGCAGAATTGACAATCAAGTTTAAGTTGTCGCATATGACTACATCTACGGCATCAGAGCTTGCTGCTATAAGGGCTGCTTTTCAATATCTCGTTCAAGAACGTCCAGGAAAATGGGTCATATTCTGTGATTCGAAGACAGCGCTTCAGAGTTTGCAGTCTGCCATGCGTAGGAGGAGCCATGACCAACTGGTACAAGAAATAAGACATTGCCATCATGAAGCTCTAGCACGAGGGCATGATATTATATATCAATGGCTGCCTGGACATATCGGTATTACCGGAAATCAATTAGCCGATGATGCAGCCCGCTCAGCCCATGAAGAAACCCGTGTAGTCCCGATTCCTCTATCAAGGAATGATGCAGCGAGACAACTTTACCTGCTGGCTCGAGATCTCACACGCACGTTCTGGTCGTCTACCAGCTTCCAAAGGTGTCAATTTTATGAACTGGATCCTTCGCTCAAGCTAAAGCTACCATCACAACTTTCCCGCTCCGATGCGACACTGTTATGCCGCCTTTGGTTGGGTGTTGCATTTACAAAGGTGTACTCCTTTCGCATTGGTATGGCAGACACTCCTACATGCGACTACTGTGGAGATGAAGAGACCATCGAACACGTCCTGTGCAGCTGCGCTTGCTACGACACACAGCGATGCCAGCTCCGGATGGTTTTGAATCAACTTGACCCCGGACCATTTTGTGTGCAGAAGATACTAGGACCTTGGGCATCTGCCTCAGTTGCGCAGAAAGCAACTAAAGCACTGCTACTTTACCTTAAGTCAACAAACCTGAGCGACCGCCTGTAAACTGTGTGTGCTCCCCGAGTGTGCTCGTGATTGTGTGTACCTTCTCATTTTTCTGCAACCTCTTTCCTCCCCTTTATCCCTTCCCCAGTGCAGGGTAGCAAACCGGATGTGCGTCTGGTTAACCTCCCTGCCTTTCCTTGTATCTTTATCTCTCTCTCTCTCTCTAGCGAGCGTTTGGTCGCAGTGCCATGAATACAGTGAACTAGAATATACCATGAACTCGAGGTGGTTAAAGGTGGGAAGTGGACCCAAAGCGCAGGCCGTAAGAAAGTGTGCGTGTGCCTCCTCTCGTTTAGTCCTTGGAATGTCCGCTGGATGGCGGTGCATCTATATGGGGAATATATGATAAAAAGATGCGAGATGGTGGGACTTGGAGTGTTGAATAGATGAACGAACGGACACACAAACAGATGCATGGATGGACGCATGAACGGACGCAGGGGCAGATGCATGAAAGAACGCAGGGACGGGCGCACAAACAGACGCATGGACGGTCACACAGACGGACGCATGGACGGACGAATGCTTCGCCCCACTCTCCATCATTCACTCCGTGGATATGCTGCCATTTTTTTTATGGTGGAAGCTCCTTAAGCCGTAGGTCGTGCGTACACGATGTATGTTGTTGTTGTTGTAGTAGTAGTAGTAGTAGTAGTAGTAGTAGTAGAAGTAGTAGTAGTAGTAGTAGTAGTAGTAGTCACCTCCATGGCCGGACCAGAGAAGCGGCACGCGCGCACTCTTTTGAATTGAGGATGAAACCCGGGCACGTTAATCATAAATAAAAAGATAGTTGTTTCTTAAGAAATCACCTACAGAGATGAGCACCGGTGACCTAATCTCCACCTTAAATTTGACGCTTACAAAAAAATTAGTAACAGGAAGACGCACTTTGAGCCTTGCCTGAGCAGAAAAGGTTGCCACGTTAAACTCACTGGGTGTAACCTCGTTTGTTTTACCAAGGTTTAGCGTTGGGTCGCAGTGCCATGAACTAGTGGCGGTGAAAGAAACGTAGGAGCTAGACACGAAGCGCAGGCCGTAAGAGAGTGCGCGCGTGCCGCTCCTCTAGTTCGGCCGTGCCACCTCTCGTTTAGTCCTTGGAATGTCGGCTGGATGGCGTTACTTCTATATGATGAATATATGATGAAAAGATGCGAGATGGCGGTACTTGGAGGGTTCACTAGATGGAAGGACGAATGGACAGACGCTCGGACGTAGGGATCGACCGACAGACAGATGCACGGATGGACGGACGGACGGATGGACGCATGGATAGTCACACAGACAGACGCACGGACGGACGGAAGCGCGCACCGACTGATGGATGCTTCGCCCCTCTCACCATCATGCACTCCGTGGATATGCTGCGATTTTTTTTTCGTCGTCCGTTAGTGTGCACATTTTACAACGGCATATCCGTGAAGGGCATGCATCAGTATATTCGTGGTGGGTGCAGGCATGAAACACTCTCATTAAAAAACAAACGAATGACACAGCAAGCCGCAAACACCTTTTGTCCGCCGTGGCTCTGGACCATCCTCTTTCTGAATTCTTATCGAATTAATAGGAACCACAGCAGTTCCCACGAAAGACGTGCTTTATGCGTGTCATTAACAAGCATTATCATAAGGTAAGGTTCGACAATCACCACGTGGCATTGTAGGTGATGTAGCACGTGTCAGGCAAACAGCAACGGGGTGCTTAGGAGTAGCTTTATGGCGTGACTATGAAATAGCTTTTAGTCGTTGTTTCTGCCAGTATGGAAAACGATGCAGTCGTATAGCTCATATTGCGTGCTTTGCATGGACGATACGCGATCTCTGCTTCCACTGCAGTGGACCGCGCAGAGAGCATGAAGTGGCTCGTGCTATCCTTCCCAGCGTTTCTAGACGGCTCGATCAATGGCACGCTCTCGACGCGAACGGCTGCGACAGAGGCAGGACGTCAATATGGTGCCTCTGGCGAGACAAACGTGATATATTGCGCTCGATTATGTCATTTTTCTCGGTGCAGCTGCTCGGAGACATTGGGACCCGTGGAATGAGGCTCGCGTGGGGCACCGCGCCTCTATCGACTGCTTGCATGGATGCGAGGCACGGTCGTGCAGCGCGCGAAGCTATTTGTCAAAATGCAAAGCTCGGCCAACGCAGTCAGAGAGAAGTCAGGAATGTAGTTATGAAGCCGTGAGCGACAGAATATTGGAATGTCAGGTGAACAGATGCGTAATGGGCCGTGGGACGGAAAACCGCTGTTAGGCTTTCAGGGGGCTTGTGAAATAAGAACGCTTTACTTCTGATATCTCCAATGGGGTAGTTCAGGTTTTGCAGAATTCCACTCCGCTGGAAAGTGCGAAATCTGCGCTGTTACATCACTGTTGCAATCCATCTACTTTTAACTGTTACTACAACAAAGCTAAGGAAACTCACCATTCATCTTGCCAGCACGCAAGCCAGGAACTGCAGTGAACGTCTCTATTTTTTTTAAGAATCTGAGCACGGTATTCGGTGAGTACTCTTATGCGTCCCACGAGAGAATGGAAGTCGTATAGAGAAGCACGAGAATAACACTTTGACGGCAAAGTTTTAAATGTACATGTTCCCCTCGGACCAGCTGCTATGAGGCTTACATGGGAATAACCCTTATTCGTTTTCTGTGCTTGTTGGTTTGATTTATCTGTGGGGTTTAACACCCCCCTCTCCCCCCTGAACCACCATATGATTACGAGAGATGCCGTAGTGGAGGGCGCTGGAAATTTTGACCATCTGGTGTTCTTTAACCTGCACTCAAATATGATCATACTGGCCTGCAGCATTTTCTGCTCGTTTCTATATTGATTCTGTCCACTAAAAACCGTAATGTCAAGTTGAAATCTGCCCTCAAAAGTACGACGATGGCGTCCTCTCATTAGAAAGATATTGTAGGACACTATACTACCAAATAACTCCACTATATGCGTTATTTCCGAAACAACTGAAAGCCTTTTGTCGCATCTTGCGCTGTATATTCACGTGGGATTAGGCAGCCTCAGTTGTTTAATTTGACAAATTTGTCGTGAACTGGCCATGAGATTCACGCAAGCGTGCACATGTAAGTGTGATAGGTGCTGCTTCATCTTCAAACGAAGAGGGAAAACTGCCAACAGCTCTTAGACCCGTCCGGCTTTTTACTACCGGAATTAACAAATACAGACAGTTTTTTCTCTGGTATTACTGATAGCACAGACGAAATGCACTGCAAAGCATCATGAAGCATAACAAAAATGAGTTTATCGCGCGGCTTTGGAGAAATTTGGCAGGTCAACTTCTAATGATTTCACTGACTTGTTCATAATGACATTGACGTCGAAGCATTATTATTGCATAATGTCGCATGGAACTAAAGCACAAATGCGGAAGAGTTGCTATTTTACAAAAGAGGTAGAAGATATTTGGGCAGCCGAGAGGGTTAAATTTATAATTATAGGGTAGCTTGAACAACGCTGGGCATTTCATTGAAAGCGAGAGTGTGACAAAACGGTCGTAAAGATAGTGAGTGCTATCAGCTGCGCTATGCTCTGCTGCCGGAACAAGCTTTTTAAACGTTAGGTCTAATATCAAGTTTGGTGGCAAATGGACTGGTCCCACCACGCTTTCTTGCGATCACTTTTGAATATTTGTTCTGCTGCATTTAAATGAGCTTACAAAGGGCTTTTTTCGAAGTACTTATTTTTTATTTACTCATTTTATTTTCACCAAAACTGATACAATGGCGAAAAATGAGGAGCCGGCAAAAAAGCTGCAGTTATTGCAGCTTGATTAAGCACCGTACACCCTACGTCAGCAATGACAGGGTAAAAATGAAAATACAATAAAGTGAACAAAAAACAAATACTATAAAGCAAGTAACAATACAAGCAAAAGGCAAAGTAAACGACAGACCAAGGTATACAAACAAAAAGGAATATTTCATAAACATATGAGCACAGTAATTCGCAGAGTATGTATCATCGCTTTCGTACATAAGAAAGGTACACAATAAGGTTACACAAAAGAAATAAATAAAAAAATTAAGGTACACAAAAATGATGCAAAGCAACACAGAGTGACCTATTTAAACAATACAAATCTACAAGAATAATGTTTGCCCATCGATATTGTTTAATTTGTCAATTTTTATGTCTTGCTGCTCATATGAGTTGAGTATAGTAGGTAGCATGTGGCTAAGCCTTTGGGTGCCGTAATTAGTGTGAGATAACGGAACTTTCCACGGTGGTTTATATCGATGGAAGTAAATGGTTTGAGTATTTTCAAGATTTTCAAGTGTCAGAAATGCATCGAGTTTCCCTCTGTTTGCGCTAATATAGGATTGTAACAACCTGGATTTGTGTATGTCATTTGCCTGAACAGTTTTATGTTTAACAAAAAGTTGTCTTGTGTGTTCAAGGTATGGTATGTTTTCTATTGCCCTGATCGCTCTTTTCTGAAGCATTTTTATCCTATTTAAATTTGTTGACGTAGTGTTTGGCCATACTAAAGCGCAGTAGTTCAAGTGGGCATGGAAAAGAGCTTGATATAAGAGTCGCTTTACAGTAACGGACAAAAGATGTCGACAACGATTTAAAGTGCCAACCACGCGTCTCAACTTTTAACTAATATGGTCTGTATGCTCGTTCCAGGACATATGTTCATTAAAAACTACTCCAAGCGTCTTAATTGATTTGGTCACTGCAATTTCGTAGGGGCCTAGGGTAACATAATTTGGTACATGCAGAGATATGCCGAGAGCTCGGAAAAGGACACATTTTGTTTTTGATTCATTTAACATTAAATTGTTCTTGGTAGACCAATCACGAAGCTTATAATATGTGTTTGCCGCTAAAGCCTCGAGACTACTAAAATCTTTTCCAGTGAAAAATAATGTGCAGTCATCAGCATAAACTATGAAGTTACAATTTTCACCAATTCTGACTATATCATTTATGTAGTATAAAAACAATACAGGCCGCAGAATACTACCCCGCTTTAATTGATTGTGTGCGTCATTTGAAACCATTTATTTCAACATACTGAGACCACTCGCTCGGATTTGACTGCATAAGTTTGAGTGGTATTCCCCTAAATTTTTTGCATTCCAATTTGTTTAGTAACAGTTCATGAGGTACACGATCAAAGGTTTTACTCAAGTCCAAATACAATGCAAGTGTCAAAAGTCTCTTTTCGACATTGCAAACTATGATTTCTTTTTGTGCTAATAAGGCACTTTCTGTTTAAAGTTTCTTTCTGAAACCATATTGGCATTTGGTTATTAGATTGTGCTTTCTCAAGAAACTGTCAATTCTACCGTTTATTATATTTTCAAGGCATTTCGAGAAAACTGGTAGTACAGATATTGGACGATAATTGTTTAAGTTGTTTTTATCTCCGGGCTTATATAATTCAGTAACTTTCGCTAGTTGCATGTTGGTTGGGAAAATACCTGTTGATAACACTAAATTGTATATATGTGCTAGCACGTCTGCTATGAGGTCTAATACATACTTTATTGGTCGCATTTGTGTGCCGTCTGGATCACAGCTCCGACTATTTTTTTTATTTTACTGAATAGCGTACTTACTTCAGATGTGGAAGTCGGTTTAAGAAAAAGTGTGTTTGATAAGTGAGTAATGTCAGTTGTTGTTTGCGCGCTCTGGCTGGCATTTCCTATTTTCACAAAGAAGTCATTAAATTTTTCAGCAAGGTTGATGCCGTTTAATATCCTTCCATCTATTTCAAGATTATCTATTTTTGGCGGCAGGGGCTCCTCTGTTCAATACTTCATTTAACTTTTTCCACATGGTATTACGTTGCTCTGGACGTTCCAGGTCAAAATTACGACTGTAGAAGTCTCTTTTCGCCCTTTCTTTTACTTTATTCAACCGATTTCTAAGAGCCTTGTATTCAACCAATAAGTTTGCATTACGTGTTTTGACGAACTGCTGGTAAAGTTTATTTTTATGGTTTATCTGACGCTTAAGTTAGTTTGTTATCCGTGGCTTCTACGATTTGCTTGACCTGTGATGTGCCTTGAGAGGAAATGATTCAAAGTGAAGTTCCTTGAATAATGCAATAAGTTTTTTATATGAGTTGTTTGCATCTTCATCAGCCATTATACTATTCCAATGTGTCTACATGATGCGACACCTAAAGTACTTCAATGTGTTTGGTGTTATTGAACGGTACATGAATTTTTCCGGTTTTACATAGGCCGAATTTGTATGCATTTTTAGGAAAATGAATATAGGCAAGTGTACACTTATGCCAAAACTGATCACCCCTGAAATTGTTTCTTTTGCGGTAGAACTTGTAACAAACATGTCCAGCAATGACACCGTAGATTCAGTAATACGCGTAGGCATAGTAATGACATTTTTAAAAGAGTTGCACTCAAGCACGGATAAAAATTCAGTACTTGTGACGCAGTTCTTCGAGACATCTATGTTGAAATCGCAGCTTGTGTCGCGCGCTGTTCATATAGATAGCGGTCTGTGCTGTATGCTACAAAATAATGGTTTTCAGGACCGTCACAGTAGCTGCAGATGATACTGCCGTTTAGAAGCTGAAATACAAGACTAGAATAAATATATCAAATTCATGCTCTAGTGCCCTAGCCAATTTGCCTTGTCAAATGAATGAATAGGAAAGCATGTCGTTTATCAGCAAAGACAGCAACGGAACACGTATCGTGTCATCTGTAAAATCTTTTTCTTAACTCTACAGGTCAAATTCTGCATACTCAGATTGTTAGAATGTTCTTCAGTAACATGACATCTTTCATGTGGCGATTGCTGCGTTGGTGCTACATCAATTAAATTTCAATCTGAGATTCATTCCATTGCAACAAAAAAAAAGGGGGGGGGTTTAGTTTTTTATTCAGCTCATAGGTGATGCTACTAGTCTATAAATCTGAAACGTTTGACCACACTCTAAATTTAAAGTGAGTCACATTGTGTCAAGTTCTTATGACGTGAGTACGCTCTCCTCTGTCTCTGAATAACTGAAAGGCAACAATATGATAGAAATGTCACCAAGGTGACGTCTTAAGTTTGCTACCCCTTGTTAAGAAGGAAAAAATAAGGGGCTACGAAATGTGATAGAAAAGGAAAAACGATCAATTCATAAATATCTGGGTGGGTGTCCAGTACATTCTACGATGCCACCACGTAGCCGTTCACAATGTGAGTTTCCCCGCGGTAACTGTACTCAACGATGGATGCTTGTAGAAGCTTGGCCAGAAGACACTGCAAACATATTTATTCCTTGTGACGTACAAACTCCTTTTCCCTTTTCTTAGGTGGCTGACGGGGCTCGGACTGGTTCACATGTTCTTGCCTATCTCTCTTCACTGCTCACACCCTTTCTCTAGGCGATTCATATAGTGATAAGACGTAGTCACTACCATATATATTCAAAAGGGTATCAACCTACCTCATTGAAGAAGGACCCTCTTATTATAATGCCCCGTGTTCGCAATTTAGGCTGCCTGCCATGCCATCCTTCAAAAGTCGGTGAGACACAGGCGCACAATGATCAGTCAGGTTTCTAACGATGTCAACTGTGACTTCATTCGCGAAGCACGGCGTGAACCACAAACTTGCCTGTCAGGACGGTGTATGCGGAAGGAGTGCTATAGGAGACCCCCCCCCCCTTCCTCTTGTTTTGTCAACTCCCGAATGGCGCGCGTGGACTAACTTCCGGTCGTATTTCACTGTGCTGTCGCCATTGTTTGCCGGAAAACACAAAGTGACCTACTAAGAACGTGCGCTCTCACAATTCAAAGGGATGTCCGAGAGGAGTCGGGGATTTTAGTCCTCTCTGGCGCCACACACGCGACTATGAAGTTCGTCAGCACATGCCGAGACACTGGCACCCATTCGAAACAACTTTCGTTAGTATTGTGCTTCTCCATAAATATCCCTGCACACTTTTCGTAATTAGGTCAATAAGGCGGGCACCATGTAGAATTTAAAGAGCCGGTATGATATTATGCTTTATAAGAGAGTAACGTGATCGAAGGCATGGTTTTAGTGGAAGCGAGAGCTAATTTTAATTTTTTTACATGTGAGTTCATATACAGAATAGCAGAAACCAAATCTATGGAAAGATTTGTGAGCTGCGTCAAAGGATATACAAGGCCGCAGTGATGTTACCATAGGTCAGCAAAAAACTTATAGCTCACTCAGACTCACTTATGAAACATGTCTCTCCTTTAGAGCTTAACAGTACTCACACTCGCCGAAATATTGCTCACTTGGACTAACTTAGAGTGCAATTCACTGGTCTGTCTCACTCTAGGTGATTCTGAGTCAGCCGATTCATGAGTGTGTCTGTTAGCGTACTATCAGTGGTTTTGTCCAAGGTGTAACTCGGCCGGAGTTATATATTCGTTACAGAAAAAGGAGGCTGGCAGAAGAGAATTGAAAGATGTTTTTTCAAGTTTATATTTGCAGTAGCCGACCACATGCATTACAATTGTTTACGTGATTTCTTTGTATACGTGCCACACATCTTTTAGAATCTCCTATTTAACAACGCATACTCACAAACTATTCACGCATTTCTCCTATAAAAGATCTACAATACCTCCCCAGAGGGGAAAAAAAGGGAACAATGTTGTGTATTTGCAATCAAAGCACAATGTATAGGCCCAGCCACTTCTGTAACGGACTTCGTGCACGTGATCTCAAAGAGATAGACCGGGCTCTGTCTCCACATAGATCACTTGTCCTCGTTTTAATTTTTTGTATGCAGAAATTGAAAACTTTAGGCGAGGCAACGTAGTCAATATTGCCAAGAGTCCGGTCTATCCGTTCATTTTTTTTTAATTCGAGGAAATCAAGGAAACGAGGAAATCTAATTGATACTGGCAACACTCCTGTCTACTCACTCAAGGCCACGTACAGAAAGCGTGTTAAAGAAGTACTTGGCTTAAAATAAAGGAAAGAAATTAAAAAAAATAAAGAAATACTTGGCTTAAAAATGTTACAAATCGTTGCAACACCTACGCGAAATAATATTATTACTGTGGCAAAATTGTCTGCAATGGCTTGATGATTGATTGATATGTGTGGGGTGTAACGTCCCAAAACCACCATATGATTATGAGAGATGCCGTAGAGAAGGACTCTGAAAATTTTGACCCCCTGGAGTTCTTTACCGTGCACCCAAATGTGAGCACGTGGGCTTACAGCATTTTCGCCTTCATAGAAAACGCAGCCGCCGCCACCGCCGGGATTCTATACCGTGACCTGTGGGTCAGCATCCGAGTACCTTATCCACTAGACCACCACGGCGGGGCTGTCTGCAATGATATTTTTTATTCAAGTTAGTGAATTATCAGACTTTCTGAAGACACGACATTTACGAGCTGTGCATGACAGTGACCAGTATTCAGGAACACAAATGTCGCTTCTCATTAGTGGTCAATAAATTGTTCAAAATGCAATATGTTCAGTTTAGCGAAAGTCTCTTTGCAGCACAAAGATTACAATTGAAAACCGATTTTGATGTTTCTGTGATGAGGTCTGAAGATTATTCGCATCGAAGAAGGCAAAATATCAACTGGCAGAACAACCAGTATGACAACAGCAACGAAAATAAAGTAAACGAACTTGCGCTCGAGTAACAAGTTTAGACATTCGACTGCGCTGTTCAGAAAAGGCGTACTTATGGTAATGTACTTTCGCAAAATGTGCATATGTCAAAGGCGAGTAACAAATTGCCCATATTGATGAGCACTACATAGGCTTTTTGAAACAGCTATAATGGGGTAACCTTGGCGTTAATAGCTCTTGGTCTCCTTCCAGAAAATTTTCAAATGGCATGCTTTACGAACAGACAAGGTTTACGGTAACTGTGCAGAGTAGAAGCACCGGTTACAAAAAGGGGGACGTCTCGTTTTTTTTTTAATGTTTGTACAAAGTGAAGGCGCGCTTAGGTTACAGATGTGAAGGAGTAGCAGTTAAGGAAATGCGAGGAATTGCCGTAAGCGGAAGCTGCCGTTCAGGTTTACAGTCTTGTAGCGTCATGCAAATGCATATTCCTTCCTGGGAATATGCGTGAGTATTTCGCTTATTGCTTGCACAAGCAGGACACGAATAAGACGTTAGTTCTGCAGACAGCGCTCAAGATGAATGTGTCGGTGTCTTCATCGTAATCATCAAAAAAAGAAAAAAAGAAGCGCAATGCCTGTTCAGAAATAGTCCTGCCTGCCCTCCCAACTTTATTATTTTAAAAGCCCATGTTCCCATTCACTGCCTCCTTCTCATGAGGATTCAGCACACTAGTCATGCATACGTGTCGGACAAGCTCCACGTCTCGAAAGTTTAAGGGGACACTAAGATAACTATTAAGATGATGTTGATTGTTGAAATAGTGGTCCAGAAACCTCGTGTTACTTTTGTGCAAAGAAAGGGCTTATTTTGAAATAAAATTACATTTTAGTGGTCCGCATCGGGTTATCTCACTTTAAATTACCCGCCCCAAGAAGCGGGCCATCTCACGACACTGTTGCCGTACACAACGTTGTCCGGCTTGACGGCGCGGCCGCCGACACTAGTAGTAGCAGGACAAAAGCAGCGAGAGCTACAGCAGAAACAACAACCATTGATCAATTCCCTGCAATTGACTCCGAGATGGCAGACGTATTTTGGTTAAACTGGGCCACGCTAGATGGCGCGACCTGTACAGTTTATATATCCCCGCAGGTTCGATGCATCTGAGGAGGTGGACCGGGCCATATGCCGAATATGTGGCGCTGAGGAGGAGACAACGGGACACCTCGTCCTCAGCAGTGCTGGTTTGTGCCCGGCTCACACAGAGGACACCACGTTCCCACTGGCACTGGGATTCCGAGAAGATGCGGAGTGAGAGAACACAGCGTTGGCCAGAGGTGCGCACGTCACGAAACAGAGACTGATCTAGTGGTGGTGCGAGACGTGCAGGCAGTGCCGATGCACAGGCAGTGTTCAGACTGTTCAGACAGTATAAGGGCCCTTAACGATACACTAGCTGACTGTGGCAAACATTTTATTGTGTCTGTGCGCGCGCGTGTGTATCTGCCTGCCCCCTTTTTTTATCCGCTTGTTTGTCTCATTTTCTTGTCTCTCTATCCAACAACTTTTTCTCCATTTTCTCGTTTTTCTTTTTTCCTTTTTGGTTAAAGCATTCCAGAGTGGCCTACCTGATATGAAGAGTATAACCACAGCTCATCATTTATTATCGTCCATCATCATTAGCAACCACGTGAAAATTGAATTTTCGAACGAATCGTGCCATTCCTCGTATTTAGTAACGTCCGGCGGTTCTTTTTTTTTCATGAATGAAACAGGAATGAACAAGCAGCGTGTCATAATGTAGACAATCTATAAGAAGGTGATATACGTCTTCATCTACAAAATCCACATTCGGATTCAAATGTTTCAGCTCTACCCATTCTGTGAAAAAGTGTTTTGTGTGTGTGGTGTGTATTCTCAACCGGTGAATAAGTGTTTCCATACTTCTATCTAATGCTATCGTAATTTCGAATTCAATTAATTGATCGATGTGATATAAGTTGCAGCTCTTTGTGTTTTTGTTGAACCAAGTATTTTTGCTCATTTTTAAAGTTGTAGCTTTTATAATACTACGCAATTAATTTTTCGAGATTGATAAAGAAACAGCAACATCTTTACGATGTGCTTCTTGTGCCGCTTCATTAGAAGCTCTTTGTGCCGGTTGGATCGAATGTTAACGAGGGACATTATCAGAGGCTATATTCGTTGACATTCCAACATTACGTTATCAATGAGTTGGTGTTGTTTGATGTGTGCATATGAGTGTGTTTTTACATAGGAGTGCTCGGGTGTTCTATTTTCTATCTATTGCTCTTTATGTTTTTTTTTTGAGATGGGCGTTCAACTTTCACTCAAGGGCTATGGAGTAGCAGGCATCGTACTTTTGCGCTAACATCTCTTTATCTATCATATCAATAAAGAAAAAAATGACAGCATATCCACGGGAGGAAGGATGGAGGGCGTGGCGAAGCTGGGGCCGCACACCACTGCCGCGCCGCTTCAGCATCCCGTTGTCATACGGCAGGGTCCTCGCGGCACGCTTCGGCCTCTCGCGCCTGCACAGCGAAGTCGCTTCTTCGAGCGCGAGCGCCCACTGCCCTGCGTGTACGCCGCTGGGCAGCCTTGTCCATCTACCGACCCTCTGAACGCGCGCGTGCCAAAGCGGTGCTTTCATTGTACTATAGAGCGCCACCGATGAACTCGCGATCGCAGTGGTGCGATAGTTTCTCTCTCCTTTTCTGTACGTATATGGCGTAAATGCTGTTTTGATAATTCTCACCTTTTATTATTATCTTTTGCTACAAATTGCCCTCTAGTGTGGGCGATTTTGCATTTCTCAGCGTATATGCATTGTTTCTATAGTACAAGGAATGCCATCTATGGCCGAACGGGAGTCTCAACAAGCAGTGGCTACAAACGATAGCGGAACCATCGGGTGACGCTATAAAGAGTATCGCACCTAAAAAAAAACAGCAGCATTTTATTGCGTCTCTTGATGCCTGGAAGTTTCTTTATTTAGTACTGCTAGATCAATTACTAGTGATTAGTTGTAGGTGGTTCGTCCGACGTCATCGGGATCATTTCGAGAATGTCCTACTGCAGCGCATGTATTCCTGTGCATTTACCTCATTTTCTCGGTAAGTAGGGCACTGCTGTTGATAATATTGTCGTTTTAGATGTCGTAATACATTGAGCTTTCACTCTGACGTAAATTGTTATTTGACTTTAGTGTACCTTTAATTCTAGTTACAATCGCTATTATTGCGCTGCTCCCCCCCTCCCCCCTGCTTGATCTGCACTGTAGCCCCATTCTCAAAGTGAGAAACAAGCCAGTGGCGCATAAGGAACCGAGTGCAGCTAGAGTATCGTTTATAACTAACTAGCGCTTCCGGCAGTAGCGTAACGGCGACGTACATTTACGACACTGCACGCGCGGAGCCGTTCACGATCGCGAGGGCTTGTGCGACCCCCGACTCAGCGTCGTGAGGTGTGTAAGCATGGTGGCAGGAGGAGAGGGTACACACACGATGCGGGGGAAAGATGATCGCCACGAAACCGGGAGCTCTCGCATGTTCGAAGCACGTTCCCTACGTGAGCGATCGGGTCGAGAGCCCATTACCTTGCTGCGGAACGCCGCGGCACGAAGCTCAACTCTCTGGAGACCGTCATGCGGAGGGTTCCGTGCGCGCTCGTTTCCTTCCTGCGTACGGTACTACGGCGACTGACTTTCGCTCTCTCCCATAGCCGTAGCCGTCTGCTGCGCTACCATTTCGGTTCGCCGCTCGAAGGCGTAGCGCGACTAATGTACCGTTGTTCAAAGCGCCCACGTTTTGCGAGGGAAAACTTGGTCCGGTGACCCCCTGCGAGCGCGCGGTCGCCAGATGGTCAGTACGGTGACAAATGCGGACTCCGGCCACGGTGACGCCCGAGTTAACCGAGTCGTTTAGGCACACAAGGCGGTGCAAGGAACCTTACAGTCATGTTCTTTCTACAATGAAGCGTTTCCAGCATATATGAGAGATGAAAGAAAAAAAAAAGGAAGCCCCACGAAAAAGAAAAGGAAATGAACACGTGTCTACAACCAATTTCGTTGCACCGAAGAAGTTTTTTGGAACTTTTTGTACAACCAAGCTTTTTCTCGGCTTGATTCAGACGTTCAATAATACGCTTTATTTACCTTTTCGAGCTTTAAATAAAGAAAATACTGGCGGCTGCTCCAGTATATTCAACACTTTGACTGAAGGGTAGCAACTTTTTTGAGTGTAGTCTCCAACTACATCCTTACTAATATAATGAATGCCTGTTGAGTTGCATATTGCAGCGCAAAGCCTGCATACAAAAAACTACGCACAACCCATTTTATTATATCAGGGTGTCTAGAAAACAGCTTTCGAGAACAAACGCTACATCTTAGTCCAAAACTGACCTAGAGTCTCTCTTCAGCTTCATCTGTCTACGATTTCACCTTTCCACAAAGTAAGAATGCTACGAAAACGCGAGAGCCTCCGGTTCACACGATTCTGTTTGTGCCGGTCACTGAAGCTTATAGTCTTAACTGTCTCAATCACAAAGCCACGTCCAAGTATTTTGTAGCCCTCGCCCGGGAGAGATCGTAGATGTGTGGATCAATGGCCGTAAGAATATTCTCGCCACAGATGCCACTCAAGAAGCACATTGGAAGTTTTGGGCAACATCAAGGTGTTGGAGGACATCAACGTTCACTCCTACATGTCTGATGACCGCGACTCTACTGCAGGCGTCATTTATTATGTCGACATTTTCATTAGCAAAGCTGACTTTCCGGCTCTCATCGAACGGGCGTCTGAAGAACTTGCCATACTAGAAGCCCGTAGCCATGGCAAATCACGCTGTGTGAAACTCGTGTTCGAAGGAGGCAGCCTTCCATCGCAAGTCAAGATCCTCCATCTTCGACACGCAGTGCGACCCTTTGTACCGAAGCCGCTTGAACGCCGGAGCTATTGTAAGATGGAACACGTCAGTGATGTTTGTACAAACCGTGCTGAGTTCTCGTAGTGCTCAGAGTCGCACAGTGCAGACGCTTGCCAGGCAGAACTTCGTAAGTGTGACAACTGTCACGGCCCTCACGATACATCGGCGAAAGATTACCCAAGCATGAAAAGGAAATGCAAGGGCTGAGGCAAACGATCCGGGACGGCTCAACCCACAGGGAGGCCACTGCGAAAGTGCGATTCTGGTGGCCTCGTCGCTGGAGGCCTTAGAAGATGCCCGCTGTCGAACCATGGGCTGCACTTCATGAAATAATTGCGTACACACCGATGGACGGACGAATGGATCAATGTATCCAGCTGTGCCCTATAGATCGGGTGGCGGCTCACGCCACCTAGTCATAAAGTTAAGTGCTATCGATGTGTGTTGAAGGATTGAATTGCACTCGCGCCTTGATTGTAGGCACGAATCAGTTAATGTTCTCCTGGTTATTTCTACCCGTTTAAAGTCTGTTTTGTTTTCACTGTCCCTAAACCCCAATGCTTTGAAAAATTGAGTGCCATTATCCTGGACTGTAGGGTGAAGCCCTTTACAGAACATTATCAAATGTTCAGCTGTTTCTTCCCTCTCTCCACAGGCACTACATAACGTGTCTGTCCCTTCGTATTTCGCTTGGTACGTCTTGGTGTGTAATACTGATGTTCTGGTCTCGAACAGCAGAGAACTACCCCGAGAATTATCGCAGATCTTTTCTTTGGCAATTTCCTGCTTGATAGTTTGGTAGGTCTCCAGTGATGATTTTGTAAGCATTCTAGTTTTCTACATCTCCCTCTCTGTTTCTTTCACCTTCTTCTTAACCAATGTTTGTTTTTGGCTTCGTATTCTGCTGTTGCATAAATACTTGTTTGACAATTTTATAGTTCGCGTCCTCCATTTACTATCGCTATTCTTCATGTACAGGTAGCTGAAAACTTTCCTAGCCCAACGCTCCTCTACCATTTTTTTTCAACCGCTCCTCAAATTCTATCTTGCCGCTAGCTTTCCCGCACTCGAATGATGTCCATCCCGTGTCACCCTGTACCCCCTGATTTGGGGTATTCATGTGTGCTCCCAAAGCAAGTCTACCTATGCCAAGTTGTTTAATTTCCAATCTTGCTTGAACCTCTGATGTCATGCACAAGACTGCATTACCGAACGTCAAATCCAGGACCATTGCACCTTACTTAATCCCTCTCACAACTTCATGCCTATTGTAGTTCCACAGTGCCCTATTTTTCATTACAGCTGCATTCCTGTTATGCTTGTAATTACGTATCCTTCGTTCTCCATTAGGTACCCAGCCCCGTTATTTATCATAACATTTCATACTACCTACCATACCACCTACCTTATCATACCACATACCAACTCAAGTGTCCAGTGACGTCAACAACAAACTATCCAAACAAGACGCGAACATCAACAACCCACCTGACACATGACCAGCGCGGCCGATCTAAGCCACTGTGTCGCTTGTCTACAATTATTTCGGAACGAGAGTGGGGCGATAGTCGAGATAAGAAAATCGTAGCCATGGTAAATGCCCTCATGAATACTATTCGTGTGCTCCTTGCTACTAATAACAGTCCGGCTGCTAAAAATGCTTTTACCCGCATGTCGCGGGATTGAATCCCGGCTGCGGCGGCTGCATTTTCAGTGGAGGCCAGATTGCTGTAGGCCCATGTGCTCAGAGTTGGGTGCACGTTGAAAAACCCCAGGTGGTCTAAATTTCCGGAGCCTTCCACTTCGGCGGCTCTCATAATTATATGGTGGTTTTGGGACGTTAAGCATCAAATATCAATTTAAAGTGCACTTCAGTTATTGGAGGCATTGAAACCGGTGCTGTCGTCCGGAAAAGCACCATGGGTTCTCGTCTGCAAGCCTTTCCTAAAAAGTTCAAAGGATAATTGATTTTTCAATGGGATGCCTGAGTCCGAACCCCGCATTTCTGATATTCGACCATATG
This sequence comes from Rhipicephalus microplus, assembly GCF_013339725.1. NCBI lineage: Eukaryota > Metazoa > Arthropoda > Arachnida > Ixodida > Ixodidae > Rhipicephalus > Rhipicephalus microplus. Next base: position 250,770,799 of record NC_051165.1, read on the forward strand.
TGTTTAAGAATCAATTTCGCATTACTGAAATTTGTGAGCCACGACTTCCCAATGGAATAGTGCTATATATGTGCGAAGCCTTCAGGTCCGCTACCTGCCACGAACAAGTAAAGTCGTCGGTTATATGAGGGGTGAGCTTACCTATATTGATCACCCTATAAAACCTGACGATAAGAACCAACACGTCTGCTTAACAGTGAAAGGTAGGGATATATATATCACCTTGAAGCCATTTTGACCCTGCACGTGCACTGTTAGCAGCCACACCTGCACTATGGATCATCACTAGTGGTTTTAATGCTCACCATTCACTATGAGGAAGTCAGAAGATAGACCGTCGTGGAAGGCAACTCTTCTTTGCTTCTGAGCAGGAGCTGCTTTGTGTAAACTACGGCAGTGCCACGTTTCTACGGGAAACGTAATATAGCAGCTCCCTCGACTTAAATTTGTGTCATGAAGCCTGAGCGGAAAGGTTCAGTGGTTCGCCGAGCTATGGAACTCAAGGAAGTGGCCATATATCCACTAATTTGAAGATCAAAGGTCTGAGCAAATCTCAAAGCTGCAAAGATTCGACTAGCATTCACTGGTCAAAGTACAGGCCACTAGACTGGAAGAGAGGTGTAAAAAAAGATGAAACGCCTCCTCATGACCCGCTTGAGGATAATATTAGGTGTGCTGCTCAAGTAGCGACTTATAATTTTGAGCGAACTTCAAAATTTTGTGAATACGAAGCGGAATTGGAACGGCTCAGAGCGATCCGTCGTCGTGAAGAACGACAATATAGGTGCACTAAGTCAATTTACGACTTGAGGGAGGCAAGGCGTCTGCAGAAAAAAAAAAAATCAGTGGTGAATCAACTGAACTAAGTTTTTTCGGTGGACATCTTTGTGTGAATGGCTGGACTCGCACAGCCCTTTAACGCAAATATGAAGGATTGTTAGCAGCTTAAGGATATCACCGCATCAACATCGCCCCTTCAAGTGTTTTTCTCTTTACCGAGGTCGCACCGGAATTGAAGTCGCGGAAGGTTTCTTTATGAAAGTCGCCGGTCGGGAGTCCGCGTCCACCATGCGTCACCTAGAAAACGCACAAGCCAGCAAAGATTCAAGAATGGACACTCTTTCGCTCTCTAAAGCCACTTCAGGAGGCCTTGACAGTATGCGAACGAGCTTCATCACTTGGTCCGGATGGGATCACGTACATGGCTCTTTGCAGCCTCGGTGAACCAGCTCGACGGGCCCTTCTATTTGTATACAACAGCTCGTGGATCAGCGGATTTCTCCCTCCTCCGTGGAAATCCGGCCACCTCATCCATATGCTTAAGCGAGGTAAATTTCTTCTGGTCTTGACTTCTTATCACCTACATCGCACTTAACAGCTCTTATTGCTAAAGTGATGGAGCGGATGACTTTGACTTGCCAGAAGTTTACCTGGAGTATCGCAAGATAAACCCTTATGCTTTGATGGGCTTTCGGTGTGAGTGGTCCGCTATGGATAACGTTATTGACCTGATCTCGTCTGTGCAACAGTCGAAAAAGCTTGAAACAATTATCTGCGGCATTCTTCTTGGACGTGAAAGGTGCCTACGATAATGTATCGCATGAAGGTTTTCCAGATCTCTTGGATTGGGTGGTCGTGTTTTCCAATTGATTGAGAGCTATTTCCAGAGAAGAACCTTCTTCGTACAAGACTGATGATGGCACAACAACGCATCATTACGTCGGTGGTGGTGTGCCTCAAGGCGGAGTTCTTAGCCCCACACTTTTCATCCTAGTACTCCTCGGCCTGGTTGACGCACTTACATGATCAGTCCATGAATCAATATAAGCAAATTACATGTACATCTGAGCGCCAGGTATTACACGCCTTCATGTGCTTGTCAGACATCTGAGAGTGGCTACTCTGGCGACAAAGTACCTTGAAGGACAGCGACTTGAGCTGTCACTGCAGACGTGATCCCTTATTGCATTCACGCATAAGATGATGGCCCCATATGTCATTAAAATCAACAGACAAACGATACACTACGTGAAGGCCCATCGCTCTCTCAGAGTCATTATTCATCGCGACCTTTCCTGGAGCCCTCACATCACCTACTTGCAAAGGAAACTCGTCATGATCACCCCCTCACTAAGGTTTCTTGCTGGAAAGAGCGTAGGGTGCGTCTATACGAGCAATGCTTGAACTTTGCACTGTTCTGGTTCTCGTTTTATGCGCTACAGCTTACCTGCGCTTTGCAGGACACGAAGAACAAGTATGCGCGTCCTCCAGTCACTTCTATAGCCCAAACACTGTGAATATGCCTTTGCCTTCCGAGATGCGCCTCTGCAGAAGCGACAGTCTTAATTGCGCGTGAATATCTAATTAACACATAAATCCATGTTTATGCTTTCAGAATGCACTTGAGCACTTGAGCATCATCTCGCCTCACCTCGAACTTCTAGGCACGGCTCAGTGGTCAGCAAAACTCTAGCTCAGCATTGCGCAGTGCTTCCATCGCACTTGACGTATTCTGCAGCATGGCCATCATTGCCATTTTAATGCCCCCACCCACTCAAAGCTGTTCCTGCCATTCCTGGCACCCAAAAAAAGAAACAGTTGTCTCTACCTAGCCGTGAAGCAGAGCACACTACTGTTCCTGCACGAAAATCGCAACAGACGCCTTCAAATTTACAAGGGTGGCTCTGTGTTTTCAGTAAGCTCAGCAGGGGAGGTGGTTATTCCCGCGAAGCCTGTCAAAATTAAATTCAAGACATCGCGTTTGACGTCATCGATGGCTGCTGAACTCGTTGTCATACGCGCAGCACTGGAGCTTATTTCTGAAGAACCTTGGCAAGTTTAGTCCATACTCTGGGTCTCAAAGGCAGCATTTTGGTGTTTTATGTCACGCTTTTGTCATGGCCTTAATGAACACTTAGTAGCCAATATAAGACTTATTCGTGAATAAGCAATCGAAAGACAACACAGCATAGCGTATCAGTGTCATTTTGATATATATGGCAATGCCAGTGCAGATGAGGCCACTGATTCTACAAATGACGGTACGAAGTGCACAGCCACCCCGTTTTCAAGAACCGACGCAGCTACAAGGCTTCGCTCACCGTGACATCACAGTAGCACAGTGGAACTCGATGGAACTTACGAACGCTCGCCTACATAACTTGGATCCACATCTCAAGCTTCGTCTTTCCTCAGGAATACCTCGAGTGTCCTTCATGAACGCATACTTCTTTCTTATTCAAGTGGCACAAACCACTACGCGCAATTACAGCAGCTGCGTCTAACAACATGACAACATGCTACGCTCATAATGCGCTCGCGTCCGTTTCGATAGCTTCACATGTAACAAACTTGGTATTATGCGAAGCGAATGGACGACATAGGTAAATGACACATACAAACATAATAATCATGACATGTTTGTCATTTACCAACGTGACTATACATGCCACACTCATTATGCGCTCACGGTCGTTTCGCTAGCTTCACATATGCCAAATTCTTTATTACCTGACGTCAATGGATGACGAAGGTATGTGACTGGTGCAAACAAGATAATCACGAGATTCGTGGCATGTGAGAACATGACTACATGCCACAACATGCCACAGTCAAGGTGCCAATACATTTCGACGTGACGCGTTGCGCGTGCTCACCGGCGTTCATTTCGTCGGGTCACGCCGGCGTTGCCACGCCAGGCGCAAGTCCTGCCATATACTCGCAGGTGCACGCCGTGCTGCGTTGCTTTGACGCATGCGCGTTTCAGCGCGTCCGACGTCCCTCCGCCATGAAAAGAAGGAGACGCAGTGTTGTCTGGGTAACGCATCGTCGCGAAATGCAGCATGCCACAATTCACACCGGTTGCCGTCGGGCCGTGCCAACGGACGCAGGTCGCGCCGGTCGCGCCTGGCGTCAGACTATAGAGTGCTCGCGTTTCGCTAACGTAGCGTCACCGTGCCCAGCGTGGGCGCTCGTCAACGCTACATTAGAGTATATTGGGCCCTTCATGATGCACATACGGTCGCTTTGCTAGCCCCAAATATACAAAATTTGGTATTACGTGATACCAATGAATGACGAATGTGTATAATTGGTGCAAAAATGATACTCCTGACACGTGAGACATGTAAGAGCATGGCAACATGCCACGCGCATAGCGTGCTCACGGTCGTTTCGCTAGCTCCCCATGTACTAAATTTGGTATCACGCGACATGAATAGATGACGAAAATAATCGACACATCAAAACATAATAATGATACGGAAGTCATGTGCGGCATCATTTACCTGCACCTCGTAACCTTCTGCTGATTTTATAGTGACCTATCAACCTTTCTCATTCGTGCTTCGCATATAATCGATTCCCACTGTACGTGGGATCTGCTAACTTTTTTTTTTGTGTTCTCTCTCTTTGAGAAAACCTTTTTTATCATTTTTTACACCCTTTACACCCTTCCCCAGCACAAGGTAGCCAGCCGGTCTAAGAACTGACTAACCTTCCTGTCTTTGCAATTACTTCTTTCCTCCTCCTCTTCCTCCTAGAGCAAATTGAAGTGTGCTCTGTCACAGTAAAAATAACAGACCGCTATGTCTTAACATGTCTTGAATGCACCAAGGCGACATACTTCTTTTGTTTCATTTCTCTACTTCTGCTCAAGAAACAGCTTGAACATCCCTGTAGCAGCGCTTCATGCATCTCTAGAACTTCCGGAATAGAAGCGCAATACGAGCCGTGGGGGAATCTTTCTTTATTTTCTATCAATTTTTGTTTGTTGCATAGCTTACAAAAATAAACAACCTAAAAGGTATACCCGAGATTTGAACGAAAATTTCCTCAGCTCGTTATTTATTCAACTGAGCAGGAGGTATCGAATCTTGGGCAAAAGAAAGCTTAGTGAATGTTACATTCCATAGAGAGATCAAATGGTAGAACGCTGCCCCATAGTTGATCATGGTTAATCATAGTTGAGTGAAACTGTGTCCGGGTTTTATATTGAATTGTCATGAAGGATGGACTGTTTCGGTTTTTATTTCATTTTAAACGAATGCATTATCTTGCGTCTACAATATTTATGGAAATCTTCGGATGCAAGATGAAGGAAATCAAGAATTCCAAGGGAAATCGGATTTTTAAACTATGCAGGCTGCTGCATACTCGAAACGTTACCAGTGGACTAAAATATTTGACCTTCCTTGCATTATACAGGTCTGTTTTTTCTTGTTTTTTGTCTGGCTAATAAAGGTTTATTTGAATGCGAATAATTTCTTAGCAAAGTGTAGTTAGTCACTTTGAGCATATCTATTTATCTCTATCTCTATCTCTATTTGTCCGTCCATCCGTCCATCCATCCATCTGTCCGTCCATCCATCCGTCCGTCCGTCCGTCTATCTATCTATCTATCTATCTATCCTATCATCTATCTATCTATCTATCTATCTATCTATCTATCTATCTATCTATCTATCTATCTATCTATCTATCTATCTATCTATCTATCTATCTATCTATCTATCTATCTATCTATCTATCTATCTATCTATCTATCTATCTATCTATCTATCTATCTATCTATCTATCTATCTATCTATCTATCTATCTATCTATCTATCTATCTATCTATCTATCTATCTATCTATCTATCTAGCCGCCGACGACATTTAGCTTTCCTGGCCGTTTCGATAATGACATCGATACCTAAATCGATATGCATAACATGACTGCAAGACCAGCATAGGTGAGTATTCATAACATAAAAATGATGAAATATATGTCATGAATTTCATGATTTACATTTAATGGTCTTGCTGTTCTTTCAGTGGTTTCGTTCACATGACATGTTGCAAAAATGGTATGGTATGATATCACTGCACGGCGAACACAAGTGGCAAACCCTAACATGAACATCACGACATGCATGTCATGTTGGAACATGACTACATGCCACACTCATGCTGCGCTCGCGGCCATTTCGCTAGTATTACATATACCATATTTTGTAGTACGGGAAGTGAATGGATGACGGAGGTAAATGATACGTCCAAGCATGATAATCATGATATGCGTGTCATGTAAAACATGACTACAAGCTAGGCTCATATAGCACGCACGCGGCCGTTTTTTTAGGTCAAAATATACCGATTTTGGTATCAGGTGTCGTGAATAGATGACAAAAGTAAATGACACGTCCAAACATAATAATCATGACATGGAAGTCATGTACGGCATAATTTATCTCCAGCTCGTAACGTTGTGCTGATTTTAAACTGACATATCAACCTTTCTCATGCGTGCTTCGCATATCATCGAGCCCCACTGTACTAAGTATCTGCCAATTTTTCGTTATTACTTCTCTTGTGTTTTTTGTCTGTTGCGATTTTTTATGAACTATATAATCCCACTCCTGCAATAGCCCTTTTACATGGCTGCAGTATGTAAAAATAAACAAACAAATAAATAAATAAATAAATAAATACTACATTTTCTGCATAACAATTTCTTTTATTTTAAAACATCTCAAAGTAATGATTCTGCTCCAACGTTATTCTTTTCAGGGCTTCGTTCAGTGTTACTGCAGCACATCCGCTAAAGCTTCAGTGTATGGTGGACGACAAGAAAGAAATATAACAGGGTGAAATAACCTTTTAGAGCCAAAGCACCTTATGGGCTCATCGATGTGTCCCATTTTTGTCGTGGTCTATCATAAACGGTTATTGTTCACAAAATTTGGTTAAGTCTCACTACCCACCACTAGTCCATGCTATGCATTTTGTCTGGTGGTCGTGATGCTGACGAAGGCAGCAGCCGGTGTTTTTAAGGCGAAGCTGGTTATTTAAGGGAAGTAAAACACAAACTACGGCGATATATATTTTACTTTCACAGCGACGAGGAAGACGTCGTCATGTAATTTAGAGCAGCTTGGTAGTATACCTCGAATAAATCACACGCTTGTGTGTGGTGTGTGGTTCCCGTGTGAGCACGTGCAAATGTGCGAGTCTTTATTGAATGATTGCGAAGTACAGCTTAACTACTTACAAAATGACGACTTACCCTATTTCTCAACGACATATTTTAATAGGCCGTCAATAAACTTATATGTGGCGAGCTGCTCCAGAATTTATAGATGAGGGATGGAACGTTCTCGTCTCATCACAGGTACTCTCGTTATTTCGCTAATAAGCTTGACTATTCGCATAGTGAGCGTAATAATCTTGAACAAACGTGGAGCTTTTCGAAGATTGCGGCGTAGTCTGCGCCAGGCATTGTTTATAGTCATTGTGGCTGAAACTTAATAACTGAAAATAAAATTCAGACACACGCGTGACAATATTTTAAGTTGAAGGTCGTTGTTACTTCCGAGAACATTATGTTTAATCTAGCATCAGTGCTAGAATCCTTTCTAAAATATATAGAACACTCTTGTTCATCATCAAAACCCAGCAACGCAATCGTGGATATATACGGTGAAATCGTTCTTTTTTAAAATCTAAAGGTGGTTAACTGCCTTGAACTGCATAGGTGTCGTGACACAGACACATGGGAGAGCTTTATGCTCTCTCATAGTAGTGTACCTCGTGCTCTAAGTTATTAAAACCTTTTTCTAAACACACAGAGTACCGAGGTGTTTCGTAGGGCAAAACTCACACACACCCAGAAGTGCCTTGGGGACGGCTTTCAGCTCAGGGCCCGTAGTAGAGTACCGAGTACTCTAAATCGTTAACACTTTTTTTAAACACACCAAGTTACTCGACATTGTTAATCACTTTGTCTAAGCACACTCTTTCCAGTATATACCTGACTTCTGGCTTGGTACTCACAAGGGCCTCATTGAAGAGATCTCTCTCAAAACAATGTGGCGAGCTACTTTGGTCGGGCCTTTCAATTTCTGTCTGTCATTAGGTATTGTACCGATTTTGTGCTTCCGTTCCCCATTCCGCTCAAACGCTCAACGTTACCGGAGCGTAATTCGTGTTTTCGGTTTTAGCCAGGCGTCGTGCGGTTGTTGTAAAAGTTGTAAAGGAAAATAAAAATGGTTCCTATCTTGCTGGAAGATATAAAATTCCGTTTTAAAGGAGTGTGAATTCATTTATTGTCGGACGCATGAGCATTTTTATTTTTATTTTGTCAAGTTCACTTGGAGCTGGACTACAATCGAAGCCTTAAAGGCAGCCCAAACACGTTTAAAGCGCCCTGCCTTGACAGCGCGTTCACCACGTTGCCTTGTGGCAAATGAAACTAAAGAGCTTTTCTGAATAGTGGCTGCTTTTGAAAACTAAATTGTTACTATTGCTTCACAAAATTGCTTACTATCGAAGATTCGCAAAGTCCCTTTGACGGACGTACTAAGAAAGCATCTCGAGACGCCCATTTATGGTCCGAAGTGTCAGCTTAAGATCATTCCGAGGAACTTCACCCCACATGCGCAGATTCTCCTAGGGGTTCGCTGCTATAACTCCTCGGAGGAGGCACAGATCCTTGTGAGTCCTGAAGTGGCATCGGTGGCTGCGTGTTTGCCGAACAACCAATGCGTTTTCCGAGCAGCGTGGACTCGCAGCACAAGTGGCTGCCATTTTGGTCGTTTCTCCTAGCGTCACGTGCTCCTTCACTCGCTACGACGGTCCGCTCCCAGCTTAGCGCCTGACCGTCTAGCACATGTGCAGTGGCTGAGCGGAGCAGCAGGCAAAATACGGCGAGTGAAAACTGCCTATTGCCCATTGGAACTGAATGTTTTGTTGAAAACAACAGCGCGCACGGCCTGCTTCACACCCTCACGCTGGCGGGCCTGCGTTAGACGCTCGTAGTCTGTGCTACGTGTTTGTGCGTGCGCTTGTGTGCGTGTTGTCTCGGCAAGACAACGTTGGCTCTCCTCATACGTACGCCCTTCACATCGCCTGATCCTCATCATCTTGCCCCGCTATTTGTCCCAAATTGTCGTTATTTACAGCATACCTGTGTTGCACAAAAGTAGTGTGCAAGTGTGCGTCCTAGTGTTGACATTTATTTATACAATACTGTAGGGCGTCGAGTATTAAATATTTCTTTTACTAGAAAAATTGCCAATTTTGGTAGAGCAAAATTACTGGGAAGTGCGCCATTCTTAAGCAAAAAGGCTATTTTGAAAAAAAAAAAGCTGCGCATTATGTCGCGGTGTTAAGGTGAAAGCCGGCTTAAAATAAATTATATATTGGCATTCCACAGGAATATGAAATAAAACTACATATTCGTATATGAAATAGTTCTAGAGCTGCTTTTCAATGAGGACAAATCGATGACTGTAACGACATCCCATTCTCTGGCCACAATCGATCAGGGGAATATGGCAAAAGAAATAAAAGAATAAAAAAGCGGGCACTGCTAACACGGTGTCGGTATAGCTTATGTAGAGAAAAGAATGCGAATGAAGGAGACAGAAGCACAGAGAGACGAAATAAAAGTAGGAGTATGCAGCCATCAAAATACGGGAAAAAAAGAACGTCAAGGTGGCTCTGATCAGACGAGATGGACATCCTAAATCGAATCTACGTTTCGGGCAGCAGTCTGCGGTTGCTTCCGCGTAGGCGAAAACATCGCGCGAAAGGGATGAAAAAATTGTGGTACAAGCAAAGAGAAGACACTGGGCAAAGAGGTAATAAAAGGAAACAGTGAACGAGGAAAAAGAAAAAGACGAGCGAACATGGAAAGAGCGGGTACAGGAGGACAGTCCCTTCACGGGAGACTATACCACTGCTCCACACCAGCATTCTCCCACTTGCAGCGAGCTAAAGCGAAGGAGCGAATCTAGCTAGTCTCGACGGAGGCGACTTCTTGATTTGGCTTGAACGAATTAGACCTAGGCGGAAACTTTTTTTCGTCGGATCAGGGACGCACCAGTTGTGTTTTCCTTCGGCAGCGCATCACTGGTGCCTTTCAAAGCTCTCTTTGAGGGCCTCTGTGACAGAACCCCTGCTTGCCGCTTGTCTCCAGTTTTGTCCGTTTTGTCTTTTTTTCTCGTAAGTCCACTGCGTACTTCTCTAATGACGTGTGCGGGGGCTGGGAGCCCAGAGGCGATCAAGGCCAAGTTGAGATTACGGCGTCAAGTTGCGACGCTGCATGCTCCTGCCAGGGCGAACTTCCGGTCGGGTGCCTTCCTTGGCCATTGCGTCTGTTTGGGTCCTTTGATGGCAAATTTACTCGGCATAAGAGCATACAAACTGTTAATAATCTGGGGCTGAAAGCATGGCGAAAACAATGCAGGAGCGCCCAATGTGATTTCAAATACAATGTCGCCTAGATGTATGAGTGTGCCCATAATGCGGCGAGATATGCTTGTGCAGTCATACGACAGAAATTGCTGCGCTCCATATTTAGGCTGAAAATGACTGCACAAAACACCTTACTTTACATGTAGGCAGGGTCTTCGTTTATTTGGCGAGCTAATCAACCACCTTTTCTTTTTGTTTCGTCATCTGAGGCACCGCCGTGATAATCAACGGAGAGTGGGAAGGCACAGGGGCTAATCCCCTCTTCCCCAACTTCGTCCGGTAAAACTGCAGGACTTTAAAGAAAGTCAATTCATTCATTCATTCATTGATTCCTGGCCGCAAAAAGAAAAGGTGGCAAAGTGTGCGCATGCTACCACGACCATAACAATTTTCGATCTTGCTGCGGAAGTGTATTTGATGAATGTTCAATGTGCAAGCTTCTTTCGGGATGGGCTAGGTGAAAGTGATCTTAATAGTTGCTATACGTGAGTTCTTCTCAAAGCTCTTTCAAAGGACGTCCGTCAGAAAACAACGCAGCTGTTTGATTAGTAAAACTGTGGTTCAGTAAACCTTGTAGCTGGGTGAGCCCGTGAACTGATGGAGGCCTTTTATATTGCTGCAAGAGGCAATGCTTGTGTTAGTGATACGTGAACATCACTATTTGATAGTGAGCGTGTTTTTTTTTTTTTGCGTAGCCTGCTGTAAGCTGCTTGGTTCGGACCTTGTGATCGCTTTACTATGTTTTATGTGACTATATATATGAAGGATGACGAATAATTAAATTCAGTTGAAAGTTAGGACTTGTCCCTTTCTCTTCTTTTCTGGGTCATTTGTCTGCATTTGCACGAACCAGTTTACCTAGAGTGTTTGATAAACTTTAAGGGGATGAGTCAGAGATTGGAGCATTCGTGCACATTGTTTTTTTACTATATGTATGAAACATTGTGATCATGGCTAATTGTAACTGTTTAAGATTAATAAATGGTACAGGAGGGGTTAAAAAATATGGGAATGAAGGTGAGGCGAGTGTCACGCACATGTTTAGAGAGATAATGGCAACATTTACCACTTGTAGCATTGGAGGGGGAACATTGAAAAAATGTTGACAGAACTGTGAGCATCGTTGTTTAATTACTTCCTCATAGCAACCAAGACGTAACTGAATGTTACACAGCGACGAGGCATAGAGGTAAAAAACCCAACCATTACATAGAGATGTTGCAGCCCTATACAGAGAAGACATGTACGCTTGTTCGAAACGTCACGGCTGAAGTATCCAAGAATTTTATTATTACTTTTATCTATCATCTCATCATAAACTTCTGCCTGCTTCTGGATAACCTTCACGTAATTATTTTCACCACCCCTTTCTAGCGCTCATTTTAACCCCGAAACAACAAACTTGTACCTTAAAGGGGCCTTCTAACACTTTTAACGACTTCATAGTTTTACATGTTTTTCTAGCTGGTTGCTTACACTGACGGCTTAAGAGATAAGTGCTGTAAGAACGGCAGTGATAGGACCTCGCAGTGCTAAGTTATTCAGCGTATTAATACCAAATTTAATGAAACGGGCTTACCCTCCACTCGATTTTCGTGGGCTCACCTTACCATGTTTTTCTCACCTTCTGACGTCGGAAGGCTGCCCAGCGAAATGAACTGAAAGCCCTACAGTACAGGAAGCTCGCATGACATATTGCCTGTTACGTCCAGCGTATTAAGGACGCAGTTGCGGTGCTAACAATGTGGTACTTGAAGAGCGAACGACACGCGCGAAACGAGCTCGTTCGCCAATGCTTCTATAATGTTTTGTAGCTTTAGTGATCTTTCTTTTAGGGGCGAAGCTCCTTATAGCGGCACCCGTTCGTTTCTCGTAGTCATAGTAGTAGTGTGTAACCAGTCTCACATTTAACCAGTCTGTAACCAGTGTGTAACCAGTCTCACAAGTACGGTGGGAGATTTCTTCTGTGCGTTGTTGAACAATAAAAGATTCGCAGCGTGTGCGTTAACTAAAATCGGAATTCTCCTGTCTCTCGTTCCTCCTTAGCAGCCATTGACATGTACATTGAGCACTATCTGACAAGAAAGAGTTGCTACGTTATACTCGCTGGGCGTAACCTCCTTGGTTTTAGAAAGGTTTAGCGAGCGTTGGGCCGCAGTGCCATGAATACAGTGAACTAGTATATACCATGAACTCGAGGTGGTTAAACGTGGGAAGTAGACCCAAAGCGCAAGCCGTTAGAAAGTGTGCATGTGCCACCTCTCGTTTAGTCTTTGGAATGTCCGCTGGATGGCGGTGCTTCTATATGGGGAATATATGATAAAAAGATGCGAGATGGTGGTACTTGGAGTGTTGAATATGTGGACGAACGGACACACAGAACGGATGGACGCATGGACGGACGCACGGATGGCTGCACGAATGGATGGACGCATGAATGGACGCAGGGGTGGATGCATGGACGAACGCAGCGACAGACGCACAGATGAACGTGTGGACGCACGCACAGAAGCACGCACGGACGGGCGGATGGACGCACGGACGGTCGCACAGACGGACGCATGGATGAACGGAAGCAAGAACGAATGGACGGACGGATGCTTTGCCCCACTCTCCATCGTTATCATTCACTCCGTGGATATGCTGCCATTTTTTTTGCAATGGCATATATATAAGTATATATATATATATATAATGTAAACACTCTTACATTTTTTTATTGTTTTCAAATAACGGCGCCCGGAGCGTCACCGGCGCGTTTCCACCAGCACATGGAATTCGGCGCATTCTTTGACCAGCTCTGCAGTTTTCGAGCTGGAAAAGTCGGAGAGCCCTATTCTCTGTCACGCGGAGTGAAAAATCATGCTCATAAAAAAAAGATATTCAATAGTAATCGCTATTTTGATGCAATGCCGCGATGACATTTAACGGTACATTGATCCACTCATATTGAGTCAATCTTACGGCGTCATTTCCGCTCGCAGTAGTTTGGTCGAGCGCCACTACGAGGTATGAAGTCGGCATCGATGTTTTCAAGCGTTAGAGGGCCTGTTTAATGTATCTATACTAGCACCCGAAAAAAAAAACTGTCCTCGGCAGCCAGGTATATGTACAAAGAAAACTGCAACATGCGTATAATGATATTTTAGATGCGAAGCAGCTTATGAACGGCGCATGTACTGTGTCGCACCGCAGCCAACGCTATAGTACTCGGGGTGCCTACTAGATGGTTCTGCGGTAGAGCGCTCGGCCCACTATATGTCATGACGATGACGCTTCTTGACGATGAAGAACAAGAGCGTTCCAGACCATAGAGTTTCCTAATGTACACTAGAGGGAACTTTGGCACTAGTGTTTATGGGAGCTGCTACGCATGGCGCTTCAGCGAGCATGGGAATGATGGGTAGTACACACATAAGTCAAATTTTCCTACTTCTGGCCTGTTTTTGGCTCCGTGTGTGTTCGTGTGGCTTGAAGCTGTTTTATTACGAAACAAATATTAGGAAATGTTCAGCGGTTGCGGTTCGTCAATTCATTCTTTTATACTAACCTTTCCAAATCGGGTCACGAAGTTCAAAAGGGTTGAATCTTTCTTTCAAAACAAAACCGAAATACAGCAACAAACGAAGCCGCAAGTACGATTCACCGCCCGTAAGTACGAAGGCTAGGCAAATGTGTGTACTACCCATCATTCCCATGGTCACTGAACGATCGCAGCGCCAGAGTCCCCTCTAGGTAATTTTAGAAATCTCTATGTTCCAGACCACACATTCTCTTTCTTCCATCACGGCACAACACATGCAAGGTACCCACTATACTTCATGACGGTCACGATGACGCTGATGACAATGAAGATGATGATGACAATGATCACAGACAACGACTGACTTGTACAGTAGATGACGTCTCAATCAGACACATTTCCCCTGACTGGAAACAACTAAATAACACCCCGGGAACGTGCCCAGACTTCATTCATCCTTGCAAACTCGAGGCTATAGATCTTACAAAACAATAATAATGAAGGCAAAACGAAATTCGCAACTCAACACAACATACCAGCTATCACCAATAAATGTAATATAACTGTACATTTCATGGCACTCATTTACATGTGTGAGGGATCAATGTCACGGGTGATTAACTGTTCCAATGAAAGATCCAACTGTTTCGTCGAATCATCTTTATTAACTTCGTGGATATGCCGTGATTTGTTTCTCTAATATAAATACAATAATTCATTGCTCACAGGAACATATTTTAGGAGAGAAAGCTTGAGTCCTGTAATAATTTAATAAGGACTAAAAAATATGGATACTCGGAATGCGTTATATTTAACGTGGAAGTATCATTATATATATATATACGCTTCAAAACAGGACATTTCTTTTCTAAGGAGAACGCACGAACTGAAACAGGGGTTTTGGCGTTGTTTATGATTATGTTTATAGTTATTCGCGTGTTCTTGTTGATAACTACATGCTTTCGGAAACAAAAAGAAAAGAGACTTGCCATGCAAAGTTCTTGTTACGTGTTGGGTACGTGCGCGGTAAAGCTGCGTTTGAGGTAGGCGGAGTCTCATTTACCTGCACGTCGTTTTGTTATTTTATTTAGTGTGCAAACACCATAAAGACATGACAGAAAAGTTGTGGCGACCGTAAATTAAAGCCTGCGTACTCGTAGGACATAATAAATAGCACAATCCCCCGACAAGAAGCAAGGGAGTGCTGCAAAGCCAAACATTGTTAAAAGCAGAGGTCACTGACGTCGAGGCAAGAGACAACCGAAGTAAGCTGGCGAATATGCTGCTCGTGTGGCCGAAATGCTGCACACGTGTGAGCGCTCGGCGGAAACCTAATTACTTCGGTGCCTCGTTGTACTGCCAGAAAAAAAAAAGAATGTTTGCCTAATGAATGAAAGAAGCAAAGGGAACATAGGTGGGAACAAAAGCTTTTGCATGGGGAAAAAACGCAAAACAATAAGTACAGCAACCCATTCATTGCCGCCGCCTCGGTATTAAAAAGCTAAATAGAAATACCCAGCTCTTTTTCTTTCATGCTGCTCTACGTGAAAGGTTAAAAAATTCTGGAAAGTTGGAAGACGTGAGTTGTGATAGGTCTCTTTGTGAATCAAGGAAACTTTGAAAAGCAAAGACGCAAAGCGCGATACCTTACATATGCTTAATGAAGCTAGCAACGCTGAACTGTGAGTAGTTTTGCTTTATTTCGGCAACGTTCTTTAAACAATGAATTAAGCAGGCGGTGGGAACACAGGAAGAAAAGACAGGTCGATTATTCACAAGCGACTATCGATTAGAGTGAGGGGAGAGAGCGGGAAAGTTCATTGCTTCTTGTGTTATTTTTTCCTTATGTACAATAAACTAGGTGAAATTGATATATGAGAGAGAACTTTTGGATGAAGTGGGAAGGTGAAAATTGTAAAGCTTAAATAAAAAAGTCACGGCTTTGCCGCAAAGGCGAAACAATGAATGCGATAGCAACAAATTGGAAGGTCACGCAAAGAATGGCAAGCAGAAAGAGCGTGCCCCGTGTTTCTCACGCACAAATGACACACGAAATGTACTAACAGGCACAGATGCACGCGAAAGCGTCTTAGTTGTGACTGCACTGTGTCTAAAAGCGTGCCTTTTTCGCAAACAGAGGTTGTGCAACGACCTTTGTGCGCCCCGTAACTACAACAGAATCGTTCCAGTGGAAGCCAAACGCCAGCCTAGACTGATCCTCCCCAACTTGAGAGAAAAGCGCGTGAGAGATCGTCCAATGACCTCCACTCCGCGGGCCAAAGTACGTGTGAGAGCTGAGAGCCGCCGCGCGCGCATTGCGCGATATTACTGATAATGCTGAAAGCATCTTGCTGATAACGCTGAAAGTGGTAGATATAGATAGGTTGCTGTTTGAAGGTTGAAGGAGGTACCATAGGTAGCTCATCAATAAAGAAAAAAAAACCCCTCGGTAACTCGGTGGTTAACGCCTCGCATTCACGACGTAAATGTCCCACGTTCTATTCCGCACGCCGGAGTCTTCTCCCTGGATTTTTTTTCTTTCTTGCGTTTTCATGTATATATAGATACGTATACATATACGGTGCATGACATCGACACCGGCAGCAAAATCCAGTCGAGAGTGCCCTTATAATTGCTATCGCAATGAAAACATAAACCTGATGCCTTTATTTTGTTGTATTTTATTCAGTGCTGCGAGTCATGACTTTACCCACTTAGACCCTACATTGCCAGTGAGTGCAAGTTTTAAGCATATTCCAGCAAGTGAGCACGCGTGTCTCAACCACGTGGCATCAGATTACGTGTCTACCATCCAGGGGTATAGATGTGAGCAAGTTGCGGCGAGTCATTCAAGTGTTTGTCTTCGTCGTAGCTCTATGTTAATCTATAGGGGCATCAGCCTGTGATCTGGGTGAACAAAGTTAAAGACGGCCGTTCAAAGTGACTGACATTGTGTGCGTGAATAAGAAAGCTGAATTTAACGGAAGTAGTTCTTGGTCGCATGCGGTGAAATCTGTTTGATGGAAGGCTCGGTATAGGCGATCTGATTTTGCTGGCGAAAAATAACCTTTTACGTAAACGACCACCAGTTTCTCTGCACATTGGGGCAGGGAAAACACAGAAGGTGGGTTTCAATGTCTTCCCCCTACCCAAGTGTAGCACAGTAGTCATAAGGAGCGCTGTAAGCCATTCCACTGCGAAAGAAAAAAAAATGCTTCTATCAGAATGGTGCATTGCCAATTATATGCACTCATATGGTGTCAAGCTCATCAGGACCAGATGGAGTTACATACGCAGCACTTGTTAACTTGTGTCAGAAAAGAAAATTACACGTATTGGAGATTTACAAGAAAAGTTGGCAAGACGAGAAGGCCCTTGTAAGTTGCAAAGTATTAAAAGTAGTACCACTGCCAAAGCCAGACAAGAACCATATGAAGTTAAATTCGTTAAGGCCGTTGAGTTTAACAAGTTGTGTATGAAAACAGAGGGAGAAAATTATCAAAGAACAAACTTTATTGCGGCAAGACACCAGAATGCAACTACCAGAAAGTATGACCGCCTTCAGTAAAGGTAGATGCGAAGTGCACTGCGATTTGAACTTGGTCACAGGTGTGGAAGACCAACGTACCGGATGAAACATCAATGTCCCTATATTCCTTGATGTTCAGGGAGCATATGACACAGCAAGTCACGTTCATGCTCTGAAAGGTCTAGCGTTGTAGGGATTCAATGGGAAATATTCTGCGTCAGACCACTGACTTCCTGAAGAACCGGCAAATTGGAGTGGTTACGCAGGAGGGCCCAACGTCAGAACATGTCATCAGCCAAAGAGTGCCACAAGGCAGTGGGACTAAGCCCGACGTTGTTTAATGCAGTCTTGCAGTAACTCCCGTATAATCTTCCTACCTAACGTGAGATGTTCCGTATATTGACGTCTCGATCACTGTTTTTATGTCCAACAAACTTTAAAAGAAGGATTGACTATGTAGACTGATTTCTTACAAGAAGAGGCATGCCTGTCTGGCTAAAAGAGCCATAGTACCTTTTGCTATAAAAAAGTCCTGAAGATTTTGAGATTAATCAGCAAAATCGGCTTATTGAAATCGTAAAAACTAATCAGTTCTTAGGTGTGACTTCAGACGATGGACTAACGTAGTCGTCTCATGTTCAGTTCCTTGAATAAAAAGTGAACCAATTCATTCTAATCCTCCATTTTCTCAGCGGGGCTAAATGGGGCGGTTCTAAAGAGTCGCTGTTGGCCCTAAATGTTGCGTGGATACACCTCATGTTGAGCTACTCTTTGCCTCTGCTGCACAGATTTCCAGCATCCACCAAAAAACTTCACTTGTTAATTGGCAGAGGCTTGTAGGTGTGTCGGCGGTTTTCAATGTCAACTTCTAGAGATTTGGTGTATGCCGCTCCACAACCACGTTTTGCAGTATTCCGAAGAAGCGAAACAATTCGAAATTCGTTTAGACTTTTCCCGCAACATGACAGTGATCTTTTATCTGGTAACCTAACACACAGGATTGTCACCCGACTACAGGATAGTGGGTCATCATTCGAAGCAGTAGTAGCAGGATATAAACAATAGAGACCATCAAAACTAACTTGGGTGCTGTCAATTATGAATGGTATCTGTGAAATAGATGGCATACAGAAGAAAGCCGACATGGCACCGTCCTAGCGGCGGTACAGATAATTTTGATACAAAGCACAATAGAAACATGAAGTTATGTACAGATAGGTCCTGCACAGAGGAAGCGTCAGCTTCTGTTGTCTTTTTAACGAAACTTTTGAAGAAAAGAGAATGTGTAAGTTATAGCACAAATCTTCATCAATGACATCAGAATCGGTAACTGCTTTTGGAGCAGTTAAGATTATATGCGAAAATTCTGACACATGACAAGGGGTAGTATGCATGGATAGCAAACTCATCTTTCAGAGAATCAAACATGCGAGATAACCTTAAACAATGGTGAGATAGCACTGTGGAATGTCAAAATTGAAGCAGTGAAATATGCTTTAGCGAAGTGTCAGCACATCGAATTCCAATACATATCGAGCCAGAGTGGAATAAAGGGTAGTAAAGAGGCGGACATACGAGGTTCGTTTCAAAACTATCCAACCTTTCATGGAAAAAAAAACTGGCATACTTGAAGTGTGGAATCTTAATCCCACTCAAAAGTATTGTTCCTATGGGACTACACACACTTCTCCCAGTGGTGCTTCCTTTATTGGAAGCATTTTGAGAAGGACATTTTTCGAAATGTAGTTCAGCTCAGCTGTAGTTGCAGCCAGTAATGTCCTCTCTTGTCTGAAGTGACTCTCCTTTCAATCTCCTTTTGAGTTTGGGAAACAGGCAGAAGTCGCAGGGGGACATGTCAGGAAAACAAGGAACCTGTTGGTTGATTGATATGTGGGGCTTGACGTCCCAAAACCACCATATTATTACGAGAAACGCCAGTAGTGAAGGGACTCCAGAAATTTCAACCACGTGAGGTTTTTTAACGTGAACCCAAATATGAGCACATGGGCTTCAGAATTTTCGCCTCCATCGAGAATGCCGCCGCCACCGTCGGGATTCAGTCACGGGACCTGCAGGTCAGCAGCCGAGTACCTTAGCCACTTAGACCACCGCGTAAGGCCAAGGAGCCTGTTGAACTACAGGAGTTCAACAGGCTCCTTCATTCAGATTTTTTCATAAAAAAAGCCTGAAATAAGTTTGAGGAATATGCAGGAGCAATGTCGTGATGAATGCACCAGTTTTCTCTTGACCTGAACTCAAGTCTCTTGCGCCGCGAAGCATCACCCAGGCGACGGAGGACATCCCTGTAGTACTATTTCGGGATTGTTCGATACGGTGGTGCGTGCTCGTGGTGTTCCACACCGCGGGAGTCAAAGAAAGCAATCACCATCACTTAGACGTTGCTGCGCCCTCGCCGGGCCTTCTTTGGTCTTGGTTCCATGAAATGCTTCCACTGTGATGACTGGGATTTGGTTTTCGTGTCGTATTCGTACCTCCAAGACTCGTCACCATTGATAACGGTGTTCATCAAGTTGGGGTCACTGCTTGTGAAATCCAGCAAATGCTGTGAGACTTCAACACGAAGTTGCTTTTGCTCCACCGTGAGCAGTTTCAGCCTAATTCCACCGCAATGTTCTCCATGGCCAAAGCTTCGGTCATACTGAAACATGCAGAGAAAGTGCTGATGCCCATCACTTCCAAGATTTCTTGAATAGTCACACGATGTTTCCGCATCCCAACAGTGCTCATTTCAGCAATGACCCAGTTAATTCAGCGTGTTGATGGCCGATCACAGCGTGGCTCACTGTTCACCAATGTGCGGCTGTCTTTCAACCACTTGTACCACTCCTTAATCAGCATGCAGCTCATAGCGTCGTCACTGAAAGTCGTCTTGATCTTCCGAATGGTTTCCACTTGGCTGTTACCAATTTTCTGGCAAAATTTGATGCAGTAGCACTGCTCTATTAACTCAGTCATTTTCCTTGCAGTGAAAAACCGGCTAGAATAGTGTGCACTACCTCGCCCAAACGCTGCGTCCCACCGACTGACGCTATAAACAAGCGAGGGAACATTCACGCATGCACATGAAGGTTCAATGTCGGCTGATGCATTCGCGATTTTTTCAAACCCATCAGTTGCTCACACACACAAAAAAACAAAGGTAGGATACTTTTCTAACAGACCTCGTACTTGCCAAGAAAACCTTGAACGAGGTATGGGATTGCGCAATCCTTATGTCTGGGCTGTGTATTCGAAATTTTATAACACTGGCAGCTAGCAATTGTTCAATGAAGAAGCGGTTTCATAGTCTTAAATCAAATCAACTATTACTTTATGCAGTTCACAAAAAAATCCTTCTATCTCGACAGATCTCCCACGACACTTGGAGATGTTACTCCATAGCTTTCAATTGGAAGTAGCATATACAAACAGCTTCCTGCACAAAATACATCGATCCTGCTCATCGGAATGCTACTGCGCTCACAAAGATGAAATTGTTGGTCAGATTTTTTAGGAGAGCGTAAAGTACGCAAATGAAAGAAAAAATTAAGAAAGAAACTAGCATGTTTGGGCAGACGGCACCTCACATTAAAGAAATCACTTGGATCATGCCCTGAGATGCATATTCCAACAAAGGCAGGCATCTTCGTGAAAGACTTCTAATGGGCAGCGGGCTGTATAAGCGCTTGTTATATACTGCTAGGTGTTGTGATATATAAAATGATGTGTTAGTAGACATGCTTCCGGTAGAAATAGAAAAGTGTGTGTGTGAACGTTTAAATATAGTGTGAATTGTTGCAAGCAAACTGGACATTCTCATGCTATCTCAACTTGTTTTATCACTCCAATATCTTTTTTTCGCTTATTTTTTATTTTGAAAAAACTTTCATTATCTTTTTCGCTGCATAAATTATCGATATGGAGCCGCCAAGGTAATATGGACCTGAAACTCCCCACAGCAAGACTTAGAACAGAACAGAGATGCACTGCAAGGGTACAGTGAAACAATCTCACACTTTGTCAATGAGTGCCACTGTTTTAACGACCGAAGAGACGCACTCTGAACTACACTGGGTTCTACGGAAATTCTTAGCATCTATATACTTAGCATCTTGCGTACCACCGACGGCTAGAATATCCGGCCACGCCACTGAGTACTGTAGCAGATAAAACGGAACTCTCCATGTCGAGTGCACAGTTCAGGAGGCTCTTGCGACACGTGAGCAGGACTTCCCGTCAACCAGGCTATGTTGTCCTGAGATGCCTACTCGTTGTCTGCCCGTGCTGAGAGTAGAGTGGGCGAAAAAGTGCAGAGAAGATGCACGTTGGGATCCCGCGTAGCCCTTGGGCATTATTTAGCTCTCAATGTTTACTCATTTTCTTGAATGCTCCATAATAAAGATATGATTGTCGGCTACTTTTTCTGGAGGAAACGCATGTACAAATCAAAGTTATTTTTATGTATGGCGAAAGTCGTGGCAAGGATCGCGTCGCACCTAACAATACTATCGAATGCACATGTATGTGCCCAATTATAGAAAAGCGTTAGCGCTCTTTCAGTCCGTGTTCACATTTTCAGCACCAAAAAGATTCTGTTGACAAACCGACGGCTTATATACAATGGTCATCTGGCCAGAACATGGATTCTCTCTTTTTTTAAACTTGTTCCCCTAAGGAATCGGCAATGACATTTATGAAAAAAGCTGCAAAATGTTACTGAAGGTTCAAGAGTAACGGCCTAATAGTCAACAAGTCGTCTATACATCCCATTATTATTAAGTCGTTCCGCAATAATTTTCCTGGCCTATTTATAAAGACATAACAATTCAGATTATAATCACGGTAACTACAAAACTCATTGACTTCATGACCAGAGGCAACTGTTTCGTTAATTGCTAATTTTTCGCATTTACATTTTATTCGCAATAGTGTCGATCAAGAAAACATGTATGCTTCCATTATGCATTGATGCAAGACAACTCGTAGACGAAAGTTATCTATCTCTTCCCCTTAGATGAAGTATTGGTCGTTCCCCCTCCCCTCGTAATGGTTTCTGCACTTCATCGAGTTCTGTACTGCTCCGTGATCGGCCCATCTTTGACCAAGCGACGATGCCTTGTGTTGACGTCAATATGTGACGTCACGTCACGATAACAGTAAAGATGCTGGCTATATGGAATACCAACCATACTGATGCCATACAGTGATATCGTCACGTGCTGCCTTTTTTAAGCACTCGTGTTGACATCGGCGACATCGGACGCCAGTCAGTTGTCGTATTCGATCAGGCAACCAATGTTTTCGGCTGATAAACAAACGTGGTCACTTCGGAGGTCAGTACAGTTTAGCTCTAAGACGAAACAGCTCGTTAAATACTTGCTCACGTGTAGCTGTTATCAAATAATATTTACATTTGTAACTAAGGAGACCCTGATTTGTGGGCACCTACGAAGGATGAAAAAAACAACAGGGCCAACATGTGTCTTTGAGAGGCGCGCAGCAAGGCTTCCAGCTTGTCTGTGCGATGACCCACTACGGGTAAAAAACACCAAGGCGGAAACAGGACTCCCTCTCGCGGTCACGTCTTAGAGACGTGCCCTTGTTTGAACAAGATCTACGCAGGTTCAGTGGCGGTACACAGTTGCAAGGCTCGCTTCGGCTCAACGAGCAGAAAGGCGAATCAGCAGAATTGTTGCAGTGGCAGCAGCTATTGATGGGACTTTGTCGATAACCCGCGAGATCGACCGGCACTTGTTTCCTTTGTTACTGGGCGTTCGTACGGAACTCCAGTGCTTCGTATTACTGTGACTTGGAGGTCTACACTTCATATAAGATGTGTAATGTCGGTCCTTAATTGCGCAGCTATGTTTTGTGCTCGACTATTGAACATTGGGCGAGTTGGTTCATCGTACTTCCTCTTGTGTCGTATTTCCTCTGCCCTCCTTTGTCGGTATGCTCGGCCATTTCTTCTTTACCGTAATGGGCTATTATTGTCCCAAACGTTCTGTGCTCGTTTTTACCGGTGTGCGACTATTTGAGTTTTGAATCAGAATAGGATACGCAAATGATTCGATTCGATTCGATTTTCGAATGGATAGTATTTTTTAGAGTAATCAGACAGGGCGACTATCTCAAAGGTGACGAAGGTCACTGCTACAACTTTGTGAGGGTGGCGTGGCTAAATCTAACACGAACATTGTTACAGTAGGCCCTTTAACAACTTTAACTGATATATTTGTTCAATATCAAATGCTTGTTTATTTTCAATACTGTGTCATTTCCGCAAGTCACAGCTCCAGCAAGCGAAGCCACTTTACAGTGTAGAAGACTGCCCAACCGCTAGAGCGAAAATGCAACCGGCCACCTTAGCTCAGAATTTATAGCCAGGGGGTTCAAAAATACTTCAATGAACTCAAGGTCCCAAGAAAATATGACCCATTGAACTAGTGGCGGAAAGAACATAAAGATGCAAGGCCTCACCCTAATTTTTTTGCGATACCTTTCCATCCCTACAACTCAGGTTCTCTTTGCGCACAAGTTTTCGATGGCCGGGCCTTATAGCACCGCATATTAACGATATCGTGTAAGACATCTGCGAGCCGGACATTAGTCTGTTATTACATTAATGCTTTTCTTATCTTTACAAATAGTCACGTGAGTGCATAAGGTAAGGTAAGCTTGAATGCACAAAGTCAACCGTTTTTATCAGTATATATGCCCACCATCTCGTAGTTCAAAATTAAAGACAAAAAATGACAACGTTAACAGCCAGAGAGGGTGGCACTAAAGCCCATCCTTCAATTAGTCGATAGAATTCTTAATGTTATCAAGGATATTCCTAGTCTATACGCTGCGAGCATTAGGTGTGGCGACGCTTGGAACAGGACGTCGTGATAGGAAAAGAAGCCTGTGAAATGAGGTGTGGCCACACTCATTTTCACAGGCAAGGAAGCCTGTCAAACTAGGTGAGACGAGATGAACAAAATGTGGATTTATCTGCTGGTGAGGCTTCGGTAAATATCCGCTCGGAAGAACTGCTTGAAAAAAAGTAGGAGAGGCCTTGCGGAAAAGCACCAGAACGAGTAATGAACCTTTGTTAGCGAACATAGATTGTACACATCAGTATGAAACTGTCATGGTAACTTAACTGCGTATGAAGAGCAAGTTTTAAACAGAAGTATTTCGCCCACACATTTAGGACGACGTACGGCGTCCGATTTATTATATATTTCTTTTAGTTTTTCAATGGCTTATTGTATGGTGTTCTGTACAGATGGAGCACGTTTTGTTCCTACAGGGAGCTACTGGTCGGCGAGAAATACGATCCAGCCACCTAGCATCTGGCACTTCACTTCTATATATTTTTTGCTTAATCGTGTACAAAGCAAATTTATTGCCGTAAAGCTTCCTTGCTATCTTTTCGCCTTTCTGCGTTTATCTTCTGATGTACATTTGTAATGTAGATTGAACACAAAGTGATATATATTCCCAGGCAACCGTTCTATGTTTCCATCAAGTATACGAAGCTGATACATAATATAGGGACATTGAGTGAGGTTGATACCTAATATAGGGACATTTAATGACATCACAGGACAAGTGGTATGATCTTGGCTGCTGCACAACACGGGAGCTAAGAATACACAATTTATGGTATGGTGCATTTCCCTTACGTATTTATTCTTAAGTTCCTTACACATTTTCTACACAATTGGTACTGGCTAAGCGATTGACAACCTTTTTAGCAAGAACAACTTACGACATCCCATTTAAACAAACGACGAAGCCAGAGAAAGAAAAAACAAGCTATTCCAGTTTGCGTGAGTTTTGAAATAATGTGCTACGACGGGAGCCCTTTTGCAACTTCTTAATTAGCCTCAATTACTGTTTTATTTTACCACTGAAGATACTTCACACCCCCTATTTGGGCCTGTACAAGTAAAAAATATATTTCTCTACATTTGAACCACAAATGTTTATTTTAACTGGCGTGGTGAGAATTGTTCCTGGACACATAAGGGTGCAAGGTGGTGTCGCGTTCCAGGGGGGAAAACCCTACTCCATGGGTCGTTTGTCCCCTGTCGCCGTAGCCGCCGTAGTCGTAGTAGCCAGTTGCATTGCACTGCATGTCAACCAAAATGGTGTCGCAGCATATCCACGGATTGTATGATGACGAGGGGGGCCAAGTGTGCGTCAGTTCGTCCATGCTTCCATGCATCCGTGCGTCCACTCCGCCTCACTCGTCATATCATTCACCTCGTTATTATGCTATGATTTTTTTCTGATGCTTGTGGTTAAAACTGACACCAAAAATTGTTCAGACGTACGTCTTTGAATACAGGTCAGCGTTATTATAACTGATTATCGACACAATACTCCTGCATGAATGCAGATGCTTGTATGAACCATTTTTGAAGCTTCAGGCTTATTACCATTGTAATATGTTTATTCTTCAAAGGATCCCCAACAGCAAAACTTTTCTTTCGATCTTTTCGCAGTAATTTGTAGCTTTTTGTTTGGTAATCCCGAACTTGTATTTTAAGAGCACTCACGCATATTGTAATAATGCTAGCGTCAATAATTTAAAACAATTTCGCATCAGTTCTAAACGCCTGCCTGAATACCACAGAGAGTAGCACCCCACCATGCAGGAGCTTCTAGACCAGGTACACTCAAGCTTCGGTGACGGCGAATGCGTTGTTTTTAAATCAGGAGACCCACGGGAAGTGAAGAATCAACTTGATGTGGCTAGTCTGAGCGTGTCCCCCTAAAGAAAAAATGAAAACATTCCTAATAGCGTAAGCTGCCAAAAACACCTTGAGAGTAGCCCGACAACACAGTGAGAGGGGTGCCGAAAAGCAGTTCCCGTTGGGTGCCAGTCGGAGTATTGTGTGATCCCTGCAAATGTTCTCTGGCGTCGACAACACTCGCCTTACCCGTGGAACGTCGCGCTGGTCCTCCATGTACATCACACCGGAAACGATGTCGGTTGGTACTGATAACGCAAATGAGTACTCACTCTACCTTAAAACCAAATTAGGCTATCTTATAAGCAATTCTCGTCACTCATAATCGATCAGAAGTGTCCCCGCACGCATTACTTACAGACAACGCACGCAGATTCAGTTTGCACATTTGGTGTCAGCGGTACTTCAACCTACTAACGTTGTTTCACGATCCTAATAATAAACGATGCTGCTATTGGTAGATGCAATCGTTTTGGAGAATAATCTCAATGCCACTCATTTTATTCAAACCTTGTCTAGCACATAGTATCTCCAAGATGATCATCAAGTGATCCGTAAAAAGCTTTACATGATAACTGATTAAGCATCGTCATTATTGTACACGGATGGAAGTTAGAAAAAGAAGCGTAGTCCAAATGAATGCGACCTATAAATCCTGCCATTTAGGTTAACATACGTATGACTCAATACATTACATGTTACAGGGAATCACTTTTCAAAATATTGCAAGCTTAACGTAGAAATTTACAGGCAACTAACCAGGCCTAGTCAACAAGGCCTCTTATCGTGAGTGAATTACTTTTCGCAGTGACATTTCTTATTTGCCTCCGGAAACAGTCAGCGGTATCACCCCCACATTGCCTAAAGTCATCGATCTTTTTTTTTTAACGTTTCCTTTCTCACGCCGATAAAGAGCGCGATAAACACATCGTGTACGCTTCTTTAATTACGATTCGTAATTCGGGCCACTGCAAGCCCCGTCCACGACCACGCAGACGTTGCGCCCTGTGCTGCCTCAGAAACCCATAGAAATGAAAGGGGAAAAAATCCGGTGCCTGTCGTTGGGACTTGCAAGACCTCACATATCAAACAACAAACAAGAGCCAACTGGTGGCGGCTCGTGACAGGGGGCACTTCGCACCTCGGGGCTCGCGTTGCTGTCCCGACGCAGCAGACATTTCAAACAGGAACCGGACAGGAGCGCAAGCGCAAAACAATGGCGAATCCGAATCGAAGCCGCAAACAAGAAAACCTGTCGCGCCCCTTGCAAGAGGGTTCGGGGAGGGTACAGGAACAAATAGCCCCGCCCCCGAACGAGACTGAAAAACGAAGCAGGGGAAATCGAGGTATGAGGTCGTGTGCAAACACGGGCAACTCAAATAAAGGACCTCGTTTGGCCCCCGGTGCAGGGGGAATTCGTTGGCGCTGCTGCGGCGCACGCGTACCGAGAATCTTCTGGCTGCTTTGGAATAGGTAGTAGCGTGCGCGAGGCACCGATCACACACACACACAAAAGTTGGTGACTCTGGCAGCTTATTCTTAGGCAGTCGAGGCTTTTTTTCATTCTGCAGCCAGGAAATTACATGCTGATTCGGAGACATTTAGTTGGTAACCGGGAATTGTTCTATAGTGCGAGCTTTAGAATTAGGTGCTACAGGAGCTATGTGTAATCGCCATGCAAATAGAATGTAGTAGGTAACAGTTACATTATTGGAAACATCTCACGCTCTCTTTTCCCGATGCAAATTTATCTCAATTCCTGGAAGTTTGACATCTGGACAACAATTATCTACTACCCTGCGCCACCACGGTGGTCTAGTGACTAAGGTACTAAGCTGCTGGCCCGCAGATTGCATGATCGAATCCTGGCTGTGGCGGCTGCATTTTCATTGAAGGCGAAAATTCTGTAGGCCCGTATGCTCCAATTTGCGTGCACGCTAAAGAGCCTCAGGTTGTTCGAATTGTCGGAGCCCTCCAGTAAGGCGTCTGTGATAATCATATAGTAGTTTTGGGACGCTAACCCCACATATACATACTACCCTCCCACCCTAGCCTTTCTTTAATTCTTAGATGTTCATACCAGACGACTACTGCTGTAAACAAGGTGAGATTGCACACTCAAATGTGCTTTCGGAACGGCATTATGGTTACAATAGGGGCTGCCTGTGTGGTAAGTCTTACGTAGAAGTTTTGGCTGATGAGCTTACTATGTTTATGAAGTGAACAGGATGGCGTAAACTAATAGGCAGCAGTGCTCCAATAGAAAGTTATCACTTACATAAAAAATCACTGCCACAGTTCTATTTTAAGTAGGGTAATTATGAACATTGTGAAATTATTTTCTGTTCGTATACTCTCATTTTGGAAAATTGTATTTTTAGAACATCAGTGGTCGCATTTAAAGCAATTACCTAACCAGACAGCGCGAACGTTGGAATGTCGTCATAGTTTTAGCCTCTTAGACGTATAGCTAAATTACTATTACTTGCCATCTGCGAACAAAATAGCTAGTTGGAGTGCTACTTCAATTCATACGATCTTTATACATGCTTTCAATGCAGGTGATCACAGGAAGTTACAGGTTAGAGGCAGCTAAGAGTTCAGAAGCTTCGCAGCTAATGCTCACATGACTAATATCCTGATATCCTGGGATGCCGGCCTAATGAACCGAAACTCAGGACGTCGGTTAAGCCAGTTCTTACTTAGCAGTGGCAATATAACGAATTTCAATTCCAAAGTTCCTCAGCTCCTCCATTTCTTGCACGCCTGTGTTATCTCTACTCTTCAAACTTAGTACAAGGTATTTTACATACTATAAAATTCTTCTAAATCTTTTCTCTGTTTACATTCACACGTTTCCTTAGTTTTGTAGCGTAAGCTACAATGGCTGAAGTTGAGCACTTTCGCATGGCTTACGGTGAGCATTTCTGCCAAAGCGCAAGCAAGAGCGCCGTCACACTTCTGCACAGCCGCGCGCTGAGACCTGGAAGCTCGCGGAGTGTGTCGCTAGTGCTGGCGCTTGACTCGCGTGAGATTGCTCACTCGCTTGTTCATTCATCCGTTCATCCATCCATTCATTCGTGCCGTAGTTCACGTTACGTATGTCCTGGTATAGTGGAGCTAAGTCGCTGCAAATTTTTTCTCAGTGTATTTGTTGATTAATTGATATGTGGATTTTAACGTCCAAAAACCACCATGTGATTACGAGAGACGCTGTAGGGGAGGACTGCCGAAATTTAGAACACCTGGGGGTTCTTTAACGTGCATCCAAATCTGAGCGCGCGGGACTACAACATTTCCGCCTCCATCGGAAATGCAGCCGCCGAAGCCGGGATTTGATCCCGCGACCTGCGGGTCAGCAGCCGAGTACCTTAGCCACTAGACCACCGCGGCGGAACAGTATATTTGTTGCATGATTATTATTATTATTATTATTATTATTATTATTATTATTATTATTATTATTATTATTATTATAGCGATAAATGCATAAGCTGGCACCGTCAGTAGAAGAATCTCCATTTTTTCACATTTGTTTTGCATCTGTATTTTTTGTGTTTTCATTTTACAGCAGTGCCACTAGCCATTTGTATACCTTACACGCATTGCTTTCGTTTACGGTTACGTGATAACGGAGCTGTATCGTATTATAATTCACAAAGGAGCGGACAACTCATAAACCACAAGAAATTCATACTCACCTCGCCGTTAGCATTCCAGGGCAGAAACTGTAGCACTGCGTTTTTTCTTCTATGCATCGAAATCTCGAGAATATGTTGGTTTACATTTAGCTCTAGAACGTACCTGTCCAAGAAATAGGAAAAAAAATCATTTACCCAACTTAACAACAGTATTTGAATAAACACAACTGCTGAATCCAAAGTTTTGACCACGGAGTTCGCTTCAGTTAAGAAAGAGAATGGCTTTTCTCGACGGCATTTACCTATACACCCAACTCACACGGAGGGCGATACCGTAATAATGATAATAATAATGTATGGTAGTATGTAAAAGTGAAATTTTTATTACCAATAAAATGCGATAAAATGAGAAAACTAGCTCTCATGATAACTTTTAGATACGGTAAGTTAACGTAGGAAGCGAGCATTCTAACCCTCGACCACTAGGAGAAACTGGTAAGTTAACGTAATAATGAACATCATGTCTTTTTAAGAACTTCTCACGGAGCCTTGTGGTAAATGTGTGACCTTCTGCTTACAGATTATCAAAATTTCACCAAAACATGCCAATTTGGCAAATAACTATCCTTGTTCTATGTCCAACATCGGTGTTTATAAAAAAAAAAAACATCGGTTTGTGCAAAAAGCTAAAGACATTCTTTTGTTGCGCATACAAAGCAGCGAAGATTGAAACATTGTCCTTGTTTCCAACTGTTGATTAGTATGCACAAGGAGCCAGTAAATGTTAGTTCACTTTTCTTTACACTACTTACTTACAACACATCAATTATTCAGCAGGTCTAATTTGCTTTGTGTAATTGGGTTACAGGTTTGGGAATGTAGCCAACGTTGCTTCTTTCGGAGAATAAATATTCCACAGTGGCTTCGGAAGGCTAGACAGCATTAATGAAAATAAAGAAAAATGAAGACTTATATAGCATTCCCAATTAGGCGGAATTATATTCATTCGACCAACAATACACATTTAGAAACTATGGGCCGACACACTGCTAGGTCTGTTCATTGTGTAGGTAACCAGAGAAGTTAAACATCAACAATCGGGTCATGTCGATTGGTCTGTGTCCTTCTTATTCCTACTACGAGAACAAATAGGTTCTAGCGCTTGTTGGTTCTTTTTTTGTAGAAAATAAATCCTGAAGTGAAAATATTGGTTTTAGCGAGTACTCTATTTTGTTTTTCTATTTAAGACTCGTGTCGATGGCTTTCCACAATGTAGTGCCTAAACGAATGTCTGTTGTGACAGAGTGCTGGTGTTTTTTTAATATCCCAACTGGCCTAAAGCTAATTAGCGGCTCTCGTCGAGGAAATACATGTGCAAAATAACAATTTTCCTAAATAAAACAATGTAACTCGCATGCGTCACACTCAGAACTTTGAAGCCGGACTTGATGGAAATGCTATGAAAGTCATGTCGTTCATCAAAACGTGCACTGTGATTTTGATTCAGTGACATTACAAGTGTATAATAGATCCACGTTAACACTACTAAAACATGTGATGCAGTTTCAGAACACGCAGATACTCATGTTTTCGTCTTTTTTTTTCCAGTGTCGACATTTGAATGACTTCGACACGGTGTCAATCCGGTATCGGCGTCAGTGTCAGTAGTTGTTAGCGAAAAATCACCGTCATTCATGACTGATAACTCGAAAGATATGGAAATAAATGAATATTGAAAACTACATAAGCATACACTAGTGACACCAAGCCTGCAGAGAGAGTGCAGCTTGGTGGCCTTCCTTCTTTCTGTCTTCTGTTAATATTTTTCTCTACTTCTCGTACCCTTTGCATCTGCTGCTTTTTTTTATTTCTTCCGCTCTATACCTATTTGTTTGTCTTTTTCACACTTCTACACTAACTTCAGGGGTTTGCATGATGAAGCGTTTTACAGCTTCACTGTACAAAGGGAACGAAAAGAACACGTGCTGGCTCTTGATAATGATAGTATTTTTTTTCACAAAGCGCAAACTACCGGACAGCTCAAACAGCTTGGCTGTTAAAATAATCTAGCGGAAACAAATCCAGGACTCTAGGTGGCCAGCATCAGTTATTGCCTGAGATTGAAATTCTTTCGAAAAGAAAAAGCACTGTTCTGTTGCACGAGGAGTGCCATTAACATAAGTGCGGCAAAAGCGTACAGAGTCCCACCAGGCGTCCAAACTTGCGAACTGCACAAGTGGTCGTTTTCAAAACATGTATGTTACAAAGCACTAAGGTATAAGAATTCCTAATAACAGCTTCAGCAGCGTGTCCATATGCACGTCTTGCCTTACGGATCGGTAGTGGGTACCTGGCCAACTCGCAAATGAAAATTATATCGCAGTGGGTACTGCGTAGTGGGAACTTCACAGCGTTATTTGCAGTAGAACTATTCGGTTCTTGGCCAATCTTCTAGCGTGGGTGTGCGCCTAAGATTCTACGCTCTTCTGGTTGCAGTGGGTAATTCAACACTTGTTTGAAAAAGCGACCTTACAGGCGCACAGACACTCCTTAAATTGCGACTTAGGTTAGGTGCCCACTGAGAAACAAAGCATGGCTAGCGATTGAGAATTCGATGCGAACAAGGCCCGAATACACTATCACGTTCTGATTTTGAAGGCGAAAGTGAACAGCCCTCCAAGTTTTTGCACTGCCTAAAGCATACGGTGTATCGCAAGCTTCCTGCCCCTCACGTGGTTATTCCACCGAGATAAAGCCAACTTCGACCAAGCGTTGATATTGTATAATGACAACGTAGCATGGCTTCATGTAATAATGACGTCATAATGTGACATCATTGCGGGATGATATTTTTGCATCACTCCTATAGACGCTACCACCGCCGATACCAATGGTGAACACTTGTTCTAAATAAGACATCTAAGGCTTTCTTCTTGATGACTTCATTGCAGCCAGTTTATACTTGTTTTTGCTGCCAGATATCTTTATTGGAAAACATTTAGGGGCGAAGCTCCTTATAGCGGCACCCATTCGTCCCTCGTTGCCGTTGTAGTAGTGTGTAACATTTTGACCTCCAAGGTAGTGTCGGTGAGAGATTCTTTCTGTGCGTTGTTTAACAATAAAAGATAGTGCTCAATGTACATGCCAATGACTGCTAAGAGGTAATGAGAGACAGGAGGATTCGGCTTTTAGTGAACGCGCACGCTGCGAATTTTTTATTGTTTACCAACGCACAGAAGACAAGAAAGGGTTGCTACGTTGTACTCGCTGGGCGTAACCTCCTAGGTTTAAGAAACGTTTAGCGAGCGTTGGGCCGAAGTGCCATGAATACAGTGAACTAGTATATGCCATGAGAGAGAGAGTAAAACTTTATTGAAGGGGAAAGGGAGAGGGGCGTTTTAGAGCCTTTATGGTTGGGGCCCTACGTCCAGGGCTCCACTGGCCTTAGCCGCCCGCCGGACTTGATCCAGTAGTGCGAGCTGCACTCCTGGGTCCGAGCTAGCGAGGTGTGCCTCCCACTGCTCCATACTAGGTGTTAAAGGTTCGCCGAGAAAATTGGTTATGTCGCTTGGTTTACGATCGCACCCCCACGATATGTGGTAGAGAGTCGGTCTTCCGCCGCACCACGGACATACAGCCGGGTAAAGAGTTGGATGTATCGCGTGTAACTTCAGTAGGTGCGGAAATACATCCGTTTGAATTTTTCTAAGGTCAGTGGCCTCTTCCCCATTAAGGGATCTGTGAGGTGTTCCACATTTTTGACGCGTGAAGCGCTGGTGAGCTAGAATCTCCCTAGGTAAAATTGGCATGGTCAATGAAAGAGATGGATTCTCCGCTCGGTTACAAAACGCACGAGCTAGAGCGTCCGCCCTTTCATTGCCTTCGAGACCTGCGTGTCCCGGGCACCAGATCAAGCGATGGTGGTGAGTGAGTTTGGATCCTAGCAGCCTCAGCCCCATTGCTGGAAGGCGGCCCCTTAAAAAGAGCCGGCAGGCTTCCTGGGAGTCGGATAAAATAACTGATGGCTCCCCTCTACGCTCCTGAAACCTTAAGGCTAAGGCTATGGCCATCGTCTCCGCCTTTGTAGCCGAGGTCGTGCGTACGGAGGCACTCGTTAGCAGCGTCATGTTGTTGTCGACAACAGTAATTATGTGTCTCTGCCAATCGAAACTGGCCGCATCGACGTACGCGACATTTGAAGCTGAGCCGAATTGCTTTCGAAGCCAGTTTACCCTCGCAGTACGTCGCTCAGCGTGAAAGTCGTGATGCATATTTTTGGGCACCGGTGCGATTGAGATTCTCCTGCGGACCTCTTGGGCTACGTCGACCAGCTCCTCATCAATGTGCTGTGGGTGGGGCGAAATTCCTATTCTAGTGAGTATCGCCCTGCCTGCTGAAGTTTCACTTAGACGATTCCTCTGAGACATGAGGATTGCGGCACTGAGCTCAGCATAAGTGTTATGTATACCGAGAGCTAGGAGCCGCTCGGTCGGTGTGCTGGTGGGTAGACCAAGTGCTGCCTTAAAAGCGCTTCTAATGAGCACATCCACCTGGCTCTCCTCACTTCTGTCGAGTGAGTGGTACGGTAGGCCATACGTCACTCTGCTCAAAACTAAGGCCTGGACAAGCCGGAGAGTATCCTTTTCTTTCATGCCTTTTTTATGATAAGTGATGCGACGGATCATTCTAGCTATCTGTTTAACCGTAGTCTTTAAGGTGGTTATCGTGTGACTGGCTTTGCCATTGCTTTGGACCCAGAAACCAAGTATACGGGCCTGAGTAACCTCGGCTATGGCATGGCCGTCTACCTGTAAGTTTATGTCACCGTTACTTTTGTAATACTTACTGTGTATTCTTATGAGTTCAGATTTTTCAGGCGCACAGCGCAGCCCACTTTTTCTTGCGAACTCTGCCACAGCTGTCGCAGCAGCCTGGAGGGTCTGCTCTTTCAGCGCCAGTGAACCCTTCGTAGCCCAGAGTGTGATGTCGTCCGCATACAATGTATATCCAAGGTGCGGGATTGCTTCGAGCTCGTGAGCAAGTCTGCGCATAGCTATGTTAAAGAGCAAGGGGGAGATGACTGCCCCTTGCGGTGTGCCTTTATTTGGCATCGAGAACGGCACCGACCTCGTGTCGCCTATCCCAATAGTTGCCGTCCGCCCAGAGAGGAAGGATTTAATGTAGTTAAATGTACGCTTTCCGCAGCCGATTGTGTTGAGTTCAGAGAGAATGGCCTCGTGCGAAACATTATCAAAGGCCCCTTTGAGGTCGAGGGCCAAGACCAAATGTTCGCCTCCCCTGGGTACGCAACTCATGACCTCTTCTTTTAAAAGGAGGAAGGCATCCTGGGTTGAGAGTCCGGAGCGAAAACCAATCATGGTAGCGGGAAACAGATTTTCTTTTTCAATGTAATTTTGAAGCCGTGTCTGTACTACTCGCTCGTAGAGCTTGCCCATGCACGAAGTAAGCGAAATGGGCCGCAGGGCTCCGAGCGATGGTGCTTTACCGGGCTTTGGTATAGTTATTATTTTGGCTTCCTTCCACTCCGGAGGAACGTGACCTTGGGACCAGCAGTGGTCGTTAAGAAATTGCGTTATCTGCTCAAGAACCTCAGTGCTGAGGTTTCTTATCATAGCGTTTGTTATACCATCCGACCCCGGCGCAGAGTTCCGATTGGCTGCCTGGGCTGCCGCGAAAACCTCTTCTTTCGTGATTGCGGCGTCTAATGTGGCATTCTCGCTGCCGATGTACTCTAATGTACATGGCGGAACCACATCAGTACCGATATAACGGTCTTTAAGCGCCTGGATCAACTCTCCGTCGGTGCCGGGGTAGCTGTGTACTATTCTTTGAAGAATGCGGTTCATGGAGGACTTAGATTTGTCCGGCTCCAGCATGGACCTCAGTATCGCCCACGTCTGGCTAGTCCCTAGTGTACCGCGGAGAGAACCGCAAAACTGCACCCAACCATCGGTGGCAAGTTTCGTTGCGTATTCATTCGCTTCCTCCGACAGAGCAGCGATTCGCCTGTAGAGGCAGCGGTTGAGGCGTTGTTTTTTCCATCTCTTGATCAGGCGTCGCCTACTATCCCACATGTGCAATAGGTGCCGGTCTATCGCAGGCGCCTCAACTGTGCGCGCTATTTTCTTAGAGGTGGCATCATGCGTTTCTCGAATGAAAGCAACCCACCCACTGACATCACAGGGCGTTTGCTCCGGCAGAGGGCGCTTTCGAAAGGTCACCCAGTCTGTCATCACAACGTCACCAGCGACACGACGAACTTTTGGTGATGCTATAGAGGTGCTAAGAATATAATGGTCACTACCAAGGTTTTCATCGAGGTTTGACCACGTGGCATTTTTAATGTTGAAGGTGAAGGTCAAATCAGGGTACGTGTCCCTGCTAATGCTATTACCAAGCCTGGTGGGTGCTGTTGGCAGAGTGATAAGGGTAAAACCTAATTTAGACGTGGTGTTCTCTAATAACACTCCCTTGGGTGAATCCCGGACGTAGCCCCAAGCGGTGCTCGGAGCATTAAAGTCGCCCACCACCACTAATTGATCTCTGGTGCCAGCGGCTCGAACTGCCTCGTTTAGGAGTGGGCCGAAGTCGTCTTTCCGGTTTTTGGGAGGACTGTATATGTTTAAAATTTTCGTTCGTACTTTTCCTCGTTTTTGTGGGAAGACATCGATAATTTGGTGATTAATGTCAGTCTGATCGTAATGGTCTAGCGCGACTGTCATGAAGTTACTCACCAGCGCTGCAACGCGGGGGTATTTTGGATCGTATAATGTGTAATATCCCTGCAATTTGACGGGACGGTTCCCAACTTCTTGCAGGCATATTACATCAGGTGGGATTAGTGCCGAATGGATGTAATTCTGCAATGCCGCCGCTCGTTTGTGGAACGTGCGACAATTCCACTGCCAGATTTCTAGGTGGTCGGAGTTTTGCGTGGAATTAGTTCGCGCCATGGTGACTACTGCCTTTATTGGGGGGTGTCTGCTTTCTCCGTGATTCGACGGTCCTTCGGTAGTGGACTGCTCGCGGAGGTAACACTGACCCGCTTGTTGATGGCACGCTGAATGCCTACAACTGAGTCATTAACGTATCGTCTTTGTTGTTCCGTTTCTGCTGCAAACTCTTTCCTGTACTCCGAAAACATTTGATGCATTTGCTGCATCATCTGCTCTCGGAGTTCAGACGCTGCTCGTTGCTGTTGTGATTGGAGTTCTCGCATTAAGTTCCGCAAGCTCTGCAACTGTTCCCCCATCTGTAACTGGCTAACGTGGGCCTCCTCGCTAAACCTCTGAGGTATGTCTACTTTCGCCGTTCCTCCCTCCAAAGAGTGGGCTACGGTTGCCCTGGAGATAGCATGAGTGGCGTTGTTGTTCGCCTCTAAGGCGTTAAGCCTGGCTTCAAGTTTGGTTTCTAAAGATGATATGATTTTGTGGAACTCCCGGCGTTCCTCCTTAATCTGGCATCGAAGTTTCTCGTTTCTAAAGCAAGCTGCTTATTCTCGGCAACCATTTTCTGATATTCGGGATTCTCAATTAAGGGAGCAGATGGAGACACAATCCTCGCCCAGCTCACCGTGTTTGCTGGCTGGCAGGCGGCTGCCTCCGTCCCCTCTTTGGGCGGCGTCAAGATTTGTACCAGCGCTGTCTTCTTCTGCTGCTGATGCTGCTGCTGTTGCTGCTGCTGCTGTTGCTGTTGCTGTTGCTGCTGTTGCTGCTGCTGCTGCTGTTGTTGTTGCTGCTGCTGTTGCTGCTGTTGGTGCTGCTGCTGATGCGGCTGTTTGTTGAGTCGTTTTCTGGACGCAGACTGGGCTCGACCCTTTGAGGAAGCCCGTGACTTGGATCTTGAACGTGAGCGTGATTCCACTGACGAGTCCCGCTCGGAGCTGAACCAGCGTGGATGGTGCCTCCGTTTTGGCTGATCCACTCGGGACCTCCTAGGCGGAACGTGTTTAAGCTTCTTCTTGCACATTTTGTCACCTGTCATATGGTCCTCACCACATATCACGCACTTAGGGGTACACGCGTGTCCTTGTGCGGGTTCACGTGTTCCACACGTGGAGCATACATTGGCGTCGGGCGTTGGGCACACGTCAGTTCGATGCCCTGTGGAGTGGCATACCTTGCAAGCCTGCCTCGTAGGCTTGTGGGGATAACAGATGGCTTCCGCTCCCATGAAATAGACGCACCTAGGCAGTGTGCTGCCCGTGAAGGTAATGATGGCGGTCTTCGTAGATCCGAGCATGCGTGCCCGCTCAATCTTGACCCCCTGTGTTCTCACACGGAGATTCGCCATGAGTTCTGCTTGAGAAGTCCCCGACGGAATACCATGGACTATGCCTCGTAGGACGTCCTCAGGATCCGCCACATACGAGTTGAATGAGTGCACTCGTCCCCTGATATTCAGATGCGTGATCTCTCGCAGCTCTTTGGCTACATGCTCGTGGGGCGTCGATACGATGATAATATTCGAGCCCGGGTGGACGCGCAGCATGAAGCTACCACCGTCGAAGTGTCGGTGGCAAGCGTCTATTACAGCGGTGGAAAGTTCGTAGCCGAGTATGTCTTTTACGGCGAGGCCTTTGTGAGGCCTAAGGATGATCTTTATGTCGTCCTTTGGCAGGGGCGGGAGCGGACGGCGACTTCTCGTACGACGTCGGCGCTTCACCTGACTTCCCTGCTTCGGTGGGCTGCTTGACGAGGCGTTGCACTCCACAGCTTCTAACGCGTTTTTTCTGGTTTTTCTTCTGGTTCTTCTTTTGCCGGCGTGTCAAAACCGTGTGCCAGCCATCCTCCGTCCATGCGGCACCATCGTGGCGTTCCCCTGCAGACACATTGTCGACTTCTTCGGACGAACCCTGCGGTGACCAGGTCTGAACGTCCATTTGAGTGGTTTCTGTAGCAGACTCCTCATCTGTGTGAATCAGTGGCTGCTCCTGAGGAGACCTCGGTGTTTCCTGAAGAGCGTCCATCCGCCGACGCTTGAGACGCGACCACGACGCAGAAGCCGCTATGCGGCGGTGCGTCTGGCCGGGCGCGACGGTCGCTGCCTCGAAGTTTTCAGCTTGCAGAAAACCGAAAAACAGCCACTCACCGCTGAAATTCGACGTTCACTGTTCGCTGTACTTTCACGAATCCGATGCACTTCAAACAACCAGAAATCGCCGAAAAACCATAGAAAATCTGCGGAGCCGATGCGACGCGCGTCCGCACACCGTGGCCCCCTAGCGGCCGAACCAGTATATGCCATGAACTCGAGGTGGTTAGAGGTGGGAAGTAGACACGAAGCGCAAGCCGTAAGAAGGTGTGCGTGTGCCTCCTCTCGTGCAGTCCTTGGAATGTCCGCTGGATGGCAGTTGTTCTGTATGAGGAATATATGATGAAAAGATGCGAGATGGTGGTACTTGGAGTGTTGAATATGTGGACGAATGGACACACAGACAGAAGCATGCACGCACGCAGGGATGGCTGCACGGACGAATGGACACCTGGATGGACGCAGGAGCGGATGCATGGACGAAAGCAGGGACGGACGCACAGATGAACGTGCGGACGCACGAATAGACGCATGCACAGACGGGTGGATAGACTCACGGGTGGCCACACAGACGCACGCATGGATGGATGGTAGCAAGAACGAATGGACGGACGGATCCTTTGCCCCACTATCCAACATTAACTCTGTGGATATGCTTCCATTTTTTTTTTCTTATGGCACTCCTGCGATGAAGCAATCGCACCATTCCTCATATCTCTTCGGTAACAACTATTTGTCTTATTTCCCTTTTTTTTACATAGGCATTTACTCTCTGGTGGCGTCAATATACCATCTTCTAGGGGACAGCACTTGTCTCCATTTTTTCGTGTTTATAAAAGGTAAAAAGAAAAAAACTAAAGAAAGAGATGTTTCAGCAAGTCATAAATATCAGCAAAAAAAGAAAGGAAAAACTCCATCATATAGGCTTGAGGGGCGATATTTCATCTGACAAAGCAAAAAGCCTAAAGCACTGCAGATGCCTACACCAACAGCAAGTGCACTGAAACAAGCCGAGAACTCAGTGAAGTTAAATGGCGAGATGGGCGATGCCTGTTCTTATAGTATGGTAAAGCCCAAGAGAGTTAAAAAATTTTTAATATCGAAACACCAACCTTCGGTTCTAGTCACGTTAATGAAGTTTTGATTGAAATTAATGCATGGAGGCTGTTCGACTGAGTTGCGTCGAAAATTGAGGATTGTCCAAATGAAAAAACGCACAAAGCTTTCGTAAAACACGAGCCTCGAGGAAAGAGCGATTAGTAAGAGAGCCGATCAAAATGCCGTGGTAAAAGAGTCAAGTTCTCGTAGCAAAAAAGTTAGTTTCCTATAAACCGATCCAACTAACTGTGTGTGTGTGTGTGTGTGTGTGTGTGTGTGTGTGTGTGCGCGCGCGCGGGGGGGGGGCTGGAGGATAACAGGAAGAGAGTTATGTCTTATTTGCTAACCTACACTTCTAAAACGAAAATAGAATTGTTGTTTAAAGGTATTTGAGTTTGAATAATTACTCAAACAACACATAGTTTGAATAGTTGCTATCCTATGGGTTACACGGCAACCTACAGGATAGTAATTGCATTTTTGGGCCATTGCCGCGACGTATCGTGAAGACACCCTAAAATCAACCCGGAAACATCGCCTACATCACACACTGAACAAACTTGCAGAAGAGTGGATAACCACAAAAATTACCCCGCGCGCATGTTCATCTTGAGGCAGCTGCTAATATAGGATAAATTCATCAGAACTCCCCACCGGGAGAAACAGTCGGCCGTCGTTGTCTGGGCTGAAATAGTCACTTCCCGTGTTGAGACACCCTAAGGAACCGCGCAGGTGAT
This sequence comes from Rhipicephalus microplus, assembly GCF_013339725.1. Taxonomy (NCBI): domain Eukaryota; kingdom Metazoa; phylum Arthropoda; class Arachnida; order Ixodida; family Ixodidae; genus Rhipicephalus; species Rhipicephalus microplus. The sequence goes on from NC_051165.1 coordinate 250,811,366, forward strand.
ATAGTCACGTAAAAGTAGGCACCGCCTTTGCAACGTTCAATTTTTCCCGCGTAATGTAGTTTCCTGGTTCTTGCAAAAATTTCGGCATCATTCCGTCCCTCATTTTTTCCCTCCTCTCTCTTTACGACTCTAATTTTCAATCTCTGTCATTCGTTTCTCAAAATTTGGTTAACATCCCTGCTTTTCCACTCTCTCGTAGCTGTATTCTTATTTTTTAGGATCCTTACTTCTTTTGTCTCTCTCTTTCTCTATTTGAAGTATAACAGTTCATGTTATAAGTTTCACACATCCAAAGTTGGCATATCAGAAATTCTGTTTCGTTAAACGGTGTTATATTTATGACCCCGTTAGCGTTTTCACAGGAAGGCTGTTGTCTCGCATATACATCAATCACAGTACATAACACTGGGAATTCAATATTGTCCAGTGCTGCATACGTAAAAAAAAATACTGTATATTTTTCTGAAAAAAATGCAAAACCTCGAAAAAAATGTCTGCAAAAACAAACAAAGTTAAGAAAGAAAAAAATGCGAGATTCGTGATGAAAGAAAAAAAAACCAGCAGCTTTTCGTGATTAAAGCTCTGGCTGTGTTCGAGCGTAACCAGCTTCAATGGAAGTTTGCAAAACTTAATGCAAAGTAAAATTTTGTTATATTTAGTTTATATGTATTTATTTATTTATTTGTTGTATATTTTTGCAGAACGGCAGAGTCGGGGAGAGACCCACAGCCAGTCGTTTGCATCTGTTCATCAATTACGAGACAAGCGCGCCACGGCATTCAAGTGAGACGAGGCGCGAAATCCCAAGACGACGCTGCTGTCGGGATGCAACTGTTCCGGAGGGCGTCTTTAATGGCCTCGACAGAGTGAGCGATGTCGTTGAACAAGCCTGCGGTAGAGTCACGTTTTGCAGAACGAGAAAGTCCAGGACAAAAGAGGAAGACGCCGACTTAGCGTGCTTCGCGAAAGAACGGGAAATTCAATCCTCGAAAGCGTGACCGTATATTTACTGTTGCCCTTCGCGCACCTGCGTTAATGCAGAGCGCTTAGTCTGGAGCCATCGAAAAATATTTTTTTTTCGTTTTTAAAAAGATCTGTACATTGAAAACGCTCACATACCTGCAAGAAATACAGATAGCAAATGAATAAGCTCTTCGCGTGAGGCATGTTTTGTGAATTGGTTATACGAGGTGTTTCAGCCACAATCGACGGACCAGGGGTCTTGTTGTCAAGCATATTTACACTTTATTTCTCAATTGAGAAGCTTGTTTGGAAGCGCAGATGGCCATGCACCAAGACTCGAAGACTTGCCTGCTGAGTGCGATGCGTTATCTACAGCAAGGCAGCTTCAAGCTTTCCTTTAACACATTTTTTTTTCCTTTCAAAAATAAGAGCACCTGTCTTCTTGGAAAGAGGCAACGTCCCTATTTCTTCTTTAAGAAAAAAAATAATACTGCCGAGTTTCCCCATCAAACCTGAATTGTTCCAGCCCTTCGATTTCAGTAGGACTTGTCTGCATTGTGTATACCTATTGTCTTTTGTTTGATTGATTGATATGTGGGGGTTAACGTCCCAAAACCCCCATATGATTATGAGAGACGCTGTAGTGGAGGGCGCCGGAAATTTCGACCACCTGGGGTTCTTTAACGTGCACCCAAATCTGAGCGCACGGGCCTACAACATTTCCGCCTCAATCAGAAATGCAGCCGCCACAGCCGGGATTCGAACCCGCAACCTGCGGGTCAGCAGCCGAGTACCTTGGCCACTAGACCACCGCGGCGGGGCTATAGTCTTTTGTTTGTCTATCCTGATTTCTATTATTGCTGATTGATTGATATTGCCACGATTAGCCGTAAGCACAAAAGGAGGAAGAAGCCAGCACAACGTGTGGCAGTCTCTGGCATTTTTGAGAAAGACGACGTTGCACGTCTGCTCTTGCGCTTTGTTTTTGTGTGCCAATAGGGCCTTGCTGTTAGCGTCGAAAGGAAGCCTTGTGTCCTGTTCTTGGCACGTTGCGACACTGGTGGAGGTGCTTGGTAAATGCTTGTCTGATTTCCTGCCGCACAACTTCTCCAACTGAAGCCATCACCCGTTCTTGCGGAATTGCAAGGAAGCTGCGGATCTTCTCACCAACAACCTCGCGAATAAGCTCACGCAGATAACCCTCACTGCCGGCCGTCAGAGCAGAGACGCTGATTAAGGCACTGTTTGGTCGGTCGTAATAGCGACACCGTTGCTGCAGTGCGCGCTCGATAACTGTAGCCTCTTTGATGAATTCCGCAACGGTCATCGGTGGATTGCGGAGAAGGCCGGCAAACAGCTGTTCCTTGACGCCTCACATCAAATGGCGGGGTTTCTTGGCTTCAGGCATATCAGGGTCAGCCCGTCCAAATAGGCGCGTCATGTCCTCCGCGAACATGGCGACACTCTCATTCGGTTTCTGGACTCGAGACTCGATGAGTTGCTGAGCAAAGTCACGGCGGTCGTTGTTTGCGAAGGTGCTGATAATCTGGTGGCGAAATTCATCCCATGAAGACAGCGTTGCCTCGTGGTTCGCATACAACGTACGAGCGCTGTCTGCATAAGCAAAGTAGGCGCGTGAAAGTGTTAGCTCGGCGGTCAAGCGGGGTTTGCCTTAGCGACTTGCTCATACTGGGCTAACCAGTCCTCGACGTCTTCATACGCCTCACCATGGAATGTCTCCGGAATCTGAGGCTGCTCAAAAGTCAGCTGGGAAGCCCCTGCAGTTTCCATTTCTCCAGGCGGAGTGCTATGCTGGGGAAGTTCCAGGGGAATCGCCCTCAGGACTAAGGCCTCGCTGTCGGCAACTGTAGCGGTGGACAGGAGTATCCAATGAAGGAACGGGTTGCGGTGTCGGACTTGAAGTGCCGGGCCGCGGAGGAGTCCCGAGCATCAGTCGTAGAAGTCCAGCACCTCCACCACATGCTGAGTTTAACGTCCCAAAACCACCATATGCTTATGAGAGACGCCGAAGTGGAGGGTTCCAGAAATTTTGACAACCTGTGGTTCTTTAACGTGCACTCAAATCTGAGTACACGGGCCTACACAATTTCCGCCTCCATCGGAAATGCAGCCACCGCAGCCGGGATTCGATCCCGTGACCTGCGGGTCGGCAGCTGAGTACTTTAGCCACTAGACCACCGTGGCAGCGTATTTTTTCATTGCGCTACATCCTTCTTAGTAGACGAGATTGTAGAGCTTACAGTACGCGATATTTAGAACACCGGAATAACATGGCCTGCTCCAAAACATGTTTCACAGGGCGCAAGATAAGATCAATTGACAGATGTTTTTTTTTATTGTACAAAGAGTGAGTTTTATTTCGCTCTTTGCATGCCATTATAATCACAGAAATAACAATGAGGAGGGATAAAGAAATAAGCGGAAGGGCAAGGAGATTAGCAAGTTGTTAGACTGGCTGGCTACCCTAAGCTGGAGAAAGGGGGGATGGGAATGACAGATGATAGGAAACAGCTGTTATAAACAGAGAGAGAGAGAGAGAGAGATAGAAAAGACAACATATGACTTTGTAGAAGCAAAGTATTCTGGGACAATGGCAGAAACAACAAAAATAAATTAAAATGCTGCTTTTGAATGGACTGTGTTTCATTGTCATGGCTTGAAACCACAAAGCCGCTTATCAGCACTGAATGGAGCCACACACGCACGCACGCACGCACACACACACACACACACGCACGCACGCACGCGCTTACGCACACACACACACACACACACACACACACACACACACACGAACTCCAAAAACTCAAGTGGGGGAAATACACTGCTGCTGCATATCGGCCTGCTCATTCCTGAGAAGCTAACTAGTTTATTTATTACAGTTTCATGCTGCACTCACTAGGTTTTACCCATGTTATTTTTTTAACTAATTGGTTTTTTCAAAAAAAATTAAAATTTGGGAAGTTTCTCCTCTTCATTTATGTTAGATTGGCTTGAGGCCGTTATACCTCCTGGTGGTACGGGCTACCCCCCTTTTTCCTTTTAGTTATTTTTACATAGGGGGGGGGGGAACACACACACACACACACACACGCACACACACACGCACGCACGCACACACATGCACACACACACACACACACACACACACACACACACACACACACACGCACGCACGCACACATACAACAGGGATGCGCGCGTGTTTTTTTCTCGTTTCTTACTTCTACTCTTCTCCTATGTATGTAAAAGCTGATTTCAAAAAAGACGGCTTAATTATTCACTTAAATAAAGACTCTCAATAAGTGCGCAGTTTTCGATTCACATTATTCCACGCTTTTTCATTGCACGGAGCACTGAACTGAAGTTTACGGTTCAAAAGTTGTCAGGAGTATTTACGCCATGAAATCGAACGAATGGTGCACAGCTCTGCACATTTCACACTTCCCTTTTAGGAGCGGGTGTGGGCTTTGTACAAACTGTTTATCGAGATATATCGACACCGAAAAAGTAAGCGCCCGAAGCGTAACTCCATTGCAGGTGCTCGTAAAGCCAAGTTCTGAAAACATGTGCCACACTCCGCAAATAGCCCACCAACAACTGAAAAAAAAACTTGAACAAAGAAACTGCAAGCTCTAGCCCATCTTCTCCATCCCACGCACACAATTCTAGCCCCCGCACACACTTCTAGCCCCGGCAAAGAAAAAAAAAGGAAAAATGGTAGCGTTTAGGTCCCTTAACAAGGAAAAGGAATGCTCGGTTGTACACAGTGGCTGCTTCCTCTCTTAGCGATGAGCGGCATAAACAAAGACTACGCGATTTTTTGGCAGGTTAACGGCCCATTTGGCACAAGGCGTAAACGTAAGAAGGCGACCTCATTCCTTCACGTTTATGTCACGAAGCCGGCTGTTGCGCCGCCATAAACCGAGAGGTTGCACACACGTTCGGGGGTTCTGCTCAGCCTTTACTTGGCGCCCGATTCTTAAACGTGTAGGCGTGCGTCGTCCGGTGTGGGCGTTGTAACCTTACACCGAAACAGCTGCAAAGGAGCTTAAGTGGTGTCAGCGTTAAGACTGATGAGAATAATACGCAAATCAGAGGGCTGAGCTAAAAACCTTAGCTTTTTAAAGCTGGGGCTCACAGACTGCGTTCGATGTGTTATCATGCCTGTGCCTTTGAATACGTCTATATTTGCAGTCGGAACACAGAGTAATAGGATACCAACCTATAGCTTCGTAAAGCCAGGTACTGGTCTTGGCTTTAATGAATTGTTAATGTGCCAGTGGCCTATAGAGGCCATATTGAGAGGGCAAAGAGCAGCGTTCTGGCAACTCGCGTTTACCTTCTTTCTGGCGGCAACGGCTTGAAGTGGGCGTGGTCATGCAAAGGCAAGTGTCTGAGCATTTCTATGAACTAATGGGTTGCCAGATTAGATACAGTGCCGTCCGCTGAGCAACACGGCGACGGGCTGGCCAAAATCGTCTGCTGAAGAAAATACAGCCCCCCCCCCCCCCCCGTCGCTTTTCCCCTTTGTGAGCCTCCTTTTTGCACCAGTTCATCTTTCGGCCTTTTTTCTCATTGAAGGGGATAACCAAAACTTCTTTAACATCGTCAAGAAACGATGGAGATCGGTAGCTGAAGTTCCTGTGAACCCGAGATCCTAATATTACAGCCCATAATGCTGCAGTGAGTTAAAGGACAACTCTAAACTGCGCCTTCTTTCTCGAAACAGCATAGGCCACGGACGGCCTCCCGGTGATGGGACGGAGTGGGCATGGCTATTGGCTTACTTGTCCCAAAAGTCAATTTGACTGATCAAGTTTAGGCCGACCTGCGTCCGCGTCCGGTTCGTTCCTCATTCCTAAAGAGGGGAATTTCGAGAGTTCTTTTCTTTGTTTGATACAAACTTAATGAAAATCAACAGAAAATATTTACCCATTGGGTTTCATTATGGTTCGTCATACCTAGAGTTCTAGCGCAGTTGTCACAAACATTTTCCAGTGCTTGTCGATTTGTACACTGTCTCTGCAGCAGTAGTTTGCTGCTTAATTTGCTTATATTTTGCTTGATTGTACATTGACTGATCGTACTTTTTCTGTTCGCTTGCTGTTTTTATTTTTTACATGATCACGTGTCTGCGTTCAAACAGCTCAGGTTCGGGAATACCATCAAGTGGCTTTACAGCAGCTTGTAATTTTGGTAGTTGCACGTTTTTTTTGTCTTGTCAACCTGATCAGCATATTGTTTAGCGTTGACCATTACCATCGTATGAAAATGTTGAATCATGGTACTTGAATATTGTACTTTAAAAAGATTGCTGAAAAATGTTTTTAAACAAACTGAATTGATTAGGGCACTTTTCTGGCACGGGGTGGCACCACATGATGGCGCCCCACTGTATCTTTTTACACAGTTACACAGTGTCGACACCAGCCTGCTCGAAATCATTCGAAAGTAAAACCGACGCTTCAAACAAAAAACAAAAAAAACTGCTCAAGATCGTGACGATGGCTTACATAGCTTTCTACTCCTTTATCACCCCCACTTCATCTCTTCTCCTTCTGATGCTCTCAGAGGGATCATCGAGATGAAAGGAGATGCGAGAAAATGCGTTCCAAGTATTCAGCACATGTCTACAATTTCACTCGTCCTGGTTGGACTAAAAAAAAAAAAGAAACTTTGCGGCAGCCCTGGCTACCCTCCTTGGCGTTTCTCCTTCCTTCCTCCTTCTCCTTTGCGGGCAGTTGATGCCTGAGGCAAGAGATTCTGAGTGGGAGTTTATTTAATGATTACTTTGAAAAAAGTTTCAGGGCCCCATGTATTGCATGTAGTTCAGGGTATCAAACCAGAAGTATTAAGTCATTATGACTTGCCTGTTTTTTACTCATTTGTACTTCCCTCTACCAATACGTGCAGACACTAACACAATGACTAACCTAACTACGTCTACGTATAATAAGAATGTATTCTTTTCTTATTCATCCCATCATGGTTAAAAAAATATAGCAGCTCGACATGTTGCTGATCTTGACTTCTTTATGCAAGTATCACTACTCACTAGGCATAAAGTTGTATGATATCAAAAGTGAAACACCGCGCTGAGAAGCTAATTGGCAGAGTACTGGTGAGGCGTGACTGCGCTATATATGTTTTAAGTACGTGGAAGTTCCCGAACAGATGCAATTTACCACCAGATACGCTCATTTCAGAGGGCCAGAATTGCGAGCACACTAGCCCGTGGTCGTTCTTAAGAAGCGCGCTCGGAGGAGACGACCATATAGTAGTCGCGATGCCATGATTAAGACGCGATGCTCTAACGAGACCCCCAAAAGAGCCAGGGTCCTTCGGGGTTACGCTCCTTTTCGGCACCGCTGGGGCCCACGGGAGCGACAAGCGATCGAAGGAGTCGAGAGGCAAGACCATGCCCGCGTGGCTGGGCAGAAGCAAGGATGATTGGAATGACGCTTTGTCTCCGTCATCCCAGTGTGTTCCAGCCGGGATCCCGGTGTCATCTTGCCCCGCTCCTGCGGTGGTCTGCGCGCGTGCCAGCTGGCCTGCCCACTCGGGGCAGAGGAAGGAACGAAGGGCGTGAAAAGAAGGGTGGATGGGATCGTTATCCTGGCGACGCTCGGCCTCGCCACTCGATCCGGGTACTCGACGCGTTGAGAGTCCCCGTGGGAAATGCGACGAATGTCTCAGCTATGATTGCCGATTTCACGAAACTCCGAATGGAGACGGCATCCTCAAGAATGCCGCTAGAGCACGCATACTCATCTTTCTTTTCCTTTGCTTTATCTCAGATCGTCAAGCGTTACAGATAGAAAATCTTTCAACTCTGGTGAAGGACGTACTCTCGCGAGGGTAGGCGGGTATAGGCAGAAGGTAAAAGAAGACCTGGCGTTCGCTTGCTTATTATTTCTCGCACAAAAGGAGCTGCGGCGCTTACAAATGGCTTCAGCTGCATGGATTCGCGCATGTTGGATCAGACAGGGAATGCACGGACGCTAAAGTGCAAAACTACCACTTCATTGTCAAATGAGGAGAACAAGAGCTGAGCCAAACATTCACAAACGCTTGCACGTTTCTGAACAGACGTGTACAAACTATAAGGGTCTGCTATCCTCGGCAGGCATGATCAAAGCCGCATTAGGAAGCTATGCCCGTATGTTGTAAATTGTAGCTGCCTCCGAAGTGATGGCGTGGGCGTTCTGTACACTTGGAATTGCGTAATTGCAGAGTTCATCTGCCAGAAGGCATCACTAAGAAGTTTTATGTACAGCAGCAAACAGGAATAACAAAAGGTTTAATACGAGCACGTCTCCATTCTATTTACCTATTATCTGCTCGGCACGTCCATAATGTAATTTTCTTTTTTCCGCCACCCATTTAAATAAGCTTTAAATCAGGAGTAGGAAGTTCTTTTTGTAGCGGAGTGTCTAGATAACTTATTCTAAAAGACAGGCATTCTAAAGCGGACCCAGTAAGAAAGTAAGAAGATTTTGGCGTCCGTTCTTGTGTCCGTGTTAGTATGATTTGTCATTTTAACATAAATACCTACCAACCTGCTCAGCGTTTATTATTCTGTTCTTCTCAGCTTCATATTAGGAGAACTCTAGAGTACCTGCGGAACGGTTTCACAAACACTTAGAGTTTGATCTTATAGGTGCATTTGCTTTTTCTGAGAAGTGGGATGCGGTGCACAGGAGCAGTCAGCCAGAACTTCGCCACAATTCTCATGAAGAAGCTTCTGTTTGCGTTGAGGCATTCAGGTCTTGTTCACAAAAAGTGATCAGGCAGTGATGGGCTTAAAATATTAGCGACAGCAGCTGAAACTTAATCCTCAAAAAAAAATGATGCTGCTCAAAATGTATCGCGTTTAAGAAGCTCTTTCGTTCGTGAATAAAGATCTGCTTGGAGCTTAGAGGGCCAGCGAGTGATTTTCCTGCATCGCGACACGCTTAAAGAATCTGAATTTGAATACCAGCAGCAAAACGACAATGCCATTCTATTATATATAAATTCAAACGTATCAAGATACGAAGGAATGAAAGTATGCACTTGGTAACGTAGGTGTTAGAAAATAAATACAAGCTGCAGCCTCCACGCATCTGGCCAGGCGTAATGAATTATTTTAAAATGCCCCGAAATTCAAGTTACACATAATTTTTCATTCTGTTTTATTTATTTTCGGGCGTACAGACACCTTTTTGATGCCACTCTGTTGTTGTTTGGTTTTTTGTGCACTTACAGCAGTGCACTTTTCAACTTTGTTGTGGTCACACATCAGGCTGTTGTTTTTATCAATGATACTGCACTGATTGGTAATCGAATGTATACTTGGGCCAAAAAACGTCGGCATAGCATTGATTCTGGAAAGTTTCAGTGTACTCATGAAAATAATAATCACCGTAGCAACCAAGAACAAAAGAAGCGAAATTTCAAGGATGTCGCTCTCGGCTCAAGATTACTCGGAACTAGCAGAGAAGAAAGCCAAGGAAAATACAGAGGATCTTATTAGTGCTAGTTATGATGTACATGCGTAGAAAGCAAAGCGAGCGAAAAAAAAAAAATAACTTGCGTCTGGCAAGAACCAACCCTGTTTCTTTGGGATAACGTGTCTAAAGCTCTACAAATTGAGCTACAATGGCAGCGATCCACCCGTCACTTTGTGGGGTACATATGCATGCGCATTTAAACTTTGGAGTGTTTGTCAGTGCTGTCAGTAGCCGTTACGGCGAGCGTAGAGGCTTCTTTTTCTGGCTTGTTGGAGTCGCTAAGCATGCAAAATCTTGAAGAGATGACAGCTGACCAATAATTCTTCGCATACGTTGAAGGCCTGAATGAGACCCTCTCTAGGAAACAACGAAACAAGCACTATTTATATGCTTGTTTTTTCACATTTACATAATAATTACAATATCGCAATAACAGAACCCTGTACTTTCCTTAGCTTTCTTGTCCTAGTTATTGTTGTGTCTAGGGAAGCAAACCAAGCCCTTAAGATTTCAAATTTTTCGTTAATTCGTAGCGTGTCCCTCTTTCTACGTGACCAGACACCCTCAAGTAGTACTGCGAGCTCAGCTTGACCATTGTAAATATTTCACGAGCTCCGCGTGTACGTCCGCAGGGTGAAAAAGTATGTTCCAGACTCGCCGTCATGGCTACTGGTGGCGCTCACTAATACTCTCAGGTTTAACTGCCCATTACCCCATAAACTGCAGGGGAGATGACTGTCGCTATAGCTCAGCTGCCATAGCATCGGACGCGCTATTCGAAGGTCGCAGGTTTGCTTCGTGCCAGCAGCAAGTTACCTTTCGTTAACATTACTTTCTTCACATTTGCATCATAATTACTATATAATGCACCCGCTATACTTTCCTTCTATCCTTCTGTGTTAGTTCTAGTTATAGTAGTACAGCAATCAAGATTGCACCAAATGTACGTTTCAGGCCAGTGCGTAACCATTTAAGCTCCCGAAGTCAATGACAATATGGCGACCTGCTCCGTAGCATATATTTACAAAGAACATGTTTCATTCAGTCATTGTCGCAATTGTTGTCTGTTGTTATAGTCGTTGTCATTGCTGTTATCAGCTGTTTAAATACGAATGCCATGAGAAAAAAAAAACCGAAACTAGAAAGCTGAGTATCTGAATAATCGGAGATAACCTACGTTGATATCGAAATTGCTCCACTGTCCTGAACATGAACAGTAAGTAAAGAGCAGCACTTTTTTTTTTACCCCGTTTACTCTGAAAAGTAAGTATTCAGAAACGTTAACTTTCCATTTGTGCATACGAACTCATGCATAGAAGGCGTTTTCAAGGAAGTTATTTTGTTAACAAAGGGTGCCGCAGGAGCTTTTTTTCCCTGAGACCCACATCAGCGTACACTTCGTAAGTAATCATTCTATTTCAAATTTGTGTGTAGAAAAAATGTAGAACAATATCGAGTACTGCGTACTTTAGTATGGGAAAGCAGAAAGCTGTCCCAAGAAAAGATATAATAATAATAATAATAATAATAATAATAATAATAATAATAATAATAATAATAATAATAATAATAATAATAATAATAATAATAATAATAATAATAATAATATAATAATAATAATATATTATTATTAGTATTATTATTATTATATATTATTATTATTATTATTATTTTCCACTAATACACAGTTGATGGCTGGGCTGAGAACAAAAGTGACTATCCGCTTGACTCACCCCCTTGAAACGGAAACTGAAAGCCTCGCTTCATCTACGTGCTAAGTTTTATAGCATCACATAGTGACGTTATTGCGAATATTCTCTTTCAGAATGAATACTTAGGCCTAGTCTGTGCAGTTTTTGGAAACAAATAACTCTTTGAGGTTTGATAAACACGAAAGAACACACACATTTATCTTGCTTTTCACAACTTTCGTACAATACTTCCTTGCGTTTTGTTGAATAGACGTTTTGCAGCACGAGTTCGCATGTTTTCGTAACAGCACATGCATGCAAATGATAACAGAAGAAAAATCAAAGCAGTTTCGCACTAGTGATGCAAAGCCTGAATGAATGGCGAAGCTTGGTGCCTGAAGGAAGAAAGGAAGCGTTACGCTTCTTTACTTTCTTCATTCCTTCCTGACTTCCTCCAAACGTCCCTCCCTTCTTTCCATCCTTTCTTCCATCCTTCCGTCTTTCTTTCTTTTACTCTCTCTATTCTTTGACATTCCCACTCTGTCTGTCTTTCTCCCCTTTATCTATCTTTGAATTTTTCTCTTCTTCTATCTTCATATCTTTTTCTCTCTCCCTTATTTTACCGTTTTAATTCTTTCTTTCTATTCTCGTTCTGCCTTGCTCTCAGCTTTTTCTATTTCATTTGCGTCTCTCTTTCTTTCTCCTTTTCTATCTTTGTTCATTTCTTTTTGTGTTTATATCTTTTTCTGTCTCTGTTTTTTTGTTTCTCCCCAGTTCTGCTTATCAATCTCTCTACATATTACCTTCTATGTCTATCCGTTTCTCTCTCTTTATGTACTTGTGATGCAGGTTCTTTGTTGCTGATTTGTTTTTCTCCCGGGCTGAGCCTCAGAGAGTTTTGTTAATAAGGACAAAGCCGTTCGGTTTCCAAGAAACACACAAAAAGTTTAATTGAAAAGTAAAAAGACAAAGATTCCTCACAAAACAAAACACTTAATAAACAGTTGACTGGACATGACGAAACACATCTGTAAACACCCAACAAGAACGTTCAAAGTCAGTAACTAAACCTAACGTTCGAAAGGGGCTGAGTGATGGGAGTAGCGCAAGAGTATCGGTGCAGTCTCACCCACAAGTTGGTTTTCGGCGGTGATGAGAAACCGGAACGCCGTGACTCCTGCGTCAATGCGTGGGCTGGACGAGGACGAGGGAACGCTGGCTGCTGGCGACACGTCGAAAAGCCCTACCAAATCGTGATGGTTTCGGCTTGAGGAGCGTGGACACGTCGGAGACGGGAGAACGCAGGCTGGTGGCGACGCGTCCGGGAACTAGGGTCGACCTAGTCAAGCAGCTGGGCGCACAGCTCTTGCCCGGAGCCCGACGGCTGTAGCTCGCCTGCCGGAACCGAAGTCCGCAGGCTCTGGAAAGGAGTTCAGGACCGGATGGCCACGGTCCTTTGGAGCGGGAACCCGACAGCAGGAGGCCCCGGCCGGTGGAAGTCCTGTAGGCTCGGGTCCGGAACCCAACGGCCCATCTTCAGCGCCCGGTCCGGTGACGACCTTCCGCTTGCACTGCCTGCCTCGAATTCCCCTTGCTCTGGTCTGCTCAAGCTCCTGCTTCAGCTCTGGCCCACTTGTCTCGTTCTCATTGGAGATACTGCTGTCTCGTGGTGTCAAGCCATTGGGCCTTGAAATCTCCGTGTTCGCTGCCCATTGGATGTTTTACCTTTTGTTTACTTCACGTCCTGCCACGCATCCTCGTGCTCGACGCTCTTTAACGTCGTCATTCTTGTTTAAGCAGCCCCGCACGTGCACTCTGGTATTTCTCCTTTTGTTTTTTTTTTTTTTTTTTTCCGTGACGCGCACTTTTCGAAGGCGCGCACTTTGAACGCGCACCACACATCACATACGCCCCCCTTTCATTCAAGTTTTTTTTTTTTTAGAAAAAAAAACTGCCGATGAGTGCGCGTTCTGCACTACGTCACAATTACACCACATATTTGCACCACGCAGTTCAACACATCACACCGATGGCACCACACTGCTTCTTCGTTGACATGTCTCACGTCGAAACACCGAGTCCACAGAACGTAACATTCAACCAACAACAATAAGAAAAGTTTTTTTTTTTTCGAGAAGAAAAAAAAAAACTGCCGTTGAGTGCACGTTTCGCACTGCACCACAATTTACCCACATATGTCCGCCACACAGTTCACTGCATTGCCCAAAGGTCCACATTCACTAACCTCAAAATACGCAAGAAGTGAGAAAAAGTATGGACACATCTAGCGGATTGTGAAAATCCCCAAATTAGTAGTACACCACCCCTTTTTTTTATCATATATACCCTATCATCTCAAAAACTATACATCATGTTAATGTTACATTGCATGTAACTTCTTCAAATATTTACAAGCAACACCCTTCCATGGTCCGCAAGCAAGATCCAAAAGAAACCAGCGGGAAATCGAATTTGACGCTTAAGTTATAGCGTCCCATACAAGACGTTTAACTGCTCTAACCATTTGACAAGAGTAAGGAATCGGAAGCCAGTGGAAGAATTCTCGACCGTAAGCTCGTATGAACCTAACGCTGTGTATCACCAGGTTCCCAACCTCGAAATCACAAGCATACACGCTGGAATGTCTGTATGCCAGTCGGAGGCGTTGCCTCCAGGCGCACCAGTACAACCACGCCTGAATCATTTCATCCTTCCCACGAACGCCTTGCTTGAGCTCGTAAGCCGCTAATCGTTGAGACATCTTAACAGAAGCGACCTCTTCAACCGAAGATGCCAAAGAGCCCCAGTCGGCGTCCTTCCTCGTACAATAACCTGCTGGACCATTACTGCCTTCTGGTTCACTTTCCATCCCTTCAGCTTTCTGTATTGCTTGTTCATCAATACTTTCAACCCTTCTGCCTGGGTCATCGTGATTACCCTCATTGTCACATATAGCTGACCTACATTGCAACTCTACTCTCTGTTCTTCAACAAGTGCTTTTGCATTTTGCTCCAATATTCTTCTAAAAGCATCATCTACAATTTCCCGAGAACACAAGCCATCTCTCTGTATGGGCAAGTTATAATCATGGTGAAAAACCATGTCCGTAGCGTCTGTTGCTATCTCCAGTGGCCCAAAACAATAGGTAGCTGCTACATCAGAGCTTTCATTATGGCATTCGCCGGCATTACCTAGGAGACCTTTTATTGCTCCTTCAGCGGAGCTATTCAGAGGCAATCCTACCTCTGAATAAAGTGCGCTTGACCTCTCACAGGTTTCAAAATACCCTTTACTCTGAATGGAACGTTCTTGTTCCATGCTCACGAAGCATTCCTGCGCTTCAATAAGCTTATCGAGTCTCCTAGTCTTTTGACTGTTTACCTCCCTGTCATACTCTTTCAGAGTTTCTTTCTCTAGCGAAAGGTCATGACGAGGTACAGGGTCAGTCTCACGTAAATTCAAATCGCTCCCGATGTAACTGCTTTCAGAGCACACCTCATCCACTGGTTGACTACTCTGGCTCTCAGACCACGTATATTCAGCGTTTTCCCTCTCAAGCCACTGCTGCAAATCCTCATATTCTAGTTCCAACAGTCTCTTCTTTTCGCGCATCTCTATCTCGAGCAGCCTTTTCTTTTCACGCATTTCTAGCTCGAGCTGCTCCTTCTTAGCGCGTGTCTCTCGCTCGAGCTTCTCTCTCCTAGCCCGTGTTTCTCGCTCGAACTCCTCTCTCTTAGCGTGTGTTTGCAATGCAATCTGCTGCTTTTTAGCGTCACATATCGCAGCCCGTTCCTCACGCTCCCTCTCCATCCGCTCCGCGTACCATACTCTAAACTCCGCTCCCGTCAGTCCCATTTTATCCGCCAACTCAATTAACTCCCACGTGTTCGTCATCGTGTTAACCGCGTCAAAAAATCTACTGGAAAAACAAACGACTTTGTCCTGTCGCTGCGGACGCCAATTTGTGATGCAGGGTTCTTTGTTGCTGATTTGTTTTTCTCCCGGGCTGAGCCTCAGAGAGTTTTGTTAATAAGGACAAAGCCGTTCGGTTTCCAAGAAACACACAAAAAGTTTAATTGAAAAGTAAAAAGACAAAGATTCCTCACAAAACAAAACACTTAATAAACAGTTGACTGGACATGACGAAACACATCTGTAAACACCCAACAAGAACGTTCAAAGTCAGTAACTAAACCTAACGTTCGAAAGGGGCTGAGTGATGGGAGTAGCGCAAGAGTATCGGTGCAGTCTCACCCACAAGTTGGTTTTCGGCGGTGATGAGAAACCGGAACGCCGTGACTCCTGCGTCAATGCGTGGGCTGGACGAGGACGAGGGAACGCTGGCTGCTGGCGACACGTCGAAAAGCCCTACCAAATCGTGATGGTTTCGGCTTGAGGAGCGTGGACACGTCGGAGACGGGAGAACGCAGGCTGGTGGCGACGCGTCCGGGAACTAGGGTCGACCTAGTCAAGCAGCTGGGCGCACAGCTCTTGCCCGGAGCCCGACGGCTGTAGCTCGCCTGCCGGAACCGAAGTCCGCAGGCTCTGGAAAGGAGTTCAGGACCGGATGGCCACGGTCCTTTGGAGCGGGAACCCGACAGCAGGAGGCCCCGGCCGGTGGAAGTCCTGTAGGCTCGGGTCCGGAACCCAACGGCCCATCTTCAGCGCCCGGTCCGGTGACGACCTTCCGCTTGCACTGCCTGCCTCGAATTCCCCTTGCTCTGGTCTGCTCAAGCTCCTGCTTCAGCTCTGGCCCACTTGTCTCGTTCTCATTGGAGATACTGCTGTCTCGTGGTGTCAAGCCATTGGGCCTTGAAATCTCCGTGTTCGCTGCCCATTGGATGTTTTACCTTTTGTTTACTTCACGTCCTGCCACGCATCCTCGTGCTCGACGCTCTTTAACGTCGTCATTCTTGTTTAAGCAGCCCCGCACGTGCACTCTGGTATTTCTCCTTTTGTTTTTTTTTTTTTTTTTCCGTGACGCGCACTTTTCGAAGGCGCGCACTTTGAACGCGCACCACACATCACAGTACTCCCCTCACCCATCAGAGTTACCACATCTGACGCTGAACAAATCAGTGCACTCGTTTTGCGAGCATAGAAAAACACGAAGAAGAGGGTGAAGAGAGCGATGTGCGGTTCTTGACTATAATCATTCTCGTACCCGGCTGACAGACGTTCTCCGGCTTAAGCAGCCCTACAGTTCAAAAAAGAAAGAAAAGGAAAAAACGAAGAATAACAATGGCACCAGAAGAATATTTAGCATACATACAGGCTGAGAAGTTAAGGCCCATCGCTTCCTGGTGGTTCCGAGAGGACAGAAACTCGCGTATTCTCTGCCGGGCACGGAATAACAATGAACAACGGGTGCCGCTGGAACTAATACTTCTGCAAAGTCTTCTCTCGAAGACATCTCAGTGAAACTAAGATTGCGCAGTCAATTCAGGCAAGCCGGTGTAGAGAACGAGCAGAGACGAACAGACGCATGATCTCAACAGGCAACGTGACACGCGGAGGAGCGAATAGACCCTGCGAGACTTTTCCGAGTGCATTGAGCAGGACGTCGCAGAATTCCTTTCACTCGGGAACAAATAACCACCACGGCGAAGAGCGAACATAAACGCTCATCCGAGATGAAGGTAAGAAGAAAGGGAACAAGACGCACGAAGAAAGGAGTGAAAGAGGACAAGTGCCGGGGAATTTTCCTGTAACGTTGCTCCACCGAAGACGTTTCGGGTTTCGCGTATCGATTCTCGATCAGCCCCCGGCTGCATTCGGTCGCCAGGCGTGCAGTGCACGCATTCCGATACTTCCTTGCCAACGGTGGTGGGTAACTTGCACACGGTTGGTTGTCTGCCTCGCATTACGCTTTCAAACTGCGCCGAAGAGACGCCACTGACGACGTACTCTCTCGGCAGCAACGACGGTCCCGATGGTGGCGAAACGACGACACAGCGTCAAGTGAAGGCCGGCCCGTTTGAAGGCAACGCGATGATTACCCTCGTGCCACCGCCCTGCGCGACTGCATGTAACTCAATGAAGACGAATGCCCGCCCTTGCCAGGCCTGCACGAAATGGAAGTGAGACGACATTGCATGCGCGCGTGTGTGTGTGTCAAACGGGTCACACGCGCCTTGCGTCGAAGACTTCACGCATGACTTGTCGAACGCATTCCTTCAGGGTTGCGCACCAGCTACACGCTGGCATGCGCTATGGGGAGTAATAATACAGGGTGAGCCTATGGGTTGTGCTTAACATGCATGAGTGCTATTTGAATTAACAGGGAGAAATGTTCAATTTTTATAGACTACCTAAACAAGAAACATGTGTGGGATGGTAGAATTGCCACATTGGTACTGTCAAATCAATTATAAAGCATACACAAGACTTGTTTTTTATTGCTTGAAGATATTTTCACGTACTTCGGCATACTTTACTTTAGTGCTGCGCAAAAACTGGCGCTTCACTTCCTTCTTTTATTCCTTTTTTCACAAGATGCAAAGGGTAGCATAAGTAACTCATTTATGAAAACAATTTGAGGAATATTTCCTGCCACAACGTTACTATAAGGTGGCATGCAGACGAATGTTTCCGATTAAAAACAAAAAGCTTCCCTTCGTAAGATAGTAAGGATAGTAACTACGTGAATAATGGTTTTACAGCGAAAGCTGCGATTGGCCACATGAGACGAACAACCATTCTACACGAGTTTCGATAATCGTCTCTATCGGCTGCACCGTCAATTACGTCGTCCTCTACGTCGCACACAAGCGCGTGCGTCATTGGCAGCGCCGTTTGCGACGCCATTCTTTGCGTCGTAACCAAGCACGCGTGAGCCACTGGCTATGCCGTCAGTGACGTCGTTTCTTCCTCCACCGTCATGACGCCGAGTCCGTGCGAAGCAGTTTCAGCTTACAGCTTCCGCATGGGGAAGGCAAGGATCGCGGGAAGATCGGAACAGCAGACAACTCTCTAAAAACAGCACCGACAACATGACCTGACCGACAACATGACAGAGAATTCCTGTCTGCCGGGCCGATGCCGAGGTTTTTAACGAAGTTTGTCATCTCGTGATAAAGGGGCTTCTGGCACCGTACCTTCATTAAAATACTGCTGCTGTGGCATGTCTCAAACTCGCATCTTTTGGGACAGAACAAAACATTGGGATAGTTGAGCTTGATTGTGTGCACGTGCCCTTTCCGTGCGCAGACCACAAGGGCGTGAAAAACTCCCCGAATGAGCGGTGTCGCGACTTTAAGCCTATACCGCGGACTAGTTTCAGACATCCCAATTTAACCTACAATCAGTGGTAAATGCCTTCCGATCAAAGAGACCTCTCAAGCGAATAAGAAAACGGGAAGAAAAGATCTCGACCAATGGGTGCTCATTACGTTCGCCTGCATATTTCACTTAGGACACAGGTCGCTCTTGGGCACTATTATAGTTCTGTACTGTGATTGAAAATCAGCCAATCGTGAATCGACGCTCCCTTACCCTATATTGCGAACAGCGCAGTTACGCAGTGCTCGAGTTAATGAGATTGTTGCGAAACGGGCGCGACATCTAAAGACTTCGGGATGTGCCGTCTGAAGAAACATTTCGCAAGCGTCCCTCATTTCGACTCTCTCCGTTCGAGTGCAGATCGAGTTTCGACAAGTGAACGTTAGCACAAGGCCCACGATAAAAGTAAATACGTCCCTTTTGATGAACCGATGTCTTCCTTTTGCTCGATTCCTAACACGGCTCTAATCGTACGCCCAACTGGCAGTGAAATTAAATTTTGCAACGCTTTATTCAACATGAAATTTTCACTTATATATCTCTCAAATACCAGCACCATTTTGGTTGTTTCTTCGACAAGTAAAAAAAAATCTACATTTTCAAAAATAATTGAGTAAGAGTCACCTTAAAAAAAGTGAATTTCATATATTATAGTTTTTTCTCCTTAAAAATATGCCCTTATAAAGCACGGGCACTTATGTATATAGAATCATAATAAAAAATTGCGTTCCCGTGCGCATTGAAGCTCTAAAAATGTACTATGAGGTATGGCATTGCATCGGTGTTATCGAAACACACACTAATAACATGGACATGTGAAAGAAGCAGAAAACGAACGAAACACCAGGACTTTATACGGTCATTATTACTACGATTCACTTCTCTGTACAATCTAAAACTTCTTATAAATTTAGCAAGCATGCATACGATGATATCACGATAAAGTACCTGAAACGTATTTTGGAAAGCCGCATTTCATAAAAGCATTTAATAAGAATAGCTTCAACAGCCCTTTTTTGTTACTTAATTTTCATTCCTTTCCCTTTTAGTTTGGCTAAACTTAACCTGATGAGTGTGGGGAAAACGACATGACGGTCGATGCAGTATTCGCTATTGAAAAGTTCACGCCCAAGCTGTTTACTCATTTTTTTTCGACTAATGCATCTAACACCATCGTGATGCGTACCACCACAGCATCACAACTTTTCGGTTCTCTGGCGTAGGATAGTAAATACAGGTGAAAAGAAGTAATCATGAATGGAATGAAAATATTTATAGGAACATAAAAAATCTACTATTAGTGGGCTACTGTGGATGCAGGACATTCTTCTATACGTTTATTGGTTCACTGTAACTGACACTCCAGTAATGGCTTCTGTTCTTTTTTTTTTACTTATTTATTCTAAGTGCAGCGTAGCCTGGTAGGGGATCCGGCTTGTGTACTTGACGTTTCTTTTGAAGAAAAATTGTATACTTTCCGAAACTTACTCATAGGATAAACAAATCTGCCATAACTGAAGTGAACGAACATTTTAAGCCTCCACGGCAGCTTTACTTTTGTTTTGAAGTGTGCACGGTATACATAAAACTTCCAAAATTTTTTGCACACCTTGAATACGATGGCTGATAAGTATTTCTCTGCAGCTAAAATGGTGAAGTTCTGAATATCTTTATTAGTACTTTTTTCAAAGCATATCTTTTTGCACTCCGTATACCATCTTTGAATTTCGGAGTTTTTTTTTATTTTAAAGGTTAATTTACTTAAACTTTCAGGGACTCCGCCAATTGTTAAAAGGTCTCTAACAGTATTATACCATTAAAAACACTAAATGGTAACAGCATGGCTAGGAAATATTAGGTTGTCAAAAACACGAGAAAACATATATATATATATATATATATATATATATATATATATATATATATATATATATATATATATAGAAAATACTGCAGGCTAAGAATAGCCCAGGCAGGAGTTGGGGTGGTACAGTATGAGAATATGCCCAAAAAACACAACAATACAGGACAACAAAAAAACAACAATATATCAACGCTACTAAACAGTAAAAACATAACTAACATATTAATTTGATGTAATTAAAATAAAATGAGCTTATGGCATAATCTATGCAAATGCGAATCTGAACGTATGTGAAACTGATGAATACAAATGGCTATGGCAGAATGAATTGATATGAAGCTCATTTATCTCCTCTTTCTCTCTCTTTGCTTCTCGCTTCTTTCCTTTTAAAGGCAAAGCTCCCTTTAGTCTATACGCCGATCCTGCGTCAGGCATAACAGACAGTATCTACGAAATAGTTTATAGACGACGCTGTCTCGTCACCATTGCACGTCTCATTTCCTAGATGGTGTTGGTCCGATATAAGTGTGTGCAATAAGACGGATGGTCGCATGGACAGACCGACATATAAATGGACGCACGAATGGACGCAGAGAAGGACGCCCGCACGGACGGAATAATGGACGGACGCACGGAAGCACGGATAGACGGAAGCATGAACGGACGGACGGACGGATGCTTCACCCTACTCATCGTCATTCACTCCGTGGATATGCCGCGACTTTTTATGCTTTTTTTTTCTTTTTGTGTAGCACACACTATTCAATTCTCTCATTTTCTTTGGTTATGTCTCTTTCTCGGTGCTTCCTACATCAATGTGCTTCGTGACCTTAAAGACGTTCCCCCCCCCCCCCCTAAGACGCGTGGCTTACCTTCAATGTAATCGTGAACGAGCATGTGTACGCGAGCGGCATCCAACGGCGGTCACTAACTATGCAGCACACGATGCTCAAATCAGTCAACAGCCACGAACTGTGGGTATATGATGCAGCAACTTGAACTCGATCGTTGCATTCGCAGAGAATAGGAAGCGATTTCTGGTTAACTTTGACAATTATTGTGAGTGCGCATGCTGCACAACAGAATTTGCATACGGGCTCCCCAGAGCCTTTACTACCGGTCGGCAGAGTTTTCAGACCATGCTAAAAAGGGCTAAAGAGCCCCTTTAGGAGTTTGGACTATGGCAGAATGAGCTATGCAACAAACAGCAGTAGCCAATATCCCACTTGACATCAAGCGAAATATACGAACCGCAATTGGCTACGTAGTGTGTAGGACGGACAATCTGTGGGCAGCAAGAACTATTGAATGGTAACCAAGGGATTTAAAACGCAGTCAGGGAAGACAGGTGGTTTATTACAGTGACAAATGAGGATGTTTGAAGAGATAAAGTGGGATCAGCTGGCACAGTACAAGGTAACCTGGAGATTATTAGTAGAGACTTGCATCTTGCACAGGACATAAACAGACCGATAATTATAATGATTAGTATAATGAAGAACGTAGCATGTGTCAGGCCTCGCGTCACTGTGTGTCGCCGCGATGGTGTCATGCAGTATGTGCTGCCGTGTTCAAGACTGCAAACCGCGTTGCAAAGCAACGTCGAGCGGCAACACTGATTTTACCGTAACTGGGAATATCCACGGTGCGTTCTTTCACGACAACAGTGCCGATCCCGCTTCTGCGCATGCACAGATCTCTCGAATAGATGTCTGTGGTGTGTCACAATGTAACTATCCATCACTAGCAGTAATCCGGGTAGAATGAGGTGTGCCTTACCGCACGTGTCCTCGCCACAGTCATTGGCTAATCAGGTGGTATTGTGAACTATAGGCGGTGGCAAAGCACCGTGATCGGCAACGTCTATTCCCAGTAACGCATACCTAAGCCACACGAGCGTCGCGTCCAAACCTCAGTTGGGGTTCCCTCACAAAACATGCTTCGTAATTTTTAAATATGATAGTCTTTTTTGGGGACCTTCGACGCAAGAATTTTGATCTGTCTATCTGTCTGTGTCTGTCTGTCTGTACATTTGTATGTTTGTGCGATATTAGCGGTACCCTAAACGGTACCAAAGTGACCAAACGATACTTCAAACGGCTGAAGAAGAATGGCGATTTGGGCTAGTTGGTTTGAATTCATAGTAATAAGGGCTGCAGCGCGAGCACGAATGTGCTAGAAGAAACAGACAAAGTAGAGGTACGGAAGGCAAAAGAGGACAACACGAGCGCTGCGCTCGTGTTGTCAGCGCTCGTGTTGTCCTCTTTTGCCTTCCGTACCTCGACTTTGTCTGTTTCTTCTAGCACATTCGTGCTCGCGCTGCAGCCCTTATTACTATGAATTCAAACGGCTGACCCCATCCGCAGCGCCCACCAATATTGCTCAAAATTCAGCATTCATACTTGTGTAATTGTCAATTAAAAAGCAATTATTGCGTATATCTGAGGCACCATAACAACACGCCAATATTCTGTATGTGTGCCTTTTTACTAGAAAAGGCAAATATGCGTAATTTTAGGGATTCTAGCGTTTATCATGCTGCGCTGACCATGAAACGCTTGCACAAAAAGGCAAGTGTCTCCAACGCTTGCTAAGACGACACGGTGGTGGCACCTACCCGTCGCCTTGCGTTCTACGACTTATCACCTTATCAGAGACGGGCGCGCATGCCGCACGCTTCATTTTTCAGGATAACTGCCAGATAGCGCTCATGTCTCGCGTGTGACGTGACTTGATGCACTCGTTCGCCTCTGCTGCACGCTCAAGGCACTCTAACACAGTGCCTCCAGAATACCATTCACCGATTTTCTTGCACAGAACATCAAATAAACGTTTTGTTCACACTCTCTAGACGCAAGACTATCCTCTTTTGACGACATTTGCAGTGTAACATGTAGATACGGGGCAAATTTTTTTCGCCTCCATCTCATCGGCATCCTTGTTCACGATGTCTTTGTCATTGGTGAAACCCCCAGTATTGTGGTCTCAGCTCCTCGCTTATGGTGGCCTCGCCACGCCTTTATTTATCGTCTTTGTCGAGCAGGTCTTTCGCTCTTATCATCTTCTACCAGCATCCACCGTTCCAGATAGTGATTGACATCACTGTTGAGCTTGGCTGCTATGCCAACCGCTGAAGGTGCGCTCGCATTATGAGGAAACAGTGGATCCACTAACGTGGCGTCCCCTATGAGCGTGGTACTCAACAGACGTAGATACTACCCGACGACCCACAGCACCACATTTGAGAAGTAGATACATGTTGTTTTTCAGCCATACAATGTCATGTGTGTTTGTTTGTTTGCTTGTGTGTGTGTGTGTACATGTGAGAAAGAGAGAGAGAGAGAGATGGAACCTCGTATTTTCTGCAAGAAAACTAAAGATTTGGCTAATACAATTGTCACACGAACACGCCGTCAATATGAATTACTCATATGTGGGCCTTTTGGAGAATGTTTGAGTTGAACCTTTTCCGAGAAAGTTCAAGTTTGTAAAGAGAGAGGGAAAGAGAATAGAAAGCAACTGTGCCAAGCACGGACTATACCTGCTATAGCATCCATATATTTGAGGCTTTCTTCCCCACATTTACGGCGTTCAAGTAGACGGGATTATATTTTCCAGCTGGCATTAAGAGGTGTTCTTTATGGGGTGAAAGAAACAGACGGTATAATATACCATAC